>JALGAY010000008.1:21509190-22709190 GCA_029207805.1 Tribolium confusum | reverse complement strand
CTACTTAATATATGCCGCCATTTTGGTGTAAAAGACATTGAAGAAATTGAGGAACACGAAGTAAATTTTGGAATCTATAATAACTTAGTATATGTCGACGAAATTGATGACAATTCCCTAAACCGAGATTTACAACATGGAAGAAACTTAAGACAAACAATTGCTAGATACTATTTTAGAAATTAATTTTATTTAAAAAAAATATTTAACATTACATTACGTTCATTATAAACTATCATAACAAGAAAATTAAAATAATAAAATTTAAAAAATTGTAGAATTTGATGGAACTAATTTATCTGCAATTTTCTCTACAGCAACTACTTTTCTTTCTTCTAACAGTAATTTTTTTCATAATATTTTTTTTTTATTTGAAGCTTCAATTTAGCAGTTTCTGCTAAGACTTTTGTAGCAGTGCTGCTTTCTCCTAGTCGGCGCCCTGTTACTGTTCATTTTTTGTTTGGTGTTTTTTCTGTTATACCTACGCACCAAAAGTAATAATTGGATTCTCTTACCAATGTTGTCGATTCTTTTACAGCCTCTTCCATTGCAAGCACTAAAGTTGATACAGTGGATTTTATTGTAATATTTTGTTGGTGAAACTTGCAGCAGATTCTTCTACATTTTGTAGACCATTTAATGTTGTCGGATTCATTAAACCCAGCACTATTTGTTCTGTTTCCGATAAAATTTGTTTGCTTGTTGCGCCACCACCTGTTTTTTCGTTTTTTTTTTTTTTGACTTTTTTGAGAATTGACATCCTGGAATACCTTTAAAAAATCGACCTTCATCTGTAGTACTTGAATGAACTTCTGTACAGGTTGCTTGAGTAGACGTCATTCAAAAATCTAAATAAAAATATTTGCCTTTGTAAGTAAAAAATATAGTAAAATTTACAATCACCAGCACTAGCATTCCCACATTCAACCACAACTGCAGTCGAGCAGCTGAGTTTGCATGTAAGCACAAATTCTAGTTGAAGTGTAACACCAGTACCACTACTGCCGTCACCAGACGTAATTACAGCTAAATCCAGATTTACTGAGCTTTATTCAGATGTTTGCAATGAAACTGGATGAAGCGTAGGTACTGCATCAGGTCGAAATCTCCTCAGTAAAATGACGACTGTAGATCCGATAACTATTTAAAAACTCCCCAGTAAACTTATTGCCAAATTTTAGACCTAAATTTCTTGATAAATATTTTAAGTTTTAATATAAAGTAATTACTTACTTTGCAGCGTTAATTAAAAAATAATGCATTTTCGTCGTTATAGTCGTTATAGTACTTTTTTTGGTATAGCAGCGAGCTTCCCGCTTCCTTGGCTATCCGTTCAAATATGTCTTGCAGAAAGTTGTTGATGATTATTATAGCTTTGCGTGAAATTGTTACATCTGAATATATCTGCCGAAGTATTTTATGGATAAAGATCTTATAAGTTTTCTTTTGACACCTCTTCTTTTTCTTTTTTGTTTTCGGTTTTGTTTTCGGTTTTTTGCAAGACTTTGGCACCAGGAGCCATTTTCTTCATCACTTTAATATTGCCCTCTAATATTGGTAAACACATTATTCCAGATGAGAAAAAAACATTTGGATGTAGCATATGGGATTCAAAAATAAAGAAAAACTGAAAAACACATTTTTAATACATAGTATCCTCCTTCCCAAGGAGTTCCTATTTTCCCAAGAATGCAACATTTTAAGACAACAATTAAATCTACAGCACCATTTTCGTTTTGTGCTGGTCAGGTTGCAAAACCAATACGTTGATTTCTGTATCATATATTTTTTTTTATGTGGAAGCCTATTCAGGGCTATAATATCATTCGACATTCTAAAATTTAACAAGTTGATAAAAAAAAATTGAGGTATAGTAGCCCTTGTCCAGTAAGCTAATACAGAGTGAATATTTTTTTTACCTGTTTTCATCTAATCCTAACGATCTGAGGAATGAAGTGTCTTAAAAAACACTAAAACAAAATTGTATAGTACCTATGTATATCATAACAATTTTTGTCTACCATTAACTTTATTGTCATTGCAATCAAATTAGCCTTAACCAATAACAAGGTTTATATTTTCACAAAAGATGATGTATAATGTTATTAACTAATTAAGGATGTACACTTATTTAAACTAAAAATAAATATACATAAATGTCAAAACTACTATGTATACCAAACAAAGCTTTTTTTTCGGGATTACGAAAAGTGGCATTTGCAAATTAGCTTCTCGTTATAAATTATAGTACTCTATTTTAGTAGATTTTTTTTCCTTAGCAGGATTTGGCAATCGATATTGTTTGTAATAATATTTTTAGCGGTTATAATATTTTCTATTTAGCCGCTGAACATAATTAGAAAAATAAAATACTTGCGCAATTTGAGATACCACAGCATAGAAATATTGTAATTGTGTAACTATTTATTGACAACATGATCGGCAGTGATTAGTACTCATACATAGACACGACATAGGCCATCAATCATAATGCCCAAAAATATTACTCTCAAGTCTGGATAATACTCAGTCCAGCTCACTCATTCGCCAGGCGCTAGAAGGTACTCTGTTCGGCCCTGTTTTTGGGCCTCCTGCCTCTAGAGGATTTCCAGTCCAATTCCTAGACGCTAATTTAAGTCGTGCCTTATCACTCCACACTTTTCATACAAGATATATAAATTCAAATGCAATCTTAGTTTGAGATAGCCCTCATTTTATAAAATAGCGCGATAATAATTTATCCTGCAACTTTGCAAAACTTCTGTCTCTTAATATTTTTATTTACAAATTTATTTATAAAAACGATTGCTAATAATTGAATTTATAAGCATCACTCTATGGTTATAAAATAATGCATTTTAAAACAATCTAAATTTAAACTTATAAAATTACTAAAATCTTATTATAAATAACAAACTCAACAAGTTTATAAAACAAAAAAAAATAACAACTTGTAAAACTAGGAACTGATACATTTTGTAAAAGTCGTCTCTCAATTCGACTTCCCCGAAATAGTAATACACCAAATCCCTGCCAGCGGCGCTACATGTCATTAATTGAATTAATGATTTTATACGTTCCACAGACCCAATTTCCTATTGGAACAGAAATCAAATTTAGTTTTTCACAAAATCTGAAGTCAATATACACTTTGTTGACTTTTCGCCGAATTGAAAAATTCTAGAATTGATTAATCTTATTGCATCAATCACAGCCAACTTTGTTTTTCTTCTTCCAGATTTATCAAAAAGTGTTTCATCATTAAAATTTTCATCCCATTTGAAAGTGTTTAAATATCTAAAATATTGCTATAACTTTCAAATCCAGTGGTAGTGATAGTTTCACTGTTTCCTAAAGCTTTGGCAAAAAAAGTCTTTTAGTGCGACATTGAAGGATAATGCTAACTTGTACTAAACTTTATTAAAATGTTCAACCTCAATAAACCATCTTATAAAATTGCAGAAACTAAACTCAGTGATTCAGACATTATAAAAGCAATTAGGATTTTAACCTTCATGATGGCTTTGTAAAACATGATATTTTTACTGTTTAGCAATTAGTAGGCAAGTATCCTAACCCGTATCGTAATCTTCAATATTCTCAACCAAAGTCTCATGATTAACGAAAAAAATATTTGAACTGCTATTATGTCATTCCCTAATAACTATTTGTCGTCTTCTATTTTAGAGAACTTCTAGATTGTGTGTCTATATGTAGCCTTAGTTATAAATTTATTTTCTTTTAAGTCTGTATCTTGAACTGTCATTTCAAAGTCAGACTCAAGCCTGATTTGGTTTTAATCCATCTTGTGCCTAAAAGATTTTAGTGGTGTAACTGTGTTGACTTGAGTTTGTGAGGATGGAATAACTTACTTGCTTACTTTTCTAAACATTTAGCACTAATAATTTAGCAGGTAGAATTGATGACTTAAGACCGCAATATATCAAAGACTTAATTTGCAAGTCTATAAGAAAAGCAGGGCAACAATTATTTTCAAGATTATTAGCTTTACCTCATGTTGTCCGGCAAAAAAGAATATAAAATCACTTCTTTTATCTATGCAGCATCTGTATGTGCCTTATCAAAAAAAGATAGCAGCATTCGTCCAATTGCTGTGGGTTATACCTTTCGTTGTTTAATTTCGAAACTTGATTGACATTGTATTTCAGAAAAACTTGCTAATTATTTTAAAACTTATTCAGCTTGAAATTAATGTTAAAACTGGATGTGAGACTGCGGTTTTGCTGCCAAAGCATATTTTGCTAAAAAACGCCGGTTCAGAAAAGTATCACTCAAGGTCGCCATTAAAAATGTTTTTAACGCAGTTGATAAAGATTTTATTTTCTAAAATGGTAAAAATATAATTACTGAATAATTCCCTTACAGTTCTCAATATTACACTGGTCGTTCAAATTTGCTCTACAAGAATCATCAGATTTCTTGCCTAGTTGGTCACAAGAAAATACGGTTAGCTCTGTAATCTTCAAACTTTCGATTCTGTCCGTCATTAACAAACTGGTTTTTAAACACAACATTTAGTGCTTAGCTAATAGCAACCTTGTTGTTTTTTTTAATAAAGGTATGTTGAGGTATCTCGAGAGAGAACACTGTAAATTTTGAGCAGTGAATTAAGTTTCACATTTTTAAATCTATTTATAGAGAACTTTTAAAAGCCTTATTGAATGCCGTATTGTGTTTAGAACTTACAACAATTAAGCCACTATGGCGTAAATTCAGGCGGTCACAATTATAATAATAAAGATAATAAATGCAAAGGAAAAAATGTCTGTCAAAATAAAAATTTTGATTTGTTGTTTGCTGCGTTTGCTCTTTCTAAATCAGAAATTGATCTATGTAGAAGCCTTTTCAACATTTAATTTTGCCCCACTTATACTATATTGTTTAGGAAAACAAACAAAATATTTTTCTTAATTTTTTGTAACACACGTATTTTTGCACCAAAAGTATCTTTTATTAAGAAATAATACAACTACATTGTAAAAAGCAGAACCAAAAACATATTGTTAAAATCTACAAGAAATTATTAATATTTGAAAACCGTATATGTTGCAACAGTCTTGCTCTGCTGTCAGTAGTAGTTTTTCACTCGTCTGAATATCCTTATAGTACTGATCATCCTTGACTTTTGAGAATGTTTCACTAAAATCGCTGCTTCTGAAGCAATGCGTTGCATCATGTCGATTAGAAATGAATTCATGATGTCTATTGCCTTGCTTAATATTTTTGCATTTGGGTGCACCTGCATCAATACTTTAGAAATGTACACTATAACTTTCTAAAGTTATAGATATATAATGGCTTCTTCTTTCAGGTTTGAGTTTTTTCTGCGGTTTCCTTCTACTAGGACCACGATTTTCGCAAATATTTGAAATCATTACAATATGCATTTTTTACAAACTGTTTACTTTGTTATTTTGTTGATAAGAGCCACGGTTGAATTTCAAATACCTTCTCTAAAGTTCGTTTTTTTTTTATAATTAACTGTCAGTGTCAAAATACAGTTAAAAACCAGACTGTACCACTCTAAAAGTTTATGTCCAACCACTTTCAGAACGAGCTGGATACCGATTTGACAGAAAATATTAATAACTTACTTGAATCGTGAATAGGAGGTTATGTTATACCAACTGTCTTATTGACTTAAACCTAAAAATTACTTTGATTTTTTAATAAATTAAACGTGTAATTGGTGCAAAAGACGAAGAAAACTCTTATATTTAAGGAATAGAAAAACAGGTAACAATAAAAACGATAAAATTATTCATTTTCAGTGTCTGATGTTTCAGAGTTCCACTCAGAATCTGATTCAGAAAAATGAATAATAATTGGAGAAATTCCAGCTAGTGGCGCATTACCCATTAATTTTTGCCAGTCTTCTCTGATAACCTGTTCGCAATGTGCCACACTAATTTGCCGCATGTCAGGTGTGAATTTAGAAAGTGCTTCTTGCCACATCTCCTTAACTCTTGCAAGCTTGTTTCCTGCTGTACATGCAAGAGCATGCTTACTGTAGTAAGTTTTCAAAAATTCCCAGACATATTCGATCGGTTTATACTGACAATTAAGCAGGACTCAGACTGAGCGACTAACATCGGTCATGCCCGATCGTTCTCGACCGACCAAATTTCCAACACATTGTTTTAAATGGTGGTTCTCATACTGCCAGGGTTTCACCGATCGGTCGCGATCGTCCACTAACGAGCATGTTCGAAATTCCAACATGTTGGAAATTTTACTCGGTCGTGGATGACCGAAGTGTAGAGCGCATGTGCGTGATATCATTCAATAATAATAATAATATCATAAAATAATTCTCTTATCCACATTCTTCTTATTTTTTTTTCTTATTTTGTATTTTTTTTAAAACACAATATAACATTATGATTTCTTCTCCTTCACTTTCCATGCTGAATAACACACGGACATTAAACTAGTTTATTCATATTTTTATTAAAAAAACAATAAATTACATTAATATTCGATTTATCGCTATGACACACAAGTAAAAAACAATGCAAATTGAAAAACTTATGCTGAACCTCACAAAAACAATTGACAGATTGTTAATTAACCGTTATCACTCGACCGCGTGTGATCGGTCAGTCTGAGATTCAAATTTTTTAATCAGCCAATGATCGCTGTTGGATGATAATGGTCAGTTATGAACAGTCGAGGATGATTGTTCATGACCGCTCAGTCTGAGTCCTAGCTTACAAGAAGGCAAACGAAAAACCCGATGACCGTTCTGTTCAATTAATTTGTCAATTTTGTATTTTTTAGTCATAGACTGTTTGTATTTGCGAACAATGTCCAACATGACTGTTTTGTTAGAGTCAGGGCTGTGTGTAATTTGGTTTTGTTCCAACCATAAATTTATCTGTATTTTTCTGGCAGCTGTGTTGGTATTTTTTTAATTAATTCTGAGTGGTATGGTGCGTTGTCCATAACCACCATACAAGGTTTACCTACAGAATTTACTGCAGGAATTAATTGTTCAGTTACCCATTTGGTAAACAGCTCAGCACTCATATTTTTGTGATAATCTCTGTGTTCAGTTTCAAAGAAAAGTAAAAGGTCACAATTGGGTAAAAAGCTTGAAGATGTACACAGAACTGTAAATCTTTTACCTTCGCCAGTGTAAATTTTTGGCATGCCAAGCGGATCTGACTCATTTATCCACATTCGTCACTTGTGGCCGTTCTCGTAAATCCATGTTTCATCCAAACATACAAATTTAAAATTATTTGTTTCCAGATATGTTAAATACTGTCTACAAAATGTTATTCTTTTGGCTATAATATGTGGCTGCTCTATTAAAATTTAGCGATTATTTAAAGTTTTATACTTGTAACCAACAGCTTTCACTAGCTTATGAAACAGAGATCGACTACCTAAAAAGTCACATTCATCTCTGATATATTTTAGTAAATCATCTAATGTAAAGTGTTGTTTGTTTGCATAATAAAAGTGAATTTGCCGTGATATTTCTTCTTTATTACAATAATACGAATGTTTTATAATTCACTTTACAGCGGCTCTTTTTTTTTGGCTGCGTCTACTAACCCGTTCGTTTTATATTTACTAAATATTTTGGAGACTAGAGTGATGTGAACCTAAAAATGCATTTGCGTTGAGTAATTATTAATTCGAATTTTCCAAATTCAATGACTTACATCAAAAATTCGGAAAGCTTTGTCGTATATTTCTAATAATAGAATTGTATACCTATCGGCTTGAAGTTCTTCGCAATATCTAGCTATTGCTAATTTTTCCCTCTGGGATATTTGTTTCCCCATTTCTGGCTTTCGCGAAGACATTTTGGTCAACTATTTTTGAAAAAATAAATGTCACGTTGACAATGACACTTTAAATTTGGGTGGTAAGAAATGCTACCAATCTGAAAGTTACTTTCTAATGATGATGCCAACGTAACGACTTTTTGACAGTTGATTTTAAAAAAAAATAAAGCGCAGATTATTCTAAATCAGCACTATCTAAATTGGAATTCTGAAAAAAAATAGTCAGAACCTACTCTTTTAAGAAGTGAGTGGTGGCTGTATAAAAGAGATCGTTATGCATAAAAAAATATTTACATAATTCGATAATTTAAAACCTTTTTTTTTAAATGAGTATAGAAATTCAAAACATAATAATTTGTAATTTTGTAATTTTTTATTTACAAGCAACAGTTGGCACTGCTATCGTTATCCTTTCTGTGTTGCAGAGCACGACAAAACTTGAGTCACTATTCAATCTCATTTTGTTTGTGTTGAACCAAAAATTGCAAAATATCATTTTTTTTTAGTTGGCTTCTTGTAATGTTTGTCCCTTGATAATGAAAGTTGGGTCATCTGCATAAAGTATTGTTTGTTCATTGCCGATGTTAGTAGGAAGATCATTTGTGTATATTATTAACAAGATGAGGCCAAGAATTGATCCTTGTGAGACCCCGCATGTTAATGGTCTAGTTGAAGATAATTCCTTTTTCCAGTAAACTACTTGCTTTCTGTTAAGCAGATATGACTGAAAATTTTTTTGAGCAATTTTTTTAATTCCATAGTAATATAACTTTTGGAGTAGAATTTTATGGGATGATAATCATGATTACTATTAATCACGATAGAAAAATTTTTATATCCAGTAAAATACTGATCAAGAAAAATGAAAGAAAATTTATTTACTTAAAGCGTGATCTTTTAGATTGTCTGTTATTATAAATTAAAAAAACTGTACTTACCCGACGCGACGTTTAGCTTACGACTGCAAAAAATAGATGCTAGTGAATAAGTCATTCACGATAAAGTTTCTAAAGTTTGTTCACTTATCAAAAAACCACCAACGTCGCAATTTCGCGTAAAATACATCTGGCAACATGGCACAACTTTTAAAATGACATACAATAAAATCAACCTAAATTTGACAAGCATTTGGAGCTGCAATTTGTTCTTTTATTAAATTGTAACATCATGTTACACTTAGCTGTAGATGTTGATCGAACCAATCTCTAACTGTTTGTAATATTTTAACATTCTTATTTTAATTGGAAACCAAAATTTACAACTCTTTTGAGCATGACAGGAAAGTGACAAATTAACCAAAAATTTTGACGATGTCAAATTCTAGTAAATTTAATTTTGACAAACCTAATTCAACAGGTGGTGGTTTTTTGATTAGTAAACAAACTTTAATATCAGTAACACAGAAGCCGTTACTAAATACTCAAAGTAGTGTCAACACATGGAAGATTAGATTAAAACCATTTGTTTCAAACCACAAATTTATTACAAATTCGGATGGTTCCCATTACGGAATAAAATATAATTAAATTTTATGTGAAATTACTCCCTTGATGATTTTTTAAAGAAAATGAAATTAATCCAAAAACAGGGACAACCAATTAATTAAAACAACATCATTTTTCTCGACTAGTTTCGTTCATTTATTTGAACATCTTCAGGACTACAATATTAGACAATTACAAAACATATTTCTTTAAATGGTTTAGACTTACCGAAAAAACCAGGTTAACCAAATCGTTTAAAAAATTTAAATGATACAGAACATATCATGTAGTGATGGCAAGGCAAGACTGGAAGGTCACCGACAAAATACATAGAGATGGATAGAGTCCCCACCCACTGTGGATATGTCCTTGTCATTTTTTTTTTTTTGTAAATTTTTAAATGATTTAGCTGACTTTAATCTTCTTGAGTGGCCAAGGTTGAGCCCTAATTTAATTCTATTAAAAATTCAAAAAAAAAGAGACAACATACTTTTTGAAACCAGAGAGAAGTTTGTCGCTGAAATTGTAGAATTAGAAATGAAAATAAATAGGTAAAATATGTTGCAGCAACAATATAACAAGAATTATTAAAGCTGTTCTAATGACACGTAAAGTGTAGTACACTCTTAAAAACGTGTAACAATGAAATTGTTACGCCTTGAAGAACAATAAGTAATCTCAATTATACTATAGTCTACGGTTTAATAAATCTCATAAAACTTGCAAAGGTAAAAATATTAAATAACATAAAAATAAAAAACGAAAAAAAGCTGCAAACCAAAAATACATCTTATTTCAAACAATTATGTACTTGTGTGATTTGATATAACATGTAACGAAGAAAACAGCGACTTAAGACGATTCAGGAACAGTTTCAACAGATGTGTCAGATTTGTTTGGTTAACTTTATCAGCCAGTGGGTTGAGATCGCTTTCCCAATCATCTTCCAAAAAGTGCCACTGCAGATTGTTGATCATTGATAATTAGTGATAAAAATCAACTCCATTAGCAAGAGCTTCATTGTTCTCACGAACTAACTTAGCCTCAACGCATTCTGCTATAAAAGCTTCTACTTCAAGATTTTGCATAAACTCCATATAAGATTTTTCTTGGTTTTCCCCTAACAAATATTCGGAAAAATAATCTACTCTAAACCTAATCTAGATGCATCGCCTTTATCTACTTTATTATTCTCTCATGTACTAGAACTACACGTTGAATCTACACAATCGTAAAAGATTTCCTCATATTCATTGCCGGACATGTTCTTGCTAAGAGATGACAATTTTATGTTTAATGGTTTTTATTTTCGTACGTTTGTTAGAAGTGTGGCCTGATCATTATTTTAGAAATTTATGTTTATCTATGAACAAACGCTTAAATAAGGTCGTCGAAGCAAACGGATAGATGACTAAATATTTTTAAAAAATTTATTATTTTTTTTTATTAAAGTTGTATGTTTTTGCTACACGTTTTTTATTCTTACTTTTGTTTTTTAAATTTATACATAACAAAAGTGTCGGCTCAAAAAAGCATAATTACAAAATTTAAAATTTATGTAATATTTAGAACCACGCACATCAATGTTGACAACTTAGTGGCAATTGGCAATGTCATTAATTTTAAGGTTAAAACCAAATTTACAACAAAATTATTTATATTTTGACATTAACGACCAGAATTCTGTGACCGTGGCGGTATAATCTTTAAATCTATCCCGAAAAACGCATATAAGCATGCTGTTTGGGTAAAGTATATGAGTAGGGTCCCACCGAAAAATGAAAAATTATGTGGAAAAATAGTTGTCAAATATGCGTGTTTGCCATACTCTTATCAAACTAATATATAGGTAGGTACTCTAGATATTACCATCCACAAAAACCCAATAAACTTTGTAACGAAGCGTTATATAATAATTATTTAGAAGAATTTAGTAAACAAGCAAGATAACGCCGAGCGGCTGATATCGGACCGCGTGACCGCGACGTCATTCATATACGTCATGCGAGCTCTGCTCATGCTCTACTTCTACTCCCGCTACGTATACTTCCCACCAACGCTTCGCTACGTTACTCGTCGCTAGTTCCCCTTAAGGCGGGTCCAGACCCAGCGAGCCGATCCAATCCAAGCCGCGCAAAACGTTTGCGAACGTGTGCGAGCAAAATTCGTGTATGTTCGCAGAACTGTCTAAATAGAGCAAATGTTCGTATCTTTAGATGTGTTCGGGAAGGTTCCAAAAGTTGAGCGCGTGTGTTTCATATCGCGACAGCAAACATGGCTGATAATAATCAAAAAATGATAGTGGCGAGTGCTGCGTTTATTGTATTAAATGGAGTATTGAAAAAAAAGAAGCAGAACAATCGCCGATGGTGGATGACAAGAATGTTTAGGAATAGAAATCGTTACAGCGGCAGTGACTTACTGTATGATTTGTCAATTGAAAATACAGGACAATTCAAAAATTTTTGTCGCATGTCCTCTGAAGACTTTCAAATACTAACTGAGGTATTAGGTTCTAAAATACAAAAACGAGACACCAATTTATAGAGAGTGTATACCTGTTAAGGAAAGACTAGCAATAACTCTTCGTTTCATGGCAACCGGAGACTGTTTTACTAGTTTATCATATTTGTTTAAAGTTTCAAAGCAAAGTATTTCTACAATAGTTAGTGATGTCTGCAAAGCTCTAGTAAAGGCATTAAAAGGTCACATAAGGGTAAATTATATTTAAAGGTAATTTATTCAGTGTATGTATATAAGAAATTTTTAAATGTAATTTACAAATCCGTAAATGTATTAATATAACCCTGTAGGGGACTCATAGAATCTGAAAATGAAGAACTATTGTGGGAAGGAGTTGCAGACATCAATGGATGTTGACCTGAGGTTGACGGCGATGGATTATTTAAAATATTGAAATTTTGTTGTTGCTGTTTCTGTGCTGCAATGTTGCAATAATATTCCAATTCGATTTGGTACAGTACAGTATTCATATGATTATGATGGCTCTTGTTCGCTTCATGTCATCAAACTTTCTGAGTTTGCTTGCAACATGTTCTCCGAAAGTTGAACATCTTTTTCTTTCGTTGAACAGTTTTTAAGGACATCAAAGACATAGGCTACTCGTGGATCTTCCCCAGGTCTTCGTTTTTTAGGTGATGTACTCTTTGGTAAAACAAACAGTTTGCGTTTTTTCCTTGTTCCGCTCTGGGACTCTATTTGTAGAGGAAAGTGGCGTAATATGGAATACCATTTTTGTTATCTCTTCAGAATTTTTCTTTTTTCACTTTTTTTCTAAGTTACAGGGACAAACACTTTTCTTCAACAGATACTGCAAATTGTAGGTAAAAAATAGATTTAGATTAGATTTGTAGAATAAAATTTGAAAAAGTTTCATTTTTTACACTTCTTAAAATGTGTACCTAATAAACAAATTAACAATAATAGATAAATATTTGTGAAGAAAAACAAAAAAAATTGAATAAACATAAACAGAATGTTGAACAAATAAACTAATAATAAAAAAATTTCTTTTGAAAACAAATGACAAACACTGAATGAGAAAAGGTCAAAATTGCATGCAAAAAAGTTGAAATTGTAAATTTGCGCTTATCTACAGAAATCACAAATGAAAGTTTCAACTTCAACGTCAGAACAGTTTTCATAAACCCACAGTTTGCACAGCACACACTGTATCCAGATTTTGCCTCTTGTTTCGTCTGAGTATTTTGAACCGCAGAAAATACAAGTTGCTTTGTCTTCTACCTCAACAGTCCCATTGTCATCATCTGATGAACAATTTTCGCTGTTTTTAAATAGCCCATCTCTTTTGTTCTGACAGTTGCTACCGCATGTTTCATTGCTTTACTTTGCCACTCTTTCCTCTTACCTTCTTTTTTTTTTCTCCATTCTTAAATAAATAAAGGCTAGTAGCTCGATAAAAATCCCAAAAATTTTTAGTAGCACATTCATAGAGCACATAGATATAGTGTTCCTAATGTGGAATAATATTCCATATAAAGCCTATGTAGGTATTTCATATTAGAACCACTTCACTTGTTTGGTTAGAAAAGTATTTTATTATTTAAGGGTTACAAAAATTTGCAATCTAACATGAATATAGAATGAAGTTGACTACAAACTACTCTTCCTACATACAATAATTAAAATCTACAATTCTAATTCTTCTTGACAGCAGTAGAACTTACCTGCCAAAAAAATTTATGAAACAATCAGAATACACAAAAGCACCCAACATCAACAAGATTAGCGGCAATTGACTAAAACGTGTTGGAGTAACTTAATATGCTCCATTGACATGCGCTTAGTGCCTTAAATGTTAGATGTCGCAAATGATTCAAAAAATACCGAGGTATTCCATGTTATGTACATATCCCATATTAGGCTACTTTACTCTAAGTCTGCAGTTTCCTGGTTTTGTGTACGGTTTGGCTCATGTACCACTTAATTTGTCGTTGCCTCTGAATTAAAATCGTCCATATCTTCCCCATCGGTGTTGTGGTCTTCGTCTTCAACACTGTTCTATAAAAAAATTTCAATATTTTTGTTTTTTATTACAGATGCCAAATCATCCAGAAGATTGGATCAAGCATGCGAACAAATTTAAAAAAGTATAGAATTTTCCTCATTGTTTAGGAGCGTTAGACGGAAAACATGTTATGATTCTGTAACGAAGCGTTCTAATAATTCCTAATAGTTCAGTAAACAAAACCAGATAACGCCTAGCAGCTGATTCGGACCGCGTGACCGCGACGTCATACGTATACGTCAGGGCCAAGGATACTATAGAGAAGAGGATTGTCAGATCCCTATGCTCGCAATGTTGTAGCGTACACATTCAGTCGTGACGTAGGCGACGGACCCGTTCATGTTCATTCTCGTTTATTCGCGCTCGCATCTTTGATGGTTCGGTGTTTCTTTTTTTGTATTTGATCGGTATTAATAATTTATGTCTATTACAATATTTGTAATTAATTATTCATAATTGTGAAAATGCCTGGAAGACGATGTGCTGTGTTCGGTTGTAATAATAGCCGTATGTCGACAAAAAAATTAAATCCTGAAATTATTTATCATAATTTCCCCAAAAGTGGTGATTTTACATCAGTTACCATTCGCAAAGAATGGATACATCGATGTAGGCGAACAGGAAATTGGAATCCTAATAACTGTCAAATTTGTTCTATTCATTTTACTGAAAACGATTATGAACGTGATATGCAAAATGAATTATTAGGTAAAAACATAATATAAAATATAAAATTGAGATTATGACATTTTTTGTTATTAGGATTACCTACACGGAAACGACTTAAAAAAACAGCTGTACCAACTTTGAATTTGCCAAAAGAAACCGATAATGTAGAAACTACAGAACGCCAGAAAAGATATTTGAGAAAACAAAAAATCGAAGAAGATATGAAAAGAAAAGAAGAAGTTAATGAACTTATTGCTGAACAATCTTTATTAAACATTCAACCTGAAGCTATTTTAGAGCAAACTGAAAATAACACAAAAAAAAATTTAGAAGAGGAGAATGAAGATTTAAAGAAAAAATATAAAAGTTTGGTACAAAGTCAGAATAAGTTAAAAGCAAAACTAAATCTTCAACGTAGACAGTTACAATATTATAAAAAGAAGATACGCAAATTAAGCACAATTTCTCCAAAAGTCGAAGAAATAAATGTATGCAAAAAATTTTTAACAGACAACCAGATTGCTATTCTTTTAAATAAAAAAAAGAGAGTTAACTGGACAACTGAAGAAATTGCGATTGGTTTTACACTTCGATATTTTAGTCAAAAAAGTTATTTGTACATAAGAAACAAATTAAATTTTCCTCTTCCAGCTTTATCCACATTAAGAACTTGGGCAGCAAAAATCAACGTAAAACCTGGAATTTTAATAGACGTTTTTACATTTTTAAAAATTGCGGGAGAAAACATGACTTCTAGAGAAAAAACAGTTGTCATGATGTTCGACGAAGTGAAAATTAAATCGATTTTTGAGTATGATGTGGCTCAGGATCAAGTAATCGGGACTCATAATCAAATGCAAGTCTGTATGATTAGGGGATTATTTGCTAAATGGAAACAACCTGTTTATATAGCATTTGATCAAAAAATGACCAAAGACATATTAATGAACATCATCACAAAGTTACATGAAATATCCTATAACTGTGTGGCAATTGTAAGTGATTGTGGTGCTAGTAACATAGGATTGTGGAAAGAACTTGCTGTAGATATAAATAAAACTTATTTTAAACATCCTTTAACTCAAAAAAACATTTACGTTTTTGCGGACGCTCCACATTTACTAAAACTTTTACGAAACTGGCTTTTAGATAAAGGCTTTATTCTTGAAGATGGAACAAAAATTAATCAACTTCCTCTTCAAGAATTAATTAAATTGACTGACGTTGAAATTAATTCATGCTACAAAATTTCAGACAAACATATTTTAGTTGAAAAAAGCCAACGTCAAAATGTAAAATTAGCGGCAGAGTTGATATCTCGTAATACAGCACAAGCATTAATACGATATAAACCTGGTCCAGACAAAAAATTAGCAGAGAATGTGGGGAATTTTATTGATATTTTTAATTCGTGGTTTGATATTTTTAATAGTCATGTGCAAGAGTTTCCACATTCAAACCCAATGAAAGCCCCTTTTGGTATACATTTAAGTCAGCAAGTAGAGCATTTAGAAAAAGTTGAAAATTTGCTTCTGCATTTAAGAGCGGAAGGCAAAACTTCAATGCAGCTATTTCAAAAAGGAATGTTAATTTCCATCAAATCTTTAAAATCGTTGTTTTACGATATAAAGGAAGACTTTGAAGACATACATTACATATGCACTCATAAACTGAATCAGGATTGCCTAGAAAATTTTTTCTTCCAATTACGTTGCAGAGGACCCAACGAACACCCGTCACCGCTTGAAGCGATGAAGAGAATTCGAATGATAATTCTTGGAAAAAATCCTGGAATTTTAGAAGCACAGGTATTTTAGAAGGTATTACTTTTAACAACAACAATATTTATTTTTTTAAAGGTAAACACTGAAGAAAAATCAAGAGAAGAGTATGTTGTATCAACAGTTTTGGAAACTGCAAAAATTTCGATTAGTGATGAATCTTTCATTGAAGAATCTGAATTTGGCGTAACTCAAAGTAGCAGCAGTGGCAGTTCATTTTCTTCTGTTGAAACCTCAGTAAACGTTGAAACTTCATCAGCAGAAACAACAAAGGATGCCCTCGAATATATTGCTGGTTATATTGCCAAAAAATTTAAAGCCACTCATCCCCAATTGGGAGATCATACTTACAAAATCAAAAGTGATCACAACTATAATTTACCATCATGAGTGCAACAATTGTCGTTTGGCGGACTGATTAAACCCACTACTGACTTTTTGCAACACGTGACAACATGGAATAAATTTTTTGAAAAATATCATGGTGACAAATTGAGAACAACACCTTGTGTTGTTAAAAATTTAACAAATAAAATTAAAAAAAGGGACCACCTATCAGAAGATGTCATAAAATCATTTTGCAAACTAAGAACAATTATTAGAATAAATTATTTAAATGTAAAAAAAGAGATGGAAAAAGCTCAGAAAATGCGGAAACGTAAATTAACTTCAAGTACACCACATTCCGACACAACTCGAAAGCTATCAAAAAAAATTAAAAAAATTCTCAATTAATTAATCACTGCGTATTTATGTTTACTTTTTTACTTTTTTAGAATTATTAATGTAATAATAGATGAATTAAATATTTTTAAATGTATATTTATTTTATTTCATGTGTAATTGATTACTTTTGATAAAAAATTAGACTATCCAACGCATACGATGAAGTGGTAGGTCCGCCGGTGACGTCACAGCGCTCATGCTACCGCGGAGAAAATATTCATGCATCTGACAATCCTTCTCTCTATAGTATCCTTGCGTCAGGGCAGTAGTGGTGGTATAATTCCCACCACACCGAGAACCACCACCAACGCTTCGCTACGATACTCCTCCCATACCCCTCGCCTACAAACGAAGCCTATATATTGCGCCTACCGCCACCGATATTGGGGCATACTTGCAGGAGCATTTACCTTGTAAGTAGCCACCCCCAGACCCGTCCACCCCTGGAGCATTATCCTAGGGGCTTCCTCTCCGATACCGCTACCCACAGAGCATTATCCCGTTGGTTGAGTCCTCTCCGACCCTCCATTACAAGTGCGAGCCACCGTAGCCGACACGTCAAGGAGTCGAGGACGAGAAGCCGACGACAAGGAGTCGAGGACGAGGGACCGCCGAGAACGAGACCGTATACATATTGTTTAGAAGATTTGTTTTAATTTGAGAAGTATTATTTTTATTTTATTATTTGTACATAGTTATTATTGTAAATAAAACCCCATCAAAGCCGCTCTTCTCTCTCTCTACGATACCCAGAACCCGACACGGAAACAACCGTTACAAATTTGGCGCCCGAGTAGCAAGTGCGAAGAAAATCGACTTTATTGAGACAGGGTACCTACATGAGAGCAAGAAGAAGAAGCCAGCCAAGAAGATGGTGAAATGGAGACCTGGTCGTGGACTGATAGTGAGTTGTTGAACCAAGTCCGGAAATGGAACGTTACCTTCCACGGAAAAACCGACGCCGTCGCTTTCATCGAGCGAATCGAAGAGCTGGCGGAGACCTATATGATCAGAAAGGAACAACTGGTACGTTCTCTGTCCGTGTTATTAAAAAACCAAGCAATTTTATGGTACCGAAATTATAAGCATACTATCCGCACTTGGGATGATTTTATTGAAATTTTTGAAGCGTTTTATTTTCCGAGAGAGTACCGAGAAAGCCTGAAAGAAGAAATTTTTCGGAGGTTCCAAAAGCCGCACGAAAATGGACGTAATTTTATAACAAACCTGCAGACTCTGATCCGAAGACATGGTGGCTGGAGCAGAACGCAAGAACTGTCTTGCATTTACAAACACCTGCTCCCAGAATACCGCCAATACATTCGCCGGAACGATGTAAATTCCCTGATGGACCTGCTGGACCAAGTGCAGGAGTATGTGAGTCTAGCTCGAGAGCTGAAAACCAACAAGTTCGAGACAAGAAATTGTATGGTTGCCAGTTCGAACTGGACGGGGATGATGTCCGAGTTTCCGGAGGAGACTTATGAACCACGACACTCACGACAGATTCCAGGTTTTCGCCCAAAATTCGACCAGGAAAATATAAGGTTCGCCTATAGGCAACCCCCAAAATATTTCTGTTCGCGGTGTGGCTTACAGGGGGTAATGACCCATCAATGCCACTGTATCAAGACGAAGACAACAAACTCCGAGGGGACTGTGCCCCAAATGGCTCCGAGCAGCCCCTGGAAAAAGACCGAAATACTACCGACACCGACCCCGAAAGTGACCGAAATAGTACCGACACCTATTTCAAAAAGGACCGAAATACTACCGACACCGACTTCAAAACCGATAACACAAATTCAACCCCAGCCCGAAAATGACAATCGCATCATTTGGAAAATCTCCGTGGCTAACCAGGAAATTCCCGCTTTGTTTGACACTGGTTCTGTGCTCTCATATATTAGCGAAGAGACGGCCGATTATTGTGTAAACCAAGGGGTGCAGCCACAGGTTTTGACTTCCAGAATGCAGGCGAAAATGGCCAATGGGGTAACCGTAGATACTAACGTTTCCTACAACATAAAATTTCAGGCCAATGATCTGAAGTTTGAATGGAATTTCTTAGTCTGTCCGAATTTAACAAGTCCGATAATCCTTGGGTTAGACTTCATCATGGGTCAGCAAATGGTGTTGAATTTTCAATCCCGTGAAATTTCCCACCAAGGCCGAATTTTGCTGAACATGGAATCACCACTAGCCCAGGTGTTAACCGAAATTGTAGAAGACGAATTCATCAAGAGCGAAATAGCTGTGAAGGATATGCAAGCTATTATTGATGAAGAAGTCGACCGCATGATGCAGGAAGACATCATCGAACCGTCTGAGAGTCCTTGGAGCTCTCCAATTGTCCTGGATGACAAAAATGTTGGTAAGAAGAATAGTTTCTGCATCGATTTCCGAAACAAGAACTCCATACCTCAAAAAGATGCCTATCCGCTTCCCCGTATTAACGGCATCCTAGACAAACTCCGGGAAGCAAAGAATTTTTCTAAAGTAGACATAGATGACATCACTTGCACAAACGCAAAACACCGGCAGAACCTAATTACAGTTTTCCGGAAGCCGAGCAAAACCAAGTTGATTCCAAACTGGAAGAGAAGAAGGAAAAAAAAATCCATTCTAAAGTCCTAAACCCGTCCCTTAATAATCTACTTACAGCAAATGGACCGCAGACACCGCATGGAGACCTGGAAAACTCTCCATAATATGAAGAGTTTTTTTTAAAGGAAGAGGAGGGTGTAACGAAGCGTTCTAATAATTCCTAATAGTTCAGTTAACAAAACCAGATAACGCCCAGCAGCTGATTCGGACCGCGTGACCGCGACGTCATACGTATACGTCAAGGCAGTAGTGGAGTAGTGGTATAATTCCCACCACACCGAGAACCACCACCAACGCTTCGCTACGATACTCCTCTCATACCCCTCGCCTGCAAACGAAGGCTATATATTGCGCCTACCGCCTCCGATACTCCCATACTTGCGGGAGCATTATCCTCGTAAGTAGCCACACCCAGACCCGTCCACCCCTGGAGCATTATCCTAGGGGCTTCCTCTCCGATACCGCTACCCACGGAGCATTATCCCGTTGGTAGAGTCCTCTCCGACCCTCCATTACAAGTGCGAGCCACTGAAGCCGACACGTCAAGGAGTCGAGGACGAGAAGCCGACGACAAGGAGTCGAGGACGAGAGACCGCCGAGAACGAGACCGTATACATATTGTTTAGAAGATTTGTTTTAATTTGAGAAGTATTATTTTTATTTTATTATTTGTACATAGTTATTATTGTAAATAAAACCCCATCAAAGCCGCTCTTCTCTCTCTCTACGATACCCAGAACCCGACACGGAAACAACCGTTACAAGTCAAGCTCCTATCAATACAGGCAGCGAATATTTTAATTATAAATCTTTTTTTAGCATTGTTTTATTTGCTTTGGTGGATGCAGAGTACAATTTTATATTTGCTGATGTAGGGTGTCAGGGACGGATATCGGAGAGAGGAGTATTCAAAAACAGTGTATTGTGAAGAACTACATTTTCCTCAATCGGAGGCTCTTCCTGGCCGCGAAAACATTATACCCTACGTAATTCTAGGCGATGATGTATTTGCCTTGCACCAACATATTATGAAACCTTATTCTAGGGTGCATCCAACGAGCTCTATGGAACGGATTTTTAATTATCGACTTTCAAGAGCTCGCAGAGTTGTCGAAAATGCATTTGGAATTCTTTCTGCTGTCTTTAGAGTATTACGCAAGCCAATGTTGCTAGAACCCTCGAAAGCAACTGTTATTGTACTAGCAACCCTTTATTTACATAACTATTTACGAAAAAGTGCAGCTTCTCGCCAACTATACACACCCCCAGGAACATTTGATCAGGAAGAAAATGGTAAATTAATACCAGGAAGTTGGAGACGCGACATTGACGATAAAAGTTCATTCACCTCGTTAAAGAAAATTCCAAGAAAAAGTTCGATAGATGCCCAAGCCATACGCAAAGAAATAGCATACTACTTCATGAACAATGGGAGTCTACCATGGCAAAACGATTATGCATAATGGCATTGCTACCCAAATAAATTTTATATTGCCAACTTTTCTTTGACCGTGCAAACTAGGGATACTTAAATACAAAATAGAAATACATTTCAACAAGGACGGCGTTAAGTTATTTTATGACCATTATGATTATCCTCACATTTTCAGTGTTGGTATGTGCCACAGGTTTGTTTTTGTCTAGTAAAAAATAAAAACTTTTAGATGCAAACCAGTTGCTTTCGTAAATCTCTCTGCGACCTGAAAGTTAAGACATATAGATATAGACAATAATGTACAACAAGTAAATAACGTACATATCACATATGGATAGTAAATACAAACCTTTGCCCATGCTTGTAGTTTTTTTATTTTTCCCCTTTCGCGGCGAAATGACGCTAGCAGCGAATTCATTTTTGCTTTTGCTGCATCCACATCGCACTTTACTTTGGCCGCTATTTTTTCCCATGCATCATGTTTTTTATTGCGTATGTGATAATTGCTATCACAGGGATTCCATAATTCTGGACAGTCTTAGTATAAATTGATAAATTGACCCTTTTATGGTCCCATTCTGCATTATTAGTACCATCTTCCATTTTTAATAATTTGCAGATAGACCAGTACTACGCTTTTACAACTGCATTGAAGCACAACAAGAATCAACTACTAAACCGTCTAAACCGAGCGAGCACGAACACGCAATTTTCTTTGATGTACCGACACCAGTCGGAAAATGAATGTTTGCGAATGCTTGTTCCTGCTCGTTTGTGCTTGTTTGTGCTCGGTAACTCGTCCAAATTGAACGCGCCTTTATGTTCACGAACGTTTTGCGCGGCTCGGCTCGGATCGGCTCGCTTGGTCTGGACCTGCCTTTAGCCAGAGGCGACACACGAGTGTATCACTTTTCATTGGTTGGCACGGTCACCAATTACCAAGCGAGTCGATGGGCTAAGCATGTGCGTTTGTTTATGTTTCCTCATGTGGAGAAGGAGCTTTGATTGGAACCGATCAAGTCAATATCGTGAATACACAGTTATTAGAATCTTTAAGTAAGGCAACTTCCACGAATATAAAAAACATCCAACCCAAAATTAAAAATATTATAAACAGACACATTTTGATAACACTTGTCATCCAACGTCGCATTTAATAACAAATCATCCATCGATATCGTGTCAGTTGTGTAATCGATCACATTTGTTACATTCATTGTAAAGATTCTATCGCATTAAAACCATTGCAACGGTTAAATGAGCAAAAATAAACGCAAATTAGTACCAATTGCTTAAGCGGAAATCATAAATTTGAGAGCTATTCATCAGAAAATTGTCTCAAGTGCAATAAAAGGCACCACTGTTTGTTACATATCGATAAGTATGATTCTAAACGCAAATCAAGACGTTCAACGTACATCGAGAAACTGCGCGCAATTAAACAGTGAAAATAATATAACAACAGCCTTTGTTAAGGTCATTGATACAGGCAAAAAAATGCACCACTTAAGCGCATTACTTGATAACGATTCACAATCGAATTTTATTTCGAATAACGCGTGTAAAATGTTAGGACTTTTATGTCATAATAATAATGTGCCTGTTATTGCTATTAATCAAAACACAACTATAACCAAATCAACTAAAGTCAATATCAAATCATGTCATAACTCTTTTCAGTTAAACTTAACTTGTCTGGTAATTGCATCCAAAACTCAAAATATACCTTCGGATACATTTGATACGTGAAATTTAAAAATTCTAAAATATATACCATTGGCAGACCCTGAATTTGTTATACCTTCCTGCCGCTATCAACCTTCAAATTGGAAACGAATATATTTGGGAGATAATTTGCAAGGGAAAAATTTAAATCAAATGTAAAGATCCAGTTATACAACAAAGTAAATTAGTTGAGTAATCGCGGGTGCTTTATCAACTCATACACAAAATAAAAACAAATGTACAATTTTTTTCAAATTTTGGATTTACAATGTAAAATTAACAAATTTTGGAAAATTGAAGAATTTGATCTTTTTTTTAACAAAAATTTGATTTTATGTATAAATTCAACTTGTCTACCGATGAGTGGGAAAAGTCGCATCTGCATCCACCAAATCTGGTTTCGTTAGACCACTATCGCACTCATCGGTGTTCAATTTTCAGTTTACAGGATTTAAGAAAAACAGAAGTTAAAGGTTTACGTAAGAAACGTAATTTTAATATTTTAAAAGCCACCAAAAAATATTTTTACTACTATTTTATTAAAAATAAAAATTTTTAATACATTTTATGATTTCCCACTTTAAAACCCTATTTTCTCCAAATTTTATACTCGTAGGCAAATGAAATTTAGGCAACTGAAAGACCACATAATTAGCAACATTCACAATTTTTTTTTAATTTTTAAACGGTTAATTTAATTTTTATTTACAAATATAGAGCGAAGAATTGTTTTCGATATTTCAGTTTCAGTGTGTAAAAGATTAATAAACTGGTCAGCAATCGAAAGAACGGATTATTTTTCATTACATCCAATTTTTTCCTAATTTTTTGCGCAACGGTTTCACTTTTATTTCAGTTTTTAGAACAGATAAATTTTACAGCTAGCCCATTATGGCGAATGGGCGGAGCTTAAACTCCGTGTGTCGCCTCTTCCCCTCGCCGACAAACGGAGGGTATAAATACCACCTAGCCGCCGCCAATATTTTATACCTAAAAGCGCATCAACCCTGTAAGTAGCCACCCCCAGACCCATCCCCCCCTGGAGCATTAACCTAAGGGTTCTTCCTATCCGATACCGCTATCCACGGTGCATCAACCCGTGGATGGAATCCTGCCTCCTCTCCACCACAAGTAGGAGCCGCGGAAGTCGAGACGTGGAGGACGAGAAGCCGAGGACGGGGACCGTCGATGATGAGGAGCCACCGAACACGAGGCCGTGTTCCATTAAAAGATTTGTTTTAGCTGTTCAGAAGTATTATTTTTATTTTCTATTTATTCTATACATAGTTTTATATTGTAAATAAAATCCCATCGAAGCCGCTCTTCCTTCTTTCTCTCTCTACGATACCCAGAACCCGACACGAAAACAACCGTTACAACTTTGGTAATCTAAAATATATATCTCGTAAAGTATAAACTTTGTGACAGTTTTCTGAGCAAACCAATAAAAAAAAAATTAACACGTTTTGGGTTCCACAATATATAGCGTTAGTTAACCTTGGGAGCTACCTACCACCACTTGTTTTTAAAAACTATATTTATTTATTAATTATTATAATTAATGAGTATTTATTTAGTACATTTTTAATATTGTTTGATAATTTATACACTTCAAAACATTTGGATACACTTATAATAAACTGGATACAATATTAAAATAATTCAGAGTTTGGTTAAAACTTGACTTGTTGGTAGACAAGATAATTTCAAACTTAAGATTCTCTTTGATGTAAACAATGCTTTTATAGGTAAGAAAATCCTTATTTACAAGAATTTCTGTGGTAGTCTACTAAATTACTATTTATTTACTAGTTATTTTACTAAAAATTCACAAGTACAAAAGAGACTGAGATAATGCAGGTCTAAACCCTGAAATTTTATATTTAGCTTTTAAAATAAGGAGCGTGGAAAACAAACTCGATAATTGAGCGGATTGTACAAATAACTTGGTCAGGATATCAATAATGGCCGTTGAACAAGTTAACTAATTAACTTACGGTCTACTATGCAAAAATATTACTTAACCACTTTCAGCCAAAATCTGGTCAGGTCAGCTGGTATCGTTCGGGTGATCGTCACTAAAATGGTAAGGCGACGCCTGTAATTTAAACAGGGTGTGTGAGCAATCCATCCTATTAATGCAGGAGGTCCCTAATGTAATATCGCGATAATTAAATAAAATATTGCACAATCATTGATAATTCGTGATAAAAATCAACTTCATTAGCAAGAGCTTCATTGTTCTCACGAACTAACTTTCCCTCAATTTAATAATTTAATAATAATTGCAATTAATAGCTTGTCCAGTGTCAATAACTATATGTCAGTAGTCAGTTGACCTCTGTCCAGGTGTTAAAGGGGTGAAAAACGCAGTCCTGGTGTTTGACGAACTCTACAAGTCTAAGGAAGACCATAATTGCGGTCAATCCTTTACCTGCAGATTTCTTATCAGCCCACTTGCCTCAGGGCGCGCAGAACGCCAGTGAGACCACCTTGCAGTTCTGACGTGCAATAAACATGCGTTCTGTCATCCACCATTTTCCCCGGAAGTGCAAAGGGTACCAATTCAGAACTTCCTGTCAGTGGCCTTAGGCCCTTATCGGACAGGACCCCCTGGCGTACAATGGAGAGTGTCAGCGGTACCCCACCCAGTGGCCTAATAAAAAACATAGAGCATAGCAGCTGGGAGTGTAATGAACCCCTTTTGGCAAACCACTCGGCTGCAGGGTACATTATGCTCCGAGCGTGCAATGGTTGCCCTCTTCATAGTGTTGTGGGGTCCAATCCGATTAACCCCTCTACGAAAAACAATAAACATGCATAGAATAGAGCAGCTGAAAGTGCAATAGTCCCCTTTTGACGGACCACTCGGCTGCAAGGTACAACGTTATGCGCCGAGGGTGCAATGGCCGTCCTCTTCATGGTGTTGTGGAGACTAATCCAATCAACCTTTCTAAGCCAACAAAACATAAAACGCAAAAAGCATGCAGCTGGGAGTGCAATGAAACTCTTTTGACAAACCACTCGGCTGCAAGGTACGTTATGCCCCGAGCGTGCAATGGTTGTCCTCTTCATAGTGTTGTGAGGTCCAATCAAATCAACTTCTCTAAACAATTACACCGATATCTGGGAGTGCAATGGCCACCTTTTGCCACCTCTCTTCCAGCGACTAACCTGCAATTAGCCCTGGGTATGCAATGGGTGTCATAAACTGATGACCGTTCCAGTAACTCATCACAAAACAAAACCACGGACCTGAGGGAGCCGGCGCTACCTGTCGACTCACCCTGGGCCGTCATGTTGCGCTAGATCTAAATGTGCAATGAACGGTTTCAGCAATTTCCCATACCTAACCGCCTTAAATAGTACCTAGCGGGCGGAAAAAAGGGATGGACAGTTTAATTAGATTAACTTGATATATCAAGGCTCAACGTTGTAAAGTGTTTACCTATTGGTCGTCAAAAGATAATTCAAATATAATATAATAATCCGATTCTCAATAAATAACCAATTGAGAATTAACCATTTATACTCAACTTTCAAAATAATTAATATCAACTTTATGAAACATATCAACTCATATTCAACAACTGGATAACCTTTATTTAAAACGATATCATTAAAAATCAACCATTAAACAAGTACTAAGCTAATCGCTACTGGACTCACCCTACCGATGATAGACATTTGTATCTCAAAAGCTCTGGTATTAAATTACTTAACATCACGACACAGAAAGAAATTATAAAACTCAAAACACCAATCAATGATAGCTTAATTAAAAGCTCACTACACGAATAGAAGGATTACTCTGTGATAAACTCACCTTTAAGGTTAGTCTGACCCTTGCTTGCGATTTATAATCTGCCCCGTTGAATTTAATCGTTTCGACAACCCGAAATACATTTGTTTGACTTGATCAATGCCATATGTATATTAGTGGAGTAAAATCGCGTCCTACGAGGCTTCTTTCTTGCAAAAAATTTTTTTTAAGTATAACCAGACGGGACCTTTACAGTCTTGTAAAGCATTATATTGGCCATCTGAAATCGCTATCTACAACTTTTTTTAGTTGGACACAACTTTGTAAAATTATGTTTTTTATGTCGGAGCAACAATTTCTAAAATCGTATTTTTTAAAACATACATCTCGCTTATAAATTAATTATTTAAGATAAAATTCTGAAATTTTGTCCACTTATAGACAAAACCAGAGCACATCTAACAGTAATAAAAAATTAAAAAAAAAAATTTTTTTTTGAGAATGAGCTCTCCAAAATCACTAGTTGCGAAATTGTGCATTGACAATTTCACCCTGTGAGAAGCTATGTAAATTATTGAAAATTTTACCATATAAGGTACATTTTCGGATTCACAAAACTTTAAATAAGTTTTTTAAAAAAAAATTGAATAATAAACCTCATGGTTTCCAAATATAAATTTTTTAAAACAAGACTTTGCCACGCTGCTCCGCGCAACACGCGTTCAATTGTACGTACTCGCACAGTAGTTCTTCGTTTGTACTCCAAACATTCTAACTATACGAGTATTATGAGTTATTTATGACTTACTTGAAAGTAATTTGATAGATTTATAAAATTTTATTAAAACAAAAATATTTTGATGTAAAAAAATGAAGACTAAATTTCTTCTTTGTCTTCATCTGATTTGTCGTTGGTCTGTTCAACATTGTTTGCAATGCTGGCAGGATTAATCAAAAAATCTGTAGATACGAATATTTAAATTATTCTGATTTACTATTACAATTGTAATTTATTAAAGGCAGATCCAAAACAAAATTTGTCTATTTTTATTGATTTAAAATTTAAGCCATGAATTAAAAACAATAGTATATTAAAGAACGTGTTTTGAAAAGTCAACTTTGTGGCACGAATTCAAGTTTATAAAACGAGCGCGAGCGCGAGTTTTTATAAAGAATGAGTGCCACAATGACTTTGAAAAACAAGTTCTTTATGCTATTTTTTCTACTTTACGTGTTTTACGTAATTTTTAATTAAAAAAGCTAATTATTTAATCTTTAGGGACTTTTGCGTTAATACGAGACAGTTGGTAATAAAAATGTCACTAAAGTGTCAATGAAGTCATTGAACTTTGAAATGTTTTCAAATTTGTCTAAAATTCTGTGTAAGTCACTCACAAATGGTTCATTTTTACCTACCGTATCGGTTATTGATTGAATAATCCAATTGGCATTAACACAGTAAGGAAAATCTCCATTTATTTCTAAATTCCCACTCCATTTGCGGTTTTAGCGACTCCTTTCATTTTATCGTTAAGCATTCAGTCAAGCAGATTTATACACTCATCTAGCAAATAACTTGTAAATTATCGAATGCTATGGATGTTGTAAATGCTCAAAATAAAGGCCAAAAGCTCCATTTTAGTTTCAAGTTTCACTTTAACGCTGTTCTAACCTCAAAAGCTGACTAACCTCAAAAGTTTGTCGCATGTCCATCGTCGCTTGTTCCACCCCACTTTCGAATATTTTATAGATTAATTGCGACACGCACACACAAAAACACTTTGTTAAAGAATACTGCTGGTCATCAAGTGCAACAAAATTTATTCGAATATAATTACTGTAATATCAACGGCGTCAGAAACAACGTTTCATTTCAGCGATAGCGTGTTACACGGTGTTACCAATCCGAAAACACTAAATTGCACTAGCTGTTACCGCACGCAATTTGGGTGCGGTAATGGCTATTACCGCACCCAAATCGGACTCTGTTACCGACGTAAAGTAGAAAAAATTTATTTCAATACCAAAAGTAATAGGTAAACCATTTTCAAGACAAAATTTGTAGAAATTTTTTGGTGCTTTACGATTTAAACCGGATGTGGCATAACAGTTGTTTTCTTTTTATAATTTTTTTTTAAATCTCCGAAACCATAAGAGATATCGAGTTGATTTTTGCTGCGTTTGAATGCAAAAACTTGAGCGATTTTGATTGTTTAATTAAAAGTATATTATTTCCATTTTCAATAGATTTTTTGCTTATCTAAGGTCAAACTTCCGGTGTCATGGTAATCAATTATAGACGATGCGAACAAAATTTTTATTATTAGAGGTAGACCCTTACATTAAGCGAATAAAATTTAAAGAAATGATCTAGAAAGTTTTTAGTAAAATAAGAATTAGATGAGAAAAAACGAAGAAGTGAAGAAAATTGACCCACAGACAAATGGATTAATAATGTTTGACTGGCGTTGGTTAATTTTGTTAAAATATCCATGGGTGAAATGGGTTGTAAGTGGTTGAGAAAAAACGATGAAGTGAAGAAAATTGACCCACAGACAGTTGACAGTCGGCAGTTGTCTGTGGGTCAATTTTCTTCACTTCTTCGTTTTTTCTCAACCATTTACAACCCACTTCACCCATTGATATTTTAACAAAATTGAGAATTAGATTATTTTTTGAGGATTTCAAGATATGATTTTTTTAAAACAATGACTCTCGGCATTACTAGGGCATTGAGAGTTGGAAGGTTGTTTGAACTCTTACAAATCGTATATGCCGGTAAAAACTGATATTTTTATATTAATAATATTAATATAACAATAAAAATAATAATAAAAATTGACGATCTACGAAATAATTTTTTTCAAACTTTACTAAATTTGTTTTCGAACATTATTTAACAGATAGTGGTTTTTAAAATTAAAAAAATAAATGAATTAATAATAATAACTTTCTTAAAATTATTTGTTGTAAAAATCTAAGAATCATCCACCTCTATTCATTTCATAGTAAAAGCAAAACCTAAACAAAAGTTTTATTATGTTTCCTCGAATCGAGCCGAAAGCCGCTTAGTGCGAAATTTGGTGCAAAAAAAAATATATATATACATAATTGGAAATACATTTAGGTTGGATGCTTCATTGATTGTGGCATTCTTGACAAGTCTAGCTCGTCAATACGTGTGCTTTTAGTTTTTTCTTGTTCTGTATTGTTGTATTGTTTTTTAAAAATCTGTTTTTTTTAAGACACTAACATTTTTTTCTGATAATCAGGTATGTTTAACTAATTGTTTTAAAAATGGTTTTTAAGATATTTCTTGCTTTACAGTTTCTTTAATTATTTGCAAACAATGGGCAAACATGATTTAAAAAAGCGCACTTTGTCTACTAGACGCAAAAGTCATAAATACCGAAATAATTTAAAACAGCGGCTTGTACTACAAAATGCTGAAGTTTCGAACCCCAATGTTTCTTTCTTCTCCAAGAAATCCGAAGAAAGTCATTCTATTTCTGATCCAAACATTTCCTTCGTTTCCATGGACCATAAAGATTATGCGTCTTGTTCGTTTAGTGAAGATCCTACAGAATTTGTTTCTTCGGATCTAAAAATTGAAATTGACCAATCCGTAAACGTAAAAAAGTTTACAGTTACTGGTAGGAGACTTTGTAACATTCAATATGTTTTTGAGCAAATCAAAAATATACAGCATCACCCTTTTGACTGCAGTTTTAAGGATATGAACCTTGTTACTGAACAACAACAAGAAGCGCTTTTTATTTTGTTTGTAAGATGTGTAACAAGAAAGAAACCGTCTATACAGAAGAAGAAAACAATGTTAATGTTCTCGCTGTATCGGGGTCAATTGCTGTAGGAATTGGATATTCTCAAGCAGATGAACTATTTTCATCAGTAGATGTACCGTTTATGTCAAATAAATGTTTCAACAAATATTCTGAGACGGTTGCAGCAAAAATTAAGGAAGCTGCATGGGAAAAGATGAAGGAGGCAGCTGACGAAGAACGGAAACTTGCCTTTGAATGTGGAAGTGTGGATTCCGATGGAACTGCGATTATTGCTGTAATTGCAGATGGTGCATGGAGTAAACGCAGTTACCGCACTAATTACAATGCTTCTTCAGGAGTAGCATGCATTATTGGTGCAAAAACCAAAAAACTTCTATTTATGGGAGTTCGCAATAAATTTTGCACCGTTTGCGACAAAATCAAAAATCAACGACAAATAATCATATTTGTTTTAAAAATTACAATGGCACATCAACTTCTATGGAAGCGGACGTTATAGTTGAAGGTTTTAAAAAATCTATTGCTTGACATAATTTGATATATGGGAAATTAATTGCGGATGGAGACAGCAACGTTTACAAAAAAGTTCTACAAGCTGCACCATATGGACCGCAATTTCATATTACAAAAATAGAATGTAAAAACCATGTTTTAAGAAATTATTATTCTAAACTTAACGAATTAAAAAATAACACTTATTTTTCCGTAGAACAAAGAAAAATTTTAGACAGCAAACTAGAAAAATTACGAATAGCTGTCACTTCAGCAATAGCATATTGGAGCAAAAATTCTGATATGCAGTTTGACCAAAAAGTAATGGAACTGCAAAAAGATATTAGCAATGGGCCCCTACATGTGTTTGGTGAACACAAAGAATGTATCGAAAATAATAGACCGTTTTGCACCGAAGAAAAACGCTATATTAAAATAGTAAACGGAGAAATTAATGTTGTTAACATTTTACGACAGAATAATTTCTTTGATGAAATAATGAATAAAAATAAAAGAGTGGCAGGTAACGCTTGGAGTTTGTTACACAATGTCAACAATAATATGGCGGAATGCTATAATTCAATTAGCAAATTTGTAGGAGGAAAAAGAATAAATTTTTCTTTTAAAGGAAGTTATGCAACACGGTGTGAAGGAGCTGCCTTATCGTTTAATAGTGATCACGGCGCGTATCACAAAGTGTTACAAGAAAAGTTGATGAAAGAAGGTGCAGGTGTTTACACGAAAAAACATTGTGAAAAGATTATTAAACAACGGAAAAGAGAGAACCTTAGACATTATAAATTTTAAAAAAAATCTGCAGAGCCTGATAGCAGTTATGGCTTATGTTCTGACGAAGTACCCGACATAGACTAAGAAAAATTTGAAAAAAAAAAATTTTTTATAGAAAACTTATCGTCCAAAAATTTTGAAGATGTAGAAGAAAAAACAAAAAATCAAGCATTTTCACAATTATGGGCGAATGAAAGAAAACTACGTTTGACCGCATCAAATTTCGGAAAAGTATGTAGTATGCGAAAAACCACCTCCTCAAAGAAACTTGTAGAAACTTTATTATATGGCACATTTAAAGGAAATATAAGCACAAGATATGGACAAGAAAACGAAGAAAAAGCTATTGAAAAATTTGAACAGTTTACTAATTTAAAAACGAAAAAGTGTGGTCTTATAATTTTTAAGGATAAACCGTTTTTAGCTGCTAGTCCGGACAGACTCTTAGAAGATGGTTCTGCAGTTATTGAAGTCAAATGTCCTTATAGCGCCAGAAACTTAACACCCGAGGAAGCTGTAAAACAAAAGAAAATTACTTGTTGCACTTTAGACCACGGAAAAATTAAGTTAAAAGAAAAACATTTGTATATGTACCAACTACAGGGACAAATGGCCATTGCAAATGTTAATAAAGGTTTCTTCGTTCTATATACTAAAGAAGGCATAAGCATAGAAGAAATTAAAAAGAATGAGAATTTTTGCAACGAAATGTTTGCAAAATTAGAAGATTTTTATTTTAAGGCATTGCTTCCCGAAATTATCGATTCGAGAAGAAGTAGAAACTTACCTTTAAGAGATTTTTATTTTATTAAATAATTGTATTAAAAATATTTTATTATTTTTATTTATATCAAAACATGACACAATTTTTAAATTTCTTTTCTGTATAAACATGATGTACTTAATCAAATTCGTAGTCGTCTTCTTACGTGATTATAGCACTTAATGAATAAATGCTAAAAAAACAAACTTGTCTTATTAATATCATTATTATTAAAATATTAGTTTTTTCCGGTATATACGATTCGTAAGAATCTAACCAAGCTTCCAACTACCAATGCGCTAGTAATGCGAGAGTCATTGTTTTAAAAAAATCATATCTTGAAATCCACAAAAAATAATCTAATTCTGGTTTTACTAAAAACTTTCTAGATCATTTCTTTAAATTTCGTTAGCTTAATGTAAGAGTCTATCTCTAATAATAAAAATTTTGTTCGCATCGTCTACAATTGAGTACCGTGACACCGGAAGTTCGCCATTAGGTTATCAAAAAATATATTAAAAATAAAAATAAAATTCTTTCAATTAAACAATTAAAATCGCTCAAGTTTTTGTATTCAAACGCAACAAAAATCCACTCAATATCTTTTATGGTTTCTCAGATAGCTTGGTATAAAAATAAAAAAACACGAATATTAAGAGAATCCGAATTTAAATTTTTTTCAAGTTTCGATAATCTGATCCATAAAAAAATGTCGTAGTTGATCATTTCGGATAATCTAATAAAAGTTTCAGCAAGTTGTACATCGAAAAGTTAAAATAAACGACTTTTATCCTGATTTCCGAGCTGATTCCGCTCAACTATACTTGCGAAGCGTGCGCGCTCTGGCGGCAAACCCTATGAACTCAGCGCTAATTTCGACGTAAATACACATTAACAAAACTTAAAACTAAAAAAATTTTTTTAAATTATTTAATGGTAATATTATTTGCCACATTTTTCTAGATAAGTAAGTTTAATTTGACGATTTAAGGTTTTGTAAATTATGAGATATTAATTTGTTTATATTGACAACAATATTTAAATAAATAATTGATTAATAAAGTTGAAAATAGTTAAGCGCTCTTTAATTTTATATTGCTTATTTCAAAAAAAAAAAAATTACAGTATTTTCTCGAAATTTAGACCTAAAAGAATGTCATTGAAAAAATTAAAACACGTTTTTTTTTAAATAAAACAATGGTACTTTTTTTTATTTATGGCAATAGTTAAGCGCCCTAGACAATTAAAAAACACGTGTTTTGATGTAAAATAAATTAAAAAAATTTATGTTTAAAAGCAAAAATAATGTCATAGAAAAGTTTGTAGGAGGGTCAGACTAGCCTTAAGCACAAAGATTAAAGATTTGCACTAATTCATTAATTAACCACTCCGGCTGCTGGCTAAAATCAAACTGTTTTACATGTGGTCTAAAACAGAAGGTTCAGACGCCAAAAACTTTTAAGTCTGTTCGGCAATTCGTTAAACTTATCTGAGTAGATAGTTTGTTTTCGACTCGTAAATATGTCAATATTATTATGGGAACGTATGAAAAACAATATTGTTGTAAACCTTATATTTTCTAAAATAAATTTATTTACTTACTCCTATTACAAAAAAAAATAAGCATAGTTTAGTTTAATACGTAAATAAAAAAAATATATTAACATATGCGCCAAACATGCTTTTTTGTGCTTTTTCTAATTAGCTTTGTTTTAATAATAACTTTTTCATTTTTGTTTTACGTACATACCTATAAAGTTTTAAATCAGTCACCAAAAACTAACAAATTGGTTTAATTCTTTTTGTTTGCATGTTTTTTGTTTTTTTCAATACATATAAAAGTTTCTCCCTTACTTCAATCTACCTTGACGTAAAGTAGAGTCAGTTGTTAGTCAAAAGTAATCAACAATAAGAACAAGTCGTCGCGTCGTGTGGTTCTCCGTCTAAAAGCTGTTTTACTGACTATTAAGAAGTAAGCAAAGTTATTTTAAAATTTGGTTACTTTAATTATTATTTAATTGTAATATAAAATAATTAAAATTATTTTGCTGCAAGAACTGTAAGTAACAAAACAAAAAAATCAGATGGGTAGAGCTGTTTCAACATTTTGCATCAACAAGCTAAACACAAACATAAATTTAAAAAAAAATTGAACTTTGCTGGTATAATAATGACACCTGAAGACACAACAAAAATCTAATCTTAAATTTTCTACATTTCTATCATAATGTTGGTTTGTTATTTATCTGTACCATCTACTAAGTACTATTATTTTCTCAAATTTCTTTTTGGTTTACTATTAAGATTATAAAGACGAATTATGATAAAATCAAGACTGTTTAAAGTAAGAATGAGCGTATCTGAGTAAATATCTTTAAATTTGGAGATATTTTCTTTTGACGAAATCTTTTTAAAATTGCAGAATCATCCATTAATGTAAAATAATACAAATAAAAATATATTATTATTAAAATAATAATAAACTAAAGGTTTCCTAACAATTTGTTATTAATCAACGATCAAATTTTTGCAGAGTATTAAAAAGCCTTGAGTGATTGTACAATACAATTTTTTTTTATTACATACATGTTCTTAGAGCACCTTTACCAATTATCCATCAACATTTTCAACAAATCAGTTGTACATAGTAATTCTATTATGGTGTTATGGTGTTTTGTTTATCATTTACACTAAGTAAACATACAATTTCAGATAATTGTTATTAAGTAAAATTTGTTCTTTTGTATATTGAATTGTCAAAGTGCCGTCAGGTTGACATCGCCATTCGTTAATAACAAATACACTGTAATCAAAAAATACTGATTAAGTTGTCAATAAAATTACAATTTTTTTGCAAGTTCTCGTTTTGTTAAGACTACCTCTATAGGCTATGTCTTACACCTATAATGACAATAATGATTTTACGAAATATTACAATGTAAAATAAAGCAAACAGAAAATCAGAAACGAAATTTAAAAGAAAGATTCAAAGTGTGTACCGTTATTTTCAATACACAAAATTAACTTACCGTTTAAAGTTATTAAATACAATAATTAGTGTATTCGCAGTTACCTTGTTAACTTCTACATTCATCAAATTCATCTAGTAATTAACCTATTTGAAAAATTGCTCTAAATATTCCATTGTCGCCAATCGGTGTGGGCTGTTGCAGAATCTTTCTGAAAATAAACTCTTTGCAATTAATTTTCGTGTAATTCTTGTATAAAAAATTCTAAAATAAAATTTACATAACGTTTTAAATTTACTATAAATTTGAAAAAGTACGGTCTAATTATTTTCTGCCTTTGGCTACCCACACGCCAACTTCTACGATTCAAACGTCGTAGAGCTTAGAATGCAGATAGGTCAATGGTTTGCCCGTTTCCGTCATATCGCTTCTGGTTTTTTGAGTAATACTAATCGGACTTTCTTCCATTCCTTGGAAAAATTTCCCTCGTGCAAGAAGCTATTATATCTATATATCTACAGAATAAATTGGTCTCATTTTCGTGAGCTATTGCTTTAATAATTTCTACTAGAATATTATTAAAACTTAATACTTTAACCTATTTTAAACTTGCGCAGTACGTACAACATAATTTTTACAACATCGAAGACCACCCCGTTGACATGAGACTCGTCCTTAAGGATAAATTACTCTTTCCGCTTTTTCCTACATACCGTTCCGGAATCGTCGTTAGATATGGCATCAGGACGACTGGCTTGTCATCCAACTTCCAGGATGACACCAAAGCGCTCTCTGCAAAACTCGAGCTTCACTCGAAATCTCTTCAACTAAGCATCCCTATTGTCGTCCTGCATTATATATGTATCAACTCTAGATCTCTAGGGCTGTTTATATTACTTACTGCGTCCTTTTTGTGTCCTCTAGTTTAGTTTTTAAGATCTTCTCAGAGCTGCTTTTCACTATTCTCCAGTTTTAACTTCGTGTTGGATCATCTTGGTGTGTAGAATAAAATGTAGCAAGCACCCAAACAAGGTTTGGTGCTATTGGATGCTTGCTACATTTCATTCTCCAGTTCTCTAAGTACAAGCATCTGTCGTCATCTGCTCAATACATTTTGTTCAAATACTATCAAAAAATTCTATGCCCTAAAAGTATTTGAGTAACATAGTAATTTACTTGTCCAGCGTGCTTTTTCTTTTATATCTATTGTCTCATATTAGGTATAAGCCGGTAGGTTCATCGTCCCTTCGTACTTGCATCCCATCGAGTTTGACACTCTGTGTGTTTTCTTGTCTCTTGTATAATGATATTAATGGATCTGTTTCCTATTGTGATCTGGACGACCACCGCCTAAAGCATGCAGTATTTTCTTTAAACTGAAATCCTCTAACTTGCATTTTCCTTAAAGGTTTCATCTTTTTATCGAGTGTTTTGAGAAAAACGTCTGCAACCTTCCTCTTAAACTTTGGACTAGAAGTAATTTGTTGCGAGTCTACTCTTAGTTTTCTTGTGGCAATGAGATATCCTAATTCTTATTAATGTTTTTTCTATCTTATCTACTAGTTGCTCTTATTTGCCTTTCTTCCTTGAATTTTCTAATAAAAGTATGGTAAAGTTTTTTCTATTCTGTTTGGATTGCAGCCTCCTCAGGTCCGTGACTCACTTTCGAACTCGTCTATCTATGTTTAGCTGTAACGGGGTTTTCTTTGTAAAGTCCTGGGTAACGTGAGAGAAAAAAAAATCGTAGCTTTGACGGTGTATGCTATTAAGTTTGTACAAAATAAATAAGATAAAATAGTAATTCTTAATAATAAACAACTAAACGCGGTTTCCTATTCACTGAGTCGGTGGCATTGCTAAAGTCAACATTACAGTCCGGTCGTTTTCGGCAGCTCGTCCCCCAGGTGTCGGTCGGCCTCAAGTGTCTTGCAAATTAATATGCCGCGAGCACTCGTGGAGGAGGAGGTTAAGATACCCATATGTTAATGTTCCGTGAGTAGCGGTTTCAGGAAGAGAGACATACTAGGTTAATGCACCAATAGGTGACGGGTTCAGGAAGAAGAGACTCACTAAGTAAATGCGCCAGATAATAATCATGTTAATTACTTGTCAAAATAATACTACGCCACTAGCATAATATACCCGTGACGACAAACAACACTAGAACAATATCGCGCCGTAAGTCACACATAGCATGTCTTAATTCGAAATTTAGAATTCGAAAAAAATGATGTCTTAATAATAATACTGTTTATTTCGTCATCAAAGTATACATAACATATCAGAAAATATAAAATACATAAAACTATAAAAAATAAATAACATATACATTTATTCACAATCACAAACCGTAGATGTGTTACGAATTCCTGTAGTGTGTAACAGGACATTTCTATCAAGATGTTTTTCATATGGCTAGAAAAATTTTTAGTATTAATTTTCTTATTCAGCGGCAGTTTGTTATAAAATATCGTTTCCCAGTAGACGACGTTCTTTTTTTGTGTTTTTGATAATCCGCAGAAGGGTATAGTAAGGTCTTGATTTTTTCGGGTGTTGTGAGGATGAAAGCTACAGTTCTTCTTAAATACCCCCAAGTGACAGTGGGTGTATTTCAAGGCATGTAGGAGAATAGGATAGCTTCCCCTGAGTGGAGAAAAATCGCGAAACTGCCGGAGACATGCTCGAAGAACCTATCGTTGTATAAGCAACGGAGAAAACAACCGGGGAGTTAACGCAGAACTCGACAGCAATTAAAGAAAGCGGTTCATCGAAAGCGACATTATTAAAGTGTGAGCGTTAATATCAAGTTTTTTACTGATCAAATTATTGTTGTGTGTTTTCATTGAGGTAATAATAAGACTGGAGTGAGGGTAAGCAAAGAAGTACGGTGACAACATATTGGTAGGCAAAACATTAAAAGTAGTGTATTTACCGTGTTAAAGGTGGTATTTGCATTTAGACAAGTATTAAAATCGCTAAAACTTGCATATTTCTAAACAATTTTGTTTATAAGAAGCGTTTTAAACAATTTTAGACAATATAATTTTAGATAAATTAAATATTAATTAAGTAAAGTGTGAGTGTTGTATGCATGCACAATAAAGACCTGGCGCTCATATCTTTACTGAATTAAAATAAAAACTTATTTTATTGCCTTATTTTCACTATATTTTCAAAAATTCAACGTTCTTGCCTATCAGCAAGTAATTTGCTCTGTCACATACATTTAATCTGTGTATTATACTATCTCTCTTTCTCTCTTATACTATGTACTAACTATGTTGTCACCGCAGCTCGCTTCGGCAACGTATAGGCGAGGCTCGATCTAGTCTTATTATTAGATCTGTGTGTGTATTTGTCTATACAGTAGAAATTAATTATTCATTACTAAAACATCTTTTTGAATCAAAAAAACTCTGAATTTGCATACCTATACGTTGTAATATTTTTAAGGTAGTTAAAGGTAAAACTGCATTTTTTTTACAATATTCTTCATGACATAACTTCATCCGTTTCTGGCCGCTGCTACTGCTGTAAAAGTATATTATGTAGCGAGAAACCGAAGTAGGTTTTTTAACCCGGCAGATAAAGGTTAGTGCCTGAGCGAAGTGAGAACAGTAATCACCCGCGAAATTTAAAAAAAAATTCAGTCCTTTGGTCTATACCCCGTTTTTCAAACTTGCAGGCACTCGTTTCAATTTTTTAACATCAAAAATGCAATAATTATAGTAAATCAGAAAATAGTAATGTAAACATACTTAAGTAGTTGTAATTTTGTTTTAAAATAAAAATTAACTAATTTGGATATAACTTTATGCACATTTAATTTTAGCGGAAATAAATATGAAATATGTATAATCCCCCTGTATGAGAAAATAAAAATTTAATTCCTTGGGATAAAATGTGGCACTTTAGTCCCTCAAATAGACGCCTAAACAAGGGAGCAAAAATAATTTATAATAAATATTTATTTATTTCAGAACTTACTTTTTAAAATGGATTTATTTCAAATATTACCCGATAAAAAAATTCAAATTTTAAAATTTTACAACATTACAGAAGACAGTCTAAAAGAATACATAAAAATAATAAAAAACTGGAAATCTAAACAGCCTCATTTGGAAGAAGATTTAACAGGTCTGTACTCAATTATTCTTCTCATCCCCCAAAATAATTTGTTAATTGTAGATGATTTTATTGAAAAATTATTACTAAAAAGTAAATTCAGAGTTGAGAAGTGTAAAGAAAAAATTGAAAATTATTACACGTTACGTGGTATCAATAAAGATTTAATTGAAGGATTTGAAAAAATTGTTCCATCAAAAGAAACAACGTGAGTAATATATACATGTAGAGCGTTCCAGAATGATGCCATTTCAAGTGGCTCAAAAAATTCAAATTTAAGTTAGCAGGAAGTTCTGTTACGATCTTTATAATTACCTGTGACCGGCAAGGATAGCAACTTAAAATTAGCTAGATTGGAAAAATTATAACACTGGTTTATTATAATTAATTATAAGGATATCTACTTAATTGTTTTTATAATTATAATTTGGTATATTATGACAGGTATCTAATATATTATAATCAGCTATACCTATCCTTATGAGCTAATTTCAAGTTAAGATACTACCGGTAGATCGCAAATTTTAATACTTTCCCATGGCAACTACCAATCACAGCCCCAAATTTTTTTAGTTTTTCATAGCAACGAAGTACTACCGGTATTATTTTAACTTAAAATTAGCCCTTTACCGATTTTTTTTTTCTTTGAAAGTGACAAACAATTCTGATTACTTTTCTTTATTGAGACATCTACAACCTTATAATCCGTTCATACAGTCAAAACTTACTGGAATATCAATCATTCTGAAACGCTCTACATGCTAAAAAATCAGAGTCACCTACTTGTTTTCTTATTTTTCCTTGTTTTAGAATATATTTACCCTTGTTTCAATTAACGCCAAATTTTGAACGTATCGTTATAATGAAAATAATAAACCCAGACCTTTCAAGCTACAGCTTATTAAAAATGTTAAAACTTGGATTAGGTATAAGTGAAATTATGTTACGACATGATTTTAGTATAGGATGTCGATTTATTCTGGATTTTCAAGAATTTACTTTAAAACATTTAGCTACATGGAATCCTGTACAAATTTTGAGATATTATTCTTTAGCTGAAGTTAGTAATTGATTAAAATCATAAAATCAACTTAATATTTTTTATTTCAGAATGCTTATTCTGTACGTATCTTAGCAATGGAATGTATCAATTATCCACCATTTATTAATAAAGTTTTTCTCATATTGAAAATGTTTTTGCGACCAAAAATCTATGAGAGAGTAAGAATTAACACAAATTGTAAGTATTTTAAGTTCTAGTTTCAGGTAAGATTACATGAAAATTTAAAGTCTCTTCACAAAGTAATTCCGAGAGAGTGTTTACCAAAAGACTATGAAGGCACTAATGACACAATTACGAATTTATTACGTAAGAAATTGTTTTTAACTTCAAAGGTGTACTAAACTCTCTTATTTCAGAAAAATGGGACCATGTAATGAAAAAACAAAGCGAGTTTTTGGTTGATTGTTTGAAATATGTTGCAAATGAAGATCTACGTCTGCCAGAAATGCAAAAAAATGAACTGTTTGGTGCTGGTGGTACTTTCAAAAACCTTTCTCTCGACTGACAATACAATTTATATACATAATATCGAGTAACTAACAAAGTAGCTTAGCTACTCAGAGCAGTCTCGACTACCACCTACTAGTGTAACCTACTAGTCTTTAAGTATAAGTTTTTACTAACAGTTATTTATTTATTTATTATAACATTTATTTGTTTGTTTCTGGCAGTAAATCATTTTAGAAATGTAAAATAAACTAAATCAGTGGTCAATAACCATAACAAACCGAAATGCACATCATAAAAACAACAAATAAAACAATCATAAAATAAAACACGCACTTCAAAAACAAAAATAAGTAAACAATAATGTACATGTTAGGGCATTTTATAAACAATTAAATTTTTATTGCTAGACGGACCGGATAAAACCTCTCTAAACCGTACCCACAAACAAAACTCAACATGCTTTCAATAAAAGGTTACATAAACGTTCAACAAAAACATTTTGTTATCACCATCGTAATCCGATTTTTATGTGATTAGGTTTTCACAAATTCTCTGTGTTGACTGAATTAGCAAACTTGAACAGCATTCCACAAAATTCCATCTCTAAAAGTAGCTTTCTTTAGCTGCAAAGTCACCCTTCGACCGATGCTTTCAACCCTCAAGTTTTTACCTGCTTGCCATCAAACAAAGGAAAGCGGAAAATCTCGACTTACGCGTTCACCTGCACAGGTATCCACGTAACAAACAACACACCGAAAAGCCCTCTTTAATCCGAGTCTTTTCGTATAAAACCTTATCAAAAACCGCAATAAATTAACCAATTAACTCATCTCGCGCATTTCTCGATAATTAGAAACTCGACATGCTCAATCCCGCTCTTATTTCGTCAGGTAGGCTTCTCGCCACCTACCTCGCATCACGCAGCCCTCTCGCATGTTGCGGACTAATTATTAAACCGTTAATTGTGTTAATTAAGCTTCTTTCGTTTATATCTCATAAACGGGTTGTCGTAAAATTATCATTCAAACGCTGATCAACTTCTTTTTCAATTTCGCTCCTCCCACGCTTTATCTCATCCTCGCGATTCAATTATATCGCGATCTTGATTCGCGCAGACTAACAATTTGACCCTTCGATCTTTGCCGAACCTTTTCAAAGGAGACAAAATTCTCCGTTTTAACCACCGTTTCAGCTCTTCGGGACTTCGGGAGCCAGTCGGCAGTCGATTACAGGATACAGGTTCATGAAAACATCGCACGTTCTGCTTCTTTCACTCTCACACCTCGCTCTCTTTCTCTCTCTGCTCGTTCGCCCACGCCACCTTGCGGAGTAACAGCGCGTTACTCACTCGCATCGCTGGGGTCTATGGCGCAAGCTCGATTGTGCTTGAGCCCGTTTGGGCTTGAGTTCGACTACATGCGGGAAATGGAGTTCAAGCGCCCGAAGCGCACCCTTCGACTGAACGCGAAACTACCAACCTCCAGTATTTTGACGTATGACAGACAAAGTTCCTAAAAGTTGGAAGTTGATGACAGAGAGTCAAGAGCGCCTAGTTGGTTGCATATTTTTGGAATCTACACTTAATTCTAAGTCTAATATACTACTTTTTATAACTTTTTGTGAAATAAAAATTTTTTTTTATTTTTATTTTTTATCAAGGCTGTGATAGTAAAAATTTTTTTTAAATAATGTAGGCAACCATTAAAAAAATCTGTCTACCTTTTATAATGTATTACATCAAACTGTTTGTCAACAGGTATAACAAGAAAAATCATATTTTATTTCTGTTCATTAATATATTACAATATATATTTTGTAAATGTGCAATTATGACTGTTTTAAATATAATGTAGTTATTTTATATACAGTCAACATCATGCTTTCATCTTTCGGTCACTAACTTCCAACTTTTAGGAACTTTGTATGTCATACGTCAAAATACTGGAGGTTGGTAGTTCCGCGTTCAGTCGAAGGGTGCGCTTCGGGCGCTTGAAATCCGATGCGCTTTGAATCCGAGAAGATTGAATCTTTCCTTTCTCCCGCCAGAAAATTGACAGTTCTAAAGTCGGTCAACGAAAATAACTGATATCCTTCTTCGAAAAACTATATGTTATTTTGCTGGCCGACTCTAGAACTGTCAATTTTCTGGCGGGAAAAAGATAAAATTCAATCTCGTCGGATTCAAAGCGCATCGGATTTCAAGCGCCCGAAGCGCACCCCAGTCGAACTCAAGCCCAAACGGGCTCAAGCACAATCGAGCTTGCGCCATAGACCCCATCGCTGCGCCATCTCTCTCAACCCTTTTACCCTTTTTTTTTTTTTGGTAACTCGCTCGCCTGACAGTGCCGTTTCAAATTTAATACTTGTGTTTTTTTTTCTACGTTTAATTATTTATAACAATTTAATTATTCTCCTTTTAATTAAATTTAATTTCCCTTTCGTAAATTTTTAATTAAACTACCACTTCCATTCATTATTCACCACATTCCCAATTCCCAATCAAAACAAAATTGCACCGATAGCCGAGTTGGTGACAATTTACATCAATTTTGAAACAATCTACACTTAAATTAGAGAAAACATGTCAAGTCAGGTCTCTAAATTCTGCAAAAGTTAAAACAGTGAGACAAGAATGAACACGAATAATTAAAAATATTGGCCCAACAAAGCTACTTAGAAATGGTAGCTAGAACAATTGGTTGAGAATGTTTTGGCACGAGAATTGGTCTTGAAAATAGCCCCAATCTTTGCCATCTATTCCCCCTGCTCGCTAGTCGAGCCTCAAAGTATTATTATCAGGTAAGTTTGGATAGCAAATGAAACTACTGACGTTTTCATTCCAATCCACTCTCTCTCCCTAAACAAAAGTTCTAAAAATTCGAGTGGGAGAATACCTAGACAAAGCATAGTAAATATGAGAAACTGTTCCAATGGTGGGCCACTTAACGCCCCCATTTTGACTCTCACTCTTTCAAATAAAGAAATTAATTTATCTAATAGAAATAATATTACAACTTTGGAATCGTCCCATGTCTTTCACGTTAAAAATACGATAAAAAAAGCCTTCCGATAAGATCCCGTTTTGCTGTTACTCCAAAAAAAAAGATGTTTTAGTAACTTACCTTAAACTGACTTGTTAAGAGATGTTTTTATTTGCGTCTAGACTATAGATACGCCAAACCAAATTTTGTAACTATTTTTCTTTTCAACAGTGTAATATTATTCCACAGTTTTTGCACAGATCTGTAGATAATCGAGAGACGCAGGTTGCTACAAAGAGCTTTTTCTGTTAGTAACCACTAATTCGCTAATAACTTGTAATTAAATGATAGGAATTAGGTAAGGAAAAGAGTAATAATAAAAGACTTTTTATTTACGCAATGCTTATTTCTTAGATTTCCGAATACAATAATATTTTTACACAAGAAAGTCATAAATATTTAACAATCAGTATTTACTTTTAGCATTTTGTATATCATTTAAATACCTAACAGTCTTTAAAATATTGTACACAATTGTACTCTTTTTTAATACTTATACAACAGACTGCCTTTGCATCAACATCCAATGACATCATAATTTCAATTACATGCTTTTAATACTTAGTTTACAAAAAGCTTAATAAAGCCTCACATAGATTGTTTTTCTAGAAGTAAAACTGATTTAAAAACATTCTGTGTTAGTTACTACCGAACATAAATTAAGTTGGTATCTCTTTATAAATATATCACAGGATACGTCTTGTATTTATTACAAGACACAAAAAACATTTAAGATTCTTTAGTTACAATAAAAACCTAAAATTTTTGTCGACATAAATCAGTTCTATTCTAAAATGAGTGCACACATATTTAAATATATAGCTACAAATAAATAAATAATTCTTAATTGTACTAATAATGCACATCTCGATGTATAATATTCCATAAATCGCATACAAAAAATATATCTTTACCTAGCTAATTACGACAAATTAAATATCATTGAGCATTTTACAAACAAGTTTCACGGCAAACAGGATTCGGTAATACTAGAGTTCAGAAATGGCAGTTTTCCTATTTATTAAGAGTTGAGACACTCACTGGAAAAACTGACACCTGGTGTCAATAATAACAACTATTCAAATAAATATCACAATTACATTATATTACACGATTTTGTATGTAGTAGTCTGTAATTAGCTTGTTTACACCATAGACATCATGTCATTATTATATTTTTGTCACCGGGAAAAATTTGTTGCGTCATAAAATCATCCGGCTCGAAGGACCAGTTGTAACATATAAAACTCACACGATGACAAGACTTAGTAGGATTGTCCTAGAGCAGTCAAGTAAAAAGGTGTGTATAAAAGAGACTAAAAAATCCCAAGAGTCTACAAAAAAATCAGTTTTATACCTTTCCTATGCATCTGAAATCAATTTCAAGGTCACACAATATCTACAGTGAAATTTCACAATCCTTAAATTTCCTAGGATCTCGACTAAACTCGACTCTTGTGTAAATTTCTCTTGTTATCACGTCTTACAGACGACGCCATGGGGTGCCGCCATTTTGATCAAGACGCTTATACGCATTTATTTTCACAGATCTTTCTAAATTCATCTCTTTCGAAACTGAATTGCTGTCAGTTTACCTACAGGAATCGTATTGAAGCCGTGACAAACTCAAGGACGCTCACTGGGACTGTGTTACGGTGTCTGGAGCATCCGTCAAGCTTTATGAAGTCGCAGATATTGAAAATAAGTGCCTTGATTGCTAAATTGTCAACTGAATCAATCGTATCGCAATAACATTTTGTTATTTTGACTCGTCAGATACAGTTTGTTTTAATTTTACTTCAAAATAAAGTTTGAGCAACAGTGCTCTGATCAAAATGGTGGCATTACGTGGCGTCGCCTAAAAAACGCGATAAAAATTCACATATAGCACAGCGATTGCAAAAATTCAGTCACAGATAGTTCATAGCCATCAGAAAAAAATAGTTACTACAAATTTATACCCTAAATTTACCCTCGTTATGTGACCCTGCAGCTTTTTCTACTTGAATACACAACTGAATCGCAGAAGGTATAAACTTCTAATTAAACCCTACCAATTGCACTTCCACCAAAAGCCTCTAACTTTTAGTATAATTTAGTACAGATTAAACCTGTCTAAAGCTAGAAGTGGCGCGCTTACCAAAATCGATCTCTATGTGCTGCTCATAGATAAATTAAGCCTTGTGGTCGTAAAATTTTTGCAAGTTATACAATGTTTTAAGCTCTACAAAAAATATTAAAATTTCGGTAATCGTCGGCTAAAAAATTTGTTTTGTTTCGATTACAAATGTAAGATCTTCAAAAATTTCTAAAATTTAAAAATACTCGACAATTATGCGGCCTCGAAAGTCATGTTAATTTTCGAGATATCAGAGAACAATAAAAAAGCATCAACGTTAAAAAGCGTTCAAAAGCGTTTTTTTCATAAAAGAGAAAAATCGATTTCTCTTTTATGAAATTTACATTAAAATATTTATATAAATTAGGTAGTAGCCAGCTTATATGATTTACAAAGTGATGAAATGTAAACATATTTTTTCTCGTTAATGTCAACAATCTTGAATTCTTTAAAAAAGACTGCAGTGGTAAGTCTAATTTCCCTAGACCGGGTTCGACTAAAGAAGTCAAGATGGGGAGAATCCTGATATACCAATATGAGTAGTCAGCGCATGGGACGCAGCCATTTTAATATTCAGCCAACAATACTTGCCAAAATTGCACTAGGCAAGCAGTTTAATTGATATCTCTTATCCGAGTGCAAAAACACCGTATTTTAAAAAAAATGTGCTCATTTTATTTGACAAACTTTCAATAGCTGTTAAAAATTAGAGCAGAGGCAGGTTCAGTTAAAATTTAGTAAGATTTTACAGAAAAATGGGTTGGGTTCTGTCTCTTGGTTCTAGCAACAAACCCGTGCAGCGATTTTTACTAAATTTCTAGAATAATCATCTTATACTCTCACAAATTCACCCCTAATATTTCAACTTACCACCACAACAGTATATTACGGGGTTGAGGTTGAAAAAAGCCAAAGTTCGTACTTTTAAATAAATAGTATTGTGTGATAATTTATTTAATATTTTATCCACAAATTTGGTGATCGAGGGGCAAGTTTTACAAAATTAAAATATGATATTAACCCGTGAATTCTGTGTTTTGGGTTTGGAGTATTCTCATTAAAATCTAATTAAGAAAAAAAATAACACATTTTTTTTCGATGCACTTCGTTAAAATTTCATTCGCTTACGCTCACGCCTTGATGGAATCAGGTCAGGTTGAGTACTAATTTTGGTTTTTTTCTACCCTTAAACCTTGTAAAATACTCTTGTTAGGAGTGGAGGGTTGAAATTTTAGAGGTAGGTTTGTGAGACTATAAGATGATTATTCCCCAAATTTGATAAAATTCGAAGCACTCCTTTGCAGTTTACAGTAGACATGTGTTTTATTCGAAATCACTCATGCGAATGCGAAAAAACTATATTTTTAAAAAATAGCGCTTATTTTATTTGACAAACTGTCAGTAGTTGTCAAAAATTAGAACACCAACTTCATCTAATCTCACGGTGGTTTCAGCACAGATTTCTATTTCTAGATGAGCCACTTATCTTATCTTGTTTTATGCCATCAATTTAGAGTTTTGCACACTGAAAGCAATACGTTTTCAAATGAGTTCTCATCTCTTTTTAGCTTTTCAAATCCAACGGTCAATTAGGGTGGTTGTATCAAGCGATTTATTTAATTTGGTAAAATCTTAAAACAATTTTGTACCAAGAATAGAAAATGGGTCATTCTTTTATATTAATGAACATATTAATCGCTTAACTTGTTGCGTAACGCCAGTCTTATAGGTATATTGTACAAGGCTATAGATTAAAATAGCATTCTTAATCAACAGTCCCCCACCTTCATTTCTCTAATTGAGACAAAAATACAGAATCAGCAGCGGTAAATATGGTAGTATACGATTATTTTAATATTTTGAAATAGCATGGCAAAATCACATTCTGAAATGACAGTTGAAACGCTTGCATTTGTATGAATTAGACATAACCCTTAAAAGCTAAGTCTGCAAATTGCAGTTTTTAAGGCTTTTCTGTTGTTTTCTAAAGATATTGTCATAACTGCTAAAATTCTGACTAATACGATTATTTGTTTTATCAACAACAGATCAAACTAAGTTGTTCAAATCCTTCGAGCCGGATCAATGTATTAAGCAACAAACATAAACATATCAAGTAACGTTTTTGCTTACATAAACAGGGCAAACTAGTGAGCATCCCAATTCTTTCTAAATTAACCGCCACCGGTTATCGCTAGCCACAGCCACAACCGTTTTATCTCAATAGGCGTTTTTACGTATATATTTTCGGCAACAATCAGCGACACACTAACCTAATCTCAAACCGTCGTTTCGACATTGTCACTCAAATTACTATGACTGAGGTATCTCTGTTCTCGATTCTGTTCAATAACATCCGAATCAGAAAAGCACGGACTATTTCTCGTAACATTGAATGAATTTTTAACAATTGGACCCCTCCGAATCTGTTGATACAACTCATCTAAATCACTTACAGATACACTACTTTCTCTACTTTGTACTTGTAAGTTGAGATCATGTGATGGGTTTACAAAAATCCTAGGAACTTTCTCCGGACTTGATTTATCTAAAATCGAATCAGAGATATTTTCAGAACTATACTCAAGAGTACATTGCTGTGACACTGATCTCATTGTATTTTTTTTCAAAACACGATTTTCATCACCACTATCTGAGAAAATATTCGGATTTTTCGGTTTTTTTCTTACACGTTCTACATGTATATTCGTATTGTTCACTTTTGAACTTGTTCCATAGATACTTTGATCATTACTTGAATTTTTTAAATCACTCACTAGATTATTCCGTTTCATCATATGCCGTTTTTGTCTTCTAAAAAACTTCCGTGCTACTATACTTTGATGCGGATTATAAAACACTTCGGCTGCATTCGTTGGATTTTCGATAATATTCGGAATGACACTCGACCGGTACTGCTGTCTATGCAACACCACCAAATTCACATTATTTATCTTCGCTCCTTGAGCATCACTACTATACCCATTCAGATCCACTGCGGCCTTTAAATGACTCGACTTTGTTGAGCCACTTGACCTTGATACTACTTCCGGTACAGTATCTGACACGTTCCTGCCTCGGAAACAAACCTGTTTTAATTGCATACAGCGCCCTCTTACGTCACTCCGTGCAAAACAATAGAAAAACACAGTAAAGACACTTAATACAAATGCTAGAATCGAATAGGCTATACTAAATACATCATTTCCGTATGACACAAACTGCTCAATTGTTGCAAAAGCGCAACACAACCACGTACCAACATAAAGAAATAAAAAAATCACGTAGGCTTTGAGTTGAACTGAAGGAGCGTGTTCTGGATCCTCAATCTCGCTTGAACTTGATTGGCTTACAACACTTCGAGTTTCGGGAAAGTTCGGTTCGAGTAGATCCAGATCGACATTTTCCGTTGCTTGAGTACCTTCACTTAAGTGTCCGTTAGTGTCAAGACCATAAATGGCACATCGAATCAGTAAGAAATAAATACAAAGGAACAAGAAGAGTATAGCTGAAGGTATATAGAGAGCGCTTAGTGGTGGTCCTGTTTTAAGAAAACAATAAGTTTCCGAGGCGTAATCTCTGATATTGATTGCTGCTGATATACCACACACTATTAATGCAACACCCCAGCCGATAAAGTAGAGACCTGTTATTGATTTCTTGACTGGTTGTTCTGACACTAAATCGTCATCTTGTAACTCAAGTGTGTCGTTTTTACTCAGTCTTTTGTACATACAATTAACACCAACACACATCCAGAGTAACGAAGATAGAGTCAAGTAATGTAGACAAATACCAACAATTTGACAAATACGTAAATCTTCAGTTTGGTAAATTCCAAAAACGTACAAAAAACATAAAAGACAAATTGAGATCCATAAATTGACCAAACAGTGTTTGGCTTTCTTGGGCATTTGAATTGCAGTGTAACAGATTAGATAAATTACAATTACTACCAAAAGAGATGTTATGAGTATAAAACTTCCTACGTATATTGCTGGATGTGACAGTTTAAATTTGGCACCAATGGTAGTTTCCTGTAGAGACGAAACGTCTTGTAACAGTCCATAATAACCAAAATTGTGACAAAAAAACACAACATGGTCTTGGTAATTGTGACTGAAGTGACAACCATCAGATGACCAATTGTTGTGATTCCACCAGACTGGTGTCAAAACTAAATTTTCTGATGGGTTTTTCAACATAACAAAAACTGGGTCTGATAAATTCGTTACAGGAATGTCGACTAAAATATTTTTTTAAGTAAATTATTAAAAAAAAGTGTAATACGTTACCTAATTTTGTGCCAATTACAGTTGATAAGACATCAAATTTGTTTTCACGTTTCTTATCAATCGGGAAAAATTTGTTCGATGCGTATACTGATACAAGTATGTTGTATATTTTATCAGTCAGTTCGTAGTTTTGGTCTTCAAGTTGTTCAAAAAGTGTTTCAGGGATGGTAATTGAAGCTTCTATTGTTTTTCCAGGTAGCTCAGTAGTGTCACTGTTGCTGTTAGTAACACAGTAAAAAAGACGTTCTGAGTCTTTTTGTGTGTCTGAATACCATGTACATTTCAGGCTGGAGAAGCCATTTCGTTTTATCGGGAAGATTTCGGTCGCCATGTTTGACTGTAAAAGAAAAACAAATCTAGAACATAACACTCGAAAACAACTCAAATTTGCGTTTGCATATCCGTGTATTTCGTCACGATTAAACGCCAGTAAAGGTCATGTTTATAAACAAATTAATTTTTAACACAAAACCCAGCTGTACAAAGCTATAAATAACGAAAAGAATAAGAAGCAAAAACGCTCAAAAAAACCCAAAAAAGTGTCCGAAATTTTTCGAGAAAATCGCTTCAAATTCGAATTCTTACAATTAAAAAAATTTGATTTTTAAAGAATAGTTTATTTAAAAACAAACACACTTCAATTACACCATTCCATCTAATTAATGAATTGAACTATTCGGTCATCGCCCTCTTCTCTTTTATTTTATTATATTTTAATTTGCTACGCGACCATTGTTAAGACTTAAAGGTTATTGCAGATGTTAAGAAATTCCGGCTTTTGAGCCGGCTTCTTCAGTTATTACAGTGTCACAATAAATAGTACAGGGTATGTACAAAATGGCGGAAAAGCTCAAGATTACGTTATAAAGAACTGTTAATAAAGCCCCGAAAAAATAGTAAAAAAAGTTCCACTCGCCCATTTTTTTTTCTTTTTTTAGATATGAAGAGGTAAAATTGAAGATTTAATATTTTGTTTTTACAATATTATAAAATTTGTAAAATATTTTATAATCTGTTGTACTTTCTAGATCATTTTGTGACAAATTTATTTTAAAAAATTAGTCATTAACTGTTAAATTTAACTTTTAAAAGTATTCAATTGTTATCAAATTTATCTGTTACCAAAGATGTTGACAAATTATTGTCAAAATCATTATATAACATTCTTATATTAATTAATATAATAATTATATATTAAAAGTCCTCTTCTACCTATATCTTACTGAAATTTTAAATAAAGAAATACATACATATTTTTTAATTAAAACAACTTTAGATTCTTGCATTTCCACTTTTTTTAAACTCTGATACTTTGAATCAGTTTTATATTTTTAGTACCAACCTTGAGCCCAAATTAACAACTTATTATAAACAATTTCTCATCAAATGAGTATAAACAGGATGAGGAAAAAGATATAGGACTATTGTAACCAGTTAAACACATATAGCCAGTGTCCCAACTGTTACCTCTACATCTACCCTTTTTGCATTAATTCCTTCCGATCTCTGTTTTTTAAATAATTAGTAAGCTTGCCACAAAACATCATAGAAAAAAAACTAAAAAATTAAATCAAAAATTATAATAATAAAAATATTAAATTTAAATTATTTAATATTTTTAATAATTATTTTAAATATTAATATTTAAATAAATAAATTATTAAATAAAAACCAAAAAACTGCCTAATTAATAAAATTAGACCAAAACATTTCCAAAAATTTCAAAAAATAAAATAGGATGTACTCTTACAACCATCTGTAAAATTTTTCAAAATATTTGTTCAAACAGAAAGTGTCATTTTAGAATTAAACTTGGAACACCCAATATATAAGAAAAAGAAAAAAAAAACAATAAATGAAATGCCAACCGCAAAAATTTATTAAATAACAAATTAAAAATTATTTTATTTATTTATTCCTTAAATCTCTTATTTATTATGCATAACCTTGACTCTAAATAATTCTTCTACAATCGCGCCGGTTCAACCACATAAGTCAAAAACGATAAACAAGAACAAAATAACGCATTTGCGTTGTGCACAGTTTTCGCTTTCAACAGAAACGCGAATTTCTGATGAGTCTAACTTAAAAATAGTCAGTCAAAGGTGATCAACAACAAGAACAAGTCGTGAGTTTCTTTTAAAAACAACTTTGCGAAATGTTAATTAGTGAAATTGTTTAGAATTGTCTTTGCTTGCATTATTATTTAATTACAATATGTAAAAACAATATTCCACAGTGTATCAGCATTGTTTTTATAGTAAAAGGCTTTAATTTTTAATTTTAATTATGTCAATTGTGTCATATTTTGGTTTACAAATTCGGTTTTTTTTATAAAATTTGCTATCACAATAATATTATGTGTGTCCGATATCACCAAAACTCTCAATGACCTGGAATTTTAAACCGCGAGAAAGGTACTCTGACCGGCTCATAACAACATATCGTTTTAAACTTTATTTATTTATTTTTTTCGAAATTTTTTTTTATAAAGAAATTAAATAATTTCTGTATTTAATAGACTTTTAATTCTAACACTAAACCTAAACTAATTAGTAGTAAAATGTTATAATAGTTATTTGAAATCAAAAGCATCCCCACAGCCCATTTTTAATATTCTATATTACTAATTTCATAAAAATTGATTAATTTTTTAAAAAGCATCTTATCTGTGATCATAAATTAATTAATGGTTTTATTATTTGTACGCCTGCTACCTAATACTGCCATTGTTCCATTATTTCTTTATTAGAGTTATTAACAATTTTTTTCAACCACTCGTCCGATAAGCATGTTACTACTGCTACACTAACAGCAACAATAAGCAACAGTTACTGTTCATAGAATCATTACCATAAAAACAACGCTGCTTACTTTTCCAAGGGCGGCCAACGCGGGTGTGAGCAAATTATTGTCCTCTTGTTCACACAGAGGGTTGAAAAAGCTGTATATAAATCACGAAGCCCTAAGCAATTTTCTTACTCGGGCTCCGCCCTCGGTTTTCTAAGCTACACTATTGTAATTTCGACGTAATAAATTCATAGTAAATAAATATCATCGCAATAGATCAACACAGCATTGTAAACATGCCATTAGAGAAAAAAAATGTCAATATCAAAATAAAAAATAAGGTTATGTCAGAATAGGATAACATTAAGCATTATTCTAAACCAAATTAAAACAGTTTATTAATAACATAGACTAGATAGCCGAACAATAGTAGAATTTATTTTTACAAATTCTGGTCTATTTTTAGAAGTAGACCAAAGCCAAAAAATGTAAGTATCTTTGAAAAAAACCTGTACCTATTGCCTACTTAAATTTGCATTTTCAGTTTATAGATATGACATCCTTTTTTAAATGTGCTTTATGTAGAAAAATATACAATAACATTAATATACTTGGTTGTAAGATCTATAAAAACCATAAAATCAACTGAGAACCCGCCAAATTAACTTCTACAGTTCTACCAATTCCTGTGCTAAAATAATCTAAACTAATTTATCGAAACAAACGTCTGTTGAGGCTCCAACAAAAAAACTCAAACGAAAATATAAAATTCTTTGTTTTAGATTTAGAGTGAACAGATATCTGTGTTGCTTCGACCAGGCTGTCATAAATTAGTTCGAATTATTTTAAAATAAAAATTATCAGACGTTAATTTGAGAGAGTTGCTGATAATTTTATAGTTTTCAAATTCTGCAACCAAGTATAACAAGAAAAATATAATAAATTATTTAATTTCAAAACATTTGAGTGTTTTAAGAAGTAAATTAAGAGGTGAATGACAAAAAGATAACGGTAAATGTTGATTTTGGAGTTGACGTGAAGCAAAAATATGAATAATATAAACAAAATATACATACTTGAAATAGCAAACACTTTAGATAGACAGTGATTAGCAGGTCATAAACAATGCAACGATAAAGTAATAAAAATAAGTAACTGCTTGACCTATGCCCCAGACATAAAATTTGATCTACAAAAAGAGATCTACATCTTGAGTTGCAATTCTTGAATTTGACTTTTTTACTTACTACAAATAAAATACTGTTGATTAACAAACTACCTAGTACCATGCGAACGAAAATAATCTGAGTCAGAGCAAGCTCCGGTCTGTCACAGCGTAGTACCTATATATCAACATCATAACTTTAAAAGCCGGTTTACAGAAGGTAAATATTTAATTGCAATTAACCTTTAATTCGCGATTAAATCGGCTTTCCTCGCGTTTGATTAGACAAAATTAACTATTTAATCGCAATTAAAGTTAATGTCATCTTCTGTAAACCGGCCCTTAATGTTGTATCCACTTAATTTGATTATTTTTTTGTATAAATGCAATTTTTCTCTAGTCTGTGGTCTAAATTTCAAGTAAAAATTGATCTTGGCTTCAAGATTATCAAGTTGTTTTATAGAACTGTCTGTCTGAGTTTCGGTATAAATTAAAACGTTTTTATCATTTTATCATTCTATTGATAAGTGATAAATGGCATATAAATATGTGTGATTTGTCGAAATTTATTTAGAACTAATCTTTAATTGTTTTGATGTAATAATCAAGTTACCATTGCCAATATTATAATTAGCTTAAAATCCCTTCTATTAACAAGGTAAGTCGTAACTATTTCTTTAATAAAATTAAATAAAACAGATCACAAAAATGATAAGAATAATCTCACCAACCCAACAACAAAAAATGACAAGCAAATTAAAAACTTTGTTCTTTTATATTTTCAAGTGTATCTACTAGAAGAGAAAAGTAATCGATTGCTTAACATTTCTAGAATCGTTACATGTCCGCTCTTGGCTCTTTATAAGCGAGCGATAGGTCGTTTGTATAATTTGTCTAAAAATGCTTGAATATTATGGCTCTGATTTACAAATTAGTTTATGAGAGATTTAATATGAGTTATTGTAAAGAAAATTGTGCACTTTTATCACTAAAGCGACCAGATGGACCACTGAAGCAACCTCAAATTGCGTTGCGATTTCTTTAGCTATTAAGCATCCTATTGAATTGCAATTCAAACATCTATAGACGAACTACAGTAGTTCAGTTTAGGAAAACAGAGCGATTGTCTGAGTAATTATTGAAGGTGATATCAAGTCTAAATTGCAATATAAATCCCCAGACACAACACTGTATTTATAAATGTGTGCTTAGAGACAGAAAAAAGAAGCTTTTACATAATAATTAATTAATTAAAAAAATAAAACGAAAATACACACAGGATATATATAAAATAGACAAAATACTGATAAAATACTGTTTTAATCGATAAACATGTGATGTTTTAGTACAAGAATTGCAAACGAGAATAAAGCATAATCCAAAAAAAATCTCAAAGATATTACGAAGAAAGTTTGTAGGTGTTTGTTAATTAATGTTTGTTAAAGTAGATGAGAATCTTTTAACAAGATGGTGTGACAACGCATAGAACACGTAAATATTTCGAATTAAAATTTTATTTCATAAATTTAATGTTAATTTGGCCTGCACAGCTTCTAGACTTAAAAAAATAAAAATAAATTAAAAACATCAATCATCAAGAGAGATTGCATAATTTAGAAAAACTTATGTTAGCAATTACAAATTCCAGTAAATAATGTAAAAAAAATATTTTTGTTTGATCATTTTAGTAGTGTGGGATATTTTACTCTCAATGATTTTAAACGTCTACTCCAAACAACATTTGTTTAAACTGGCCCATATTATTTTATTAGACAATAATAAGTTATTATACAAAAAAATCTATTAATTAACGATACTAAACAATTTAACCAATTAACTTCCTTTTCAACTCATTAATATATAATAATAATTTCTAACAAGACATATTAAGTCAATAAAATATTGTAATTAAAAAATAGAACTTTGACTAATTTAAATAATTACTCGCATTTACATTTATTAAACAAAATTCAACTAATTGCAACATTTTTTTTATCTGGTAAACTACGTACTCACTTACCTTTCATTGAAACGTCCAAGCAAAAAAATCGTTAATTTAAGTGAAAAACTTAATTTTCTGCAAATGACCCTTATTTAGTATTTTTACCGTTGTCTGCATTGATTAGCAGTTATGTCAAGTTGGTCCTTTCAAATTCAGGGCAACTAGAGGCTTATACTAGTTTGCCTTATAATTAAGTTTCCTTTGTAACAATTTTTCACATTTGTTGAAATAATTTTACAACAGTCGCATTTCATTATCACACCGCACAATTTTTTATTACAGATTTACTATTACTTTTTTCACAAATTGTATTTTATTTTCTTACAGATTCTCTTTGTAAAATGGATTTACTCTCAGTAACACCACATGAAAAAATCCAAATTTTAAAATTATACAACACTAAAGAAGACAGTGTAAAAGAAGATATAGAAATAATAAAAATTTGGAAATCTAAGCAGCCTCATCTACAAGGAGATTTAACAGGTCTGTATTGTACAAATTTTCTCATCCAAAATTAATTTTAAAATCGTAGATGATTTTATTGAAAAATTATTACTAAAAAATAAATTCAGTGTTGAAAAATGTAAAGAAAAAATTGAAAATTATTATACATTACGTGGTACCAATAAAGACTTAATTGAAGGCTGTGAAAAAATGATTCCATCAAAAGAAGCATTGTAAGTAACGAGCGGGTAAACAAATGCGTAATTTAGATAGTCACAGAAGCAGTTAAACCAGTGACTAACACATTTATATTACTGTAAAAAGCAGAAATTTTGTGAATGTTGACAGTTCCTAGTAACTGCTGACATTTACTTACGTCTAACGACAAGTCGTAAATTATTTGCTCTAAACAATGCTCTACCTAAAACCAAACTCAATCTTACGCTATTGACAGCCATTACCTACAAAAATTTTCATAAAATAAACAAAAGAAGATAAGAGGATTGACCGAGTTTGGTTCTAAAGTAGAACATGTTTTAGTAAGTTTTAGTAACACCTAAATAAATTAATATTATAACAGTCTTTGAGCATACCCAATGTCGATAACCGAAAATCACATTTGCTAAAAATTGCTGACATTAATCCGGCATTAGGATAACATAATTATGTATAGAGCGTTTAAGATTTAGTTGATATCTCGAGCGACTGTAAAAATTCAAATTAAAGTTAGTATACTTTTCCATTAGAAATAAAAATAGTGACTTAAATTGTAACTCTTACTAAGATCGATTTTTTGAGCTATTGAAACTATTACGATTTATGACGTCTCTAATCTTGTACTATAAATAAGCTTCGGTGCTAAGGAGTCTGGCTTAAACGACCAGGTAATTAACCGGTGTAATACAGCGGGTTGCATATGATTCATTGTACTGGTCTTCTGGTCCATTGGTGTAGACCAGTTGAATGAATAACATGCAGCCGCTGGATTACACCGGTTAATTACCTTGGTCGTTTAAGCCAAGACTCCTTTACACCGAAGCTTAACTATAAAACCAATAACAAACATCGGATGACATCAGTCCCTTAATTAATAATAAAATTAACTTTTCTCTAATTCGGCGTTTACAAGATATGTGCCGTTCACACAGTCATAGCTTACTGAGATATCAATCACTCTGAAACTCTCTGTATATATAGGCAAAATAGTCAGTATTTTTTTGTTTTAGGTCATATTTACCCATGCCTCAAATAACGCCAAATTTCGAACGGATCATTATAATGAAATTAATTAACACAGACGTATCAGTCTATAACGTAGCACGAACATTAAAACTTGCAATAGGTATAACTGAAATAATGTTACGTCATGATGGTAGTATAGGATGTCGATATCTGATAGATTATCAAGGTTTTACTTTAAAACATTTAGCTACATGGAATCCTATACATATTATGAGATTTTATTCTTTAGCTGAAGTCAGTATTTAAATAAAATAATAAAATCCAGTTAATATTTCTTTTTTCAGAAAGCATATTCTTTACGTATCTTGGGAATTGAATGTATTAATTATCCGTCATTTATTAATAAAGTTTTCGCTATATTCAAAATATTTTTACGACCGAAGATCTACGAAAGGGTACAATAAACATAGATAATAAGTGAAACGTTAAACACCCATTACCACCAAACACTACACTTAACACAACGCTCGTTTCGACAACAAAGTTGTCAACCTGAGGATGATAACTTTGTTGTTAAAGCGCGTGTCGTGTTAAGTGTAGTGTTTGGCGTTAATGGGTGATTTACGTTTCATGCGACACACAAAGGATCCAACAAGAAGATAGATTATGAGTATTTATTAACTTTTGTTTCAGCTAAGATTACATGAAAATTTAGAATCTCTTCATAAAGTCATTCCGAAAGAATATTTACCAGAAGATTATGGAGGTACTAACGGCAATATTGCAAATTTATTACGTAAGAAATTATTTTAAGCTTCAAAAATAATACATTAATTTTAATATTTCAGAAAAATGGGACAACGAAATCAAAAAACAAAGCGAGTTTTTAGTTGGTTGTTTGAATTATGTAGCAAATGAAAATTTGCGTCCACCTGAAATGCAAGATAATGAGCTGTTTGGTACAGGGGGTACTTTCAAAAAACTTTCCCTTGACTGAGATATTTGCTATATCTGTTGAGAACAAATTGTGATTGCCAGTGACAGTACTGTAAACATAACCATAAATTCAATTGTCAATTTTACAACTTCAAATTTTAATGAAAATGTTTACTGCACTGTCTAAACAGATCCCCAAAATATTTTGGTGCACTGTGCACGCACATTTACGCAATCGCCAAAAGAGACTAGCCCTGTAACCCTATAAAAAGCATCCTCCACTACAAGCCTAACTTCAGGCTGACGCAATTAAACGCTTTTTTCCCCCGTAATATGTTTATTTACTAATTTTTTGCTTCATTCTGTAGTTTTAAATATACTTCTGCAATAGTTAAACAGTTAAACCAAAAAAAAAATTTTTTGAAATCTGTCTAGACAGTTCAGTATACACCTTCAATTTTAAAATAATAACTAATTAAAGCATTAGAGTAACGAAGTGTTTTGAGGAAAATAGATTATCACTTGTAATTTTCTATTTACAGAATATTTTTTTTATATCTTAAATATTTTTTTCTTTCAACAACGGTTGTTTCACACTGATAGTTACATGTGGTAAAAATATCATTACTTTCAACAAATATTTTGCTAATATAAAAAATATTGTTTGAATAAATTATATTTTGAAAAATATTAGTTTTATTTTCTACGTACTAAGAAATAACAACTATCAGATAAAAACATTGATCGTTGTACAGAAATTAAAATGTCGCCAAAACAAGAAAATTTTCAGCAGGTGAAAAATAGAAACGTTGATCATACCCTAGCGGATATTGTCCACTCATCTTTAGTGGGTAATAGCAACCAAAAAAATAATACATATAATCTAACTTTTTGTTGTTTATTTAATGCATTAATAGTGCTTTAAAAACAGTCTTCTCAATATTTCATTGCTGCATTTACGCTTGTTCAACCTTCCGTTGGATTTATTCGATTGACAAGAATTTCGTGCCCAATTTCCCGATTTCAACATTACTGACGCAACTTACAAGACGTATAATATTCCAAATTGTCAAGCGTTTTAAGTAACAGGAAGTGTTGATAAGAAAAAATCATTTTCGTAATTGAAAAAAAAAACTAAAAACAACTGAAAAGAAGTCTGAAATTTATAACTGTTTTGATTAAAACCCAATGCTGGACATTCTAAAGCTCTTATAATCCCCAACCTTTATCATTCAGCCATTTCAGTCTCCCCTGGTTGTAATTCAAAATTATATACAGTAAAACTTATAAAGCAAACCGTCTATAACTCGAAACTTTTGATAATTCGAACCAAATTTATGGCAGGAGACAGGAAAATTCCTTGTTGTACATCTTTGATAAGTCACATCTCTCGCTTACTCGAACGTTTTTAGTGGTGGCGCCTGCTCGAAATATCAAAGTTTAACTGTATTAACCGAAAAATTTTTTCACGAAAAAGTGGACAAGGCAGATAAAAACTATTTTATATAGCCAACGTTTCGAATCTATATTGGATTCTTCCGGCAACCACTGACCGAGACAAGTTGGTACCATGCCCAACAAATTTTGACACTACTTATAAGCCCTAATAAAGAATCCAATAAAGATTCGAAAAGTCGGCTATATAAAATAGTTCTTATCTGCCTGGATCACTTCCCCGTGAAAAAAATATCCAATTATATAAAAAATGGACGTTAAACACCAAAGAAATTATATACTAACTTTACTAAAAGTATTTTAAAATTTTTGGCAAAGGCATATTTTGTTTTCAATAAATTCTCAACGTCTAATCGAAAGGGCAATCATTTATGGTTACTCTATAGTACTTTATAGTAAAATACCACTCCTATAGTACACTGTACGGTATATATCTTTTCTATTTATATGTGTACAATAAATTAATACATAGTATATTATATATCATAAAAAAGTGAAAGTTTTGGACCAGAAGTCCAAAAGTCTTGGTCCCCTATATACGTCATTTTCCGCACTTTCTATAAATAAAAAAGTCGTTTGTAATTTTGATTCGTTCATATTTTAAATCCCAAGAGATTTATTTAAGTATTAATTCTAAAGCCCAAAACATTTTAAATATGACTTTTAAAATACAAAAAAATTTAAATGACACTTTAAGTCTCTTGAAACTCCTTACAAAACATAAATGTGGAAATATCAGAATAATAATAATAATTTCAATCAACTTGACTTTTATTTAGAATTTAAAACAGTGAATTAAAGCATGGTGCCTGAAATATTATTTTGCGCGTCGCTATCAGTGCGTGAAATGCACATTTCATACAAGCTTGTACAAAAAAATGTTCTAAATTAAATATTGTGATAGGGACTAGTTTTTTTATAAACTTGCCTTGCATAGAACTAATGTTATATTATGAAACTCCTTGAACACAAGGTAAAGAATTACGTCGTTTAGTTGATAAAAATTTATATAGTAATTAATCTAAATGTGTTTACTTAATGTAATACTTATTAGCAAAATCTTTTTTTTTTAATTACAATATTTTGTTCACTTAACGCACTTTGTCGGTAATTATTATTGGAAATATTCATAAGAGAGTACTTGCAAGTCACAATTTTTAAAAATCAGTTATTATACATTATACTCGTAGTTATTAAAGATTGAATAAAATAACTATATTTTTCTACTTTGCGTTAACAATAATTACACTAAATTTTCATTATAGCGGGCAAAACAGTAACTTTTTCATTGGTTATGTTGGCACCATAAGCGTAATAACTATGTCTGCCGCCTACGCAATTGAGATGATATGAAATAGTTGATAAAATTATAAGCGAGCTGTCGGAAATATTGAAGCAAAATATCAGTTAATTAGTAAATCAGTTGAAATCCTTAATAAACTTAACAGATGTCATTACTTCATTAGTGCCAACCAAATTTGTCAAAAGTCCCAAGTTGTGATAATTTTTCAAAAGAGACTTTTAGAATGCTTTTTTTTGTAATGCAAAGAAGAAAAAATAGTATATTACACTCGTTGTGACACTCATTCTATTTGAGCACTCCTCGCTTCGCTCGTTGGGCTCAAAACTCATTCGTAAAGTTTGCCAAACGATAACTCGATTTTATTATTTTGTCCTCATAATGACCCATCATATATTTAACAATAGAGTGAAATTTTTCTGTATGTAAATCCGTCGAAAGCAGGCAAAAATTGTAAACAGATGGCAGTTTTGAACGTCTGGGCCGGACTCAAATTTTTGTGAGGGACTTCATACTACTGCAGTTTAGGAATAATTTAAGACTTATTCTAAGAAAATTAACATTGAGAGTTTGGGCAGCCCCAAATTCCGCACCAGCTACCTGAGCGTTTTGACCGATGCATAAACTGGGCACCAGACCTCAGATTAGCGATTTTTCTCATATTTAAGTTCGGCAAAACGCTCTGTTTACCTGATTTAATCCCTTAACCACAACCATATTAAAATAAAATACTAGTTTTTAAAAAATATTTACTTTAAAAAAAATACTTATAACTAAAAAAAGCAGGTGCAAAAACTTAAAACCTAGTGAATTATAGTGATATATTTCTATATACAGTGTGTCAATTTTAAAAGTTGCAATCGGCAATATCTCTAGAATTGAAAAAGTTATTGAGAATCACTTAAAACCGTTTCGGTGGTTGCTAGGGGGAATCAAAACGACATGGTAAGTGACACACCCCCACCCACCCTTTAAGCCACAGCACCCCATCTTGAAAATTTTAAATGGCACTACCCTACTTGTGATACATCGTTGGAAAGCTCGTAACAAACGCTTTTCAAAAATGTTATGCAAAAGCCTATTTGACAAAGTCATTTTCCAAATACTCGAAAAGAAAACAACAATTTTCATTTGTGTTATGCAATGTCCTAAAGGAAAAATTGACGTTATTGACAAAATATACAACCAAAAATATGATTTAAATCCTAAAGACTACGTTTCTTTTTTTTGTGATTTTTTTGTGTTCTGAATCTTACCAAATGACAATACATTATGGTTTTTGCACTCCTATGTTTATTGGGTTTAGATTATAATGTATCTGTTTTTGTAGATTCATACATTTCATTTATTAATTGTACCTGTTAACGATATTGTAAATTGTCAAAAATTGGCAATGGTTTATAGTACGGCAGAGCGTGTTGAATTGATATTTATTTACGGTTCTGAAAATTGTTGTGCTCTTCGAACAGCGGCAGTGTTCAATAATAAATATCCAGAAAAACATGTCAGTCATGCGTACGTTCAGAAGTTAGTTGCCAAGTTTAAGGAAACAGGATCTGTTAAGAATAAAAAAAGAAGTCAACCAAGAGTACTCAGTGTGGAAACCCAAATTGAAGTACTTGGACAATATGCTATAAATCCAAAAATGTCAATTCGTCACGCAGCTAGGGAAACTGGATTATCACACGAATCAGTACGAAAGGTATTGAAACTTCATAAATTTCATCCTTATAAGATGCAAATTCTCCAAGAACTTGGCGATGACGACCCGGATCGGCGTATTGAATTTTGTAAAATAATTATTCTACTGAAAAATGCATTACCAAATCATTATTCGTAAAAAACATTTGTTTTTCGGATGAATGTTCGTTTTATTTAAATGGAAACGTAAATAAACAAAACTGCAGGTATTGGAGTGATGTAAACCCTCACATATTTAGAGAGGGACATACGCAGTATCCACAAAAACTAAATGTTTGGGCTGGGATACTAGGAGATGCCATTATTGGACCTCTGTTTATTGATGGCAATTTGAACGGCGAACAATACGCTAATATGCTGGAGACAACCATAGAGCCTCTTATAGTTCAGGAGCTTGAAAATCAATTGGACGAATTGGAAAATCCAGGATTAAATGAACATCTACTGCATTTTCAACAAGATGGAGCACCTCCACACTATGTACTTCCAGTTAGGCAATGGTTGGTTAACCACTACCCAGATCAATGGATTGGGAGGAGAGGACCTATTGAATGGCCTCCTAGGTCACCAGATCTTACACCACTGGATTTTTTTTATGGGGCCATTTAAAGTCTGTGGTTTATAAAACAAAAGTAGACTCACTTGAACAATTGGGACAAAGAATCATTCAAGAGTGTCGAGCTATTCGCAGAGAAACTTTTCAAAAAGTTCGTGAAGAATTTCAAAACAGGCTCTATTTTTGTTTAGCAAACAACGGAAATCATTTTCAACATTTATTATAGCATTTAATAAAATTTAATCACTTGGGCAATGTTTTATTTTAGTTTCGATTAGAGTTTATTTACTACAGCGAATAACAAAAATGAAAATTTAAAGTCTTTTTTTTTGAGTTGGAAAAATGACTTTGTCAAATAGGCTTTTGCATAACATTTTTGGAAAGCGTTTGTTATGAGCTTTCCAACGATGTATCACAAGTAGGGTAGTGCCATTTAAAATTTTCAAGTTGGGGTGGCTGTGGCTTAAAGGGTGGGTGGGGGTGCGTCACTTACCATGTCATTTTAATTCCCCCTGGCAACCACCGAAACGGTTTTAAGTGATTCTCAATAACTCTTTCAATTCTAGAGATATTGCCGATTGCAACTTTTAAAATTGACACACTGTATATAGTAGTAATTAGTAAATTTTCTAGTTTCAGTCTCACAAATGCAAATGTTCTAAGAATTATTTAATATCTTTCCAAGAATCAAGTAATAATCCGTTTTGATCTGATAAGGTTTGGTGAATTTAGGTGTAGTGACGAGGTAAGGGAAGGGTGGCGGTACCTAGGGATTAAATACTGTGGAATAACTCTTGCCAGAGGTGTACTTTTGTCTATAAATTTTATTTTTCAAGTAAGAAGATGGCTGGGACTCATCGGTTCAGTTAGTACAGAAGTGTGAAGCATAGTGCATCAAGCTTCTAATTTTTTGGTACTTGCTTTCAATACAGTTCCTTTTGCGTCAACCAATTTTTTTGGACAACATGGATTTGTAGAGGCCTTTTAATATAAATCAAGAAGATGAAGTCATAAACATTGCTGACAATAACGAGCCCGAAAATGATATAATTATTACTGACGATGAAATGAGTGATCGTGAAAACACGGAAGCTCGCCGTATCTGTGTTAATTTACCAATAATAGCTAAACAGATTATTTTAAATGTTTATTATTATTTAAAAAACACGAAGAAAGAAGAGCACCCAATCAAGGAGACATTATTACAGACAAATGTGCCATATAGTACCGTTTGGGGAATAGTTCACCGAGGAGTTGAAGAACGAAAAATGAGACGGGACGCCAACGAGTTAACAAAATTGCAGATTGATACACATGCTCATGAGAATAAGAATGAAGATATACGAAATGTTTGAAAAAAATATTGTACCTACTATAACAAGCCTACATAATTCAATAATTAATAACGAAGATATTAATGTCAAGTGTTCCCAAGAAACATTGAGAAAATTTTTAAAGAAAATCGGTTTTACTTGGAAAACAATTTACAAGAGGAAAACGATAATGGAATCACCTAGAATTAGAGAATGACGGTATAAATATTTGGAGAGATACAAAGACTTCGGGAGAAAAATAAAACCATTTGACATGGTTTGACACACATGATGTCATAAAAAAAGGTTGGACCGACCAATCCAACAAGTGTCTCTTGAACGTCCCACCAACACCAGGAAAAAGGATTATAATTTTAAACGCCGGATCGGCAAAAGGCGCTTTATTATTATCCGCCAAAAAAATAAAAGACTGCAAACTTGATTACCACAGGGGAATTGTTTCAAAAGTGGTTCAGGGAAGATTTTTTACCGAATATAACACCTAACAGTGTAATTGTGTTAGACAAAGCAAGCTATCACTCGGTATTAAGGAAAAAAATACCCAACACCACTTGGAAAAAAGGGGAGATCGTGAAATTTTTATACGAGCAAGACATTTTTTTCGAAGAATCTTACACAAAAAACCAACTCTTAGAAATTGTGAAATTGTTTAATTTTGAAAAAAAGTTGTAATAGACGATATAGCAACAGAACAAGGACATACAACTTTGAGACTGCCTCCATATTATTGCGTATTTAATCCCATTGAAATGGTCTGGGGCACATTAAAGAAATTTTCTAAAGGAACAATTGAGATGATTAAAGCCGAGACAGGAAAGATTGGAGCGGAATTGTGGACAAAATATGTGCAACATGTGATAGAAATATAAAATTCTTATCGCAAAAACTTTGTAGCGCCTTTAATCATTAATATTGGTCCTAATAACAGTCACAGTGAGAGTCATGGAGAGTTGGACAATTTGGATTGTGATTAATTTTTAATTATTAATTTAAATTTTTTTCATATTTTTGTATTTAATAATAAACGATTTCTATTCATGATTCAATGATTTTTACAATAAATTTAATGTAACCATTTATCGAGTTATTAAATTTATTGTTTTAACCTTACTATAACATTTTCTTCTTTTAACAAAATAAGAATGAAGCTAGTGATTCATCGAACATCTTGTAGTACCTACCCTCTAAGTACGACCCTGCACGAAGCCGTCAAAGCGGGTTATTGATTTATGACAGTCGGGCTGGCAAATGCCATTACAATTATGAAGTTAAATACGGTAAGAGTAATAAAATCGAGTTATCTTTTGGTAAACTTTATCACAATAATCGTCTTATGAAACACGTATAATAATGTACTATTTTGAGAGATAGATCGCGAAACAACACAAAATAAAAACAAATGTAATTTTATTCAAATTTAGTCTGGCATGCGTTTTCACAGATTTCCTCCAATTTTCCATTTTTTTTTGTCAGTACAGTGTCAATGACAAAAGCGAAAACGATATTTGGCATAAAAATTTAACATTTAATAAAAATAATTTCAAATACAAATAAAATTCGCTCCTAAATCGTTGGTGTCCGCACCTTCCGTGATACCTTTTAGTACAGCGAAATCGCCATTGTTGTTTTTATTGAAAAAATTATTCTACAAAAAATGCTTTTAAGACTTAAACAATAGCACTAAAAAAATTAAAAGTGAGTTAAAAATAGACCAAAGCAATCACCACAACAAATATAATAAATTTTTAGACAGACAGTAACGCTTAAAAGAACAAATAAAATCCATGTATAATCAGAGATACCGATATTTAGAACTCTGTATAGAATAAATCGATTACCTTTGTCAATAGTGTTTATGAGACTTGGAATAAAGCCGCCATTAACAAATAACGGGTCATTTTTTAAATTATTAATTGGAGTAGGCGACGCTTTAAATAAGTTGGCAAAACTGAATAAACAAATGAAACATTTGTCATAAAAAATGTCACATAATTAAAATTTTTTCTTTTACTAGAAAGAATAAAAGAGTAGCGCACACGTAGCGCTCGATATTGGTACCTCTGACTATAATCAACACTACTAAAAATGAAAAAAAAAAGTTATTGCCAAGAAGTTTATCAAATGCTTATCAAGAAGAAAAGTGCAAAAGTTCGACTCGGCAACTCACTGTAATTTCTTTAACAGTATCTCTTTGTTGATTCTTGTTTACTTACCTAGTTTTGCTATGTTTAAAAAAATTAAGGCACTAATTTCAGGTAAAAACACAAGATTCTTTAATTAATAACGTGTATTAAGTCATTATGTTTCAAAATATGTAGTTTTAACAGTAAATTAACGTTACTTTCTGCACATATTTTCCAATTCTCTTTTTTGGAAAAGTAAATAGAAAACATTTAGTTGAGTTGTTTCTATTACGAAAATATAACAAACAAGTTTTCAGATTTAATTCGTAACTGAGAATGACAACTTTGTTGTCGAAACGAGTGTCATGTTAAATATAGTGTTTGGTGTTAGTGGGTGTTTTTACATTTCATTTTACACACCAAGAGGATCCAATTTGAAAAAATTAGATATGTTATTGGTAGACATATAAATGCATTGAGAAATTTTAGAATTAAAAATTAAGAAGCGATGCGTGCTCTAGTAGTAGACTTAAAACTAATAAGCAGTAAAAAAACTTAAATTATTGACAAAAAACTGTTAAGGGTAAGCTCTAGACAAATTTCAATAGAAAGAAAAAAAGAAATCAAATGAAAATAATAGAAACACCATTAAAATCTATAAAAAAAATTTAAAACCAAAGTTAGTACTTCTTTTTCCATATTTTTTTACAAAATGTATTGTTTTCGAATTGAAAACAAAAGTTAATGTTTTCAAAATTCATATTTTAGTAATTCCTAACCAATTGTAAGACACTTCAGACATAGTTTTTGAAAATATCCTCTCGATCTCGGACTATTGACAGAATTAGTTTTATTGCTTGTCGCAGATATAAAGCAAAAAAAAACTCGTTGCTTTCCAGTAGTCCATCTAAGTAGAGTTTATAACCCTATAAAAGTTCATGATAACAAATCTAAAACCGTTGAACGTTTTAATGTCCCCAGTATGGGTTGTTACCCTTTATATAAATTTGACTCTTTCTATACTAATTCCAAATTCCATCGGTAAAGCGCCTATTGCATTTGTTAATTGTTTTTATTAGTAAGTTTCTATTGCAAACAATTATTTTGTTAAATAGCAATTAAAAAAATTCTCAGTGACGTTGCTCCCACAAATATATCGCCTACTTTTAATCATTATTATTAACAACGAACTTGCTGGTTAAACAACTATTTCACCTTTATAAACCGGCCTTAATCTCTTATTTTTATAAGTAAATAAACAACCTTAACGTCACATTATTTTAGCAAGAATAAAAAAACATAGTTAAAACACGAAGGATAGTAGCTGCAACTTGAATTTTAAAATGGATTTAATGCGAGTAACACCAGACGAAATAATTGAAATTTTAAAATTATACAACATCAAAAAAGAAAATGTAAAAAAAGATATCGAAATAATAAAAATTTGGAAATCTACACAACCTCATCTACAAGGAGATTTAACAGGTCAGTTTTGATTTATCTCATCAACGAATATTTTGCTCGCCGATCGACAGTACACACCACATTTTAGTGACAATTTAAGCGTACTAAACATTTTGTCCGTTTAGAATTACAAAGTCGTAAGCGCCATTTTTCAATATTTTGAGTTAATAGCATGATAAGGTTCCCTTATGGAAAACAAGCTTAAAAATAACTTTTATATTAATATTGTACCATTGTTTATTAATTATCATCAGAATAACAAAGTCGTATGTCATGAACAAAATATTTTTCAGAATAACAAAGTCGCATGTGCATTGAAATTTAAAAGCTTAAAAAAATCTAGTTACCTGTGATCATTAAATTTTGTTTGAGTACTTTATCTATTAGTGAAAGAATAATGTACACTGCCCACATGAAAAAGGACTCTGTTTTGCATAAACCTTCAGCGTCAAGACAACAGAGACACAGAAAACACTTTATTGAAGAATTAAAAATCGAATTTGTAAAGGCGCATATAGATTCATTTGAACCAGTTGAGTCTAATTATTGCCGCTCAACTACATCAAAACAATTTTTTAGACTACTTCAAATATTAAAAAAATGTATTCTCTATATCTAGATTTCGGCAGAGAAAACAATCAAACTCCAGTAAAAGACTGGAGTGTTTTACAGACATATATTTTGCAACAAGTTTAATTTGTCTTTTCACTCACGTAGAAAAGATCGTTGCGATTTATGTGAAGAAATAAAAATCTTAAAAAAAAATAATACTGCAGACAAAGAAAAAGAAGAACAATATAAAAAGCACATCAGAGAAAAATTGCAGCGAGGAAAGAGCGAAATCGAGATAGAGAAAATAAAGAAACACCAGTTATTTGCTTTGATTTTGCAAAATGTTTTAAGTAGTCCGAAGGCAGAATGTTTCTACTACAAAATGAGTTTATTGTGCTGTTTGGAATAAAAACCAATTGGGACGAAGTGGAAACGTAATTGCAAGTGCCTTATTAAAAATTTTGGAAGCTGTGTATACTGATAATCCAGGTCGAAAAAATATAACGGTGTGGAGCGACAGTTGCGTACCACAAAATAAAAATTCGTTGATGTCATTCGCAGATAGTTACTTTTTAAACAGACACCCTCAAATATCTTCTATCACAATGAAGTTTTCTACACCAGATCATTCAGCAATGCAAGACATTAACAATGTACATAGTTGTATAGAAAGAATGTTGGCAAAAGCAGAATATTATTCTCCTATTAGCCTTTTGCCACTCTTGAAAAAAGTTTCTCTTAGAAAACCATATAGGATTTTAGAGATGCAAGCTAACGATCTCTTTGACTTACAATCCTATTGCTCTTGTTATAATTATAACAAAGTTCCTTTTTTAAATTAAGCCTTTTAAAGTTTACTACAAACGTATTTAATATACATTATAATACGTCTCATTCCGATGAAGAATGGAGTCAGGAATTACAATTCTACGCGACAACTTTTTCACAAAAAGGATGGAAACGCCAAAAATTTCAAAAAAACTGTAGAATTAGCTAAAGCAAAGTTACATTTCTGAAATCAATTATAAAGTGTATGCCAAAAAAAGACCAAGAATATTATAAATATATTTTGAATTTGTAAACATAATGTTTTTGGTAGGTACTTTATTGTTTCTGTTATCAGCTTTGATTTTATTTTTTATTTTATTTTACACTTTGTCTTTATCAGTTTATAAAACATATTTGACTAAAAATCTGTCATTTATGTAAAAATTACAAAGTCGTATCGGCTGTAAAATAAATCTAAAGCCGAAACTCGGAATAACAAAGTCTTATCTTATTATATGACAACTTGATTTTTTTACCTGTTTTTGTAATAAATTAAGTAAAATCCTATTACTAAAGATTTCTTTACATTGTGTAATTAATATTAATTTGTATCCAAATTTGAATGAAGCAGAAAATACATAAATAACAAATGCAAAATCTTTAAACACTAATATCTCCATATTGAAGTATATGTACATACGACAGTGTAATTCTAAACAGACGATTTGTTAATTAGGAAATATGTCAGCAATTTTACAGATTAAGCAATAAAATAAACAATTTACAATTTCAAACAGTAGGATCGACGAAAAAAGTGTTCAATATGGCAATAAAGCAGATTTAATGCTTTGGCTTTAAACTGTCACTCACAAATAACTATCTTAATCGTAGATGATTTTATTGAAAATCTTTTGCTAAAAAATAAATTCAGTGTTGAAAAATGCAAAAAAAAAATTGAAAATTATTATACTTTACGTGGTGCCAATAAAGACTTAATTGAAGGATGTGAAAAAATTGTTCCATCAAAAGAAGCAGTGTAAGTAAACAATCCGACTATAGAAATATTCTTTTAATTTTGTGTAAATGTCGTAAAGTTTTAGTCTCTTTCTCGCTCTTCAAGAAAGTACACAACGAGCAAGTAAGACAAATGTTTTTCTTTCCTACCCACACTTAGTTTTTAAAAGAAATCGTGACAATAAACGACAAAACTGATAATGTATGTAAAATTATTAATTGCCAGTGTTTTTTTTTTACAAGACTTTCACAAAATTAAAAGAACACAAATATTAATATGACAAGAGAGCTAATAAATGTCTAATTCAAGTGTCTGTCAATTTTGAATTTCTGTTTCAGGACGTGTTTACCCATGCCTGACTTAACACCAAATTTCGAACGTATTGTTATAATGAAAATAATTAACACAGACCTATCAATCTACAACTTATTAAAAATGTTTAAACTTGCATTAGGTATAAATGAAATTATGTTACGACATGATTTTAGTATGGGATGTCGATTTATTCTGGATTATCAAGGATTTACTTTAAAACATTTAGCTACATGGAATCCAGTACAAATTATGAGATTTTATTCTTTAGCTGAAGTTAGTATTTCACTCAAAAAATAAAATTTGAATACTACTTCTATTTTCAGAAAGCTTATTCTTTACGTATCATGGGATTTGAAAATATTAATTATCCACCATTTATTAATAAAGTTTTCGCAATATTTAAAATGTTTCTACGGCCGAAAATTTACAAAAGAGTAAAATTAATACAAATTATGACTATTTTATATTAATTTTTTTTTAGATTAGATTGCATGAAAATTTAGAATCACTTCATAAAGTTATTCCAAAAGAATTTTTACCAGAAGATTATGGAGGCACTAACAGTAATATTACAAATTTATTAGGTAAAAAAATATTCATTTTCAAAAGGATGTTAATTCGTGAATTTCAGAAAAATGGGACAACGAAATGAAAAAACAAGAACAATTTTTATTTGACTGTTTAAAATATGTAGCAAATGAAAATTTGCGACCACCAGAAATGCAAGAGAATGAGCTGTTTGGTACTGGTGGTACTTTCAAAAAACTTTCACTCGATTGACCAGATATTATTTGTTATATACTTGATTTGCATAAAAAATATCCCAAAAAATTCGCGGAACAACGTATTGGTACATGTCTCTACAATTCGAGTATTTGTTTTCAAAATACAAGATTGTAAAGGTAAATTTAAACTTAAATTTTTAAACTTAATAAATAAAGTTTAAATTTTTGTGGCTCGTTTACTGTTTACTGAAACGACCTTTTATACAGTCCTATAGGAAAATAGACGCTCTATAAAATATGTATGTTATGATGAATTCTCCTTCAAAAATTATTTACCTCATAGTTCAGATTTTTTTTAGTTAAACTGCTTAGAATTGTTTCAACATTTGTTTTGAATATACATTACACTGTCCCTTATCACTGTGCATTAATTGTTTGCAAACTATTTAAGAGACGTTCTGTATAAAAATCTCATAATTATGCTCATGTTAGATAAGTAAAAGGCCAATTAATAAGTCACTAGTAAAATAATAATTATTTATATTATTAGCGCTTAATCAGCTGTCTGAAGTAAAAAACAAAAAAAAACTCAACCTGCTGTTAAGCTAAATTATAATTTGATAATTTTTTAAATACAGAAATTATTTAAAACACAGTTTTTATTTTGTTTGATTTGATATCTCGCATATATTTCTAACAGTAAAATAGGCAACTTTTTTGATTGGTAATTGTTAATTGGTACTTGTTAAAAAAAATGAAAATTAAAAAAAATATATGTTATGTGCATCATAACATAACTGATAATTAAAACACAGATTAGTTTATAACAGTTTAGCTACGGAGAGAAAAAAGTTTTTTTGTATCATTTTAACCGTTTCAATATAAAAACGGTAGCAAATAATTTAAGCCAATAGACACATTTATAAACAAGTTCTAATAATAAAATGTAGGCGAGATTTTAAGGGGGTAACCTTGAAACATAAATTCCTAATTTTTTTTGTTGATTTTAAAAGAACTAGAGCACAAGGGTGCAGATGGGGGAGTAATAAAGTAGCCGTGAAGTGAGTTGGTTGTGTGTGTGTGGTTGTGCCTGCACGAGTAGTGGGCCGGATTGTGTAATATTGGGCCCTAACATAAATGCGTGAGCTGAGGGACCGTACTCTGGTAATTACCTTTGTTATAGGTAATGTTCTTCGGTATGTATAATCTGGTAAGATTCACAGTGGTACCTGTGGCAGGTATGTGGCATATTGATGCCTAAATAATAATTATTGTTATGATTATACTCAATACCTTTGGTAGGTATGTGGCACAAAGGTGCGTTGTAATTGTTATTATGTTTGTTAGTACCTTTGGTAGGTACGTGGCACATTGGTGCGTTGTAATTATTATTATGTTTGTTGGTACCTTTGGTAGGTACATGGCACATTGGTGCGTTATATTTATTGTTATGTTGTACCTGGTGGGTACGTGAAAGCACACCCGGTAGCTTTGGTAGCTACGGCCGGGGTAGTGGTCGACCTACCCGCGGCGCTGGGATCCCAGATAATTGAGTCTCGAGAGTAATTGTTAGCTAGGTGCTGTTATACTGTTACAATCCTCCGAAGAGGAATCCTGGGTGCTGTTCGCAGACGGGGTGTGTCGGGAGTAACAGGCAATGCCGTGCTATTTAGCCGGGACTGGTAGGGGTCAACCCTCCTGTTTCAGATTCATCAGGCCATCGGCCGCTCCGTCACCTGGATGTCCATCTGTCATCGACTCATCATGATGATGGCCAGCGCCAGGGGTAAAAACCCCGCCGTAAGTCAACCAATCTTTGGTTGTGATTCTAACTAATTATATGTTTCATTTATTTCATGTTTGTCTTAATTCAATGCTGAATTATAAATCTGAGTGCGGTCCTGGCGCCCACATTTTGTTGCCTCACCCCAATTGGGTCATCGCCCTATGGTTCTCCGATTACAAGAACTCCGAAAAATAGTCATTTGTATAAATTCTATATTTTAAATTGTATAAGTTTCTATTAAATAAAAATACGCCCTACAAAAATAAATATGGTTACTCCCATTAAATAAAAGATAAGAATCCTGCTGATAAGTGAACAATGCAACACAAACAACAACAAGTCAAATTTCCAATTTTCAAAAAGTAAACTCATATTGTTTCCTTCCATTTTGGTAAAATTTTATATAATGCTAAAATATATCAGGTGTAAACGAAACTAGATTTACATATTTTTTTAAAAATAGAAAAACGAGATTTAACAAAGACATTATTAGAAAACCGCTTTAAGGCCCGATTGTTCAATGCGCGCTTTAGTTTTGGTTCACGAAAGTTACGGTTCAATTGAGTATTTCTTTATTAATAATAGAATAATAGATCAACTTTCTAGAACTTCCAGTTTTAATATAAATGACTAACAAGCTAATTTCAAGTTGAGATAATACCGGCAGTATCTTCGTTTCCATAGAAAATTAATAAAATTCGGATTTGAGATTGGTTGTTGATACGGAAAAGTATTAAAATTTGCGATGGTACCGGTAGCTAAGGTGTTCCAATCATGTTAGATGGCATACTGTGTCTGTCTATACGACTACTAATAGTACCAGTAGTATCTCAGCTTAAAATTAGTTCATAACACTCTGCACTCTGATTTTGAAGTCTACAGCAAATCTTGAATTTGATCCACTACTTATTATGACTTTTTGTAAAAAAAATCTTATAGTTGCCTAACATTTTTTTATTTTTGATTTAAAATTCTAAAATTTGAAAACAACGAGGCAAAATTGAATAAAAATTCGTATGATTTAAGTTTGTTAAATAAAATAATGCAAGAACTTAACTTGTGTAAAATTTTTACATCAGGATTAGGTTGTTCATTAAGTTAATAAAGTTATATTATTAATAAAAGTAAAGTACCTAATTATTAGGTGGGTTAAAAAATCCAAATACAAACCAAATTTTTTTATTATTAAAGGATTAGTTGAACAAGAGATTGCTCGTTTGTTGTTCACTCCGGTGGAATTAGTCTCCAGCCGCACCGATGATCAAGCCGTATGATTACTATTCTCCATTTAAATAACATTGACTAATGTAACAATAAAGGAGGTGAAACCTTTTAACAATGAGCTTCTCGTAAGTAGAAGACACCTTCTTTTATACACTTGTACCTCATTTTTAAGTTAGTTTATAACTCTTAATGCATTTAGAAATAAGGTTCTTTCAACTCCGATGCTGAAGATTGAGTCATGATTTTCTCTAAGTGAACGACTATAAAACTGTTGAGTCCTCCACCTATGCACTGTGTTTCTTGCTGTAGAGGAATCAAACTGGTCAACTCGAAATCCAACTCTCAACGACCAAATTACAAAGCAGCCTTATTTCCGATTACCCCAAAAGATGTTCCTCAATTTCCACAAACACGTGTTAAACAGCTCCATCTTTTTTATTGATTTACCGGCCAAAGTCATTTCAATAAACTTTATACGTCTGTGTGGAGATTATAAATTGACAATCAATACGAAAATTTAATTGATACCTTATCCACTTTCTAGCATAGAAAAGTTATTTGCTCATTAGCGTGAACGACACAGTTTACAAAGTTGGATTTGTCGCAAGCATATCAGGAAATTCGATTAGATTAGTAATTTTTGAAAGTTTCCACTCATAAGAGTTTATTTCAATAAAATAAGTTGGTGTTTTGAGTATCGTCGACTTCGGGTAGCTTTGAAAAATTTATGAAAGCACTATTAAGCGGTTTATAACTGATAGTATGTATCACAAGGTCTACAAAAAAAAATATTTTCGAATAATTTTGGAGTTTTGGCGAAGGCGCAAATTTGCGGTTGTGATCGTTTTTGTACTTACATTTAATTTTTTTTTAATTTTAAATTTACGTACAAATTAACGTGTACCTGATCAGAAAAAGGCGGTTAATATGACACAATTTCCGTATTAATACAATTAAATCGTATTAAACGTCAACCAATGCTGCACTCATTTTGTTAAAGTCCTGCATTTAAATAATTCTTACAACGTTATGGGAGCCCGCAAGGGTCGTGGTCCAGCAACGATCTTAACTACGCCTCTGCACTGGTTAGGTGATGAACGCCAGATCATTCAACATCAAGCCATAGTTATTCTTTTCACTTCGGCTATTAGAAACTATAGAGAGTAGGACACCCGTAAGTTAATTTGCGATCTTTTTTAAGCTTTATTTGTGTAAACTATTTTTAAGTTTATAATAAAATAATATAAAATAAATAAAAAATATAATAACCACTATCTCTTTACTTTAAATAGCAACATATATTGGCCACAAAAACATAATAAAACATTTAAAAAAACTGAGAAGAAACTGCAAGAGATTAATATAAAATAGAAGTCAGGACCAAGACTGAGACTAATTAGTTTACAAAAAAAACTATTTATGTACATAAAGAACTAAATAATCATAAAGAACTGAGCAGTTATTATTTGTTTTATTGCGTTTTTTATGCGTTTTCTATTTAATATCACCTTTTAGAAAGACAGCGAAAGAGAATTCAAGAAAATCATTGAGATGTGCATTAAATATGTTTGAAAAATTGTTGAATTTTGATCGAAATATCTAAATAAAAATAATGAAAATATCAAACGTCGAAGTTTGTGTCAGAAGTCTTTTCGCTAAATTAAATATTAACGTGCTGTAACACTGTAAGAATAGATAAAACTGTAGTCGGAACGAAAACAAAAAATGTTTTGCAGTTTTTTTTTATTAACTCGGGAAATATTGGAGTGTTGAAAACCGAGGAATTTGAATAAGAATTCTGACTTTTTTTTCGATCTGTTTTTTTTTTACCAATTACTGTTCCTTCAATGAAAAGCCAATTTAGTACATATAAAATTAAGACACTTAAACCTCTCTTCCAATAATTTTAATAAATTTTTAGAACTAATTTCCTTAATTTACATTAAATTTTTAAATTTCCCAAATACCCTAAACCGAAAGGATAAAAATCCATTTTGGGAGGTTGAAAACCGTAAAATTTGAATAAGACGTTTGGATTTTTTCTGTGGTTTTTAAGTGATGTTTGCATTTGCCAATAGGCTTGATTCAGAAATTAAAAACATATTGTAGTATTTTAAAACATAAAAATTTGAATAGATTTTTTGTTGTTTTTAAGGTAACTTTACTTGATTATAGATAATTTTTAATAGTTTTTTCGTGTGCCCAATGGGGAACCGGCACGTGACAGGTATTTGTAAAATAATGTAATATAGACAAAGTAGGTGATGATAGAAACACATTATGTCACATTTTGAATTTTTAAAAAAATTGTAATAGGGAAAAAAAAAATAATGAAAATTCAGTTTGGATTTGAACTTGGCGCGTATGCAACTGAACAATGTGGCATCGTCGTAAAATTTGTCAGTTGTCAGAGCGCCAATGTATGGCAACCGCATTGGCGACATTGGCGTCTTAACCTCAATTAGAAAAAATAAGGAAAACGAGGATTTATTCAACGTGTGTGTATTTATTTAGTGAGTGTGTACTATTGAATCGAGTCACTTTACATTTTATAATACACGCATTTTCATCACGTTTCCATTGTACTACATATCCAACCATGATACTAAGACTAACAAGATATGATCACTTGCCGTACGAATTTTAGACTAGTTTGCGCATGACGTCATCGCGTGACAAAAATGTACTGCGGTATCAAGATTATTAAATATCTGACACAGGTTGCACAAAAACTTGCGCATGCCTTGAAAGATGGCGGCATGTGCGTCATACTTACGATAAAATTTAAATTTATTTGATGGTATTTATAACAAAAAATGTGTTTGTAAAAACCAAAGAATTATTGCGAACTTTTTGTTAATAAATAATAAATGTTTATACTGATAGTTTTGTTATTTGGGAAATAATCTTGACATAAACCCCTCGAGCTCCAAGTTGTGATCATTGATCTGTCAGTGGTATCTGGATGGAGTCATTATAGCTATTTGACAAAAAAAAGTGGTGCCAGGATCAATGTCACGTGACCACAGGCACTGTCACTTACTAGAATTTGTAGGTTAGAAAAATTTGACATATAAGCAGAGAACTTGATTTATGACTAAATACAAACAAATTGACAAAAAATATTAAAAATCCGAAAACATCATATAAAGCCGTTTATTTATACAGTAAAACAATTAATACTAATTAAGTAACTGAACAAAAAACATTTAACGAGTTACTAAAAAAATGATTGAATTAAATGTACAGTACCTTTAAAAATAATCTCAACTTACATATACAATTAATATTATTTAACGCAAATAGTACTAAAAAAGAAGTAATTTAAAACAAAATATGTTTAAAAACCTGTTAGAAATAGATTCTACAGTTACTAGTTGTGGTATTTTCTTACTGGACTGTGTTGCTGAAGGCGTTTGAGATCCTTCAACTTGTCTTTTCAAAGAAGTTAAAATGCACAACTAGAAAAACAGAAAAAGATTAAAGTACGCATCTTAAGTCATTTAACGTACATGGTTGACGAATCGGTAAGTTTAAGGTGTCTCTGTTTAATTACCAGATTCACCTCTGAATCAAAAATAGACGGGACTACGTTAGTAATCAGTTAAGTTCTAACAAAATGCGAAATATACCTATGGGCTAATTTCAAGTTAAGATAATACCGGTAGTATCGCAAATTTTAATACTTTTCCATGACAACAGCGAATCACAACCTCGAATTTGTTTATTTTTCCATGGAAACGAAGATACTACCGGTATTATCTCATACTTGAAATCAGCCCGCTAGTCTTCTTTTTTAAAATGTTTGCCGCATAATTTGGAAGCAGAAGATGACACAAAACCTTTTCTCATTACAGCGGTTACCAATTTCTCTCTCAAAATTGTATTCTTAGAAAACCTAAATTTAATCTGAGCTATCAAAATCCATAACAAACTCATAATCAATATCTAAAAAAATAAAACTTTTGGTAAAATCAATTAATTTACTTTGTTGGGTGCTTACGAATGAAACGAAATCTCGCCTTTCCTTTGGCGTTTTGTATACCCAACTGCACTACACGAAGATATCATTTTTTCTGTTTCAAAAAGGAACTTACACTTTAGTTGACACTGACAATACTCAACAATGTTTTTTAAATTTTACCCCCGTCAAATTTGACATTGCCTGTGGTCAGCTGACCATTATATCTTGGCATCACGAATAATGTCCCATCACTCTATCCAGATACCACTGACAGATCAATGGTTGTGATCCGTGAATTTTCGAGAATGTGTAGCTTGTCAAGTGAATCGTGCAAATTTGACAAAAAAATAATATTATTAATATTATCAAATTTTACACTCTTCATTGCCAAGCAACACATTCTCTTCAATTAACCGGCAAAACTTTGAGCTCTTGGGATTTAACCTCTGAGAAAACCACACGTGTATTTATTCAGCGAATTGCCTTAGTTACATAATAAACAAACAAGAATTAATGTAATTACTTTATTAATGTAAAAATTGTCAAGGAAAATGTCACGCAAGTTGTTTCGAGAAATAGTCGTACCGAATTTCACTCGATCATCAAAAATAATCGATTACTTTCGTCCAGCTTAATGTTTTCCTTAAAAAAAATTCGCGGAAAGCGTCTCGTTGATCGATAAGTAAAGTAATCGACTACTTTTAATGCTTTTGTAATATTACAAGTGACAAAATATTTTTCTTGTGGAACAAAGTGCATCCAAAAGGGCTCATTAATATTCCGGAATTTATTACAAAGCTTGCAGCCAGATGTGCGTATAGTATTTTGAGTTGAAGAATACGCGTTCGTGTCTGGAAAATTCGAATATTTACGAATGCGCCCTCCCGTTGATATATAATGTCACAATATATATATATATATATATATTTTTAGGGTGCGCTTCGGGCGAAGCGTAATTTTTCCTACATAAGTGATCAAAAAAAAAACCCTAAAGGCTCCCTACGCTTTTCAAATTTACTTTTCCCAACAATTTCCTTAGGGTTACCATCACTGCTTGTAACGAATTGTGAACATTTGAGTTATCGTAACTATGACGCACATGCCGCCATCTTTCAACGCATGCGCAAGTTTTTGGGCAACCTGTGTCAGATATTTAATAATCTTGCTGCGGTATGGGCTCCAGAAGCCGTGACGTCAAAAATGCGCGAAATTTTGAAACACGTCATTCCATAAAAATACCTTGAAAAAGTCGACCTTATTGCACATGTAAATAAGGTTGAATTTACAAAGATCAAATTTCAAGCGATGAATAAATACACTAAATAAAATAAATAAGACCTAAAAATGTCGACATTCGATACCCCAAACATTTCATTTATCGATAAGTTAAGAATCACAGCAAACTTACACTTAATAAAGAATTTAATGGAAAATAAAATGTTCGATGCACAGATTTCCTTCATTTCTAAGCTTTAACGCAGGTCCAATATGAACGAATTCCAGCGAACCATGCCGAATGCGAGCAAATCCCCTCCGATTTGCCCGCGCGACTTGTTATTTGTATGTACTCGGCCATCTTCGGTAGTTGGTTTACAGCTGTTCGGGTGAGTTTGACAGCACGAAGCATGTACAGTAATTTCTATTTTCGATTAATTTCTCAAATATGCGAGAATTGTTTGTAACTTGTGTCTGGATTAAAACTAGAATGTCTAGAGTATTGGAGTTGAGTGTTTTTATGCCTTATTTGTGTTTCCATATGTGATTTTTATTTGGTCAAAGTTTAGCTGTTATAATTTCAACCTTATGTATTAGTGCAATAAGGGCGACTTTTTTAAGGTATGTTTTCAGAATGACAGTGCTTCAAGCGTTCGCGCTAAAATTACGACACACTTCTCCAGCCCATTAGAAAAAACATGCATTTAGTAGTATTATTAGAGAATTACTCGGAAAATTACTAAAACTTTTGTTGATTTTAATGTCTCAGATGAATATTATTTAATAATACTTATTAGGTTTATTTTTACAGTTCAAAATAGGGCGAGTTATTTAAAAATATTTTTTTATTAATGGTTAATTTGTAGGGTGGAATTGTGGGTAGAGTGGTACAAACCTCAAAAAATAGATTTGTTTAAGCATAGGCTTTTCCTGCGAGCGGAAATCTGGGATGAAATAATCTTTTGGAGTAAAAGGTTGCAGTCTGAAATCCCTAAAATTAATTTCGAAAGTAAAATCAGTTTTAAAATTAAATTAACACGTATATTAATTAAATATAAATTGATATAATAAGATTATAAAATATGTGATTAAATATAAAAATCTTAAAAGCTAATAAACAAATTAAAATTCACTTGCATGTAAATTTTAAATAATCATAAGTTTACTAAAGCGCCATATAACACTTTTTAAATTTAAAGCGGTTACATAGAAAAAACTGTAAATTTAGAAGTTGCCAAAAAAACGATTAATCAATTCTGCATTTAATCTGACAAATATTGAATAATGAAATCAAAAAAATAATTATACTAAAATATTTCTACCTTATTTAAAAAGCAAAAACTACTATAATATCTTTTAACTTTTTCCCAGCAACAGGTAACACAACTTGTTCTTTAAATTAATGATTAATAAATTAGAACATACTTAGGTCAAAATATTAATAAATTAGAACATAAATTAGTTCGAAACTGCTGGCAATGGATAACCTCTTCTTCTAGTAAACGGTAAGACCTGGGCCTACCAGCATACAAAGATATTGCAGAAGTATTATTTTGATTAAACCACTGAATTTGTTTCTGAGTTTTTAGCTTACGAAGCTGTCCTACAGTAAATATCTTATAAATTTGTTTTTTCTCTTCTTTTTCTTATTCCAAAAATTTTTTTAAACGTAAGTTTTTCGCTTGCAGATTTTCATTTTCTTACACATTTCCGATTTTTCTTGTAAGCTAACAAAGTATAAGTATTCAATAAAAAAATATCCCAAATAAAATTAATGAAATAAGTCTTTACATGGAATGTATGTTTATAACAAATTCTATCTTTTTTATTCTTTCCTCACGATCTTTCTGGACAGATGTTTGCACTTTTAGTGATTTTTGTAAATTAAGTGAAGGCACGCGTCTCGTTTTACTTTCATTTATTTTTGGATACAGGCAATAGTTTTTCTTTAACACAAAAATAATCATGAGGAAAATGTTTTAAACATATTCCAGCATTTTTTATATTAAAACCATGCTTTTGAGAGCATTTTTTGCTCCCATAAATTACAAAGTTTGGTATTGGTCAAAAAACTAATGTTTCGACAATCGGACGAACAGTTCTTGCTTTTCTTATTATTATTGCTGGTACAACCCATCACTGCACAATAAACCATCGTTCACAAAATCAAACAAACAATATTCAATTACATAAACCAGTAAATCACTCAAAACAGAGAGAATTTAGACGCTAATAGCCACACTAATAACGCCACGTTTGTCACCAGATTTCAGATTTGTCACACAATGACGTCAGAGTCGAAAGAGAGAGAGGGAGAAAACCTGCGCGTGATCATATCTTGTTTAGTCTTAGTATCATGATATCCAACGGCTTGATCTCCATATTTTTCATTACACGATGTACAAACCACCTAATTACTTTTTTCTTCCGCACTGAAGTCAACCACTTTTATTAATAATAATAATAATAAAGTTTATTGCACATTAAAACAAAAATGTACAAAAGGTTAAATGGCAGACACAAATCTGATTTTATAATTTAACCTAGAGAAATAGTTAAAACATAATAAAATACTAATAAATATACTTACAATAAACATAACACAAAATAATACAACAGATTAAAATTTGCTAAGATCAATTGCAGAAAGTTTTTGCGACAAAATTAGTTTTTTACAATTTTTTTTAAAATATACGGAAGTGTCAACTGTTAAAAGATCAGAGCAGTTACTTAATATATATGGTACAATATATGAAAAAGACGTCTGAAATAAAGTAGTCTTGTGTGCTGGAAAGTGAAAATGCTTTTCAACAAATCGTAAATTTCTAAAGTGTGTTTCACAGCGTTTGATTAATTTAACATACAAATAATCAGGAATTTTTAACTTTAGTAATTTGAAACAAAAACACAAATAATGAACAAAGCGTTGCTCATTCAATTTAAGCAATCCTAAAGATCTTAGGTAGGGAGTAACATGTGCAAAGTGAGGTATACTAATCACAAATCGTAAACAGTAGTTTTGAATTTTTTGAAGTTTTTGTTTATTACTTTCAGTTAGGCGCGGGCCATAAACAATATCACAGTAATGCAGATTGGATAAAACTAGTGAGTTAATTAAAATTAGTTTAGTCTTTTGATTTAAAAACTCTTTAAACTGTGTAAGTTGCTTAAATTTAAAATAACAATGTTTAGATAACTGGGAAACATGATTAGTAAAATTGAGTTGTGAATCCATAGTAATACCAAGATTTTTGACTGTACTTTGGGAAGGAATTTCTACATTATTAATTCGAACGGTGTGTTTTAGATTTTCTGCTTTATTCGTTGTTCCAAAAAGTATGTTCTTACATTTAGTTGCATTTAAATATAGTGAATTACATTGGGTCCAATTATATATTTCATTAAGATCACTGTTAATTATATTTTCAATATTTCGTATTTCTAGAGGGTTAAAGCTTAGGTAGAGTTGAATATCATCTGCAAATAGATGTATTTTGCAAAATTTAGTTGCGTACTGAATATCTGAAATAAAAATAGAAAAAAGAAGTGGGCCTAACACCGATCCTTGAGGAACTCCTGTTAAAACATCTTTAATATCTGATAAACCTAAAGTTGTTCGGCATGTCTGCTTACGATTGTGTAGATAACTATTAAACCACTTGAATTTATCATTATAAATTCCATAGTACTCTAATTTTTTTAGTAAACAATTTATGTCAATTGAATCAAAAGCTTTACTTAAGTCTAACAGAGTTAAAGATGTTATTTTTCCTTTGTCCATATTTGATAAAATTTCATCGGTCACCGATAAAAGGGCAGTTGATGTACTGTGTCCCATACGAAATCCAGATTGCACTGATGGTAAAATATTAAAAGAACATACGTAATCGTTCAGTTGGTTATAAATTATTGACTCTGCAATTAACATAGAAGCTGGTTGAATACTTATGGGTCTTAGATCATTGAGACAAGTAAGAACAGATTTTTTTGGTATTGGTGTGACACAAGAAGTTTTCCAGCTATCAGGAACATATCCCTGCTCAAAACTAGTATTAATTAGGTGAGTTAATGGTGCAGCAACAAAAGGCAAAGAAAGCTGCAGCATGCGACCTGATATACCGTCATAACCGATTGTTGATGGTTTTATTTTTAAAATCATTTTTTTAATTGACGTTACGTCTACAGGTAAGTATTGAAATTTGTTGCCAGATGGAAAATTTGAGCGCTCAAGGTACTTACGAAAAACTGGTGAAGATGACGTTTGAGGAATAGACTCTATAAAATAATTATTAATTTGGTTGGGATCAGAAAACTCAGAAGAGATTTCACAGTTATTATTAGATTTAATTATATTTGATTTTTTTAAGTTTTTCCAAAACTGTTTCGGATTCTTGCTAAAATTGTTTTTAAAGTTAAATTCATAATACACTCGTTTTTCCTGCCTAAGAGCTAAATTGTAGTAATTTCTGACTTGACAATAGTATGATTTGTGATTGTCAGCTCTAGATACACAATAACGACGCCATGCATTCTTTTTTAACTTTTTCAGAAGTTTCAGATTATCAGTAAACCACGGTTCACGTTTATTTGTAGAAATTCCTTCGACAATAGTTAACGGGGCATGTTTGTCAAAAAGTTCGAGTAAACAATTATTTAAATAATTTACCTTATCATCAATGTTACTAATCATATAGATGAAGTTCCAGTCAACATTTTGTGCATCTGCATTGAATAAGTTTGAATCAAAGTGTTTAAATGTGCGTATAATTTTTTTTGTTCGTACAGGAATGTATTTACTAAAGTCAATTACAGAATGTATCCAATTATGATCAGAGAGGGAATACTCAGAAACCCAAGATTCTAACACGTTTAAAGTAGAGTTGGTTATAATTAAATCTATTATAGACTCAGAGTGAACTGTGATTCTAGTAGGATCTGTGATTAGTTGTTTACAATCTAATTCAAAAAGAAGAGTACTTAGAGTTCTGCTACCTAAGTCATTAGTGATCATATTTATATTAAAGTCGCCCAAAAAAATAAAGTTTTGAAGATTATTTAAATTTAAGTATGTTATTACATCATAAAGAACTGCAATATCAGAGTAATTATTACAAGGAGGTCTGTAAAAAACGCCTATAACAACAAACTGCGATGCAAATTTAACTTTCACCAAAATGTAGTCGATGGAACAATCAGGTGCATTAGGCAAAGTAAGAACTTGGTGATGCACATTTGACTTAAGGTACAGAGCAACGCCACCACCACGAGACTCACGATCTTTGCGGAATAAGTTAAATCCGTTCAGCTGATAGTACTCACTCGGGGTTTCAGCACTAAACCAGGTTTCACTAACACCAACAGCGAGAAAGTTGTCAGACTCGGCATATTCTTTGAAGTTTTGGAATTTATTGCACAAGGATCTTGCATTAACGTGAGAAATATGCAGACGATTTGAAGAGACACTATAGCTTTTGTTTAAATTAATATTTTCACTTAGGTTGGAGGCGCTGCATCTTCTGCTGGCTGAAAATTCCTTTTTTTGTAGTCTACAAAGCGTTTAATGGCTACATGGGAAGGCCAAAAGCTTGGATCCAAAACCGTATTTACTAGTGAGACTGGAATACCTAGCTTAAAACTTTTGTAAGATTTTGATCTAACAGATAGTTCTTCACACGTGATGTCATCATTTATGTCATTATCGGGAATGTTTTTTTTGACGTAGTCTATAATATCTTGAAGATTGTACTTGTTATTCAGTTTCGAAACATGCAGATATGACAATGGAATATAGGCTTCCAAATCAGTCATATCTTTATTAGTACCGTAGCTCACCGTAGGACGATTACGTCTTCGTGAACGAAGATCATCCCTGATGTTTTGATGTTCCTCTTGGATAGGTTGTTCCGGCCTTAACAATGATTCATTAGTCACCTGAGCGTACGTTGTTGCATGACGATTACGATTTTGACGAAGAAAAACATTACTGAAATTTTCCCGATCGCCTGGCTGTTGCACTAGTGTGGGTTGTTGCGAATGTTCTTTTAGGTCCGATACCTCGACGGGAGGAGGCGAAGAAGCAGGCATAGTTGAACGGGGAGAGGCATTTTTTTTTGGAAGAATTTTGCCCGAAGTAGCAGCTGATGTTTGGGGTTCATTGACTGCTATCGATTTAAATGTTTTGTGAAGGTTGTTTTTTGAATTATCGTTGATTAAGATAGCGTCACCTTGCAAGACTTTTATCACGTTTTTCAATTGATCGTTTTCTTTGAAAAGACCAATTTCCTCTCGTAATTCAGCAATAATCATATCCTTAAGATTAATAATTACTTTCAAATAATTGATTTCTTGAAGTAACCGCTTCTGGTCGTTTTCATAAAACGGAGATTCCAGTTCAACATCTTCGGAAACCAAATTTGCCGAACAGCAGTCAATCACATTTTCACTGACAGATTTAACTTTTCGGGAAAGACTAGCACAGCTAGGATGATAAGTCGAACCACAGTTAAGGCATTTAGGGCCATTAGCACATTTGTTTTTACACTTTTTACAGCGAGCTGTTTGCGAACCGTCTACTTCACCCGGCATCGCGAACCTTATTACCATTGCAATTTCTAGCCTTGTGCCTCGCATTTCCGTTGTTTTGAAACATTCATTTTTCATCAAAAAATGCGCCACCATAAATGCACCCACGGCAGGCAAATTATTTGACTGCGCCTTTGTGAACCCTTCTTGTACGGACATTTTCGAGTAAAGGGCTTCAATTAGGGTTCCTGCAACAATGTGTTGTAACGTTACACATTGTGTTCATCATATGGTATACTTCACTTACGGTATCCTATCCTCTGTACACGTTATTAACACTTTTTTTTACACAAAACTTTTACAAACACCAAATGACGCGTAAAAGATCAACAAACAACAGCTGATGCTGATGGTCTGATAATAATGAGACAGAACATTAAAAGAACGGCGCGCGCTTCTTAGTTGCCAAATCATGCTATTTTTCCTAACAGTCTTATACCGTCTGCACCTTTATGACGTCACAAAGGTCTGCGCGCCAAAACAGATTTTTGCCTCCCATTTAAATATTATGCAAAAACCAAAGTTTTTATGACTTAAACTTAGCTTCGTTTATGCAGTACTTATGCTAGGTCAGGTTATTAAAAATCATGCCGGTTCCCCATTTCTGGTGGTCTATAGATATTTGGTTACTTTTAAAGTGCATAAAAATTAGTAATTTTTGAAAAATTTTGGGCTCGTTTTCAAATGATTTTTGTATGTGCCAATTGGCCTAGTCCAGAAATTAAACTTATTTAGGATGTTTAAAAACATTGGATTTTGTAAGATTTGTTTAGGTGCTTTTAATGTAATTATGCTTGATTTTCTCATGTGCCCAATTTCTGGTGGTCTATAGATTAATTATAAAGAAACACTTTTTGAAAATTAGGAACAATGACAAGTCCTAAGTTTTCTCACGTTCTGGAAGGTAGTCACCCCAGAAAAACTCTAGAACCAGTGTAGGTTCTAAAAAAAAGCCAAAAACCCCAAATTTGAGATGGTTCGGACTTCCGGTCCCTAAACAGCCGGATTCAACCTAAAAGTAGCTGTCCTTAAAATTCTACTGAATAGGGACTCGAGACATGTCTGCTACGTAGAAGAAGAAGATTGTTCTCCGTTACTTCAGTTTCTCCTCCACGTCGAGAGAAGTTGAAAGTACAATTTAGCTTCGTTATTTGGTACTTCAGTAAATTAATTTCATTCATTGCGTTATTTAAAAAACATTAAAAAAAATATTTTAAATCGAATTTGAAAGATAGGTATATATTTTAAACTCTGTGAATTTTTAAACAGTTTATTATTGTTTTCTACCAAACCCCGTACTCGACACATTTGTAAAATGGTCGAAAAACTCGTCTATCGCCCCCAATAAAAATCATTCTTAAATGTTGTTATTTGGTTCAATAAAAAGTGCACCAGAAAACACCGTTGTGCAATCGGAAGTTTTAGAACTAAAGATCTCATTTTTTCTCAATTTTTTTTCCAAATCTGAAGTCGTAAGGATATTTCCATGACCAACATGACTTTGTTAAGTTCAAATGTGGACTCATTCTTTCAGTTAGAACATTCAGTTTAAAACTTTGGCGATATGACTCTAAATGAATGTGATTAAACTGTCCTTTGCTCAAATTCTTTAACATTAAAAAACAAAAGCGAAAAGCCCAACTTAAGATAGCTCAAACGTCCTGGTTCAAACTATGATAAAAGCAGGTAACCTAAAATGATTATTCTTTTTTTAGTTAGGCTTTTAGAAATATATGGAGTTTAAGTATTTGTGTAAACTATTTTTAAGTTTATGATTAATAACCACTAACTCTTTATTTTAAATAGCAACATATACAGGGTGTTTCACGAGTGAAAATGAGCCTGCGAAACTGAAAATACAACCAGCAATACAATTACAAAGTTAACGTAGTTATTTTTTTTGTTTACAAATACATTAAATAAAAAATCATTTAATTATTCAGTTGACTGAAGACAAACTAATACCACTTGCTTGTAAAATCATTCTTTGGCTTACATGTGAACAGAACCTGTAGCTGTTCTTGCTCTTCACTTTTTCAAAGGTAGCCAATTTTTTCTTAAGGTAGTTTCAATTCATTCAAATATGGTGTCAACAAGAGTTCTTCTCTACCCGGAAAATGTTGTCTGTACAAACTCATCGCGGCAGAGGCATTTTTTCCCATATATCATCATCATGTCGGTTTTTTCATCGTTTGAATACATTTTTTTTATCGGTGACAAATTTGACAAATAAAATTTGAAATCAATATCATTTACGTTAACTCTGAAATTGTATTGCTGGTTGTATTTTCAGCTGCACAGGCTCATTATTACTAATGAAACAGTCTGTATAGACCACAAAAACATAATAAAACATGGATTACATGGCATTTATTGAATCAATTTAAGGTGACCTACAGAAATACTTTGAAAAGGCCGAAAAACATGCACGATCCGGATTTAGGTCTTGCGGTTTGGTCTTGCAAATAGTCTTGCAAATGTTGTAGTTGGAAAGTCAAATCTTTGTTGCGTCCATCTGTTATCTTGAAACAATTTTCCAAATAATTTAATCTCTTTTGCAAACGGTCTCTTTCCTTTTTCAAAGTAGTAATTATCTCGTCTTTTTCTATCAAAACTGCCTTTAATTTATCAACATTTTTTTGTAGAATTATTACTTTTTCCTTAATTTCTTCTTTAATTTCCTGTTGTCTTATACTTTGTTGTCTTTCCAAACTTAAAATTTCATTTTCCTCGTTACCGGATTTGATATTAATTTTATTTTTGATTTCTTGAAGAAGCTTTTCTACAACACCAGGTTTGCCATGAGCGAGTTGTTCCATTTTTCTTTGAGACAAATAAACCTCGATTTTATTCAAAACTTTGGTATTGAGTGTCTGCCAATTAATTAACTTCTGGACGTAGGTATTTTTCGGGCTGTAGTTTTGTAGTTCGACCAGTTTCGGGAAGTGTTTATGCAAGATTTCGACCAGAAGGATTGCATTAGAAAAATCGTGATTTATATTACCAGAGATGTTAGATTTCGAGCGAGATGTTGTATGCTCTTTGATTCATTCATATCAGGCTTCAAAATTAATATCCAATATTTACATATTTATAAAACTTCTTGTAAAAAAAACGAAATGTAAAACCAGTAAAAATAAAAAATATAAATACATTTGTTTATATAAAATTTGTTAGTAATCGCAGAGCCAACTTTTTTTTGGATATTTTAGCAAGTTTTATGTCTACGCTGATAAGAGTTATTGAAATTTAACAGTAACTTCACCTGGAGTTCCACAATAGCGAGTTTACTATTTTACTTCTGCTATACTACCTATATCCCCTTTTGCTAGTAACTAGTTATAGTCCAAGATTCCAAGGCCGCCAGACCTTACTTCTTTTCTGATGAACAAAATGTGTACGATAGAATAGTATTAGTATCTAATATAAGCGTACATATACCTGCTAGGTTGTGCCGTGAGCCAATTCTCAGATACCAGTTGCTACAGGTAAATAAAAATATTACTCATTTTACTTAAAGTCTAAGGGCTAATTCTCACATATGTTTTACAAAATATTGTTAAAAATTAATAATCAATATTGCCAGACACTTTCTGCCATCGAGAATGTCAGACGCTTTACTTGCTTCGCTTGCTAATTACTTGAAACTTACACAGCTTAGAGTTGGTGTTACTCTGACACTTTAAAAATGGAAAATAAATTTTGAAGGAAAAATAAAAAAATTGCCACCAGATTCACATTGTAGGTGCAATTACCTTTCATTTGATGGGTTACACATGAATAAGTAATAACGTATATTAAAGATTCTCGCCAGAGTAAACTGTTACCAAAACAATAGTGAACTACAGATAAAACATGATTATACATATGTATAATCAACAGAATCGTTATATTAAAAAATACAGGAACTGTAGAAACAACGAGATAAGCACGTTTTCAAAATAAGCACGCCACGGTTGACAAACTTAAAAAAATCTACAAGAAATTAATATTAAATAAAACAGAAGCCAGGACAAAAACTGAGACTCTAATTAGTTTACAAAAAAATATTAATATACATAAAGAACTAAATATAAATACTTATGGGCTAATTTCAAGTTGAGATAACACCGATAGTATCGCAAATTTTAACACTTTTCCATGGCAACAACCAATCAAAACAACTAACTTTATTAATTTTCCATACAAACGAAGATACTACCGGTATTATCTCAACTTGAAATCAGCCCATTAGTGCACAAAAAATTACATAATCATAAAGAACAACTTCATGAAGAAGATCAAATCGGCAACATCCAAGCTCAGCTGGTAAGTTATCGTTTCTTTTATTACGTTTTTTATGTATTTTCTATTTAATTTCACCTTTTAGAAAGACAACGAAGAAGAATTCAAGAAAATCATTAATGCGGAAATGATAAACAATCAAATGGTAAGAATAAGATGTGCATTAAATGTTTGAAAAAGAGTTGAACTTTGGTCCCAATATCTAATCAAAAACAATAAAAATGTCACTCTGCCACCAACGTCCAAGATTATGTAAGTCTTTTTGGTAACTTGAATATTAATGTGCATAACTGTTATAAAATAAGAGATGAGATGATTATCGACAAATCTGCCCTTGATGCAAATGAATTAATATTATTAGAAAAGTTATGGCAGTTGTCGCCCTTTCGGAAAAGATCACTATTATTAGCTAAACAAAGTCCTTGATAAATATAGGTTTTTTTTTAATATTATCACCAAAATGTATTAGTGATGATGAATATAAGTACAAGTACATGTTTTAATATTTTATTTATATTTTTAATACATATAAATATTTTGTCAGTAGTTTATATTAAATTTACCGTCTTGATTTAATCTGTCGTATTGCTATTATCAATGTTATATATTTAATTAAACGAAAAAAAAAGATGACTTTTACTGTTTTATTTTACGTCGGCCTGATTCTGCCGCTGTGGCTTAATACCGTCGCCAGGGTATGTTACTCATCTTACAATCCCTGGAATTATGCTGCGATTGCTGCCAAATATTCTCAAAACATTTCTCGGTTTTGGAACTCTTTCATGTATTCAGGAAAGAGACGCTGAAAAGAAAGCCAAAGCTGAGGCACAAGCAATCAGAGAGAGAATTGAAGACAAAAAACAATTTGTAGAGAAACGCAAACATAAAGAACGTGTAAAAAATGAAATGAAGAGATGGGAGATGTTAAACAGGATTAAAACACATGAGGCACTTAAAGAATACGAAACACAAAATAAAAACGATAAGTGGCAGAAAATCCTACAGTACAGGAAAGAGTTGCTAGAACAAATGGTCGAAGAGAAGAAAATACAAAAACAAGAAAAGGAAATTGAAGAGATTATGTCACATGTTAGGTTTGAAGAAGCTGATAAAATGTTCTTTGATTATGCAAATGAAGTTATGGAATTGGCAAAAAAGAAAAACAGGTCGGTTTATCCGATCGAGAAAGTTATTCACGAGTACAAGAAAGCGCACGAATTGTTTCCAAAGAACCAACGAAGGTGCTACAAACAATAAGATTTTATTTGAACACCCGATATATGCCACATTATGATCTAGTGACTTTACTTGAAAATGTTGGTAATTTGAAATAAATAACTGACTTACAGTAATCTTAAATAGTAAAGACCTATCCTGTTATCACAGGATTAATGGTCGTGGCGATGAATCTCATCGATAGACACATAAAAATAAACAGTATAAACTGTCGTGAGAGGGGAGAAGCTGTAAGAATAGATCGGATTGTAGTCTAATATTGGGGTGTTAAAAACCAAAAAATTTGAATAAGAATTCTGGCTTTTTTTCGATCTTTTTTTTATTTTAACAATTATTATCCTGTCTATCAATAAAAAACCATTTTTGGGTTTTGAATTAATGTAATTTATCAGTCCTTTGCTCAGGTTCTTCAAAATCGAAAAAGAAAGTGAAAAGCCCAACTTAAGACAACTCAAACGTTGTCTTAACAGCCGGGTTCAAACCAAAAACAGCACTGAATAAAAACTCGAGACGTACCTGACATTTTGACTTGTCTTTTTTACTTTATTGTCACACTTCGTTGATTTTTCTTTTGTCTAAGAGCGTTTTGTATTTACAATATTAACCGTCTGACTAATTTTCCAGATAATAAAAAAACTCCCTGAGTTTCTAAAAAATTCTCAAAATCTCAGCAAAATTTACTTTTTTAAATTAAATCGTTTTACGTCATTTTATTGACGTCCTGCGTTTGGGTCCTGTACCGATCTTATCTACGCCTCTGCAGTGGTTACGTGATGAACGCCAGAACAATTAACATCCAGCCATGGTTGTTCTTTTCATTTGGGCTATTAGAAACATGTGGAGAGTAGAAGACTCATAAGACAATTTGCGATATTATACGATCTTCTTTAAGGTTTATTTATGTAAACTATTTTTAAGTTTATAATAAATAACCACTAACACTTTATTTTAAATGGCAACATATATTGGCCACAATAACATAATAAAACATGGATTACAATGCATTTAAGGTGACCTACAGAAAAACTTTAAAAAGGCCGAAAAACTTGAACGATCCAGATTCAGGTCTTGTGGCTTGGTCTTGCAAATATTGTATTTGGAAAGTCAAATCTTTATTGCGTTTATCTGTTATCTTGAAACAATTTTCCAAATAATTTAATCTGTTTTGCAAACGGTCTCTTTCATTTTTCAAAGTAGTAATTATCTCGTCTTTTTCTATCAAAATTGCCTTTAATTTATCAAATTTTTTTTGTAAAATTACTACTTTTTCCTTAGTTTCTTCTTTAATTTCCTGTTGTCTTATACTTTGCTGTCGTTCCAAACTTAAATTTTCATTTTCCTCGTTACCGGATTTGATATTAATTTTATTTTTGATTTCTTGAAGAAGCTTTTCTACAACACCAGGTTTGCCATGAGCGAGTTGTTCCATTTTTCTTTGAGACAAATGAACGTCGATTTTATTCAAAACTTTGGTATTGAGTGTCTGCCAATTAATTAACTTCTGGGCAAAGGTATTTTTCAGGCTGTAGTTATGTAGTTCGACCAGTTTCGGGAAGTGTTTATGCAGGATTTTGACCAGAAGGATTGCATTAGAAAAATCGTGATTTATATTACCAGAGATGTTAGATTTCGAGCGAGATGTTGTATGCTCTTTGATCCATTCATATAAAGCTTCAAAATTATTATCCATTATTTAAATATTTTTGTAAAAAAGACCGAAATGTAAAACTTGTAAAAATAAAAAATGTAAATGAATTTGTTTATATGAAATTTGTTAGTAACCGCAAAGCCAACTATTTTAGGAATATTTTAGCAAGTTTTAGGTCGTCGCCTACGCTGATAAAAGTTATCAGATTTAACAGTAACCTCACCCAGAGTTCTACAAAAGTCGTCATTTTGTGCATTTCGGTGTATGGGCAATTTTTGAAAACTAAGAATTTTTTAACAAATAGTGAGTTTACTACAATAATTTCTGCATTACTATATCCCTTTTTGCTAGTAACTAGTTAATAGTCGTACTTCAGTAAATTTTGATAATTACTTGATACTTATACAGCTTAGAGTTGGTGTTAAAAACGTTTGTAAAGCTACAGTTCATGCTACCAGAATAATGGCGGGAGTACTGCATACTTTTTCTGCAAAACCATTCATATTAAGTTGTACTCAGAGATATTACAATTTTTCTGTATAGTATCTCCCAACGATAATCGAGCAGAAAACCTGCTCGACGGTTTTACCTTTTCTAATATATTTCTTTATCGAAAATTTTTGTGTACCCGTTTTTTCAGTTAACAACAATATTTTGCAACGCTTCAACCGTCATGATACTCATGATATCTCTAAGGATTTTAAAACCTTTTACCCAAGCAACATTTGAAGTAATTTTTACTTGTCAACTAATTAGTGGTACTTTGATTTGTTGTTTGATACGTAACAGTTACAAAATTAATAACTTAACGTAACGAAAGAAAAAAAAACTTACCTTATGCAGCAACGAAGTAGTACTAATCCCCGCCAACTTCTCACTAATATTAACCAACTTCACACAACTCCCATACTTATAATCCGCCCATCTTAGATACTTCTTCCCCAAATTCAACAGATTATTCATCACATCCATCAACACTCCCCCAATTTGATTAACCGTCAAAAACCTCAAATAATTCTCCATGGTTTCAACTGCAAACACAATATCCATCTCATCTTTAAAATGTTTCACTGTCGAAGTATAATTCCTAAAGTGCTTTGCACTTTCAACAATACTCGCATTCACTTTCGAAAACTGTTCGAGTATTTTCGTTGTTTCTGAAGTATACGAACACGCTGACGTATTCAAATTGATCCACTGTCCATCTTCTGAACAAAAATACAAAGCTTTATGTGCCATAACATCAAAACTGAGATTCGGGGATTCACATGGAACTGTTGCAGTGTAATTGACTACAGTTCTAGGCCACGTATATGTTCCTTTGTTATTTGATGTGACTGTGATTGGACAATATTCAGTCTGATTGGAAATCACAACAATTGTGATACCTTTCGAGTGGTTCCCTTGCATGGATACCACTAGACAGTTCCAAATTCCAGTATGGTTTTTTTGAAGTTTTGGAATTTGTAAAGTACTAGCAACAAGACCAGTACTTTGCAAAAAATGATTTTCTATTGACACATCAGAAAAGTATAATTTCGGATCAGAATCTAACCAAGTCCATTCGATTTTTGAACTAAGAGGTGAATCATAAGTGTCTGAGATACTCGGAGCTGTACATTGAAGTTTAAGAGTATCACCTTCAAAGACGACTTGATTGATTGAAGGTTTCATTTCGATTAGAGGGAAACCTTTACTGAGAGCTTTTGATTTGCAGTGAATGTCAACACCGATTTTAAGTTTGCGAAGAGAGAGATTTTTGAATGAGGGAGGAGTGTTACAAGTAGGGTTTGAAACGAGTTTTACAGATTCTTTTTGACTCCAGTCGAGTAACCAGAGAAGACTGCAGTCGCATGTTAAAGGGTTCGTTGATATGTCTCTGGAAAAGAAAACTTTTATATCGCATATAAAATTAAAAATTTGAGTAAAAAACGATAAAAAAATGCAACAATTTTAATATTAAACTTCAGTAAGCTCTGGAAAATGTAGCTAATGCTTGCTAGGTTTCCGAGACGTGTTTTACCTAATTCGCGCATGCTATGGCCACTTTCTATCATTTACTACGTGATCATAGTAGATTTATCCCAGCTCATCATAAAGAGTGTCGAAAACAGACTCGTATGCTGTAAATAGAGCTTGAAACGCTGCAAATTTTTAAAGAAGAACCAAAACTGAGAATTCGTAAGCCACTGTTAGGTGTAAGTCAGAAGATAAACCAGCATAACCATTAAAAAAACAAAAAAAAACTTAAAAATAAAATTAGCACACGATATACAGCAATAAAAACAGAAACGTACGCCAGCCTTATAATTAAGTATACCAGCCTTATAATTAACGGAAGAAATTCATAGAGTCACACTATATGAGATAAAAAAAAGTACTGTAAGAGAGCAGCTTAAAACTCATATTTTTCAATAAAAAAAGAAAACAGTTATAAAAAAAGATAAAAATAGAAACATGGAATATGTGTAAGAATATAAAGAAACAATGAAAAAGATATTAAAACAGTCCAGAAGCCTTAAATAATGGTGTGGAAAGAATAAAAGAGATAGATAGATAACAACATAGAACATAAAAGAATAAACAAATCTGCAAATAAAATAACTGAAAGATATGAAAGTGAAAGAAAAGCAGAGAGCAAACACGATAAAAGCCTATTAATAATAAACAGAAAAAAATCTATTTGCAGAAGGCCACACTGTATATTATTATTTAACAAATATATTTTTGTTCTTATTCCAAAGAAGTCCACGCTTGGACTATACAGTGTGGGTGTTTTAATTTGTAGTGAAGCTGCCAATTTCATAAATTATATCTACGATATTAAAAATTTGATTTTACATTTTTGCAACTCCTAATTTAACAACTACGCCCATGAGATCTATTTCAAGTTCAAGCAAGGTAAACAAATCATTTTTTCCCCGATAAAAAACTTAGCGTTTTTTCCTCCAAAAAAACTCTTCGCCGGCCGAGATAACATTAGTTTTAAAATAACCTTGTGTGAGTGTGTATCGATGTTTTAAACGTTAATTTGTAAAGTTTTAGTTATTATTAACAAAATTGTAAATGTTACGTTAACATCAGTGTTTGAATTACGCTTTCAACTCGAACTTAATCCGATTCGATTTTAATTATGTCCTAGAAAAACCACAAAATGACCAAATTTTGGAAAACGAAGCCAATAATTCTACCAATTGAAAATAAGTTTAACACATACTGTGGGAAAATTGTGAGATTAATAATAAAAAACATCATTTTGTTGGTGCTTCAACACAAGGGCGGGTAGTTTTTTGTTGTTATTCTACGAATATTATAATTTTAACTCGGTAAAAATGCATTTTTGACATAAAAATTTTGTTTGTTATTGAGAGTTTTATCTGTGATTAAATGGTTTAAATTCAATTACATAACAGTCTGCAATTTTTAAAATTACTTTAGATATTTTAACAGATGATAGTCCACGTCTAAACGATCCTAAAAAACCAAACTTGCATTATACGAATGATTATAGTTTTTGAGATATAAGATGTAGTCGTTTTTGTTCAAAAACATTGTTGTCAAATATCGAGTATCTCATTTATTTTATTTTTTTTAGAAAAAACTTCTACAGTCTGTATTTCAATAACCAGCCACATTCAAAAAGACAAATTTAAGTATTTATCATTGTTGCACTGAGATTTATCATCAACCAAAATTTCAATATAAAATTATTAATATACAGGTGAGTTTAAACTAATAAGACTTAATGTAAAAAGAGGTAACTTGTTTTAAGAAACCTCAATTATGACGTAATTTTATCATTTGATATGGCGGCGCTATGACGTAACTATTTATTTTTTTAGAGCGATATAATTCTTCTTTTCTAATTAAATGCTCTACTACAACTAATTAGATTTTGCTTGTAGATGAACTAAACAAACAAAAAATTAAATTATCATTAAGTAAGGTAAAGGTTAATTAAAAAAATTTGCAATTTTAATTTAATTTAAAAAAAAATTTACTAAAGCATGTCAAGAGAGCTCAATTCTGAGGTAATTGGATATCTTATAGCTGCTAATATGGCAGCGTTATGACGTCATCATATATTTTTAAATAATATAATATTATTGATAATTCTTTTTTCTTTTTGTAAAGATAATCCGAGAACTAAGCGTTACAAACTTTAGACCGTTAATTTCAAGATTATAAGTTAAAACACAAAATTCTCTAACAATTAAACTAGGTAAGTGTTATTTTATTACAGTAGAACTTCAATAAATCGAATCGTCGATAACTCAAAACTCTCGATAACTCGAACCAAATTAACGGCAGGAGACAGGCAAATTCCTTGTTGTATTTCTATGATAAGTGAAATCTTTCGATTACTCGAACTTTTTTGTGGAAGGTGCCTGTTTATTTGTTGTTTTGAGTTATCGAAATTCAACTATAGTGAAAGACGTGGCAACAAAGTTATAAAGCCCTATTAGTAGGGCATTTAGTTATAATAAAAAAAATATTATATTATTTTTTCTCTTGTTTCGCTTCAGTCACATGCAAAATAATTAGGATTGTTATAATACTTATAAAGTTATTAGTAAGACATCAAATTATAAAAGAAAAATAGTGTGCTGTTTAAAAAAAAAATGTATTATAACGTCATAACGCCGCTATATTGACGTTGTAAATAATTCAATTACGTCGAAATTGAGCTACCTTAATATGATAAGTTACCTGACTGCATTTTTTTTAAATTTCGAAACATAAAAAACCTACCAATTTTATTCGTTACTTTAAACCCATCCTGTATAATACATACCATGTTAAAAAATCTTGCAAACTAGGCATTAAAAATAGACAATAAGCCCAAATAAGTAGACAAAAACAAATAAATTTGAGAAAAAAAGTTACAAATAATTTAACAACCAAAAAAATTTAAAATTCTAATTACAAAAATTTTCGAAATTACGTTGTTTTTTTTAATTTCTGGATTTCAAGTCGTTTTTATAACTCTTAAATTTTAAAGATATTGAATTAACAATTCATTGAACGATGAGAATATTGGGCAACTATTAATAATCAAAACAACGTAACTAAAGCCACTCAAAGTTAATTGTCTTTACATAAACTTGAAAAAAATTATAATTGTAATAAAATTTAATTGTTTCTATAATTTGTTCTTGTACTTTTTTATTTAAGAACATCAAATTTGATATTTTGTAGCAAATCATTGTATACAGGTGATTTTTTTATTTGCTACCGTCTCTCCAAACTCCAAAAATAGGCAACACATTATACTTTGCATAAATTACTTAGTTTTTTAAAAATTATTTAAAGCATAAAGAGTTGTGAATTAATGTCAAAATTGTTGACAATATCTTTGACAGTGCTTTCAGAGTCAGTTCATTTAGATCATTTGTAGTTCTCCCAAAGTTGCTTATCGTTTATATAACGTGTTGCCTATTTTTGAAATTTCTGCGAGAAGAAATAAAATAATCACCCTGTATATAATATATGTCTGTTTTGCTTCCCTTTATCAATTGCAACTTATATTTGTTTATAGCCCAAGAAATAGCAGGTAATTTGAAGAAATACTTTGATAAAAGCTGAAATTGCGGCTTTTACCAAATTTTTCCTCCAAATTATCTGGTATCTCTCGGGCAATTGCCCTATTCTTGAAACAGGAATCAAGTATTGTATTGTTGGTTGCCAACAGCTCGTAGTTACAATAAAAATTACTTTTGTGGGGTACATTATTATCATCAACATCATCAATAAATAATGACATATTTGAAAACCTACTACGATGGTAAAATCATTTATAATAACCCTGTATAGAAATAGGTATATGTTTAAGACACTTTGTATACAGCAAGTCTTCAGTTTCTCACAATTTATGTTACCAACAAAACCATTTTTAAAACAAGATAATACAGAATTTAAAACTTATGTCGCAATGCTACTTTCTGTGCAAAAAGTTTCAAAATATTATACAGGGTGTTTTTAAATCTGTGAAAGTTTTTACAAGTAGTAATCCTCGTTGAAATGACGTTAAAATACCCAAACTTGTCTTAAAAAAAGCAGCAAAACAATTATATTTTTTATTCTTAGACATACTTATCATGTATCTCAAAAAAATGTATTTAATAAAAAAATATCTCAAAAACCAGCAATACTAATATAAACCAAGTAAATCCGTCCTTTTGTTAAAATTTGCACAAATTTTAAAAACACCTATATTTCAGAGAATACTTACAATTGTTTTAAGCTCAAAAGTGGATTAAAAGTCCCTAAAGCAATAGTCGTAATTTGATTCTGGTTCAATTTAAGCCTTTCCAAATTACTGAGTTTAGTAAAAGCCAACAATTCTATAGTTTTTATATGGTTTGCTGATATGTCTAGTCTTCTTAAATTTGGCAATTCAGAAAATTGGTTGTCTTGCAGTTCTGTTAACCGGTTTTTACTTAAATCACTGAAAATTAACAGATTTTTAGATTATAATAAACAGACTTGTTATAATTGTTTAGATCCCAGATTGCTATGAAATAATAGTTCTCGTACGTCTTTGATAACAGCAGAATTCTATTGTTATCAAAGACATACAACTTGTTCCAAAGCACCCTACGATCTAGAAAATAACAGAATACTTACAGTTTTTGTAGAGCAATCAACTGTACTTTAGGAAAGAAAGTATCAAGTAAATTATTGGATAAATTCCTGTAAAAATAACAGATTAAAATCTCCTTCTATTGTGTAATTTTCATGTAAACTTACAAATGAACAACATCACTGGCAATATTAAGCAAATCAATTTCCTCAAAGTGAACAATCTTCTTATTACTCTCCCCACATCGTAATTTTAACTCATCCCGTTGATTTATCCCTTTGCAAATGCATTTATTAGGACAAAAAGTGTCGTTAGCACCGACAATAATTGATAAAAATATACATTTAATTAAAAAATTAAACATTTTTCACCAATTTTCACAAGTATCACAAAATTCGGTCACTTTTCTAGTTTTCGCTTTTCGATGCAACATTTTATTACTGAAATATTTAAATAAACGTTAAATAATTATTTTATTAAATAAAAGAAACGTTACCGGTTTATTTAAAACTGTTTATGGTAAATGTAAATAAAAACAATTTGGCGGCCATATTGGTTATGATTTTTTTATTGAATTTAGAGAAGATCGAGTGTGCGCAGTTGGCAAATAATTGTACAGGCAACACACAATTCACGGTCAAACACGATAGTTCAAGCCTAGAGATGGTAGATAATGTGACGTCACAATGGCCGACAACACAAAACACTATTTTTTCATAAAAATAATTTTAAAATAAATAAAAATGTCAATGTTGTATAAAAAAGTATTGTTTTAAGGTTTGTATTAAAAGAAACATAAAAAATACTAATACATTTGGAAAAAATCAAGTGTGCACCTGCACAGTTGGCAAATAGTTGTATAGGCAACACACAATTTACGATTAAAGCTTGCTGAAGATGGTAGAAATAGTGACGTCATAATAACCGACAAAAGAAAATGCTACTTTTCATAATAATATTTTTAAAATAAATAAAAATTTTAATGTCGTATACAGATTATTATCTTATATTATTCAAAAAAACCACGAAAAATTAGCAAAACATATTTAAAATAATATATAGGGTGCAGAAGCTTTGACGTCGAAACAGCGCGAAATTTTGAAATAGTGTCACTCAATAAGTACCTTAAAAAAGTCGACTTTATTGCACAAGTAAATAAAGTTGAAATTACAATAATCAAATTTCAAGCAATAAATAAATACACTAAATAAAATAAATAAGACCTTAAAACGACATTCGATACCCTAAACATTTCATTTATTGATAAGTCACAAATCACAACAAACTAAAAACTTAATAAAGAAATTAGAAAATATGACGTTCGATGCACAGATTTTCTTCGTTTCTAAGCTTTAACGCAGGTCTAAAATAAGCGAATTGTAGCGAACCATGCCGAATGTAAACGAAGTCCCTCTTATTTGTATGCGCAGATTGCTAATTTTATGTACTTGGCCATCTTCGTTAGTTGATTTATAACCGTTAGAATGACTTTGATAGCACGAAGAAATTCAATTAATTTCGAATTATGCGAGAATTATTTGAAACTTGTGACTGGATTAAAACTAGAATGTCTAGAGTATTGAAGTAGAGTGTTTTTATGCTTTATTTGTATTTCTATATGTGATTTTTATTCGGTCGAAGTTTAATTATTATCATTTCAATCCTATACACTAATACAATAAGAGCGACTCTTTTAAAGTATGTGTTTAGAATGAGAGAACTTCGAATTTTCGCGAATTTTTAATATCACATTTCTCCACCCCATTGCAAGTTTAAAATTTGTGCACCATTGATTTTATGTAAAAACGCTGCGTAAACGGCTACTGCTACAAAAAATGTAAAAGATGTTGTAGAAAATTATTTTCTGTACATTAGGTACTTTAATGTGTAGGCAGTAGGCACGCTTTAAGATATTACAACAATGACAATTAAACAACATATTAAAAATTACAGTTTATTTTTAAAGAAACAGAGTAATAAATATTTTTCTTATAATTTTAAAAAAGATACTTATTTTATTTCGAATACTTATTTACATACTTATTTGCAACCTTTTTTATTATAGGTGTTAAGGTAATATTCCGTCTCTATTTAATGTTATTTTTTGTTCAATTTTTGCTTCTTGGTCTCCTTTTTTTTGCTTTCTATATTTTTTTAACTAATGCTCTATCTTCGTTGATTTTTATGAATTATGTGATCAAACCTCCTTAACCCATCTTATTCAATTTTTTCTAAAACATTAAGTAGATATACTTACATTTTTTCTTATTTTCTTACTTTTTATTTTGTCTAGTATTGTCACTCCTACAATTTTTTGTAGCATTTTTATCTCACAAGTTTATATGTTTTGTTTTAATCTGTTGGATAAGACTCACAGGTAATTCGCTTCGGTAGGTAGGTATTGGAGAATCTGTACAACACTGCCTCGTAAATTTTAGTTCTACACTTCTTAGATGTTTTTTTTTTTTTATTAAAAAATGATCGGTATAAGCCACTATTTAATAAATAAAAATTTATTTTGTTACTAGTCTCTGTTTCTATTCTTTTTCAGTTTTCTCATTAGCATTATTTCAGTTGTTTCAATATTTTGTTGTTCACATTTCTCTATTTTTTTACAACATATTTCTATTTTGTTTTGTAATTTCATTTCGCAGTTGGCAACTATATTAACAAATCGTCCACATACACTAGCTCATTTGTTTCAGTTAATTTACAAGTATGTAGAAATATTTTAATCAGAAATACAGCGATACAAATAATAAAAGCCCCAGAACAAATTTTTGGCTTTTGCCTCAACTGATAACAAAATTATAAACTAAAATTTAGATATTGTAAAATATATATGTAACAAAATAATGTAGACTTAAATCAACTACAGATTTTTTATGTCTTTTTATGCTAAGCTGCACCGCATAGGAGCAAGAGAGAGCCAAATTTAGGAATTTATTTTTATAATTTAAACGTTAATATCATAAAAACGGTTTTGTAGCAAAATTTTGCGTTTTTTCATTTTATTTAAAATCTATTTATGTTTTTTATAAAAATTGTGAATTAAGAAAAAAGTAATCAGTAAAATCAGTAAAAAAAACTCTTAGCTTTGTTTATGGACCAAATTTCATAATTTATCGGTTAAGCGGTTTTAGAGTTAATCTAAAATTAGTTAATCGAATTGCGATTAATCGATTAATCGCAATTCGATTATAATTTTAAATTAATCGATTAATCGATTTTTGATTAATCGATTATTGATTACTTGATTAATCGAATAATCGATAAATCGATTATTCAATATTTGTAAGGTCGTAGTAGGATCTAAGTTTTATAATTCTAAATTTTATTCTAAATACTTAAAACAATTGAACAAGATTAATTAATCAAAGTAACAATTTATTATTTTTTCTATTTCACTTATTGTAATTATTTCGTTTTTTTTTCTTGTTTAGTTTTCTCTTTAGCGTCGTATTTATTTTTTTGTGTTATTGCATCCATTTGTAATTTTGCATCACCACGACTTAGTAGATGTTTGTAGTATTGTTTCCTTCTCTTAATAATTTTGTGTTCATTTGATTATTAATTTTTTTCTTTAAACTTTAATTTTTTTTAGTAAGTTGTTCTTACTTTTTCTCAAATTTTTAAAATGCAGTACATTTTTGCATTAACTTGCGCTTTCTTTCATATTTATTCCAAACTGCTTCCTTGAGTTTTTGTTTTGAATAATTAATTTTACTTTGTCTCCTTGTTTTTTACTTAGCTGATAGTCACTTAGATTTTTTTATAAGTAAGTACTATTTTTTTAACAGTTTTTTTATTACTTTTTGTTTAATTTTATTATTTCACTAGTGTGTTAATTTTTTCCTGTTTATTAAAGTCGAATTTTTAGTATTTAACGTATTTACAGCGTGTCATAATAATGTTGTCATCACAGGTGAAAATTAAAACTTTCATTTCTTGTCTAAAGATGACATTGTTGTCAAAACAGGTGTCGTAGAACTAATGACTGATTTTGTTTTATTTGAATTAATTTACATGTTATAAATAATTTACTGTATAGAACAAAACACATAATAAATGTTTCTTATCACATTGTAGTTTTATTGAACTCTCCCAACTTGAACATTTGTGCAATCACATTTCAACAAACTTTACGGCCATCTTATCAAACAGAACGTGGGCTTCTTTTACGCTAGACTTCAAGCCATTTTGTTTAAATTTAGCACGCAATTTTAGGTTTGGGGTAGTTAGTATAGCCATTTTGAATCATTACAATTTCCGATTTTAGTGTGCAAATTAAAACAGAGGTAAATTCTGGTAAATTGCTCTTGTTTAGTTTAAATTTTTCTAATTGTTGTTATGTCTTTATCTTTGTATTACTCGTTTGATAATAACCAATTTATGCCCTACTATTTTTGAAGTTATTAACACGGCGAATTTTTCGGAAAAGCCACATATAGATTAATAAAGTAATATGAAATATTAGCGTAATTTTTTTAGCAGTAATTTGGTAGGTGAAATGTTATTTCAAAATAAGGTTAAGTTATTTTTTGCAGGCAGATTTATACTAACTTTAAACTGTTTTTTGTTTATTTATTTATAACAATAATAAAAATTTAGAACACAAAATTAGTCAACTTGTATAGTTTAGTATCTATAATAGTGAATTTTGACACAAGTAATAAATTTAATAACAATTTCGTTTGGAACAGAAGTTGATTGCTCTAAACTACCTATACAACTACTTATATATTTTTTTTACGTGCTAGTTTTTGCACCATGTTCTTCTAGTAAACATCTATTTTGAAGCATCAAAATCAGCAATTAAATACAAGCACTTTATTACAATGCAATCCTATATATACTTATGTATTAGGCATTTTTGGTACAAGATTTACAAATTAAGTCAAAATTCATTATTACTTTTGCTCAAGTACGAGTATACACAACATATACAGTAACGGACAAAAGTAAAGAAACATTTCAATTTATTAAATAACAAGTAAAAATATGAGTATTAAGTCTTAAGAAATCAACTGTTAAAGTACTTATAAGACACAAAACAGAGTGGTGGTAATGATAAAGAAATAATCTCTTTCATTTGCCAACGATAATATTTTTTACAATTTGTGGAAGACAAAAGTCGAGAAACATTTTGTCAGTATTATTCATTAAACTGTAGTTGAGGTGGGTCAATCTTCTTCTTGTGTTATAGTTAAATGCCTCGTGGAGTTGCCTTGTCAACTGAGATAAAAAATTTAATTTTACATCAATTAGAAGACGGTGTGAAGCAAATTGAAATTGCTAGACAATTAAATTTGCACAGATCGGTTGTCTCAAAGATAATATCAACGTACAAAGAACGTAGATATGTATCACAACTGCCAAAAACTGGAAGGCCTCGAAAGACAACATTAGCGACAGATAAACTGATTGCAAGAGCTGTAAAACGTGATTCTTTTGTAACAGCGATCTTCCATTCTCAATTCTTTCTATTCGAAAATGTCTTCAAGAAAGTGACTTACCTGCACGAAAACCGGCGAAAAAACCGTTGATTTTTAGGAAAAATAGACAGCTCCGACTTCAGTTTGCACTGGATCATTTAGAATGGACAATAAATAAGTAGAAGAACGTCTTGTTTTCCGATGAAAGCAAGTTTAATTTATTTAGTTTGGACGGAATACGATGCGTACGACATAAGAACGAACGTTTCCAGATACACGTTACCTACAATTAAACACGGTGGAGGTAACGAACTAGTATGAAGATGTTTTTCTGGGCGAGGTGTAGGACCATTAGTAAATATTAAGAGAATTATGGACAGATATGTATATCTGAATATATTACAAGAACACATGCTCTCTTATGCCTAAGATAACTTATCTCTTACATGGAGTTTCCAACATGACAACGATCCTAAACATACGGCGAAGGTAATTAAAGAATTTTTAAGAAATCAACAGGTTTACAGTTTTAAAATGGCCAGCACAGAGCCCGGATCTAAATCTTATTGAGAACCTGTGGGACTACGCAGATGATAAAATTAGGGAAAAATATTCCGAGAAATTCAAAAAAAGGAAGAATTGTTTGAGGCGCTGTCGGCGGATTGGCAACAAATCTCCTTAGACTATATTAATAATCTGTTATCATCAATGCCTCGACGTTGTCAGGCTGTACTAAAAAGTAAAGATTTTGCCACAAAATATTAATAAAGGATAATTATAAACAGATATTATTTGTTTTGTTTCTCTACTTTTGACCGCCGTAAATTAGAAAAAGTACAATTTTAAATTAGAAGTACCTGAAATATGCTCCCACTTATTACAGTTTGTTTTTTCAAGTGAAATTAATATATGAATGATAACTAAACATTTTCGTATACGCTAATTTTAAAAACTTTATATAAAATTGAGAAGTTTCTCTACTTTTGGCCGATACTGTATTTATTTTTATTTTTTTAAATATTAATATGTACAACAAACCTTATCATCAAAACATTAAATATAAATTAGATAATCAACATTTATTCTAAAACTTAAATATATCGGATGTCGTAAAAGCTTTCTTAAATTTTATTTTTTGCACTAATTTTTATCAGAAAAAATGACATTTATAGGATACATAATAAATCCTTAGCACAAAAGTCACATGTTTTGCACAATACAGAACCCCACAATTAACGAAAACATTGTTTTGTTGATTAATTCTACAACTATGTCACGTATTACAAGACGTCCAAATGTAAGATACCAAATGCATGTTTAATCAAAAAATCATTTAAATTGATAGAGTATTGCATAAAAGCTGTATATTTTTTTATAAAAAATAGAAATAGTGACTTAAACTGTCTTTTTACTAAAAAAGACTTAGCTATTAGCATTATTATAATTTACGACGCCTCTAATCTTGTACCGGTAAAACCGAAAACAAATCTGCTGACCCTTTTTAATTTTGCCAATGCAAGAAAAGATTTTTGTTAAAAAGATTTACAATTTAAGTCATTATTTCTATTTTTGGAGGTTTTACATACTTTCGGCCATTAGGTACACAAAGAAACGAGTTCTAATGCTACATTTTTGAGACAAATTTAATAGTGTAAACTGATTTTGTACTACTATTTTTTTTTGAAATATAGAGCTTTAATTTTAAAGTTTTTATTTTTTTTATAATTTTGTTATTTGTTAACGAATTAAAAAAGTGAGTACTACTTCAAATTTTTAATGTGTAATAAAAAAAGCATTTTTTGCACTAAACCTAAAAATTAGATTACAAATCGTGGCAAAAAATCAGCCATCTTCCGACGTGTTTCATACATTTTTTTAAAATTCTTAATTATATGTAGGTACTAGGTAATATTACCTTTTATCTTTTGTTATAGAATAATGTCACTTTATATCACTAGTTACGTAATGAAGAACGTTTGATAACTGAAAGATTTATATCAAAATATATGATTTTTATAACTAAATAAAAAAATACTTTTTATCTTAAAAAATCCTATTTTTATAAAAATTGTTTAAACAATAAAAGTTTTTCTTTTTGTAATAAAATTGTCACAAATTGCCTCTGTTCATTTTTATATTTTTTAAAAATTTTATATACTTTTTTTTTAAATAGTATTTAAAATAAATAAATTTAATAATATTTATTATTATTCAGAATTTAATGTAGATTTCAAAAGTAATGTACATACATAGCGTTTTATTTAATAATCAAAATTTATGGTTATTTCCGGTAAAACTATAAGTACTAAAAATTGCGTTTACTACTTATAAGTCTAGTCAAATCAGACAAAAGTAAAGAAATGTTGACTAATTGGATGATTCTTTTTTAAACGTAAAGCTTTTGATTTGTAGAATAATAGAATATATATCATAGACATACAAGGTGTTTTTAGAGTATTAAAAATAGCTGAAAAGTCATATAAGATTTTATATGATTAATTAAGTTAAAAACGGTTTATCTAACTCCAATATTTTTAAAATTGAGACACTTCTAGATAACTTTAATTTCATTATTCGAGTCTACGTAAAAATCTATAGTAGTATCAACTTTTCCTTTTTAAAATAATCAAATTTTTTAAAAAAATTGGAAAAAATTATAAAGACACTGTATTTCACAAAGAAAAAATAGTAGTGCAAAAAATACCACCGAAATAAACCAATTTGTACTCCATGAATCATATGTAAATTTCGAGTTAATTAGAAAATATAATTTTGGGCGTGGTGATGAAACTTGGTACATTTGATGTGTAAAAAAATCTAAGCTTGTAGTGTCGTCCTCTGACTATAATCTTTCGAATATTTCCAATGTGATGAATCAACCATTGGTGGTGCAGTTGGTGCTGCTTGATAATTCGCTCTTTTTGCTACTTTTATTTTCCTAATTCGTCTTCTTCTTACTTCTAATATAATAACAGCCGTCATACCCACAGTCGCCAATAACAGAATCAAAATAATTAAAATCACTTGTTGAACTTTCCCTTCTGTTAAGAATCTGACGCATAAACCAGCGATTACAACAGAAACGATAAAACTTACTGTTACTGATAGGATAATTATACTACATTTTCTACCTTAAAAATAAATAAATATTTACACTGATATTATTTAAATTGTTTTTCTTACCACTATCTGATTTTGTTTTTTCCATTTTACACTAGATTTTATGTTTAAATTAAGGTTAAATTCGTAACTGTGTGTGTGTTGTATCATATGGTATAAATCATTTCTATTGCAAGTGCGATAAGTTAAGTAAATAAAATGTGATAAGAATTACTCGTATTATAGTAAATATAAAATGTGAATCATTGCTAAATTAAAAATAGTAAATTTTCTCAATTTGCAGAGAAAGAAAAAATTTTTATTAAAAAACTACCTTACGACTAATTTTTATTAAATTCTAAACTAAAATTTTGTTTTTAGAAGAAAGAACGATCTTTGATAAAATACACACACAAATACAACAAATAATGTTTTTGCTAGAGTACATCAATTCTATCAAGCGTCTTTGTAAGCTAAGATCAATTATCAAGTGAATCTTATTAAGATGTAGCTAATTTGCCGCTTTATCAAAAATGATTCGTACTCTGGCTACCGCCCACTGACTATTCTTCAGTCTCAAAAGTCAGTTTAAAAAACTAGAAACCAGTTTAAAAGACTAGAAACTGTAGTAAAACAATTGTTCTTTCTTGGTTTTATGGTAACTTAATAAGTTCCAAGTCTTAACAAATTTTTAATTTTAGAAAGAACTAAAAGCACAACACAAATTAAATATCAAGTCTAGTAAGCTGTGTATAAAATATAAATTAAAATGTCACTGTCAGATTGTTAGTTTCAAACATTTTCGAAGATTTTGGATTTTGATTAAATTACAAGTTCGAGAAAAAAGTATACATTATACCTACAAGACATTCATCAAATGCTTTTATTTACGAGTTTAGCAATTGTAAAATAAAAGCACACGAGTATCTAACTATTGTTGAAAAATCACATATTATTTTATTGATTTTTGGATATCTAGAACCAGAATCCAGATTTAGGTTTTGCTGTTTGATTAATCAAAGTTTGTAACTGGTAAGTCAAATATTTTTTAGCTTCTTGTTTTGTCTTCTTCAACTGATTTTTCAGATGGTTTACTTAATTTTTTAAAAAAAGAGTTGTTTCAAATTTTGCTTTAAGATCTCTATTTAATTTATCAACATCTTCTTGTGATATTATTTGATTCGGTGTCTTTTTTTGTATTCTACTCGTACTTCCAAAAGATGACCGTTCTTCCAAAGACAAACTTCCACTTTCTTCACTTGCTTCAAAAACTTCTCTCGATAATTCTAAGCTCAGCTTTAGTTAGTTGTACATTATTTATAATGTGCCAGTTAATTAGTTTTTATAAAAAACTAATTAATTGACATAAAATAAATAATAAAGTAGTAAAAAATCAAAATTAATTTGATTCTATAGAAAGTAAATTTTTCCATTTTCCTAAAATGTACTTTCTAAAGTATAGTAAATATGTTAATAATAAATAATGTAAATGTACTAAAATATGTATAATTATATTGTAAAAATTGTGTTAAATGAGAAATAAATAACGTTTTTGATGGCGAGATAGTTTTATTATTTAATAACGTAAAACGAATAGATAATTTAGTAATAATAATAAAAAAAAACAATTTACATATCACTTCAAAATTCCACGTTTTCAAAAATTTTCTCAATTTTCAAAATCTTTCAGAATTTCAAAAAAAAATTTAAATTTTACAGAATTTCTCATAATTTTCAAATAATTTTGTAAATTTTCATGTAAATTTTTGATGCAACCTCTTTTATTATAAAAGCGAAAAATAATAATAATATTATTAGAAAAACATCGATAACAAACAAGTATGTACATCAATTATTGGTATTAATTGTGAGTCTATGAACACCCTCAGGTATTTAGTAGGAAATAATTGAAATTAACGATTCGCTTAGAAAATTTCACATGACAACAATAAAGGAACTCACATCTCAACAGAAAGGAGTTTAGAGGAACATGGAGGTAATTTCTCTTATGGGAATTCCAATATGTAAACGCGCAAATCTGTAGCACTTTTATTTATAAAAATATTTTAACGATCATTCTTCTAATTATTAACTACAAAATGATTAAAAGTAATTTTTAATAAAATGTTTATAAATAATATAAAATAATTATTAAAAATCATTCAAATTTAAAATCATCGAAATTAAAAATTTAAAAAAGTCAAAACGTAGTTCATGTTATTACAATACTTGTAGCAAAAACCGTTTTTATTTTTTTTTATTTACATTGGAATTCCTGTATTAGAGAAATATGTAAATACTCCTCTTCAACAAAGTCTACTTTATAGAGGCTACAGACACAAGCTCGAAATCACCTAGATCAACAAAATGTAATAGCACAAGGTGGTGTAATGAATTCAATCTCAGACCTGGAGAAATTCAGCCTCGTGAGAGAGACCGTGGGGTATTTACAAAATGGCCAAACAGCAAGATAAGAACGACGAAAAAACAAATTAACTTGTTAAAGCGACAGATGGGCGCTCAAGTAATCTTATTTCTAAAAAATCAGCAAAAAAAATCAAATTTTGATGCACACCAAACTTAAAAAAATCGATAAGGCATTTTGTTCATTAACAACACATATGTACTATCAGAAACAAAATCAATGACACCTCCATAATTCCGACTCTAATTTGAGGGGCTGAACAGTGACCGCTGTTGTGAAGGGACACTGATGCCTTTTTGGTCGTCCGAAAATATTGTAAAAGAAAATCAAATCTAAGGAATTTATTTCGCAGTTCCAATATTAAAATGGTTAGAGAAAGCAAAGTCAATGTAAGGTCACTGGACAGTTTCACATGAGATATAATACCAATTAGCCATTAAAAGCTTGTAGCACAAAATATAAACAAAACTCGTGGAGTTGTGGCTCAAAACTCGCCTGTAATACTTTATTTCCGCTGCCTGACCTCTAATTACACAAAGAAGGGTCCCTATAAAGTCCCAGACGCTTGAAAAGTTTCCCGTTTTAGCCTCGGAAGTTAAGTAAAAAGTGTTTGTGTAAAACCCAATTTTTTATTTGACTTTGAGAGCATCTTAATAGTAGATGCAATATCAAATTTTTTATAGTTGAGATTAAAAGACTCAGAAGTATTAAGTAGTATATATTGCTGAAAAGTAGTAATAGACACTGAAAGTTAAAATAATACTTTAAACTTTAGTACAAAAAAGTTCATAGATATTTAACAAAATATATTTTGGGGAGCAGTTTCGATTATAATTTTTTAATTAATTTTTAATTTTAATAATCTAATTTTATTAAAAACACACAAATCAATTTATTAAAAAACTTAAATTTACATCTGAGACATTCTTTTGCTATAGTGTTTTTGTTGCCACTGATCCTGTAACAAAAGTTCTACATTTATTAATAAAAAACAGTAGAAGTTCAAGTGCTGAAATTGAAAGAAACTCCAAACAGATAATTTGACTGCTACTTTACTTATTAGAACTGTGAGTATGGTGTCATTTTTATTATATAAGAACTTTTAGAAGTTATCCGCCAACCAATCAGTGTTATCAACAGAAAAACCTTTTCATGTTCACTTGCAATTCACAAGTTAGAAGTGTAGACAATCAACATTTTACAATAAGACTGTTAAAGCATTTAAAATACAATTTTTCAAAGTTCCCAATTGACAGCTGACTACCAAATTTTAGCCAATTTTATGAGTTTTTGTCAATTTTAAGCCTGATAATAAACGTTAAAAACTAAGATTGTTACACGTATTTAAAGAGAATGAGATTTGAAACAATTTAAGATTAGAGAGATTGTTTAACCATCGTCAAACAGATTATTTCCTTTTTTTCTGTAAAACACAAATGTATGGCAAGATGCAATAGGTCATTAACTGGGTCTATGGCTCAAGGAAATTGCAACAAAATATTTCCGCATGTTGAAACAATTTAGACAAAAAGTGTGTAAGCACAGACTTGCTTACTTCAGCGGGGGCAAAGTACTATGACAGTTGCACGGTTTTCCAGCGACCGACAAAATGTAATTATTATATCATTTAAATGTACAGAGTAGCAATTTAATATAAGTTATAATTTGTTTTATATTCACTGTAGGTTAGGTTTATATTGTTATGTTTTTGTTTTAATAAATTAGTATTGAACAAAGCTATGTCTTGTTCTTTACTCACCCCTTAACAGAGATGAATATGTGAGCTACAGTTTTTAAAATACAATTTTTCAAATTTTTCAATTGATAGCTGACTACCAAATTTTACGCATTTTTACGAGTTTTTGACAATTTTAAGCCTGATAGTAAACGTTTATAACTAAGATTGGTACATGTGTTTAAAGAGAATGAGATTTGAAACAATTTAAGTCTAAAGAGATGAATATGTGAGCTACAGTTTTTAATATACATGTTTTCAAAGTTCCCAATTGATAGCTGACTACCAAATTTTAGGCAATTTTATGAGTTTTTGTCAATTTTAAGTCTGATAGCAAACGCTTATAACTAAGATTGTTACATGTATTTAAAGAGAATGAGATTTGGAACATTTTAAGGCTAAAGAGATGAATATGTGAGCTACAGTTTTTAAAATACAATTTTTCAAAGTTCACAATTGATAGCTGACTACCAAATTTTAGGCAATTTTATGAGTTTTTGTCAATTTTAAGCCTGATAGTAAACGTTTATAACTAAGATTGTTACATGTGTTTAAAGAGAATAAGATTTGGAACATTTTAAGACTAAAGAGATGAATATGTGAGCTACAGTTTTTAAAATACAATTTTTCAAAGTTCACAATTGATAGCTGACTACCAAATTTTAGGCAATTTTATGAGTTTTTGTCAATTTTAAGCCTGATAGTAAACGTTTATAACTAAGATTGTTACATGTATTTAAAGAGAATGAGATTTGGAACATTTTAAGACTAAAGAAATGAATATGTGAGCTACAGTTTTTAAAATACAATTTTTCAAAGTTCACAATTGATAGCTGACTACCAAATTTTAGTCAATTTTATGAGTTTTTGTCAATTTTAAGCCTGATAGTAAACGTTTATAACTAAGATTGTTACATGTGTTTAAAGAGAATAAGATTTGGAACATTTTAAGACTAAAGAGATGAATATGTGAGCTACAGTTTTTAAAATACAATTTTTCAAAGTTCCCAATTGATAGCTGACTACCAAATTTTAGGCAATTTTATGAGTTTTTGTCAATTTTAAGCCTGATAGTAAACGTTTATAACTAAGATTGTTACATGTATTTAAAGAGAATGAGATTTGGAACATTTTAAGACTAAAGAGATGAATATGTGAGCTACAGTTTTTAAAATACAATTTTTCAAAGTTCACAATTGATAGCTGACTACCAAATTTTAGTCAATTTTATGAGTTTTTGTCAATTTTAAGCCTGATAGTAAACGTTTATAACTAAGATTGTTACATGTGTTTAAAGAGAATAAGATTTGGAACATTTTAAGACTAAAGAGATGAATATGTGAGCTACAGTTTTTAAAATACAATTTTTCAAATTTCCCAATTGATAGCTGACTACCAAATTTTAGGCAATTTTATGAGTTTTTGTCAATTTTAAGCCTGATAGTAAACGTTTATAACTAAGATTGTTACATGTATTTAAAGACAATGAGATTTGAAACATTCTAAGACTAAATAATATGTGAGCTACAGTTTTTAAAATACAATTTTTCAAAATTCCCACTTGATAGTTGACTACCAAATTTTAGGCAATTTTATAAGTTTTTGTCAATTTTAAGCCTGATAATAAACGTTTATAACTAAGATTGTTACATGTATTTAAAGACAATGAGATTTGAAACATTCTAAGACTAAAGAGAATAATATGTGAGCTATAGTTTTTAAAATACAATTTTTCAAAATTCCCAATTGATAGTTGACTACCAAATTTTAGGCAATTTTATGAGTTTTTGTCATTTTTAAGCCTGATAGTAAACGTTTATAACTAAGATTGTTACATGTATTTAAAGACAATGAGATTTGAAACATTCTAAGACTAAAGAGAATAATATGTGAGCTATAGTTTTTAAAATACAATTTTTCAAAGTTCCCAATTGATAGTTGACTACCAAATTTTAGGCAATTTTATGAGTTTTTGTCATTTTTAAGCCTGATAGTAAACGTTTATAACTAAGATTGTTACATGTATTTAAAGACAATGAGATTTGAAACATTTTAAGGCTAAAGAGATGAATATGTGAGCTACAGTTTTTAAAATACAATTTTTCAAAATTCCCAATTGATAGCTGACTACCAAATTTTAGTCAATTTTATGAGTTTTTGTCATTTTTAAGCCTGATAGTAAACGTTTATAACTAAGATTGTTACATGTATTTAAAGACAATGAGATTTGAAACATTCTAAGACTAAAGAGAATAATATGTGAGCTATAGTTTTTAAAATACAATTTTTCAAAGTTCCCAATTGATAGCTGACTACCAAATTTTAGGCAATTTTATGAGTTTTTGTCATTTTTAAGCCTGATAGTAAACGTTTATAACTAAGATTGTTACATGTATTTAAAGACAATGAGATTTGAAACATTCTAAGACTAAAGAGAATAATATGTGAGCTATAGTTTTTAAAATACAATTTTTCAAAGTTCCCAATTGATAGTTGACTACCAAATTTTAGGCAATTTTATGAGTTTTTGTCAATTTTAAGCCTGATAATAAACGTTTATAACTAAGATTGTTACATGTATTTAAAGAGAATGAGATTTGGAACATTTTAAGACTAAAGAAATGAATATGTGAGCTACAGTTTTTAAAATACAATTTTTCAAAGTTCACAATTGATAGCTGACTACCAAATTTTAGTCAATTTTATGAGTTTTTGTCAATTTTAAGCCTGATAGTAAACGTTTATAACTAAGATTGTTACATGTATTCAAAGAGAATGAGATTTGAAACATTTTAAGGCTAAAGAGATGAATATGTGAGCTACAGTTTTTAAAATACAATTTTTCAAATTTCCCAATTGATAGCTGACTACCAAATTTTAGGCAATTTTATGAGTTTTTGTCAATTTTAAGCCTGATAGTAAACGTTTATAACTAAGATTGTTACATGTATTCAAAGAGAATGAGATTTGAAACATTTTAAGGCTAAAGAGATGAATATGTGAGCTACAGTTTTTAAAATACAATTTTTCAAAATTCCCAATTGATAGCTGACTACCAAATTTTAGGCAATTTTATGAGTTTTTGTCAATTTTAAGCCTGATAATAAACGTTTATAACTAAGATTGTTACATGTATTCAAAGAGAATGAGATTTGAAACATTTTAAGGCTAAAGAGATGAATATGTGAGCTACAGTTTTTAAAATACAATTTTTCAAAATTCCCAATTGATAGCTGACTACCAAATTTTAGGCAATTTTATGAGTTTTTGTCAATTTTAAGCCTGATAGTAAACGTTTATAACTAAGATTGTTACATGTATTCAAAGAGAATGAGATTTGAAACATTTTAAGGCTAAAGAGATGAATATGTGAGCTACAGTTTTTAAAATACAATTTTTCAAAATTCCCAATTGATAGCTGACTACCAAATTTTAGGCAATTTTATGAGTTTTTGTCAATTTTAAGCCTGATAGTAAACGTTTATAACTAAGATTGTTACATGTATTCAAAGAGAATGAGATTTGAAACATTTTAAGGCTAAAGAGATGAATATGTGAGCTACAGTTTTTAAAATACAATTTTTCAAAATTCCCAATTGATAGCTGACTTCCAAATTTTAGGCAATTTTATGAGTTTTTGTCAATTTTAAGCCTGATAGTAAACGTTTATAACTAAGATTGTTACATGTATTCAAAGAGAATGAGATTTGAAACATTTTAAGACTAAAGAGATGAATATGTGAGCTACAGTTTTTAAAATACAATTTTTCAAAATTCCCAATTGATAGTTGACTACCAAATTTTAGGCAATTTTATGAGTTTTTGTCATTTTTAAGCCTGATAATAAACGTTTATAACTAAGATTGTTACATGTATTTAAAGAGAATGAGATTTGGAACATTTTAAGACTAAAGAAATGAATATGTGAGCTACAGTTTTTAAAATACAATTTTTCAAAGTTCACAATTGATAGCTGACTACCAAATTTTAGTCAATTTTATGAGTTTTTGTCAATTTTAAGCCTGATAGTAAACGTTTATAACTAAGATTGTTACATGTATTCAAAGAGAATGAGATTTGAAACATTTTAAGACTAAAGAGATGAATATGTGAGCTACAGTTTTTAAAATACAATTTTTCAAAATTCCCAATTGATAGTTGACTACCAAATTTTAGGCAATTTTATGAGTTTTTGTCATTTTTAAGCCTGATAATAAACGTTTATAACTAAGATTGTTACATGTATTTAAAGAGAATGAGATTTGGAACATTTTAAGACTAAAGAAATGAATATGTGAGCTACAGTTTTTAAAATACAATTTTTCAAAGTTCACAATTGATAGCTGACTACCAAATTTTAGTCAATTTTATGAGTTTTTGTCAATTTTAAGCCTGATAGTAAACGTTTATAACTAAGATTGTTACATGTATTCAAAGAGAATGAGATTTGAAACATTTTAAGACTAAAGAGATGAATATGTGAGCTACAGTTTTTAAAATACAATTTTTCAAAATTCCCAATTGATAGTTGACTACCAAATTTTAGGCAATTTTATGAGTTTTTGTCAATTTTAAGCCTGATAATAAACGTTTATAACTAAGATTGTTACATGTATTTAAAGAGAATGAGATTTGGAACATTTTAAGACTAAAGAAATGAATATGTGAGCTACAGTTTTTAAAATACAATTTTTCAAAGTTCACAATTGATAGCTGACTACCAAATTTTAGTCAATTTTATGAGTTTTTGTCAATTTTAAGCCTGATAGTAAACGTTTATAACTAAGATTGTTACATGTATTCAAAGAGAATGAGATTTGAAACATTTTAAGACTAAAGAGATGAATATGTGAGCTACAGTTTTTAAAATACAATTTTTCAAAATTCCCAATTGATAGTTGACTACCAAATTTTAGGCAATTTTATGAGTTTTTGTCATTTTTAAGCCTGATAGTAAACGTTTATAACTAAGATTGTTACATGTGTTTAAAGAGAATAAGATTTAAAACATTTTAAGACTAAAGAGATGAATATGTGAGCTACAGTTTTTAAAATACAATTTTTCAAAGTTCACAATTGATAGCTGACTACCAAATTTTAGTCAATTTTATGAGTTTTTGTCAATTTTAAGCCTGATAGTAAACGTTTATAACTAAGATTGTTACATGTATTCAAAGAGAATGAGATTTGAAACATTTTAAGGCTAAAGAGATGAATATGTGAGCTACAGTTTTTAAAATACAATTTTTCAAAATTCCCAATTGATAGCTGACTACCAAATTTTAGGCAATTTTATGAGTTTTTGTCAATTTTAAGCCTGATAGTAAACGTTTATAACTAAGATTGTTACATGTATTCAAAGAGAATGAGATTTGAAACATTTTAAGACTAAAGAGATGAATATGTGAGCTACAGTTTTTAAAATACAATTTTTCAAAATTCCCAATTGATAGCTGACTACCAAATTTTAGGCAATTTTATGAGTTTTTGTCAATTTTAAGCCTGATAGTAAACGTTTATAACTAAGATTGTTACATGTATTCAAAGAGAATGAGATTTGAAACATTTTAAGACTAAAGAGATGAATATGTGAGCTACAGTTTTTAAAATACAATTTTTCAAAATTCCCAATTGATAGTTGACTACCAAATTTTAGGCAATTTTATGAGTTTTTGTCATTTTTAAGCCTGATAGTAAACGTTTATAACTAAGATTGTTACATGTATTCAAAGAGAATGAGATTTGAAACATTTTAAGACTAAAGAGATGAATATGTGAGCTACAGTTTTTAAAATACAATTTTTCAAAATTCCCAATTGATAGTTGACTACCAAATTTTAGGCAATTTTATGAGTTTTTGTCATTTTTAAGCCTGATAGTAAACGTTTATAACTAAGATTGTTACATGTATTCAAAGAGAATGAGATTTGAAACATTCTAAGACTAAAGAGATGAATATGTGAGCTATAGTTTTTAAAATACAATTTTTCAAAGTTCCCAATTGATAGTTGACTACCAAATTTTAGGCAATTTTATGAGTTTTTGTCATTTTTAAGCCTGATAGTAAACGTTTATAACTAAGATTGTTACATGTATTTAAAGACAATGAGATTTGAAACATTTTAAGACTAAAGAGATGAATATGTGAGCTACAGTTTTTAAAATACAATTTTTCAAAATTCCCAATTGATAGTTGACTACCAAATTTTAGGCAATTTTATGAGTTTTTGTCATTTTTAAGCCTGATAGTAAACGTTTATAACTAAGATTGTTACATGTATTCAAAGAGAATGAGATTTGAAACATTCTAAGACTAAAGAGATGAATATGTGAGCTACAGTTTTTAAAATACAATTTTTCAAAATTCCCAATTGATAGTTGACTACCAAATTTTAGGCAATTTTATGAGTTTTTGTCATTTTTAAGCCTGATAGTAAACGTTTATAACTAAGATTGTTACATGTATTCAAAGAGAATGAGATTTGAAACATTTTAAGACTAAAGAGATGAATATGTGAGCTACAGTTTTTAAAATACAATTTTTCAAAATTCCCAATTGATAGTTGACTACCAAATTTTAGGCAATTTTATGAGTTTTTGTCATTTTTAAGCCTGATAGTAAACGTTTATAACTAAGATTGTTACATGTATTCAAAGAGAATGAGATTTGAAACATTCTAAGACTAAAGAGATGAATATGTGAGCTATAGTTTTTAAAATACAATTTTTCAAAGTTCCCAATTGATAGTTGACTACCAAATTTTAGGCAATTTTATGAGTTTTTGTCATTTTTAAGCCTGATAGTAAACGTTTATAACTAAGATTGTTACATGTATTCAAAGAGAATGAGATTTGAAACATTCTAAGACTAAAGAGATGAATATGTGAGCTATAGTTTTTAAAATACAATTTTTCAAAGTTCCCAATTGATAGTTGACTACCAAATTTTAGGCAATTTTATGAGTTTTTGTCATTTTTAAGCCTGATAGTAAACGTTTATAACTAAGATTGTTACATGTATTCAAAGAGAATGAGATTTGAAACATTCTAAGACTAAAGAGATGAATATGTGAGCTACAGTTTTTAAAATACAATTTTTCAAAATTCCCAATTGATAGCTGACTACCAAATTTTAGGCAATTTTATGAGTTTTTGTCATTTTTAAGCCTGATAGTAAACGTTTATAACTAAGATTGTTGCATGTGCTTAAAGAGAATGAGATTTGAAACATTTTAAGACTAAAGAGATGAATATGTGAGCTACAGTTTTTAAAATACAATTTTTCAAAGTTCCCAATTGATAGCTGACTACCAAATTTTAGGCAATTTTATGAGTTTTTGTCATTTTTAAGCCTGATAGTAAACGTTTATAACTAAGATTGTTACATGTATTCAAAGAGAATGAGATTTGAAACATTCTAAGACTAAAGAGATGAATATGTGAGCTACAGTTTTTAAAATACAATTTTTCAAATTTCCCAATTGATAGTTGACTACCAAATTTTAGGCAATTTTATGAGTTTTTGTCATTTTTAAGCCTGATAGTAAACGTTTATAACTAAGATTGTTACATGTATTCAAAGAGAATGAGATTTGAAACATTTTAAGACTAAAGAGATGAATATGTGAGCTACAGTTTTTAAAATACAATTTTTCAAAATTCCCAATTGATAGTTGACTACCAAATTTTAGGCAATTTTATGAGTTTTTGTCATTTTTAAGCCTGATAGTAAACGTTTATAACTAAGACTGTTACATGTATTCAAAGAGAATGAGATTTGAAACATTCTAAGACTAAAGAGATGAATATGTGAGCTATAGTTTTTAAAATACAATTTTTCAAAGTTCCCAATTGATAGTTGACTACCAAATTTTAGGCAATTTTATGAGTTTTTGTCATTTTTAAGCCTGATAGTAAACGTTTATAACTAAGATTGTTACATGTATTCAAAGAGAATGAGATTTGAAACATTCTAAGACTAAAGAGATGAATATGTGAGCTACAGTTTTTAAAATACAATTTTTCAAAATTCCCAATTGATAGTTGACTACCAAATTTTAGGCAATTTTATGAGTTTTTGTCATTTTTAAGCCTGATAGTAAACGTTTATAACTAAGATTGTTACATGTATTCAAAGAGAATGAGATTTGAAACATTTTAAGACTAAAGAGATGAATATGTGAGCTACAGTTTTTAAAATACAATTTTTCAAAGTTCCCAATTGATAGTTGACTACCAAATTTTAGGCAATTTTATGAGTTTTTGTCATTTTTAAGCCTGATAGTAAACGTTTATAACTAAGATTGTTACATGTATTCAAAGAGAATGAGATTTGAAACATTTTAAGGCTAAAGAGATGAATATGTGAGCTACAGTTTTTAAAATACAATTTTTCAAAATTCCCAATTGATAGTTGACTACCAAATTTTAGGCAATTTTATGAGTTTTTGTCAATTTTAAGCCTGATAATAAACGTTTATAACTAAGATTGTTACATGTATTTAAAGAGAATGAGATTTGGAACATTTTAAGACTAAAGAAATGAATATGTGAGCTACAGTTTTTAAAATACAATTTTTCAAAGTTCACAATTGATAGCTGACTACCAAATTTTAGGCAATTTTATGAGTTTTTGTCATTTTTAAGCCTGATAGTAAACGTTTATAACTAAGATTGTTACATGTATTCAAAGAGAATGAGATTTGAAACATTCTAAGACTAAAGAGAATAATATGTGAGCTACAGTTTTTAAAATACAATTTTTCAAAATTCCCAATTGATAGTTGACTACCAAATTTTAGGCAATTTTATGAGTTTTTGTCAATTTTAAGCCTGATAATAAACGTTTATAACTAAGATTGTTACATGTATTTAAAGAGAATGAGATTTGGAACATTTTAAGACTAAAGAAATGAATATGTGAGCTACAGTTTTTAAAATACAATTTTTCAAAGTTCACAATTGATAGCTGACTACCAAATTTTAGTCAATTTTATGAGTTTTTGTCAATTTTAAGCCTGATAGTAAACGTTTATAACTAAGATTGTTACATGTATTCAAAGAGAATGAGATTTGAAACATTTTAAGGCTAAAGAGATGAATATGTGAGCTACAGTTTTTAAAATACAATTTTTCAAAATTCCCAATTGATAGCTGACTACCAAATTTTAGGCAATTTTATGAGTTTTTGTCATTTTTAAGCCTGATAGTAAACGTTTATAACTAAGATTGTTACATGTATTCAAAGAGAATGAGATTTGAAACATTTTAAGACTAAAGAGATGAATATGTGAGCTACAGTTTTTAAAATACAATTTTTCAAAGTTCCCAATTGATAGTTGACTACCAAATTTTAGGCAATTTTATGAGTTTTTGTCATTTTTAAGCCTGATAGTAAACGTTTATAACTAAGATTGTTACATGTATTCAAAGAGAATGAGATTTGAAACATTTTAAGGCTAAAGAGATGAATATGTGAGCTACAGTTTTTAAAATACAATTTTTCAAAATTCCCAATTGATAGTTGACTACCAAATTTTAGGCAATTTTATGAGTTTTTGTCAATTTTAAGCCTGATAATAAACGTTTATAACTAAGATTGTTACATGTATTTAAAGAGAATGAGATTTGGAACATTTTAAGACTAAAGAAATGAATATGTGAGCTACAGTTTTTAAAATACAATTTTTCAAAGTTCACAATTGATAGCTGACTACCAAATTTTAGGCAATTTTATGAGTTTTTGTCATTTTTAAGCCTGATAGTAAACGTTTATAACTAAGATTGTTACATGTATTCAAAGAGAATGAGATTTGAAACATTCTAAGACTAAAGAGAATAATATGTGAGCTACAGTTTTTAAAATACAATTTTTCAAAATTCCCAATTGATAGTTGACTACCAAATTTTAGGCAATTTTATGAGTTTTTGTCAATTTTAAGCCTGATAATAAACGTTTATAACTAAGATTGTTACATGTATTTAAAGAGAATGAGATTTGGAACATTTTAAGACTAAAGAAATGAATATGTGAGCTACAGTTTTTAAAATACAATTTTTCAAAGTTCACAATTGATAGCTGACTACCAAATTTTAGGCAATTTTATGAGTTTTTGTCAATTTTAATCCTGATAGTAATCGTTTATAACTAAGATTGTTACATGTACTTAAAGAGAATGAGATTTGAAACATTTTAAGGCTAAAGAGATGAATATGTGAGCTACAGTTTTTAAAATACAATTTTTCAAAATTCCCAATTGATAGCTGACTACCAAATTTTAGGCAATTTTATGAGTTTTTGTCAATTTTAAGCCTGATAATAAACGTTTATAACTAAGATTGTTACATGTATTCAAAGAGAATGAGATTTGAAACATTTTAAGGCTAAAGAGATGAATATGTGAGCTACAGTTTTTAAAATACAATTTTTCAAAATTCCCAATTGATAGCTGACTACCAAATTTTAGGCAATTTTATGAGTTTTTGTCAATTTTAAGCCTGATAGTAAACGTTTATAACTAAGATTGTTACATGTATTCAAAGAGAATGAGATTTGAAACATTTTAAGGCTAAAGAGATGAATATGTGAGCTACAGTTTTTAAAATACAATTTTTCAAAATTCCCAATTGATAGCTGACTACCAAATTTTAGGCAATTTTATGAGTTTTTGTCAATTTTAAGCCTGATAATAAACGTTTATAACTAAGATTGTTACATGTATTCAAAGAGAATGAGATTTGAAACATTTTAAGGCTAAAGAGATGAATATGTGAGCTACAGTTTTTAAAATACAATTTTTCAAAATTCCCAATTGATAGCTGACTACCAAATTTTAGTCAATTTTATGAGTTTTTGTCAATTTTAAGCCTGATAGTAAACGTTTATAACTAAGATTGTTACATGTATTCAAAGAGAATGAGATTTGAAACATTTTAAGGCTAAAGAGATGAATATGTGAGCTACAGTTTTTAAAATACAATTTTTCAAAATTCCCAATTGATAGCTGACTACCAAATTTTAGGCAATTTTATGAGTTTTTGTCAATTTTAAGCCTGATAGTAAACGTTTATAACTAAGATTGTTACATGTGTTTAAAAAGAATGAGATTTGGAACATTTTAAGACTAAAGAGATGAATATGTGAGCTGCAGTTTTTAAAAGACAATTTTTCAAAGTTCCCAATTGATAGCTGACTACCAAATTTTAGTCAATTTTATGAGTTTTTGTCAATTTTAAGCCTGATAGTAAACGTTTATAACTAAGATTGTTACATGTGTTTAAAGAGAATAAGATTTAAAACATTTTAAGACTAAAGAGATGAATATGTGAGCTACAGTTTTTAAAATACAATTTTTCAAAGTTCCCAATTGATAGCTGACTACCAAATTTTAGGCAATTTTATGAGTTTTTGTCAATTTTAAGCCTGATAGTAAACGTTTATAACTAAGATTGTTACATGTGTTTAAAAAGAATGAGATTTGGAACATTTTAAGACTAAAGAGATGAATATGTGAGCTGCAGTTTTTAAAAGACAATTTTTCAAAGTTCCCAATTGATAGCTGACTACCAAATTTTAGGCAATTTTATGAGTTTTTGTCAATTTTAAGCCTGATAGTAAATGTTTATAACTAAGATTGTTACATGTATTCAAAGAGAATGAGATTTGAAACATTTTAAGGCTAAAGAGATGAATATGTGAGCTACAGTTTTTAAAATACAATTTTTCAAAATTCCCAATTGATAGCTGACTACCAAATTTTAGGCAATTTTATGAGTTTTTGTCAATTTTAAGCCTGATAGTAAACGTTTATAACTAAGATTGTTACATGTATTCAAAGAGAATGAGATTTGAAACATTTTAAGGCTAAAGAGATGAATATGTGAGCTACAGTTTTTAAAATACAATTTTTCAAAATTCCCAATTGATAGCTGACTACCAAATTTTAGGCAATTTTATGAGTTTTTGTCAATTTTAAGCCTGATAGTAAACGTTTATAACTAAGATTGTTACATGTATTCAAAGAGAATGAGATTTGAAACATTTTAAGGCTAAAGAGATGAATATGTGAGCTACAGTTTTTAAAATACAATTTTTCAAATTTCCCAATTGATAGCTGACTACCAAATTTTAGGCAATTTTATAAGTTTTTGTCAATTTTAAGCCTGACATTAAACGTTTATAACTAAGATTGTTACATGTATTCAAAGAGAATGAGATTTGAAACATTTTAAGGCTAAAGAGATGAATATGTGAGCTACAGTTTTTAAAATACAATTTTTCAAAATTCCCAATTGATAGCTGACTACCAAATTTTAGGCAATTTTATGAGTTTTTGTCAATTTTAAGCCTGATAGTAAACGTTTATAACTAAGATTGTTACATGTATTCAAAGAGAATGAGATTTGAAACATTTTAAGGCTAAAGAGATGAATATGTGAGCTACAGTTTTTAAAATACAATTTTTCAAAGTTCCCAATTGATAGCTGACTACCAAATTTTAGGCAATTTTATGAGTTTTTGTCAATTTTAAGCCTGATAGTAAACGTTTATAACTAAGATTGTTACATGTATTCAAAGAGAATGAGATTTGAAACATTTTAAGGCTAAAGAGATGAATATGTGAGCTACAGTTTTTAAAATACAATTTTTCAAAGTTCCCAATTGATAGCTGACTACCAAATTTTAGGCAATTTTATGAGTTTTTGTCATTTTTAAGCCTGATAGTAAACGTTTATAACTAAGATTGTTGCATGTGCTTAAAGAGAATGAGATTTGAAACATTTTAAGACTAAAGAGATGAATATGTGAGCTACAGTTTTTAAAATACAATTTTTCAAAGTTCCCAATTGATAGCTGACTACCAAATTTTAGGCAATTTTATGAGTTTTTGTCAATTTTAAGCCTGATAGTAAACGTTTATAACTAAGATTGTTGCATGTGCTTAAAGAGAATGAGATTTGAAACATTTTAAGACTAAAGAGATGAATATGTGAGCTACAGTTTTTAAAATACAATTTTTCAAAGTTCCCAATTGATAGCTGACTACCAAATTTTAGGCAATTTTATGAGTTTTTGTCAATTTTAAGCCTGATAGTAAACGTTTATAACTAAGATTGTTGCATGTGCTTAAAGAGAATGAGATTTGAAACATTTTAAGACTAAAGAGATGAATATGTGAGCTACAGTTTTTAAAATACAATTTTTCAAATTTCCCAATTGATAGCTGACTACCAAATTTTAGGCAATTTTATGAGTTTTTGTCAATTTTAAGCCTGATAGTAAACGTTTATAACTAAGATTGTTGCATGTGCTTAAAGAGAATGAGATTTGAAACATTTTAATACTAAAGAGATGAATATGTGAGCTACAGTTTTTAAAATACAATTTTTCAAAGTTCCCAATTGATAGCTGACTACCAAATTTTAGGCAATTTTATGAGTTTTTGTCAATTTTAAGCCTGATAGTAAACGTTTATAACTAAGATTGTTGCATGTGCTTAAAGAGAATGAGATTTGAAACATTTTAAGACTAAAGAGATGAATATGTGAGCTACAGTTTTTAAAATACAATTTTTCAAAGTTCCCAATTGATAGCTGACTACCAAATTTTAGGCAATTTTATGAGTTTTTGTCAATTTTAAGCCTGATAGTAAACGTTTATAACTAAGATTGTTGCATGTGCTTAAAGAGAATGAGATTTGAAACATTTTAAGACTAAAGAGATGAATATGTGAGCTACAGTTTTTAAAATACAATTTTTCAAATTTCCCAATTGATAGCTGACTACCAAATTTTAGGCAATTTTATGAGTTTTTGTCAATTTTAAGCCTGATAGTAAACGTTTATAACTAAGATTGTTGCATGTGCTTAAAGAGAATGAGATTTGAAACATTTTAATACTAAAGAGATGAATATGTGAGCTACAGTTTTTAAAATACAATTTTTCAAAGTTCCCAATTGATAGCTGACTACCAAATTTTAGGCAATTTTATGAGTTTTTGTCAATTTTAAGCCTGATAGTAAACGTTTATAACTAAGATTGTTACATGTATTCAAAGAGAATGAGATTTGAAACATTTTAAGGCTAAAGAGATGAATATGTGAGCTACAGTTTTTAAAATACAATTTTTCAAAGTTCCCAATTGATAGCTGACTACCAAATTTTAGGCAATTTTATGAGTTTTTGTCAATTTTAAGCCTGATAGTAAACGTTTATAACTAAGATTGTTACATGTATTCAAAGAGAATGAGATTTGAAACATTTTAAGGCTAAAGAGATGAATATGTGAGCTACAGTTTTTAAAATACAATTTTTCAAAGTTCCCAATTGATAGCTGACTACCAAATTTTAGGCAATTTTATGAGTTTTTGTCAATTTTAAGCCTGATAGTAAACGTTTATAACTAAGATTGTTACATGTATTCAAAGAGAATGAGATTTGAAACATTTTAAGGCTAAAGAGATGAATATGTGAGCTACAGTTTTTAAAATACAATTTTTCAAAATTCCCAATTGATAGCTGACTACCAAATTTTAGGCAATTTTATGAGTTTTTGTCATTTTTAAGCCTGATAGTAAACGTTTATAACTAAGATTGTTGCATGTGCTTAAAGAGAATGAGATTTGAAGCATTTTAATACTAAAGAGATGAATATGTGAGCTACAGTTTTTAAAATACAATTTTTCAAATTTCCCAATTGATAGCTGACTACCAAATTTTAGGCAATTTTATGAGTTTTTGTCAATTTTAAGCCTGATAGTAAACGTTTATAACTAAGATTGTTGCATGTGCTTAAAGAGAATGAGATTTGAAACATTTTAATACTAAAGAGATGAATATGTGAGCTACAGTTTTTAAAATACAATTTTTCAAAGTTCCCAATTGATAGCTGACTACCAAATTTTAGGCAATTTTATGAGTTTTTGTCAATTTTAAGCCTGATAGTAAACGTTTATAACTAAGATTGTTACATGTATTCAAAGAGAATGAGATTTGAAACATTTTAAGGCTAAAGAGATGAATATGTGAGCTACAGTTTTTAAAATACAATTTTTCAAAATTCCCAATTGATAGCTGACTACCAAATTTTAGGCAATTTTATGAGTTTTTGTCATTTTTAAGCCTGATAGTAAACGTTTATAACTAAGATTGTTGCATGTGCTTAAAGAGAATGAGATTTGAAACATTTTAAGACTAAAGAGATGAATATGTGAGCTACAGTTTTTAAAATACAATTTTTCAAAGTTCCCAATTGATAGCTGACTACCAAATTTTAGGCAATTTTATGAGTTTTTGTCAATTTTAAGCCTGATAGTAAACGTTTATAACTAAGATTGTTGCATGTGCTTAAAGAGAATGAGATTTGAAACATTTTAAGACTAAAGAGATGAATATGTGAGCTACAGTTTTTAAAATACAATTTTTCAAAGTTCCCAATTGATAGCTGACTACCAAATTTTAGGCAATTTTATGAGTTTTTGTCAATTTTAAGCCTGATAGTAAACGTTTATAACTAAGATTGTTGCATGTGCTTAAAGAGAATGAGATTTGAAACATTTTAAGACTAAAGAGATGAATATGTGAGCTACAGTTTTTAAAATACAATTTTTCAAAGTTCCCAATTGATAGCTGACTACCAAATTTTAGGCAATTTTATGAGTTTTTGTCAATTTTAAGCCTGATAGTAAACGTTTATAACTAAGATTGTTGCATGTGCTTAAAGAGAATGAGATTTGAAACATTTTAAGACTAAAGAGATGAATATGTGAGCTACAGTTTTTAAAATACAATTTTTCAAAGTTCCCAATTGATAGCTGACTACCAAATTTTAGGCAATTTTATGAGTTTTTGTCAATTTTAAGCCTGATAGTAAACGTTTATAACTAAGATTGTTGCATGTGCTTAAAGAGAATGAGATTTGAAACATTTTAAGACTAAAGAGATGAATATGTGAGCTACAGTTTTTAAAATACAATTTTTCAAATTTCCCAATTGATAGCTGACTACCAAATTTTAGGCAATTTTATGAGTTTTTGTCAATTTTAAGCCTGATAGTAAACGTTTATAACTAAGATTGTTGCATGTGCTTAAAGAGAATGAGATTTGAAACATTTTAATACTAAAGAGATGAATATGTGAGCTACAGTTTTTAAAATACAATTTTTCAAAGTTCCCAATTGATAGCTGACTACCAAATTTTAGGCAATTTTATGAGTTTTTGTCAATTTTAAGCCTGATAGTAAACGTTTATAACTAAGATTGTTACATGTATTCAAAGAGAATGAGATTTGAAACATTTTAAGGCTAAAGAGATGAATATGTGAGCTACAGTTTTTAAAATACAATTTTTCAAAGTTCCCAATTGATAGCTGACTACCAAATTTTAGGCAATTTTATGAGTTTTTGTCAATTTTAAGCCTGATAGTAAACGTTTATAACTAAGATTGTTGCATGTGCTTAAAGAGAATGAGATTTGAAACATTTTAATACTAAAGAGATGAATATGTGAGCTACAGTTTTTAAAATACAATTTTTCAAATTTCCCAATTGATAGCTGACTACCAAATTTTAGGCAATTTTATGAGTTTTTGTCATTTTTAAGCCTGATAGTAAACGTTTATAACTAAGATTGTTACATGTATTCAAAGAGAATGAGATTTGAAACATTTTAAGACTAAAGAGATGAATATGTGAGCTACAGTTTTTAAAATACAATTTTTCAAATTTCCCAATTGATAGCTGACTACCAAATTTTAGGCAATTTTATAAGTTTTTGTCAATTTTAAGCCTGACATTAAACGTTTATAACTAAGATTGTTACATGTATTCAAAGAGAATGAGATTTGAAACATTTTAAGGCTAAAGAGATGAATATGTGAGCTACAGTTTTTAAAATACAATTTTTCAAATTTCCCAATTGATAGCTGACTACCAAATTTTAGGCAATTTTATGAGTTTTTGTCAATTTTAAGCCTGATAGTAAACGTTTATAACTAAGATTGTTACATGTATTCAAAGAGAATGAGATTTGAAACATTTTAAGGCTAAAGAGATGAATATGTGAGCTACAGTTTTTAAAATACAATTTTTCAAAGTTCCCAATTGATAGCTGACTACCAAATTTTAGGCAATTTTATGAGTTTTTGTCAATTTTAAGCCTGATAGTAAACGTTTATAACTAAGATTGTTACATGTATTCAAAGAGAATGAGATTTGAAACATTTTAAGGCTAAAGAGATGAATATGTGAGCTACAGTTTTTAAAATACAATTTTTCAAAGTTCCCAATTGATAGCTGACTACCAAATTTTAGGCAATTTTATGAGTTTTTGTCATTTTTAAGCCTGATAGTAAACGTTTATAACTAAGATTGTTGCATGTGCTTAAAGAGAATGAGATTTGAAACATTTTAATACTAAAGAGATGAATATGTGAGCTACAGTTTTTAAAATACAATTTTTCAAATTTCCCAATTGATAGCTGACTACCAAATTTTAGGCAATTTTATGAGTTTTTGTCAATTTTAAGCCTGATAGTAAACGTTTATAACTAAGATTGTTGCATGTGCTTAAAGAGAATGAGATTTGAAACATTTTAATACTAAAGAGATGAATATGTGAGCTACAGTTTTTAAAATACAATTTTTCAAAGTTCCCAATTGATAGCTGACTACCAAATTTTAGGCAATTTTATGAGTTTTTGTCAATTTTAAGCCTGATAGTAAACGTTTATAACTAAGATTGTTGCATGTGCTTAAAGAGAATGAGATTTGAAACATTTTAATACTAAAGAGATGAATATGTGAGCTACAGTTTTTAAAATACAATTTTTCAAAGTTCCCAATTGATAGCTGACTACCAAATTTTAGGCAATTTTATGAGTTTTTGTCAATTTTAAGCCTGATAGTAAACGTTTATAACTAAGATTGTTGCATGTGCTTAAAGAGAATGAGATTTGAAACATTTTAAGACTAAAGAGATGAATATGTGAGCTACAGTTTTTAAAATACAATTTTTCAAAGTTCCCAATTGATAGCTGACTACCAAATTTTAGGCAATTTTATGAGTTTTTGTCAATTTTAAGCCTGATAGTAAACGTTTATAACTAAGATTGTTGCATGTGCTTAAAGAGAATGAGATTTGAAACATTTTAAGACTAAAGAGATGAATATGTGAGCTACAGTTTTTAAAATACAATTTTTCAAAGTTCCCAATTGATAGCTGACTACCAAATTTTAGGCAATTTTATGAGTTTTTGTCAATTTTAAGCCTGATAGTAAACGTTTATAACTAAGATTGTTGCATGTGCTTAAAGAGAATGAGATTTGAAACATTTTAATACTAAAGAGATGAATATGTGAGCTACAGTTTTTAAAATACAATTTTTCAAAGTTCCCAATTGATAGCTGACTACCAAATTTTAGGCAATTTTATGAGTTTTTGTCAATTTTAAGCCTGATAGTAAACGTTTATAACTAAGATTGTTGCATGTGCTTAAAGAGAATGAGATTTGAAACATTTTAAGACTAAAGAGATGAATATGTGAGCTACAGTTTTTAAAATACAATTTTTCAAATTTCCCAATTGATAGCTGACTACCAAATTTTAGGCAATTTTATGAGTTTTTGTCAATTTTAAGCCTGATAGTAAACGTTTATAACTAAGATTGTTGCATGTGCTTAAAGAGAATGAGATTTGAAACATTTTAATACTAAAGAGATGAATATGTGAGCTACAGTTTTTAAAATACAATTTTTCAAAGTTCCCAATTGATAGCTGACTACCAAATTTTAGGCAATTTTATGAGTTTTTGTCAATTTTAAGCCTGATAGTAAACGTTTATAACTAAGATTGTTACATGTATTCAAAGAGAATGAGATTTGAAACATTTTAAGGCTAAAGAGATGAATATGTGAGCTACAGTTTTTAAAATACAATTTTTCAAAGTTCCCAATTGATAGCTGACTACCAAATTTTAGGCAATTTTATGAGTTTTTGTCAATTTTAAGCCTGATAGTAAACGTTTATAACTAAGATTGTTACATGTATTCAAAGAGAATGAGATTTGAAACATTTTAAGGCTAAAGAGATGAATATGTGAGCTACAGTTTTTAAAATACAATTTTTCAAAATTCCCAATTGATAGCTGACTACCAAATTTTAGGCAATTTTATGAGTTTTTGTCATTTTTAAGCCTGATAGTAAACGTTTATAACTAAGATTGTTGCATGTGCTTAAAGAGAATGAGATTTGAAACATTTTAAGACTAAAGAGATGAATATGTGAGCTACAGTTTTTAAAATACAATTTTTCAAAGTTCCCAATTGATAGCTGACTACCAAATTTTAGGCAATTTTATGAGTTTTTGTCAATTTTAAGCCTGATAGTAAACGTTTATAACTAAGATTGTTGCATGTGCTTAAAGAGAATGAGATTTGAAACATTTTAAGACTAAAGAGATGAATATGTGAGCTACAGTTTTTAAAATACAATTTTTCAAAGTTCCCAATTGATAGCTGACTACCAAATTTTAGGCAATTTTATGAGTTTTTGTCAATTTTAAGCCTGATAGTAAACGTTTATAACTAAGATTGTTACATGTATTCAAAGAGAATGAGATTTGAAACATTTTAAGGCTAAAGAGATGAATATGTGAGCTACAGTTTTTAAAATACAATTTTTCAAAGTTCCCAATTGATAGCTGACTACCAAATTTTAGGCAATTTTATGAGTTTTTGTCAATTTTAAGCCTGATAGTAAACGTTTATAACTAAGATTGTTGCATGTGCTTAAAGAGAATGAGATTTGAAACATTTTAATACTAAAGAGATGAATATGTGAGCTACAGTTTTTAAAATACAATTTTTCAAAATTCCCAATTGATAGCTGACTACCAAATTTTAGGCAATTTTATGAGTTTTTGTCATTTTTAAGCCTGATAGTAAACGTTTATAACTAAGATTGTTGCATGTGCTTAAAGAGAATGAGATTTGAAACATTTTAAGACTAAAGAGATGAATATGTGAGCTACAGTTTTTAAAATACAATTTTTCAAATTTCCCAATTGATAGCTGACTACCAAATTTTAGGCAATTTTATGAGTTTTTGTCAATTTTAAGCCTGATAGTAAACGTTTATAACTAAGATTGTTGCATGTGCTTAAAGAGAATGAGATTTGAAACATTTTAATACTAAAGAGATGAATATGTGAGCTACAGTTTTTAAAATACAATTTTTCAAAGTTCCCAATTGATAGCTGACTACCAAATTTTAGGCAATTTTATGAGTTTTTGTCAATTTTAAGCCTGATAGTAAACGTTTATAACTAAGATTGTTGCATGTGCTTAAAGAGAATGAGATTTGAAACATTTTAATACTAAAGAGATGAATATGTGAGCTACAGTTTTTAAAATACAATTTTTCAAAGTTCCCAATTGATAGCTGACTACCAAATTTTAGGCAATTTTATGAGTTTTTGTCAATTTTAAGCCTGATAGTAAACGTTTATAACTAAGATTGTTGCATGTGCTTAAAGAGAATGAGATTTGAAACATTTTAAGACTAAAGAGATGAATATGTGAGCTACAGTTTTTAAAATACAATTTTTCAAAGTTCCCAATTGATAGCTGACTACCAAATTTTAGGCAATTTTATGAGTTTTTGTCAATTTTAAGCCTGATAGTAAACGTTTATAACTAAGATTGTTGCATGTGCTTAAAGAGAATGAGATTTGAAACATTTTAAGACTAAAGAGATGAATATGTGAGCTACAGTTTTTAAAATACAATTTTTCAAAGTTCCCAATTGATAGCTGACTACCAAATTTTAGGCAATTTTATGAGTTTTTGTCAATTTTAAGCCTGATAGTAAACGTTTATAACTAAGATTGTTGCATGTGCTTAAAGAGAATGAGATTTGAAACATTTTAAGACTAAAGAGATGAATATGTGAGCTACAGTTTTTAAAATACAATTTTTCAAAGTTCCCAATTGATAGCTGACTACCAAATTTTAGGCAATTTTATGAGTTTTTGTCAATTTTAAGCCTGATAGTAAACGTTTATAACTAAGATTGTTGCATGTGCTTAAAGAGAATGAGATTTGAAACATTTTAAGACTAAAGAGATGAATATGTGAGCTACAGTTTTTAAAATACAATTTTTCAAATTTCCCAATTGATAGCTGACTACCAAATTTTAGGCAATTTTATGAGTTTTTGTCAATTTTAAGCCTGATAGTAAACGTTTATAACTAAGATTGTTGCATGTGCTTAAAGAGAATGAGATTTGAAACATTTTAATACTAAAGAGATGAATATGTGAGCTACAGTTTTTAAAATACAATTTTTCAAAGTTCCCAATTGATAGCTGACTACCAAATTTTAGGCAATTTTATGAGTTTTTGTCAATTTTAAGCCTGATAGTAAACGTTTATAACTAAGATTGTTACATGTATTCAAAGAGAATGAGATTTGAAACATTTTAAGGCTAAAGAGATGAATATGTGAGCTACAGTTTTTAAAATACAATTTTTCAAAGTTCCCAATTGATAGCTGACTACCAAATTTTAGGCAATTTTATGAGTTTTTGTCAATTTTAAGCCTGATAGTAAACGTTTATAACTAAGATTGTTACATGTATTCAAAGAGAATGAGATTTGAAACATTTTAAGGCTAAAGAGATGAATATGTGAGCTACAGTTTTTAAAATACAATTTTTCAAAATTCCCAATTGATAGCTGACTACCAAATTTTAGGCAATTTTATGAGTTTTTGTCATTTTTAAGCCTGATAGTAAACGTTTATAACTAAGATTGTTGCATGTGCTTAAAGAGAATGAGATTTGAAACATTTTAAGACTAAAGAGATGAATATGTGAGCTACAGTTTTTAAAATACAATTTTTCAAAGTTCCCAATTGATAGCTGACTACCAAATTTTAGGCAATTTTATGAGTTTTTGTCAATTTTAAGCCTGATAGTAAACGTTTATAACTAAGATTGTTGCATGTGCTTAAAGAGAATGAGATTTGAAACATTTTAAGACTAAAGAGATGAATATGTGAGCTACAGTTTTTAAAATACAATTTTTCAAAGTTCCCAATTGATAGCTGACTACCAAATTTTAGGCAATTTTATGAGTTTTTGTCAATTTTAAGCCTGATAGTAAACGTTTATAACTAAGATTGTTGCATGTGCTTAAAGAGAATGAGATTTGAAACATTTTAAGACTAAAGAGATGAATATGTGAGCTACAGTTTTTAAAATACAATTTTTCAAATTTCCCAATTGATAGCTGACTACCAAATTTTAGGCAATTTTATGAGTTTTTGTCAATTTTAAGCCTGATAGTAAACGTTTATAACTAAGATTGTTGCATGTGCTTAAAGAGAATGAGATTTGAAACATTTTAATACTAAAGAGATGAATATGTGAGCTACAGTTTTTAAAATACAATTTTTCAAAGTTCCCAATTGATAGCTGACTACCAAATTTTAGGCAATTTTATGAGTTTTTGTCAATTTTAAGCCTGATAGTAAACGTTTATAACTAAGATTGTTACATGTATTCAAAGAGAATGAGATTTGAAACATTTTAAGGCTAAAGAGATGAATATGTGAGCTACAGTTTTTAAAATACAATTTTTCAAAGTTCCCAATTGATAGCTGACTACCAAATTTTAGGCAATTTTATGAGTTTTTGTCAATTTTAAGCCTGATAGTAAACGTTTATAACTAAGATTGTTACATGTATTCAAAGAGAATGAGATTTGAAACATTTTAAGGCTAAAGAGATGAATATGTGAGCTACAGTTTTTAAAATACAATTTTTCAAAATTCCCAATTGATAGCTGACTACCAAATTTTAGGCAATTTTATGAGTTTTTGTCATTTTTAAGCCTGATAGTAAACGTTTATAACTAAGATTGTTACATGTATTCAAAGAGAATGAGATTTGAAACATTTTAAGGCTAAAGAGATGAATATGTGAGCTACAGTTTTTAAAATACAATTTTTCAAATTTCCCAATTGATAGCTGACTACCAAATTTTAGGCAATTTTATGAGTTTTTGTCAATTTTAAGCCTGATAGTAAACGTTTATAACTAAGATTGTTGCATGTGCTTAAAGAGAATGAGATTTGAAACATTTTAATACTAAAGAGATGAATATGTGAGCTACAGTTTTTAAAATACAATTTTTCAAATTTCCCAATTGATAGCTGACTACCAAATTTTAGGCAATTTTATGAGTTTTTGTCAATTTTAAGCCTGATAGTAAACGTTTATAACTAAGATTGTTGCATGTGCTTAAAGAGAATGAGATTTGAAACATTTTAATACTAAAGAGATGAATATGTGAGCTACAGTTTTTAAAATACAATTTTTCAAAGTTCCCAATTGATAGCTGACTACCAAATTTTAGGCAATTTTATGAGTTTTTGTCAATTTTAAGCCTGATAGTAAACGTTTATAACTAAGATTGTTACATGTATTCAAAGAGAATGAGATTTGAAACATTTTAAGGCTAAAGAGATGAATATGTGAGCTACAGTTTTTAAAATACAATTTTTCAAAATTCCCAATTGATAGCTGACTACCAAATTTTAGGCAATTTTATGAGTTTTTGTCATTTTTAAGCCTGATAGTAAACGTTTATAACTAAGATTGTTGCATGTGCTTAAAGAGAATGAGATTTGAAACATTTTAATACTAAAGAGATGAATATGTGAGCTACAGTTTTTAAAATACAATTTTTCAAATTTCCCAATTGATAGCTGACTACCAAATTTTAGGCAATTTTATGAGTTTTTGTCAATTTTAAGCCTGATAGTAAACGTTTATAACTAAGATTGTTGCATGTGCTTAAAGAGAATGAGATTTGAAACATTTTAATACTAAAGAGATGAATATGTGAGCTACAGTTTTTAAAATACAATTTTTCAAAGTTCCCAATTGATAGCTGACTACCAAATTTTAGGCAATTTTATGAGTTTTTGTCAATTTTAAGCCTGATAGTAAACGTTTATAACTAAGATTGTTGCATGTGCTCAAAGAGAATGAGATTTGAAACATTTTAATACTAAAGAGATGAATATGTGAGCTACAGTTTTTAAAATACAATTTTTCAAATTTCCCAATTGATAGCTGACTACCAAATTTTAGGCAATTTTATGAGTTTTTGTCAATTTTAAGCCTGATAGTAAACGTTTATAACTAAGATTGTTGCATGTGCTTAAAGAGAATGAGATTTGAAACATTTTAATACTAAAGAGATGAATATGTGAGCTACAGTTTTTAAAATACAATTTTTCAAAGTTCCCAATTGATAGCTGACTACCAAATTTTAGGCAATTTTATGAGTTTTTGTCAATTTTAAGCCTGATAGTAAACGTTTATAACTAAGATTGTTGCATGTGCTTAAAGAGAATGAGATTTGAAACATTTTAATACTAAAGAGATGAATATGTGAGCTACAGTTTTTAAAATACAATTTTTCAAATTTCCCAATTGATAGCTGACTACCAAATTTTAGGCAATTTTATGAGTTTTTGTCAATTTTAAGCCTGATAGTAAACGTTTATAACTAAGATTGTTGCATGTGCTTAAAGAGAATGAGATTTGAAACATTTTAATACTAAAGAGATGAATATGTGAGCTACAGTTTTTAAAATACAATTTTTCAAAGTTCCCAATTGATAGCTGACTACCAAATTTTAGGCAATTTTATGAGTTTTTGTCAATTTTAAGCCTGATAGTAAACGTTTATAACTAAGATTGTTACATGTATTCAAAGAGAATGAGATTTGAAACATTTTAAGGCTAAAGAGATGAATATGTGAGCTACAGTTTTTAAAATACAATTTTTCAAAATTCCCAATTGATAGCTGACTACCAAATTTTAGGCAATTTTATGAGTTTTTGTCATTTTTAAGCCTGATAGTAAACGTTTATAACTAAGATTGTTACATGTATTCAAAGAGAATGAGATTTGAAACATTTTAAGACTAAAGTGATGAATATGTGAGCTACAGTTTTTAAAATACAATTTTTCAAAGTTCCCAATTGATAGCTGACTACCAAATTTTAGGCAATTTTATGAGTTTTTGTCAATTTTAAGCCTGATAGTAAACGTTTATAACTAAGATTGTTACATGTATTCAAAGAGAATGAGATTTGAAACATTTTAAGGCTAAAGAGATGAATATGTGAGCTACAGTTTTTAAAATACAATTTTTCAAAATTCCCAATTGATAGCTGACTACCAAATTTTAGGCAATTTTATGAGTTTTTGTCATTTTTAAGCCTGATAGTAAACGTTTATAACTAAGATTGTTGCATGTGCTTAAAGAGAATGAGATTTGAAACATTTTAATACTAAAGAGATGAATATGTGAGCTACAGTTTTTAAAATACAATTTTTCAAAGTTCCCAATTGATAGCTGACTACCAAATTTTAGGCAATTTTATGAGTTTTTGTCAATTTTAAGCCTGATAGTAAACGTTTATAACTAAGATTGTTACATGTATTCAAAGAGAATGAGATTTGAAACATTTTAAGGCTAAAGAGATGAATATGTGAGCTACAGTTTTTAAAATACAATTTTTCAAAATTCCCAATTGATAGCTGACTACCAAATTTTAGGCAATTTTATGAGTTTTTGTCAATTTTAAGCCTGATAGTAAACGTTTATAACTAAGATTGTTACATGTGTTTAAAAAGAATGAGATTTGAAACATTTTAAGACTAAAGAGATGAATATGTGAGCTACAGTTTTTAAAATACAATTTTTCAAAGTTCCCAATTGATAGCTGACTACCAAATTTTAGGCAATTTTATGAGTTTTTGTCAATTTTAAGCCTGATAGTAAACGTTTATAACTAAGATTGTTGCATGTGCTTAAAGAGAATGAGATTTGAAACATTTTAATACTAAAGAGATGAATATGTGAGCTACAGTTTTTAAAATACAATTTTTCAAAGTTCCCAATTGATAGCTGACTACCAAATTTTAGGCAATTTTATGAGTTTTTGTCAATTTTAAGCCTGATAGTAAACGTTTATAACTAAGATTGTTACATGTATTCAAAGAGAATGAGATTTGAAACATTTTAAGGCTAAAGAGATGAATATGTGAGCTACAGTTTTTAAAATACAATTTTTCAAAATTCCCAATTGATAGCTGACTACCAAATTTTAGGCAATTTTATGAGTTTTTGTCATTTTTAAGCCTGATAGTAAACGTTTATAACTAAGATTGTTACATGTATTCAAAGAGAATGAGATTTGAAACATTTTAAGACTAAAGTGATGAATATGTGAGCTACAGTTTTTAAAATACAATTTTTCAAAGTTCCCAATTGATAGCTGACTACCAAATTTTAGGCAATTTTATGAGTTTTTGTCAATTTTAAGCCTGATAGTAAACGTTTATAACTAAGATTGTTACATGTATTCAAAGAGAATGAGATTTGAAACATTTTAAGGCTAAAGAGATGAATATGTGAGCTACAGTTTTTAAAATACAATTTTTCAAAATTCCCAATTGATAGCTGACTACCAAATTTTAGGCAATTTTATGAGTTTTTGTCATTTTTAAGCCTGATAGTAAACGTTTATAACTAAGATTGTTGCATGTGCTTAAAGAGAATGAGATTTGAAACATTTTAAGACTAAAGAGATGAATATGTGAGCTACAGTTTTTAAAATACAATTTTTCAAAGTTCCCAATTGATAGCTGACTACCAAATTTTAGGCAATTTTATGAGTTTTTGTCAATTTTAAGCCTGATAGTAAACGTTTATAACTAAGATTGTTACATGTATTCAAAGAGAATGAGATTTGAAACATTTTAAGGCTAAAGAGATGAATATGTGAGCTACAGTTTTTAAAATACAATTTTTCAAAATTCCCAATTGATAGCTGACTACCAAATTTTAGGCAATTTTATGAGTTTTTGTCAATTTTAAGCCTGATAGTAAACGTTTATAACTAAGATTGTTACATGTGTTTAAAAAGAATGAGATTTGAAACATTTTAAGACTAAAGAGATGAATATGTGAGCTACAGTTTTTAAAGTACAATTGTTCAAAATTCCCAATTGATAGCTGACTACCAAATTTTAGGCAATTTTATGAGTTTTTGTCATTTTTAAGCCTGATAGTAAACGTTTATAACTAAGATTGTTACATGTATTCAAAGAGAATGAGATTTGAAACATTTTAAGACTAAAGAGATGAATATGTGAGCTACAGTTTTTAAAATACAATTTTTCAAAGTTCCCAATTGATAGCTGACTACCAAATTTTAGGCAATTTTATGAGTTTTTGTCAATTTTAAGCCTGATAGTAAACGTTTATAACTAAGATTGTTACATGTATTTAAAGAGAATGAGATTTGGAACATTTTAAGACTAAAGAAATGAATATGTGAGCCACAGTTTATAAAAGACAATTTTTCAAATTCCCAATTGATAGCTGACTACCAAATTTTAGGCAATTTTATGAGTTTTTGTCAATTTTAAGCCTGATAGTAGACGTTTAAAACTAAGATTGTTACATGTATTCAAAGAGAATGAGATTTGAAACATTTTAGGACTAAAGAGATGAATATGTGAGCTACAGTTTTTAAAAGACAATTTTTCAAATTCCCAATTGATAGCTGACTACCAAATTTTAGGCAATTTTATGAGATTTTGTCAATTTTAAGCCTGATAGTAAACGTTTATAACTAAGATTGTTACATGTGTTTAAAAAGAATGAGATTTGGAACATTTTAAGACTAAAGAGATGAATATGTGAGCTACAGTTTTTAAAATACAATTTTTCAAAGTTCCCAATTGATAGCTGACTACCAAATTTTAGGCAATTTTATGAGTTTTTGTCAATTTTAAGCCTGATAGTAGACGTTTAAAACTAAGATTGTTACATGTATTCAAAGAGAATGAGATTTGAAACATTTTAGGACTAAAGAGATGAATATGTGAGCTACAGTTTTTAAAAGACAATTTTTCAAATTCCCAATTGATAGCTGACTACCAAATTTTAGGCAATTTTATGAGATTTTGTCAATTTTAAGCCTGATAGTAAACGTTTATAACTAAGATTGTTACATGTGTTTAAAAAGAATGAGATTTGAAACATTTTAAGACTAAAGAGATGAATATGTGAGCTACAGTTTTTAAAGTACAATTGTTCAAAATTCCCAATTGATAGCTGACTACCAAATTTTAGGCAATTTTATGAGTTTTTGTCATTTTTAAGCCTGATAGTAAACGTTTATAACTAAGATTGTTACATGTGTTTAAAAAGAATGAGATTTGAAACATTTTAAGGCTAAAGAGATGAATATGTGAGCTACAGTTTTTAAAGTACAATTGTTCAAAATTCCCAATTGATAGCTGACTACCAAATTTTAGGCAATTTTATGAGTTTTTGTCATTTTTAAGCCTGATAGTAAACGTTTATAACTAAGATTGTTACATGTATTCAAAGAGAATGAGATTTGAAACATTTTAAGACTAAAGAGATGAATATGTGAGCTACAGTTTTTAAAATACAATTTTTCAAAGTTCCCAATTGATAGCTGAATAACAAATTTTAGGCAATTTTATGAGTTTTTGTCAATTTTAAGCCTGATAGTAAACGTTTATAACTAAGACTGTTACATGTATTCAAAGAGAATGAGATTTGAAACATTTTAAGGCTAAAGAGATGAATATGTGAGCTACAGTTTTTAAAATACAATTTTTCAAAATTCCCAATTGATAGCTGACTACCAAATTTTAGGCAATTTTATGAGTTTTTGTCATTTTTAAGCCTGATAGTAAACGTTTATAACTAAGATTGTTGCATGTGCTTAAAGAGAATGAGATTTGAAACATTTTAAGACTAAAGAGATGAATATGTGAGCTACAGTTTTTAAAATACAATTTTTCAAAGTTCCCAATTGATAGCTGACTACCAAATTTTAGGCAATTTTATGAGTTTTTGTCAATTTTAAGCCTGATAGTAAACGTTTATAACTAAGATTGTTACATGTATTCAAAGAGAATGAGATTTGAAACATTTTAAGGCTAAAGAGATGAATATGTGAGCTACAGTTTTTAAAATACAATTTTTCAAAATTCCCAATTGATAGCTGACTACCAAATTTTAGGCAATTTTATGAGTTTTTGTCAATTTTAAGCCTGATAGTAAACGTTTATAACTAAGATTGTTACATGTGTTTAAAAAGAATGAGATTTGAAACATTTTAAGACTAAAGAGATGAATATGTGAGCTACAGTTTTTAAAATACAATTTTTCAAAGTTCCCAATTGATAGCTGACTACCAAATTTTAGGCAATTTTATGAGTTTTTGTCAATTTTAAGCCTGATAGTAAACGTTTATAACTAAGATTGTTGCATGTGCTTAAAGAGAATGAGATTTGAAACATTTTAATACTAAAGAGATGAATATGTGAGCTACAGTTTTTAAAATACAATTTTTCAAATTTCCCAATTGATAGCTGACTACCAAATTTTAGGCAATTTTATGAGTTTTTGTCATTTTTAAGCCTGATAGTAAACGTTTATAACTAAGATTGTTACATGTATTCAAAGAGAATGAGATTTGAAACATTTTAAGGCTAAAGAGATGAATATGTGAGCTACAGTTTTTAAAATACAATTTTTCAAAATTCCCAATTGATAGCTGACTACCAAATTTTAGGCAATTTTATGAGTTTTTGTCATTTTTAAGCCTGATAGTAAACGTTTATAACTAAGATTGTTACATGTATTCAAAGAGAATGAGATTTGAAACATTTTAAGACTAAAGTGATGAATATGTGAGCTACAGTTTTTAAAATACAATTTTTCAAAGTTCCCAATTGATAGCTGACTACCAAATTTTAGGCAATTTTATGAGTTTTTGTCAATTTTAAGCCTGATAGTAAACGTTTATAACTAAGATTGTTACATATATTCAAAGAGAATGAGATTTGAAACATTTTAAGGCTAAAGAGATGAATATGTGAGCTACAGTTTTTAAAATACAATTTTTCAAAATTCCCAATTGATAGCTGACTACCAAATTTTAGGCAATTTTATGAGTTTTTGTCATTTTTAAGCCTGATAGTAAACGTTTATAACTAAGATTGTTGCATGTGCTTAAAGAGAATGAGATTTGAAACATTTTAAGACTAAAGAGATGAATATGTGAGCTACAGTTTTTAAAATACAATTTTTCAAAGTTCCCAATTGATAGCTGACTACCAAATTTTAGGCAATTTTATGAGTTTTTGTCAATTTTAAGCCTGATAGTAAACGTTTATAACTAAGATTGTTACATGTATTCAAAGAGAATGAGATTTGAAACATTTTAAGGCTAAAGAGATGAATATGTGAGCTACAGTTTTTAAAATACAATTTTTCAAAATTCCCAATTGATAGCTGACTACCAAATTTTAGGCAATTTTATGAGTTTTTGTCAATTTTAAGCCTGATAGTAAACGTTTATAACTAAGATTGTTACATGTGTTTAAAAAGAATGAGATTTGAAACATTTTAAGACTAAAGAGATGAATATGTGAGCTACAGTTTTTAAAGTACAATTGTTCAAAATTCCCAATTGATAGCTGACTACCAAATTTTAGGCAATTTTATGAGTTTTTGTCATTTTTAAGCCTGATAGTAAACGTTTATAACTAAGATTGTTACATGTATTCAAAGAGAATGAGATTTGAAACATTTTAAGACTAAAGAGATGAATATGTGAGCTACAGTTTTTAAAATACAATTTTTCAAAGTTCCCAATTGATAGCTGACTACCAAATTTTAGGCAATTTTATGAGTTTTTGTCAATTTTAAGCCTGATAGTAAACGTTTATAACTAAGATTGTTACATGTATTTAAAGAGAATGAGATTTGGAACATTTTAAGACTAAAGAAATGAATATGTGAGCCACAGTTTATAAAAGACAATTTTTCAAATTCCCAATTGATAGCTGACTACCAAATTTTAGGCAATTTTATGAGTTTTTGTCAATTTTAAGCCTGATAGTAGACGTTTAAAACTAAGATTGTTACATGTATTCAAAGAGAATGAGATTTGAAACATTTTAGGACTAAAGAGATGAATATGTGAGCTACAGTTTTTAAAAGACAATTTTTCAAATTCCCAATTGATAGCTGACTACCAAATTTTAGGCAATTTTATGAGATTTTGTCAATTTTAAGCCTGATAGTAAACGTTTATAACTAAGATTGTTACATGTGTTTAAAAAGAATGAGATTTGGAACATTTTAAGACTAAAGAGATGAATATGTGAGCTACAGTTTTTAAAATACAATTTTTCAAAGTTCCCAATTGATAGCTGACTACCAAATTTTAGGCAATTTTATGAGTTTTTGTCAATTTTAAGCCTGATAGTAGACGTTTAAAACTAAGATTGTTACATGTATTCAAAGAGAATGAGATTTGAAACATTTTAGGACTAAAGAGATGAATATGTGAGCTACAGTTTTTAAAAGACAATTTTTCAAATTCCCAATTGATAGCTGACTACCAAATTTTAGGCAATTTTATGAGATTTTGTCAATTTTAAGCCTGATAGTAAACGTTTATAACTAAGATTGTTACATGTGTTTAAAAAGAATGAGATTTGAAACATTTTAAGGCTAAAGAGATGAATATGTGAGCTACAGTTTTTAAAGTACAATTGTTCAAAATTCCCAATTGATAGCTGACTACCAAATTTTAGGCAATTTTATGAGTTTTTGTCAATTTTAAGCCTGATAGTAGACGTTTAAAACTAAGATTGTTACATGTATTCAAAGAGAATGAGATTTGAAACATTTTAAGACTAAAGAGATGAATATGTGAGCTACAGTTTTTAAAGTACAATTGTTCAAAATTCCCAATTGATAGCTGACTACCAAATTTTAGGCAATTTTATGAGTTTTTGTCATTTTTAAGCCTGATAGTAAACGTTTATAACTAAGATTGTTACATGTGTTTAAAAAGAATGAGATTTGAAACATTTTAAGGCTAAAGAGATGAATATGTGAGCTACAGTTTTTAAAGTACAATTGTTCAAAATTCCCAATTGATAGCTGACTACCAAATTTTAGGCAATTTTATGAGTTTTTGTCATTTTTAAGCCTGATAGTAAACGTTTATAACTAAGATTGTTACATGTATTCAAAGAGAATGAGATTTGAAACATTTTAAGACTAAAGAGATGAATATGTGAGCTACAGTTTTTAAAATACAATTTTTCAAAGTTCCCAATTGATAGCTGAATAACAAATTTTAGGCAATTTTATGAGTTTTTGTCAATTTTAAGCCTGATAGTAAACGTTTATAACTAAGACTGTTACATGTATTCAAAGAGAATGAGATTTGAAACATTTTAAGGCTAAAGAGATGAATATGTGAGCTACAGTTTTTAAAATACAATTTTTCAAAATTCCCAATTGATAGCTGACTACCAAATTTTAGGCAATTTTATGAGTTTTTGTCAATTTTAAGCCTGATAGTAAACGTTTATAACTAAGATTGTTACATGTATTCAAAGAGAATGAGATTTGAAACATTTTAAGGCTAAAGAGATGAATATGTGAGCTACAGTTTTTAAAATACAATTTTTCAAAATTCCCAATTGATAGCTGACTACCAAATTTTAGGCAATTTTATGAGTTTTTGTCAATTTTAAGCCTGATAGTAAACGTTTATAACTAAGATTGTTACATGTATTCAAAGAGAATGAGATTTGAAACATTTTAAGGCTAAAGAGATGAATATGTGAGCTACAGTTTTTAAAGTACAATTGTTCAAAATTCCCAATTGATAGCTGACTACCAAATTTTAGGCAATTTTATGAGTTTTTGTCATTTTTAAGCCTGATAGTAAACGTTTATAACTAAGATTGTTACATGTATTCAAAGAGAATGAGATTTGAAACATTTTAAGACTAAAGAGATGAATATGTGAGCTACAGTTTTTAAAAGACAATTTTTCAAATTCCCAATTGATAGCTGACTACCAAATTTTAGGCAATTTTATGAGATTTTGTCAATTTTAAGCCTGATAGTAAACGTTTATAACTAAGATTGTTACATGTATTCAAAGAGAATGAGATTTGAAACATTTTAAGACTAAAGAAATGAATATGTGAGCTACAGTTTTTAAAAGACAATTTTTCAAAGTTCCCAATTGATAGCTGACTACCAAATTTTAGGCAATTTTATAAGTTTTTGTCAATTTTAAGCCTGATAGTAGACGTTTAAAACTAAGATTGTTACATGTATTCAAAGAGAATGAGATTTGAAACATTTTAGGACTAAAGAGATGAATATGTGAGCTACAGTTTTTAAAAGACAATTTTTCAAATTCCCAATTGATAGCTGACTACCAAATTTTAGGCAATTTTATGAGATTTTGTCAATTTTAAGCCTGATAGTAAACGTTTATAACTAAGATTGTTACATGTGTTTAAAAAGAATGAGATTTGGAACATTTTAAGGCTAAAGAGATGAATATGTGAGCTACAGTTTTTAAAGTACAATTGTTCAAAATTCCCAATTGATAGCTGACTACCAAATTTTAGGCAATTTTATGAGTTTTTGTCAATTTTAAGCCTGATAGTAAACGTTTATAACTAAGATTGTTGCATGTGCTTAAAGAGAATGAGATTTGAAACATTTTAAGACTAAAGAGATGAATATGTGAGCTACAGTTTTTAAAATACAATTTTTCAAAGTTCCCAATTGATAGCTGACTACCAAATTTTAGGCAATTTTATGAGTTTTTGTCAATTTTAAGCCTGATAGTAAACGTTTATAACTAAGATTGTTACATGTGTTTAAAAAGAATGAGATTTGGAACATTTTAAGGCTAAAGAGATGAATATGTGAGCTACAGTTTTTAAAGTACAATTGTTCAAAATTCCCAATTGATAGCTGACTACCAAATTTTAGGCAATTTTATGAGTTTTTGTCAATTTTAAGCCTGATAGTAAACGTTTATAACTAAGATTGTTGCATGTGCTTAAAGAGAATGAGATTTGAAACATTTTAAGACTAAAGAGATGAATATGTGAGCTACAGTTTTTAAAATACAATTTTTCAAAGTTCCCAATTGATAGCTGACTACCAAATTTTAGGCAATTTTATGAGTTTTTGTCAATTTTAAGCCTGATAGTAAACGTTTATAACTAAGATTGTTGCATGTGCTTAAAGAGAATGAGATTTGAAACATTTTAAGACTAAAGAGATGAATATGTGAGCTACAGTTTTTAAAATACAATTTTTCAAAGTTCCCAATTGATAGCTGACTACCAAATTTTAGGCAATTTTATGAGTTTTTGTCAATTTTAAGCCTGATAGTAAACGTTTATAACTAAGATTGTTACATGTGTTTAAAAAGAATGAGATTTGGAACATTTTAAGGCTAAAGAGATGAATATGTGAGCTACAGTTTTTAAAGTACAATTGTTCAAAATTCCCAATTGATAGCTGACTACCAAATTTTAGGCAATTTTATGAGTTTTTGTCAATTTTAAGCCTGATAGTAAACGTTTATAACTAAGATTGTTGCATGTGCTTAAAGAGAATGAGATTTGAAACATTTTAAGACTAAAGAGATGAATATGTGAGCTACAGTTTTTAAAATACAATTTTTCAAAGTTCCCAATTGATAGCTGACTACCAAATTTTAGGCAATTTTATGAGTTTTTGTCAATTTTAAGCCTGATAGTAAACGTTTATAACTAAGATTGTTACATGTGTTTAAAAAGAATGAGATTTGGAACATTTTAAGGCTAAAGAGATGAATATGTGAGCTACAGTTTTTAAAGTACAATTGTTCAAAATTCCCAATTGATAGCTGACTACCAAATTTTAGGCAATTTTATGAGTTTTTGTCAATTTTAAGCCTGATAGTAAACGTTTATAACTAAGATTGTTGCATGTGCTTAAAGAGAATGAGATTTGAAACATTTTAAGACTAAAGAGATGAATATGTGAGCTACAGTTTTTAAAATACAATTTTTCAAAGTTCCCAATTGATAGCTGACTACCAAATTTTAGGCAATTTTATGAGTTTTTGTCAATTTTAAGCCTGATAGTAAACGTTTATAACTAAGATTGTTACATGTGTTTAAAAAGAATGAGATTTGGAACATTTTAAGGCTAAAGAGATGAATATGTGAGCTACAGTTTTTAAAGTACAATTGTTCAAAATTCCCAATTGATAGCTGACTACCAAATTTTAGGCAATTTTATGAGTTTTTGTCAATTTTAAGCCTGATAGTAAACGTTTATAACTAAGATTGTTGCATGTGCTTAAAGAGAATGAGATTTGAAACATTTTAAGACTAAAGAGATGAATATGTGAGCTACAGTTTTTAAAATACAATTTTTCAAAGTTCCCAATTGATAGCTGACTACCAAATTTTAGGCAATTTTATGAGTTTTTGTCAATTTTAAGCCTGATAGTAAACGTTTATAACTAAGATTGTTGCATGTGCTTAAAGAGAATGAGATTTGAAACATTTTAAGACTAAAGAGATGAATATGTGAGCTACAGTTTTTAAAATACAATTTTTCAAAGTTCCCAATTGATAGCTGACTACCAAATTTTAGGCAATTTTATGAGTTTTTGTCAATTTTAAGCCTGATAGTAAACGTTTATAACTAAGATTGTTGCATGTGCTTAAAGAGAATGAGATTTGAAACATTTTAAGACTAAAGAGATGAATATGTGAGCTACAGTTTTTAAAATACAATTTTTCAAAGTTCCCAATTGATAGCTGACTACCAAATTTTAGGCAATTTTATGAGATTTTGTCAATTTTAAGCCTGATAGTAAACGTTTATAACTAAGATTGTTACATGTATTCAAAGAGAATGAGATTTGAAACATTTTAAGACTAAAGAGATGAATATGTGAGCTACAGTTTTTAAAATACAATTTTTCAAAGTTCCCAATTGATAGCTGACTACCAAATTTTAGGCAATTTTATGAGTTTTTGTCATTTTTAAGCCTGATAGTAAACGTTTATAACTAAGATTGTTACATGTATTCAAAGAGAATGAGATTTGAAACATTTTAAGACTAAAGAGATGAATATGTGAGCTACAGTTTTTAAAATACAATTTTTCAAAGTTCCCAATTGATAGCTGACTACCAAATTTTAGGCAATTTTATGAGATTTTGTCAATTTTAAGCCTGATAGTAAACGTTTATAACTAAGATTGTTACATGTGTTTAAAAAGAATGAGATTTGGAACATTTTAAGGCTAAAGAGATGAATATGTGAGCTACAGTTTTTAAAGTACAATTGTTCAAAATTCCCAATTGATAGCTGACTACCAAATTTTAGGCAATTTTATGAGTTTTTGTCAATTTTAAGCCTGATAGTAAACGTTTATAACTAAGATTGTTACATGTGTTTAAAAAGAATGAGATTTGGAACATTTTAAGGCTAAAGAGATGAATATGTGAGCTACAGTTTTTAAAGTACAATTGTTCAAAATTCCCAATTGATAGCTGACTACCAAATTTTAGGCAATTTTATGAGTTTTTGTCATTTTTAAGCCTGATAGTAAACGTTTATAACTAAGATTGTTACATGTGTTTAAAAAGAATGAGATTTGGAACATTTTAAGACTAAAGAGATGAATATGTGAGCTACAGTTTTTAAAATACAATTTTTCAAAGTTCCCAATTGATAGCTGACTACCAAATTTTAGGCAATTTTATGAGTTTTTGTCAATTTTAAGCCTGATAGTAAACGTTTATAACTAAGATTGTTGCATGTGCTTAAAGAGAATGAGATTTGAAACATTTTAAGACTAAAGAGATGAATATGTGAGCTACAGTTTTTAAAATACAATTTTTCAAAGTTCCCAATTGATAGCTGACTACCAAATTTTAGGCAATTTTATGAGTTTTTGTCATTTTTAAGCCTGATAGTAAACGTTTATAACTAAGATTGTTACATGTATTCAAAGAGAATGAGATTTGAAACATTTTAAGACTAAAGAGATGAATATGTGAGCTACAGTTTTTAAAATACAATTTTTCAAAGTTCCCAATTGATAGCTGACTACCAAATTTTAGGCAATTTTATGAGTTTTTGTCAATTTTAAGCCTGATAGTAAACGTTTATAACTAAGATTGTTGCATGTGCTTAAAGAGAATGAGATTTGAAACATTTTAAGACTAAAGAGATGAATATGTGAGCTACAGTTTTTAAAATACAATTTTTCAAAGTTCCCAATTGATAGCTGACTACCAAATTTTAGGCAATTTTATGAGTTTTTGTCATTTTTAAGCCTGATAGTAAACGTTTATAACTAAGATTGTTACATGTATTCAAAGAGAATGAGATTTGAAACATTTTAAGACTAAAGAGATGAATATGTGAGCTACAGTTTTTAAAATACAATTTTTCAAAGTTCCCAATTGATAGCTGACTACCAAATTTTAGGCAATTTTATGAGTTTTTGTCATTTTTAAGCCTGATAGTAAACGTTTATAACTAAGATTGTTACATGTATTCAAAGAGAATGAGATTTGAAACATTTTAAGACTAAAGAGATGAATATGTGAGCTACAGTTTTTAAAATACAATTTTTCAAAGTTCCCAATTGATAGCTGACTACCAAATTTTAGGCAATTTTATGAGTTTTTGTCATTTTTAAGCCTGATAGTAAACGTTTATAACTAAGATTGTTACATGTATTCAAAGAGAATGAGATTTGAAACATTTTAAGACTAAAGAGATGAATATGTGAGCTACAGTTTTTAAAATACAATTTTTCAAAGTTCCCAATTGATAGCTGACTACCAAATTTTAGGCAATTTTATGAGTTTTTGTCATTTTTAAGCCTGATAGTAAACGTTTATAACTAAGATTGTTACATGTATTTAAAGAGAATGAGATTTGGAACATTTTAAGACTAAAGAAATGAATATGTGAGCTACAGTTTTTAAAAGACAATTTTTCAAATTCCCAATTGATAGCTGACTACCAAATTTTAGGCAATTTTATAAGTTTTTGTCAATTTTAAGCCTGATAGTAAACGTTTATAACTAAGACTGTTACATGTATTCAAAGAGAATGAGATTTGAAACATTTTAAGGCTAAAGAGATGAATATGTGAGCTACAGTTTTTAAAATACAATTTTTCAAAATTCCCAATTGATAGCTGACTACCAAATTTTAGGCAATTTTATGAGTTTTTGTCAATTTTAAGCCTGATAGTAAACGTTTATAACTAAGACTGTTACATGTATTCAAAGAGAATGAGATTTGAAACATTTTAAGACTAAAGAAATGAATATGTGAGCTACAGTTTTTAAAAGACAATTTTTCAAATTCCCAATTGATAGCTGACTACCAAATTTTAGGCAATTTTATAAGTTTTTGTCAATTTTAAGCCTGATAGTAAACGTTTATAACTAAGATTGTTACATGTATTTAAAGAGAATGAGATTTGGAACATTTTAAGGCTAAAGAGATGAATATGTGAGCTACAGTTTTTAAAATACAATTTTTCAAAATTCCCAATTGATAGCTGACTACCAAATTTTAGGCAATTTTATGAGTTTTTGTCAATTTTAAGCCTGATAGTAAACGTTTATAACTAAGATTGTTACATGTATTCAAAGAGAATGAGATTTGAAACATTTTAAGGCTAAAGAGATGAATATGTGAGCTACAGTTTTTAAAATACAATTTTTCAAAATTCCCAATTGATAGCTGACTACCAAATTTTAGGCAATTTTATGAGTTTTTGTCAATTTTAAGCCTGATAGTAAACGTTTATAACTAAGATTGTTACATGTATTTAAAGAGAATGAGATTTGGAACATTTTAAGACTAAAGAAATGAATATGTGAGCTACAGTTTTTAAAAGACAATTTTTCAAATTCCCAATTGATAGCTGACTACCAAATTTTAGTCAATTTTATAAGTTTTTGTCAATTTTAAGCCTGATAGTAAACGTTTATAACTAAGACTGTTACATGTATTCAAAGAGAATGAGATTTGAAACATTTTAAGACTAAAGAAATGAATATGTGAGCTACAGTTTTTAAAAGACAATTTTTCAAATTCCCAATTGATAGCTGACTACCAAATTTTAGGCAATTTTATAAGTTTTTGTCAATTTTAAGCCTGATAGTAAACGTTTATAACTAAGACTGTTACATGTATTCAAAGAGAATGAGATTTGAAACATTTTAAGACTAAAGAAATGAATATGTGAGCTACAGTTTTTAAAATACAATTTTTCAAAATTCCCAATTGATAGCTGACTACCAAATTTTAGGCAATTTTATGAGTTTTTGTCAATTTTAAGCCTGATAGTAAACGTTTATAACTAAGATTGTTACATGTATTTAAAGAGAATGAGATTTGGAACATTTTAAGACTAAAGAAATGAATATGTGAGCTACAGTTTTTAAAAGACAATTTTTCAAATTCCCAATTGATAGCTGACTACCAAATTTTAGGCAATTTTATGAGATTTTGTCAATTTTAAGCCTGATAGTAAACGTTTATAACTAAGATTGTTACATGTATTCAAAGAGAATGAGATTTGAAACATTTTAAGGCTAAAGAGATGAATATGTGAGCTACAGTTTTTAAAATACAATTTTTCAAAGTTCCCAATTGATAGCTGACTACCAAATTTTAGGCAATTTTATGAGTTTTTGTCAATTTTAAGCCTGATAGTAGACGTTTAAAACTAAGATTGTTACATGTATTCAAAGAGAATGAGATTTGAAACATTTTAAGACTAAAGAGATGAATATGTGAGCTACAGTTTTTAAAATACAATTTTTCAAAGTTCCCAATTGATAGCTGACTACCAAATTTTAGGCAATTTTATGAGTTTTTGTCAATTTTAAGCCTGATAGTAGACGTTTAAAACTAAGATTGTTACATGTATTCAAAGAGAATGAGATTTGAAACATTTTAGGACTAAAGAGATGAATATGTGAGCTACAGTTTTTAAAAGACAATTTTTCAAATTCCCAATTGATAGCTGACTACCAAATTTTAGGCAATTTTATGAGATTTTGTCAATTTTAAGCCTGATAGTAAACGTTTATAACTAAGATTGTTACATGTGTTTAAAAAGAATGAGATTTGAAACATTTTAAGGCTAAAGAGATGAATATGTGAGCTACAGTTTTTAAAGTACAATTGTTCAAAATTCCCAATTGATAGCTGACTACCAAATTTTAGGCAATTTTATGAGTTTTTGTCATTTTTAAGCCTGATAGTAAACGTTTATAACTAAGATTGTTACATGTGTTTAAAAAGAATGAGATTTGGAACATTTTAAGACTAAAGAGATGAATATGTGAGCTACAGTTTTTAAAATACAATTTTTCAAAGTTCCCAATTGATAGCTGACTACCAAATTTTAGGCAATTTTATGAGTTTTTGTCAATTTTAAGCCTGATAGTAAACGTTTATAACTAAGATTGTTACATGTATTCAAAGAGAATGAGATTTGAAACATTTTAAGGCTAAAGAGATGAATATGTGAGCTACAGTTTTTAAAGTACAATTGTTCAAAATTCCCAATTGATAGCTGACTACCAAATTTTAGGCAATTTTATGAGTTTTTGTCATTTTTAAGCCTGATAGTAAACGTTTATAACTAAGATTGTTACATGTATTCAAAGAGAATGAGATTTGAAACATTTTAAGACTAAAGAGATGAATATGTGAGCTACAGTTTTTAAAATACAATTTTTCAAAGTTCCCAATTGATAGCTGACTACCAAATTTTAGGCAATTTTATGAGTTTTTGTCATTTTTAAGCCTGATAGTAAACGTTTATAACTAAGATTGTTACATGTATTCAAAGAGAATGAGATTTGAAACATTTTAAGACTAAAGAGATGAATATGTGAGCTACAGTTTTTAAAATACAATTTTTCAAAGTTCCCAATTGATAGCTGACTACCAAATTTTAGGCAATTTTATGAGTTTTTGTCAATTTTAAGCCTGATAGTAGACGTTTAAAACTAAGATTGTTACATGTATTCAAAGAGAATGAGATTTGAAACATTTTAGGACTAAAGAGATGAATATGTGAGCTACAGTTTTTAAAAGACAATTTTTCAAATTCCCAATTGATAGCTGACTACCAAATTTTAGGCAATTTTATGAGATTTTGTCAATTTTAAGCCTGATAGTAAACGTTTATAACTAAGATTGTTACATGTGTTTAAAAAGAATGAGATTTGGAACATTTTAAGACTAAAGAGATGAATATGTGAGCTACAGTTTTTAAAATACAATTTTTCAAAGTTCCCAATTGATAGCTGACTACCAAATTTTAGGCAATTTTATGAGTTTTTGTCAATTTTAAGCCTGATAGTAAACGTTTATAACTAAGATTGTTGCATGTGCTTAAAGAGAATGAGATTTGAAACATTTTAAGACTAAAGAGATGAATATGTGAGCTACAGTTTTTAAAATACAATTTTTCAAAGTTCCCAATTGATAGCTGACTACCAAATTTTAGGCAATTTTATGAGTTTTTGTCAATTTTAAGCCTGATAGTAGACGTTTAAAACTAAGATTGTTACATGTATTCAAAGAGAATGAGATTTGAAACATTTTAGGACTAAAGAGATGAATATGTGAGCTACAGTTTTTAAAAGACAATTTTTCAAATTCCCAATTGATAGCTGACTACCAAATTTTAGGCAATTTTATGAGTTTTTGTCATTTTTAAGCCTGATAGTAAACGTTTATAACTAAGATTGTTACATGTGTTTAAAAAGAATGAGATTTGGAACATTTTAAGACTAAAGAGATGAATATGTGAGCTACAGTTTTTAAAATACAATTTTTCAAAGTTCCCAATTGATAGCTGACTACCAAATTTTAGGCAATTTTATGAGTTTTTGTCAATTTTAAGCCTGATAGTAAACGTTTATAACTAAGATTGTTGCATGTGCTTAAAGAGAATGAGATTTGAAACATTTTAAGACTAAAGAGATGAATATGTGAGCTACAGTTTTTAAAATACAATTTTTCAAAGTTCCCAATTGATAGCTGACTACCAAATTTTAGGCAATTTTATGAGTTTTTGTCAATTTTAAGCCTGATAGTAAACGTTTATAACTAAGATTGTTACATGTATTCAAAGAGAATGAGATTTGAAACATTTTAAGGCTAAAGAGATGAATATGTGAGCTACAGTTTTTAAAATACAATTTTTCAAAGTTCCCAATTGATAGCTGACTACCAAATTTTAGGCAATTTTATGAGTTTTTGTCAATTTTAAGCCTGATAGTAAACGTTTATAACTAAGATTGTTACATGTATTCAAAGAGAATGAGATTTGAAACATTTTAAGACTAAAGAGATGAATATGTGAGCTACAGTTTTTAAAATACAATTTTTCAAAGTTCCCAATTGATAGCTGACTACCAAATTTTAGGCAATTTTATGAGTTTTTGTCATTTTTAAGCCTGATAGTAAACGTTTATAACTAAGATTGTTACATGTATTTAAAGAGAATGAGATTTGGAACATTTTAAGACTAAAGAGATGAATATGTGAGCTACAGTTTTTAAAATACAATTTTTCAAAGTTCCCAATTGATAGCTGACTACCAAATTTTAGGCAATTTTATGAGTTTTTGTCAATTTTAAGCCTGATAGTAAACGTTTATAACTAAGATTGTTACATGTATTCAAAGAGAATGAGATTTGAAACATTTTAAGACTAAAGAGATGAATATGTGAGCTACAGTTTTTAAAATACAATTTTTCAAAGTTCCCAATTGATAGCTGACTACCAAATTTTAGGCAATTTTATGAGTTTTTGTCATTTTTAAGCCTGATAGTAAACGTTTATAACTAAGATTGTTACATGTATTTAAAGAGAATGAGATTTGGAACATTTTAAGACTAAAGAGATGAATATGTGAGCTACAGTTTTTAAAATACAATTTTTCAAATTCCCAATTGATAGCTGACTACCAAATTTTAGGCAATTTTATAAGTTTTTGTCAATTTTAAGCCTGATAGTAAACGTTTATAACTAAGATTGTTACATGTATTTAAAGAGAATGAGATTTGGAACATTTTAAGACTAAAGAAATGAATATGTGAGCTACAGTTTTTAAAAGACAATTTTTCAAATTCCCAATTGATAGCTGACTACCAAATTTTAGGCAATTTTATAAGTTTTTGTCAATTTTAAGCCTGATAGTAAACGTTTATAACTAAGACTGTTACATGTATTCAAAGAGAATGAGATTTGAAACATTTTAAGGCTAAAGAGATGAATATGTGTGCTACAGTTTTTAAAATACAATTTTTCAAAATTCCCAATTGATAGCTGACTACCAAATTTTAGGCAATTTTATGAGTTTTTGTCAATTTTAAGCCTGATAGTAAACGTTTATAACTAAGATTGTTACATGTATTTAAAGAGAATGAGATTTGGAACATTTTAAGACTAAAGAAATGAATATGTGAGCTACAGTTTATAAAAGACAATTTTTCAAATTCCCAATTGATAGCTGACTACCAAATTTTAGGCAATTTTATAAGTTTTTGTCAATTTTAAGCCTGATAGTAAACGTTTATAACTAAGATTGTTACATGTATTTAAAGAGAATGAGATTTGGAACATTTTAAGACTAAAGAGATGAATATGTGAGCTACAGTTTTTAAAATACAATTTTTCAAAATTCCCAATTGATAGCTGACTACCAAATTTTAGGCAATTTTATGAGTTTTTGTCAATTTTAAGCCTGATAGTAAACGTTTATAACTAAGATTGTTACATGTATTCAAAGAGAATGAGATTTGAAACATTTTAAGACTAAAGAGATGAATATGTGAGCTACAGTTTTTAAAATACAATTTTTCAAAGTTCCCAATTGATAGCTGACTACCAAATTTTAGGCAATTTTATGAGTTTTTGTCATTTTTAAGCCTGATAGTAAACGTTTATAACTAAGATTGTTACATGTATTTAAAGAGAATGAGATTTGGAACATTTTAAGACTAAAGAGATGAATATGTGAGCTACAGTTTTTAAAATACAATTTTTCAAATTCCCAATTGATAGCTGACTACCAAATTTTAGGCAATTTTATAAGTTTTTGTCAATTTTAAGCCTGATAGTAAACGTTTATAACTAAGATTGTTACATGTATTTAAAGAGAATGAGATTTGGAACATTTTAAGACTAAAGAAATGAATATGTGAGCTACAGTTTTTAAAAGACAATTTTTCAAATTCCCAATTGATAGCTGACTACCAAATTTTAGGCAATTTTATAAGTTTTTGTCAATTTTAAGCCTGATAGTAAACGTTTATAACTAAGACTGTTACATGTATTCAAAGAGAATGAGATTTGAAACATTTTAAGGCTAAAGAGATGAATATGTGTGCTACAGTTTTTAAAATACAATTTTTCAAAATTCCCAATTGATAGCTGACTACCAAATTTTAGGCAATTTTATGAGTTTTTGTCAATTTTAAGCCTGATAGTAAACGTTTATAACTAAGATTGTTACATGTATTTAAAGAGAATGAGATTTGGAACATTTTAAGACTAAAGAAATGAATATGTGAGCTACAGTTTATAAAAGACAATTTTTCAAATTCCCAATTGATAGCTGACTACCAAATTTTAGGCAATTTTATAAGTTTTTGTCAATTTTAAGCCTGATAGTAAACGTTTATAACTAAGATTGTTACATGTATTTAAAGAGAATGAGATTTGGAACATTTTAAGACTAAAGAGATGAATATGTGAGCTACAGTTTTTAAAATACAATTTTTCAAAGTTCCCAATTGATAGCTGACTACCAAATTTTAGGCAATTTTATGAGTTTTTGTCAATTTTAAGCCTGATAGTAGACGTTTAAAACTAAGATTGTTACATGTATTCAAAGAGAATGAGATTTGAAACATTTTAGGACTAAAGAGATGAATATGTGAGCTACAGTTTTTAAAAGACAATTTTTCAAATTCCCAATTGATAGCTGACTACCAAATTTTAGGCAATTTTATGAGATTTTGTCAATTTTAAGCCTGATAGTAAACGTTTATAACTAAGATTGTTACATGTGTTTAAAAAGAATGAGATTTGAAACATTTTAAGGCTAAAGAGATGAATATGTGAGCTACAGTTTTTAAAGTACAATTGTTCAAAATTCCCAATTGATAGCTGACTACCAAATTTTAGGCAATTTTATGAGTTTTTGTCATTTTTAAGCCTGATAGTAAACGTTTATAACTAAGATTGTTACATGTGTTTAAAAAGAATGAGATTTGGAACATTTTAAGACTAAAGAGATGAATATGTGAGCTACAGTTTTTAAAATACAATTTTTCAAAGTTCCCAATTGATAGCTGACTACCAAATTTTAGGCAATTTTATGAGTTTTTGTCAATTTTAAGCCTGATAGTAGACGTTTAAAACTAAGATTGTTACATGTATTCAAAGAGAATGAGATTTGAAACATTTTAGGACTAAAGAGATGAATATGTGAGCTACAGTTTTTAAAAGACAATTTTTCAAATTCCCAATTGATAGCTGACTACCAAATTTTAGGCAATTTTATGAGATTTTGTCAATTTTAAGCCTGATAGTAAACGTTTATAACTAAGATTGTTACATGTGTTTAAAAAGAATGAGATTTGAAACATTTTAAGGCTAAAGAGATGAATATGTGAGCTACAGTTTTTAAAGTACAATTGTTCAAAATTCCCAATTGATAGCTGACTACCAAATTTTAGGCAATTTTATGAGTTTTTGTCATTTTTAAGCCTGATAGTAAACGTTTATAACTAAGATTGTTACATGTGTTTAAAAAGAATGAGATTTGGAACATTTTAAGACTAAAGAGATGAATATGTGAGCTACAGTTTTTAAAATACAATTTTTCAAAGTTCCCAATTGATAGCTGACTACCAAATTTTAGGCAATTTTATGAGTTTTTGTCAATTTTAAGCCTGATAGTAAACGTTTATAACTAAGATTGTTACATGTGTTTAAAAAGAATGAGATTTGGAACATTTTAAGACTAAAGAGATGAATATGTGAGCTACAGTTTTTAAAATACAATTTTTCAAAGTTCCCAATTGATAGCTGACTACCAAATTTTAGGCAATTTTATGAGTTTTTGTCAATTTTAAGCCTGATAGTAAACGTTTATAACTAAGATTGTTACATGTGTTTAAAAAGAATGAGATTTGAAACATTTTAAGGCTAAAGAGATGAATATGTGAGCTACAGTTTTTAAAGTACAATTGTTCAAAATTCCCAATTGATAGCTGACTACCAAATTTTAGGCAATTTTATGAGTTTTTGTCATTTTTAAGCCTGATAGTAAACGTTTATAACTAAGATTGTTACATGTGTTTAAAAAGAATGAGATTTGGAACATTTTAAGACTAAAGAGATGAATATGTGAGCTACAGTTTTTAAAATACAATTTTTCAAAGTTCCCAATTGATAGCTGACTACCAAATTTTAGGCAATTTTATGAGTTTTTGTCAATTTTAAGCCTGATAGTAGACGTTTAAAACTAAGATTGTTACATGTATTCAAAGAGAATGAGATTTGAAACATTTTAGGACTAAAGAGATGAATATGTGAGCTACAGTTTTTAAAAGACAATTTTTCAAATTCCCAATTGATAGCTGACTACCAAATTTTAGGCAATTTTATGAGATTTTGTCAATTTTAAGCCTGATAGTAAACGTTTATAACTAAGATTGTTACATGTGTTTAAAAAGAATGAGATTTGAAACATTTTAAGGCTAAAGAGATGAATATGTGAGCTACAGTTTTTAAAGTACAATTGTTCAAAATTCCCAATTGATAGCTGACTACCAAATTTTAGGCAATTTTATGAGTTTTTGTCATTTTTAAGCCTGATAGTAAACGTTTATAACTAAGATTGTTACATGTGTTTAAAAAGAATGAGATTTGGAACATTTTAAGACTAAAGAGATGAATATGTGAGCTACAGTTTTTAAAATACAATTTTTCAAAGTTCCCAATTGATAGCTGACTACCAAATTTTAGGCAATTTTATGAGTTTTTGTCAATTTTAAGCCTGATAGTAAACGTTTATAACTAAGATTGTTACATGTGTTTAAAAAGAATGAGATTTGGAACATTTTAAGACTAAAGAGATGAATATGTGAGCTACAGTTTTTAAAATACAATTTTTCAAAGTTCCCAATTGATAGCTGACTACCAAATTTTAGGCAATTTTATGAGTTTTTGTCAATTTTAAGCCTGATAGTAGACGTTTAAAACTAAGATTGTTACATGTATTCAAAGAGAATGAGATTTGAAACATTTTAGGACTAAAGAGATGAATATGTGAGCTACAGTTTTTAAAAGACAATTTTTCAAATTCCCAATTGATAGCTGACTACCAAATTTTAGGCAATTTTATGAGATTTTGTCAATTTTAAGCCTGATAGTAAACGTTTATAACTAAGATTGTTACATGTGTTTAAAAAGAATGAGATTTGAAACATTTTAAGGCTAAAGAGATGAATATGTGAGCTACAGTTTTTAAAGTACAATTGTTCAAAATTCCCAATTGATAGCTGACTACCAAATTTTAGGCAATTTTATGAGTTTTTGTCATTTTTAAGCCTGATAGTAAACGTTTATAACTAAGATTGTTACATGTGTTTAAAAAGAATGAGATTTGGAACATTTTAAGACTAAAGAGATGAATATGTGAGCTACAGTTTTTAAAATACAATTTTTTAAAATTCCCAATTGATAGCTGACTACCAAATTTTAGGCAATTTTATGAGTTTTTGTCAATTTTAAGCCTGATAGTAAACGTTTATAACTAAGATTGTTACATGTATTTAAACAGGATGAGATTTGAAACATTTTAAGACTAAAGAGATTTAATATAAGGTACAGGATTACCACAGCCTATTGTACGCAAACAGTTTCCAATCAAATTGGCGTTTGCGATTACAATTAATAAAAGTCAAGGACAGACTTTTGAGAAAATTGGAATTTACCTTGATGGTCCTTGCTTTGCCCATGGACAACTTTATGTGGCGTTAAGTAGAGTAGGACTGGGTGAAAATTTGCGAATTTTCATGACAGATGGACCACAACAAGGTAAATTTAAATTTCGCAATAATAGACGTTTTACAAGAAATGTGGTTTATCGCAATGTTATTGAGCAAGCTCAAAATAATATATTTCAAGGATATAACAATAGTCAACAACCACAACCGATAATACCTCCTCCCATAATACCTCCTCCAGTTCAAAGAGTTAATAATATACCTCAACTTAGACCAACAATAACATCATCACCATTATCATCACAACCGCAGCCGCAGCCACCACCATCACCGCCATTGCCACTGCTGCGATCGCCACCGCTACCACCGTTGCCACCACGATTACCATCTAGAAATACCATTTTGGATAATGTTTGTCCAAATCCAACTGTATTACCACCAGTTAGTTGGATTACTGGCGTTACACATTTTTCAAACTCTCAATTACAAAAGAGAGTTTCAACTAATATTGGTCAAGCTGGAACATCATGTTATAAAGGTTAGTTATTTAAATAGAAAAGTATTTTTTTTATATTAATTATTTTTTTTTTTATAGGAACACCACCAGAGAAATCAAAAGGAAAAGGAAAGAAAAAAGAAAAAGAGAAAAAGAAGGAAAAAGAAAATGATCCACCAAATGAAGATGATTATTCGAGTGATGATGAATATATTAGTCCAGTGTTCCGTAGATATCCACCAATAAAAATAATACCACCACAACTACCAGTGCCTTCGTCACCACCGCCGCCGCCGCCGCCGCCGCCGCAGTGATTGTCACCACCGCCGCCGCCGCTGCAGCAGCTATTGTCACTGCCTTAAGCCGTAGCCACTGCCGCTGTCGTCACCGCTATTAACCTCCAACGACAAATTGGGTTGATCAAAGATTAAATGAAATTTATGGAAAGGTGGAGTTCCCTTGATCCCCATATAAAACGGCATGTTTCTTTAAATATTCAGCCTGGCATATATATATATATAAGAAACTAAGTGTATGTAATTAAAATATATATATATATATATATATATATATATACAAAAATAATTATAATATTTTTAGTACCATCAAGACTGCTACGGGCATATTATTGGGATATTGAATAACTATGTAATGAAGCTTTAAGTTTTCGTTAAAAAAAGCGCCAGTATAACATCTACCATAAATCAACAAAATTTTATGGATAGAAGAATGAATGAAAACAATAAGATTCCGTCGAAAATGTAAATAATTTAAAATATATTTATATATATATTTTATAAATTACTTTTTTTATATGTATAGCACCACTACAAGATCCATAACCATTCCACCATAACATCCATAATAAATCAACATAATTATATGGATAGTAATAATAATGAATGAAGATAGAAAGTTTCCGTCAAAATTGTAAGTTGTTTAAAAAATAATTAAATTTAAATTGTTTAAAAAAATTAAATTTCATTATTTGCTGTATTATTTTTTAAAACATTTTTAGAGACACTGAAGTTAGAGGCTGTAGATAGTCTTTGGTGTCAATAATAGGCAAGTTTGGTTAGAGTGGTTTTAGGTGGTTAAAAGTTATTAGAGTAATAAAATAGGTTATCCTGAGAAATGATCTACAGTAAACCGATCTGTCCGCAAATATTAAGGGTTATAACCGGTGTAGAACGTTTTATATAGTATATTAAGTATGGAGAACGGTAAGGAATGCTTTCCGTTCGAAGACAATTGTTTGGAGGAGGAGCGAAGCGACGACTCCAATTATTGTCTGAGAACGGTAATCCCTAACGTTCGACATGCTTATAACGTTTTTTGCGCGATTGGAGTTTCTAGAATAATAATAATAATAATTTATATCAATACATAGTGATAATCGGGAAGAATGAAACTGAAAACTTTGGGTGGCTGTTCCATGGTTGCTATGGTTTTGTCCCAAACAAGTAAAATTGTCTTTGTGATACAATCATTCCTATATAGTTTCGTTTTGTAGTTCCGTTTTTGAAGCAAATATGAGCGATAGTGATGATCTACCGGTTGATTTAGAAGACGCTTGGCAAGAAGGATGTTCGGCAATAATTCCAGAAAAATCTAAAGTCCGATATGAACAGACATACAAGTTGTTTAAGGAATGGTGTGAAGCAAAGAAAATTTCTGTAAATGTAAAGAGCTTGTTAGCGTATTTTGTGGTGAGAAGTGGACACTTTGAGGCCCCAGGCAGTTTATGGGCGGAGTATTCTAGACTGAAGAGTACAATTTTTCTCCATGATGCTATCGATATTTCTAAGTTTGCTACATTAATTGCTTATCTTAAGAGAAAAAATATTGGATATCGGCCTAAGAAAGCTAAAATTTTTTCCAAAGAAGACATGGAAAAATTCTTGAATGAAGCACCAGACGAACAATTTTTAATTCAAAAGGTATGTTGTAGATGATGAGGTGGTACATCTGAGTTCTAAGGAAACAATATATTTGCAGGTAGCAATGATATTGGAAGTATCGGGCACTTGTAGACGAGAGGAATTGTACAATATTAAAATGAGTGACATAGAAGAACATGAAGAAATGTTTATAGTAAATATTCCAAATACAAAAACGAATATTCAGCGAACGTTCACAGTTATTAATAAAGAAAATGAAGCAGTTCATTATTTGGAAATACTTCGAAAATACATAAGAATTCGACCAAGCAACCCAACGTCAGATCATTTATTTCTGAACTATCGAAATGGCAAATGCACTAGGTAAGTCACAGGAAAAGGCACAATTGGAGGGTGGCCGTCAAAAATTGCAAAGTATTTAAAGTTGCAAGCCCCTGAAGGTTTTACTGGACACTCGTTTTAACGCACATTGGCTACACTTTTGGCGAATAACGGAATTAATGTGTTGGAACTAAAAAGACATGGTGGGTGGCGTTCATCAACGGTGGCCGAGAGTTACGTGGAAGATTCCCTTCAAAACAAAATTGAATTTGCTCATAAAATTTTACACAGGGATGTTGGCGGACTATTACAACAACCTGGGACTTCTACGTCGGAGTTTGTCTATAAACACTAGAAACTCAAATGCGAGTAAACAGGCACAGTAAACTGATAAAAACAACCAATCGCGCAAAAAAGTAATAAAAAAATAATCTAACATTATCTACTAATTTGGGAATTCTCAATTTTATTAAAGTATATTTATGTTATTCTAAACATTCTAGAATATTTTTATGCAACAAAGTATCAATTGCAAAAAAACTAAGAGTATTTTGCTTTGTTTTATGCAATAGTTTAAAACATTCTAGGACATCTATGGAGGGAAAACTAAACAGTTTTATATTTTCTTATAAATTGGGTTTTTTCAAAATTTTTGAAATATATTTACGTTACTCTAAACATTCTAAAACATTTTATTTTTCTTTTTTGCACTATTAAATTTAGACGTTCAAGAACATTCTATAGAGCAAAAACAAAACAATTTACATTTGTTAGTAAATTTAAATTTTACGAGTTTGAGTTTTTTTGAATTTTTTATAATATATTTAAGCTATTCTAAACATAATAGGATATTATAAACTTTTTTTCTGATCGCACTATCAAATTGACGTTAAACGTTAAACTAAACAATCTAGAATATTTTTATGTCATGAACTATTGATTCAAGCACAGTTTAAACTATTTGCTTTATTTCACGGAATGGTTTCAAACATTCTAGAATATTTTATGTAGCGAACACAAAACATTTTTTATTTTTTTAATAATCTGGGTTTTTTCAAAATTTATATAATGTATTTACATTATTCTAAACACTCCAGAATTTTCTAGAATACTTTTCCCTTTTTCAATATAGAATTTACATTATTTTAAACACTCTGGTATATTTTTACCTAACAAGCTATCAATTCAGACTGTTTTTCTTTTTTATACATAATAGTTTAAAACATTCTAGAACATTTTGTAGTGCAATAACAAAGCAATACAATATTTTTTAATAATTTGCTACTTTGTGAATATTACTAAGTGTATATACGTTACCAAAAATATTCTAGAATATTTTTATGTAACAAATTATTATTTCCAGAATAATTTAGATTATTTTGATTTATTTCAGATAATGATTTTAGATATTCTAGGACATTCTATAGAGCAAAAACAAAACAAATTTCATTTGTTAGAAAATTAATTTTTTAAAAAATTTTTTGTAATATATTTGAGCTATTCTAAACATTCTAGAATATTTTAAACTTTTTTTCTGATCGCACTATAAAATTTACGTTATACTAAAGAATCTAGAATGTTTTTATATAATTAACTATTGATTCTAGCACAATTTAAACCATTTGTTTTATTTGACAGAATGGTTTTAAACATTCTAGAATACTCTATAAAGCAATAACAAAACATTTTTTTATTTTTTAATAAATTGGGTATTTTCAAAATTTTTAAAGTATATGAGTTATTTGAAACATTCTAGAATATTCTTCTGTTTTGCACAGTAGATAGTAAAATGTTACTTCTGGACCAGGACATTTGGCGTCTTAAAAATCAAGGCAAAATTTTACAAATTTAGCTGTTTGCCCAAAAGCAAACAACCGAATAGGGCCTAAAACCTCTCAAAAATCATAATTTTTATCCACCCCAAAAGTTCCCAAATATGTGTAGACCACCAAAAATTGGACACACGAAAAAACCGTTAAAATCTCCCAAAATAATGGAAAATTACCTCAAGAACGCCCTAAAAAACTAACAAAATACCTTGTTTTTACACACCCCAAAATGGCTTTTTACTTCTGGACCAGGACATTTGGCGTCTTGAAAAACAAGGCAGAATCTTACAAATCTAGCTGTTTTTTCCAAAACTCCACAACCAAAAAAGGCCTAACACCTCTCAAAAAGCATTAATTTTCATACACCCCAAAAACAGCTCTTCATTTCTGGACCAGGACATTTGGCGCACGCGAAAATCAATTAAAATTATCTAAAAAACAGGAAAAATTTTTACAAATTTCCTCGTTTTTAAACACCCCAAAAACTTTGATATTCGTTTATCTCAATAAGAACTAAGAAATATAACAAAAACACTTTAATATTCAGGGTGCGGGACGCCGCACCCTGGATATTCGTCTCAATAAGAACTATGTAAAATAGATATAAAATCAATTCGTCTATGTCAAAAAAACTGCTCTACCAAAACCATTGTCAAATCTCTAGTTTTCACACACCTCAAAACAGATTTTCATTTCTGAACCAAGCCTATTGGCGCATGGAAAAAATCAATGAAAAACAAATTAAAGCGACTTAAAATCCTCGACACTCCAAGTAAAATTACTTTAAAAACCAGGAAAAATTCTTATAAATTCCCTAGTTTTTAGATACCCCAAAAATAGCTCTTCATTTCTGGACCAAGCCAATTGGCGCATGGCAAAGGTGTTAAAAATTATTACCAAATAAATTTTGCATACCCCAACTGTATTCAACTATTATACGCACATAAAAAAGATACACCTAATTGTTCGAAGTCTACTAAAATATCTGAACACTCCATTATGGATTTTCATTTAGAGATCGCTATTAAAACTTTAATGTTATCGTAAACATGTTCGGTTTGTGTCTTAATTATCAAAAAATATCACACGTATACGACAACGTTTAACGTTAATCAAGCGTTGGTAATTTTAACAAAAACGTGAACGTAAACGTTGTCATGCCATGGAAATATTTGTTTTCAACACCCCAATATTCGACTATGCCTTCATGATAATTCTTGGATTCAGAATATTTACAGAATTAATAAAAATAAGTGCAAAACATTCCCCGTTTTCATTCCGACTACAATCCGATCTATTCTTACAGCATCTCCTCTTTCACGACAGCTTATACCGTTTATAGGTATGTGTCTATCGACGAGAATCATCGGCACGACCATCAATCACAATCCTGAATTCGTCTTCGACTCATGAGCCTTTGGCGAATCAACAGGACAGACAGGTCATTGTTGTTCGATATTACTGTAAGTCATGAATGGATGGAAGAGTCCCAAAACCGAGAAATGTTTTGAGAATATTTGGCAGCACTCAGTTGCCCGTCAATCCTCGTGGGTCCTCAATCTCTATGGCCACTCGAGATCTCACCAGTTCAGATTTAAGAACAACTGCATTCTCAATAAAAAAAGCGGCGATAGGAATCGAACTCAAAACCTTGTAATTATCTGTCTCACTCTTTTCTAACTGAGCTATTTATGTCTTGTCCATTATAATTCGGACAAGGTCCTCATGAGCGAAGCGATTTCTAATCAGCTACAATAATACATCAAATTGCGCAATATTACGAAATTTAAAAAAAAAAGTTGGATCCGCGGGGGTTCGAACCCGATACACCCCTTGGATTGAAAGCAAATATCTTACCAACACGCCCATAATGGCTCTTGTACAGTCGTTTTCGAATGAAAGATCTTATAGTGTCTGTCCTAATTTTCTTATTTATTAAAAAATGAAATTCGTTTCGCATGCTACGCACTAGTGTACATAACAATTATTGTATCCAAATTAAATTTATTTTTTAAAGGTAAACACGCACGTAATACGCTGAATACGCTCGATCGTGCAGCGCTTAAATTTGATAACGAATAACGCATTTTGACTTCTGAGCGTTTTTATTAAACAGAAAACGGTCGATGGTCGAGCGTTGGTATCCTTCAAAAATACGCTGATACATCGGCCTACTCGTTAAAAAAAACGGGTTTACTGTAAAAGCAATTTTTTTTCCGTTATAGAAATTGCTCTTATTCTGATTAACAATCAATACTTTTAAATTTTTAGCTGATTTTTTTGGTTTGCATATCTTAATGGAATTCTAGACACAATATTATCACAAGTTCATTCACATCCTAATTGTTAGGATTTTACATTGGCTAAAAAAATATTATTACACCTAAGTAACGATGCCAACGTAAAATTCGTTTTTTTATAATTTGTTTTTGTAAGACAACTACTTACTAAAATTGTTTTTTTTTTTGTTTTGTGATATTAAACCGTTATACATTTTTATATTTTGTAAATAATAAAGTTTAAATTGGGCCAGTTTATAAAAAGCAAAACAATATAGTTAGCGCCATCTAGAGCAGTGTGTGTCTGTCTATATACTGTTCAGAACCAACTGTGGGAACGAAATCAATAATCTTGGGTCACAAAATATGACAGGTCGTTTTTTATTACATGAAACATTGATCATTTTTTATAATAGTTAGTATCATACAAAAACATTTAGACTTAAAAAATCCTGTCTAGACAACCTATATCAATAAAATTAAATACATAAAATTATCGTTTTCAATCTCATTTTATTCTAGGTAAACAAATTTCACACTTCTACCGTTCGTAAATGAGATAACACATTTTGTACAGAAACACAGTTTTTAGAAATGTATAAACATAAACAAATTCGGTACCATATATCAGCTTAGCTAACATAAACGATAATTTCAATTTTTTTTTCGTTTTGTTATAATCCGACGGAACGTCTAAAAGTTAAGTTTCATAAGGGATTTATGTGAACTAAGCTATATGATACCATATCCTTTACAATTTACTAGATTTTACGATCAGCTTGTCATCAGAAATATTTGCGAAAGAGTCAACAACCTGTTCATAAGATGTTGCAAAACCACAGACAGTTACTTTTTGATGGTTCGTGTGTAGCCCAATATATATTTTGTCTTTTGTAATATTCTTTCCTTCAAAAGCTTTATAGTACTCATTGTCAAAAATTTGTTTGAGACCAGCTTGTGCACTACTCTGATCAAACTTCACTTCTATAATTATTCCTGTGCCATCCTTTCTTATTAACAGTAAGTCAAATCGATTTCTTTTATTTTCTTGACAAAATCCTTCGCACAATGTATCGAATTTGTTTACACAAAAAGCATAGAGAATACCCTTAAGTTCATCATGATTCTTTGGCTTGAAACTTCCAGAAAATAAGCTTGCAATGGAATCTGCGAACATTTGAAATGATTCATTATTGTGACGATCTAAATCATTTATAGCCGTCCTATATTTTCTAATCATCTCGTTACTAATATTGTATTTGCTCTTAAAGTACGATGTATCATAAAACTGAGAAAGAATTTCGTCTGTTGCTTCACCATTTGGTATAACGTAAACATCCTGGTATCGATTCCGTTCAGTTATGTTGAAATATCCCCGATCCTTCATATACTGGAGGAATAAATCGGCATGTTCGTCATCGACCTCACTAGGTTGTAACATCACTTCCATCAGTATCATAACGTGTTCAGGTGTCAACCTATCCACAGGCTTCTCTACAGTAACTCTACCTTCGGTAATAATACAACTAAATTTGTCTCTAAGACCCTCAACTGCAAACAGTTTGTTCAAGGGTTGAATCCCGTGGCTACTAAAATAATATCTAGGTGCGTGCTTCTTTATATCTGGACTCTTATTAGCTTCATGTTTCGTGCGTCGCCGTGCAACTATCCAATCCTGGAGATATTTTAAAACAGAAAATGTGTTATATAACTGTAGATTTGTGCCAAGCACTTTATAGCCATTATAATAAGATAAAATGTCGTTTCCATTAAAACCCTTGAATACAGGCATCTTTAGTAAATCTGCTACTTCATCCTTGGTAAATCCATAATATTCAGAAAAAGCATGAATTTCTAGGAATGGACAAATAGAAACATTGTTGGCGTACGGTGATAGAGTTGTTGACAATAAAACACAGGCGTTAATCAATGCACCTAATACCTTTTAGAACGGTACTCAACATTTCCCCGATATACCGAATGATCTTCTTTACGTACGCTAGTTCAATACTTTGTGATCCATGTAGCAACTTCATAAGAGGAGCGTCAAATTCTTCTATTAATATCAGCACTCTTTTATTGAATTGGATGTACAAATATTTTATTAACTTGTCTAAAGAATATCGCAAATCATCTTCACTTAACTCGGAGATAATTTCTTTACCTTCCTTCATTTCCCCTTTTTCGCCATTACAAAACAAATTAAATTTTGCCCTATCCCGTTCAGATAAATGGCTTTGTTTGTCATCACCCAAATACCCGTGCCGTTCATATGTTTCACACAAACTTTTTTTGAGTGTCTTAATAAACGCGTTCCAATTATGAGGCGAAATATCCTTCAAGCTAAAGAAAATTACTGGATGCTGACCACAATGTTGGTAGAAGAATTGTCTGCTGTCGCATGTTCCATTTTCCAAATCGTCGTCCATGTGCTTTGTAGGACAGGTGCAGCTGTAAATTTGCAAGTGCTTGTTTCTAATAACGGTCTTGAATAGTTTGTAATTTTTTGGTGGAGTTTTGTTTTTATCTTCGACCCATTTTCCGGCTACATTCTTTTTCAAACAGGTAACGATATTTCCTTGTTCATCCACATCTGGTTCACAGAACACCTTCAAGGTATTCATGATTACCGATTTACCAAATCGACTAGGTGCTGTGATGAGAATTTTCTTTGCCGATGATTTTTCGTTTAGACTTCCTCGAAAAAATTTTTTTATAAATAGCGTTTTGTCAATAAACGCATTAGACGTAAGGAGAAGCTCCTCAAATTCTTCTGATTCTATAAGACAATCTTTCTGAAAATTTGAAAGAAACATTGCTAATAAAGAAATTAAGATCAACAAATTAACTTACATTGTCGTCAGAATTACTTTGCCCATTCCCTTCAAGTCCTTGGGCACCAGCTCCTAGAACCTCTACACCTCTGTTTTCGGTTGTTACATCCATCTGGTTATACAATAGGACACAATATATTAAGTTAAGGCCGGGATTAACAAAATTTATAAAGAAATTTAACAACATACTAAAATTTATACAAAACTTACATTTTCACTTATTCCGGACAGAGTTTCCAAGTCTGAAGAAATCGCCAATCTAGTTCTTTTACAAGGGGGCTGGGCCATTTATCTACAATAACAACAAGATTAACAATAAAAAATTATAATTAATCGTAATAATAATAATCAGTCAGGTGAACATGGTTTATAAATATAAGTAATTAAAATATGTAAAAAAAATAATCTGTAATGATAAGATCCTCAAACGGATAAATCAATGCTGAAAGAAAAAAAAATTAAGTAGCCCTTTATGATCAAGCTACAGAGTGATAAACAATGACTGAATCTGTTGGTATTAAAACAATCTGGACAAACCGTAAGTCACAATATTCGGGCGTGAATGTTCAATTAGGTTATCTCACATTGGGGATTTGAAAACACGATGAAAGGGAAAAAGGCTAGAAAGTCACAAACCCTGTCAAAATGTTGTCAGTGCAGTTAAATTTGACAACAGGAAATGTATTTATTCACAAAATCAATTGGTAATTAACTGTTTTCTAACTTTTAAAAAGTTTGAAAGTGACAATTACTCACTTTCACTCCCATTCCCTGGGTACGTTTCAATCGGTCAGTAATAATAAGAAAAAGACGTCGGTAATGAGACGTACCTAGCAGTTAGTAATGGTCATTCTTAAATTGTGCAGGCACGGGCAATATGTTTATTAAAAAACTAAACAATTGTAAATTTGATGTGAATTTGTTAAGTAATTTAATAAACGATAATATTATAATAGAGTTAGATTTTTACCTATTTTTTATTAAACTATTTATTACTTAGCAGAGGTACAAATTTCATTCAAAGTTGCAGTGCCGCCAACAGATTCAGTCATTGTTGATCACATCGAAATATCAGTAACCTCCTTATTTCTTTTTGAATGATGGAGGCAAATATTTTTTAAATAAATAAAAAAAAATGACCAATACTAAAGAGAACAAAATTGTAGCAGAATATTATACACCATTAAAAACAAGACAACCATCTGAACTCCAGCAATTCAAAAACTGTTACAAATCTTTTACTCAAGATAAAAAACTAAATATACCAAAAAATATCAATGAAGTAACTCAAATGAGAAATCGTAATTTTGCCATTGAATACCTCAATTCTACCGTAAATAAAAAACTAACAAAGACAGATTTTTGCAAATCTAAAAGTATTTCCAGAAATTCCCTTAATATGGGACTAAATTCAGTTGGAATTAAGATTGCATGTAAAACGAGAACAAACGGGAACAAACCAGAGCAATCCGGAACAAAAGAGAACAAATCGGAACAATTGGGAACAAAAGAGAGAAAAAGCAAAACAAAAAATAAAAAAATATTCGATAATGTAGAACACAAAGCAGGTAGTCGTAAACATATAAGTTTAGATGAAGAAGCAGATGAATTAATTAGTAAATCTTTAGAAACTTTTCAGTCATAAATGGACAAACTAGTTTCATACATTCCCAACGATGAGAAAGAAAAATGGAAAAAAGATTTAAAACCTATTATTACTGAAATAGACAGATTAGAAGATGGAGCAAAAATAGTTGGTTTCAAACAAGAAGTTGTAGATAAATATATTGCAAGAAAAGCAGCTAATTTATTCCTTGAACAATTAATTATGACAGACTGTGAACTAGAATCCGCTAATAATAAAATAGATGAATTAGACAACTACAATAATTATGATCCTGAATTAAGAAACAAAACAGTAGTAATACCATCAAACATCGATGATGTAAAGAAAAGAACCCTGAAAATATTTGAAAGACATACTAAAAATATGAGAGCAATAAATGAAAAAACTCAAAAATTGTAAATTAAATGGAAAGTACTGTATTCAAGAATTTAAATATATTCAATGAAGAATATCCAAAATTCCGAAAAAAGTTTTCAAGTCTCATTCAACAAGTTAACAAATTAAAAATTATTATTTTTGTTCTTATGTTTATTATCGTAATTGTAATTATTGTTTTCTTAATTTATTACTTCAACACTAATAAAAAATAGCGATTTATTCAACAATGTCCATGAACGTACCTAATACGTGTCCATAAGCTAATGTATCTGTATGTAGAATTAGGTAAAAGGTATCTTTTATCATCTTTCCAACTTAGAGACTTTTTCTTTACTTCTTCAGCAGTAAATATATCATGTTTATGACTCCTGATCACTTTCTGTCTATGGAAGTATTCTTTTTGATTAAACAAGCAATTTTTGTAATCTTCAAAACTTATTTCTTTCTTCAATACTGCTTTTTTGATACGTTTTAATTTTTTCGAAACAGAATTTTCGGTTCTGTAACTGTACATTTTTGACCTTAAACCTATGCATTCCAATTCATCTTTGAATTTCCCTATTACTTTCTTATTTTTATCAGAATATAATGGATGATCCTTTGGATAATCAGATGTATCAAAATAGTCGGGATTGTTTTTGATAAATTCATAGAAATCGACATTTTTAATCTCATATATAAAGCTATCAGTGTCTCCATAAAGAAGTTTTACGTTTTCATTAAATTCTTTTTTAATTACATTGTAATGGAAGTTATACATTAACAATTTCGATCGATAAATCTAATACAGCTTGCCCAATATAAATTGGTTTATTAAACAATATTTTTGTTTTAAAATTGTGAACTGCTGCCAGGTGTTTGCTAAATATAGTTCTGTGTTTAAAATTAGGTTTGTTTATCGCTTTTTGTAATTTTTCTTCATCACAATATAATTTAATATTTTGTTGGTTTCTAACAGATTGCATAGACTTACCATATGGGGCATTAACCATTAATTTCCAGAAATCTTTTTCAAAATCATTTTTCGCCTTTTGTCTTTGTTCAGTATTAAATTTTACATATGGTGCTATGAAATTTGACTGAGTAAATTTTATACCTCTGTGAACCTTTGTTATTCTAATACCTAAATTTTTGTAAAGTTTTAATGTTTCGTAATGAATTATATAATTTTTCTTATCATAGAAATGACAAAGTAGTTTTTCTACTTTTCCGCCCGGAGGAATTCTATTTTCCGGGGCTAAAGGGAGATCATTGAATTTGTTATGAATAGCTAAGTCTACTGGAAATGCTAAATCGACTTCCAAAACATAACCCGTATCACTATCTGATACCAATATACCGTCGACATTTTTAATTTCATCACAAGTCAACCATTTAAAGTCTTTTTCTGGTAATTTCTGAGATAAAGCCCATCCATATAGATTACTAGCATCTATATAGATAATCTGAGTATTTTCATCTGCTTGCTTTTCATACCTGTTACTACACTGTGAAATACCTCCTCTAATTCCCCTTTCAAAAAACAAATACATTTCATAATCAGTTAATAATTCCAACTCCACTGAAGTATATTTGAGCATACAGTCCCAAGCTAACACCGGCGTTGTATAATACCAAACAGGATCGAGTCTCTAACTCTTTTCCAAACATAAGTCTCTAAAATTTTCAAATACATCAGTTAACAGCAAAACATCTAGTTTTAAGTATAAATCATGCCATTCACCCAAATTTTTGATTTTAAAATGTTTCCATACTTTCACTGCATGTTTGAATTCTTCTTGAGAAATTCCTTCTTTTGTGAGCGAAGAATAAAATTTATCTATTGATGGAAGTTTTGTTTCAGAAAATTTCTCAAAAGAATCCATGTATTCATAAGGATATATTCCTTTTCGAATTATCTTGCTTTTTCCTTTCCTAAATAACACATCTAATTCATTATTTGAAAAGTATTTAATTATTTCTCTCAACTGACTTGATTCCAGATTAGATGACAAATTGTCTAGGCTACTTGCTAAAAATCTAAATGAATCGATAAATCTCAATTCGATATATCCATTATCATCCATTCTTAAAATTTTAATTTATTAGGTATTAATTTCAATTGACTTTTATCTTCTCCTAGATTTTTTTATAAACAAATGACAATCGTAAGAACTTAAATTATGGAATAAACAATGGTTGTCTATATTTCAAATTGCATTTTCTACAAGCAGCTCCCCTATATTTTCCAGTGTAGTGATCATGATCTCTTACTTTTGGATTTTCTATAGAAAACACATTTTCACAAAGATAACAAATTTTTGTTTTTTCATATACTTCTAGTTCGATATCTTTTATGGGTTTATTTTCTTTTAATAACTTATATATTGTTCTGGTATGTTCAGTTATTCTTTTTATAAAACGTTTATCACTTTCCTCTCCTCTGTAAATTTCCAATGGGTTATCAATATTATTATAAGCACTCTTAATGTATAATCCATAACCACAGGGAACATGAAATTGTGTTTTATGAGTATATGATGATTCAGGATTTGGTTCGCATGTAGGAATAGGTTTCAGAATAGATTCAAAATCAGAATAAATGACATACGGATGTCTTAACATTCTTTGAATATTTTTAAATTTTAATACATTATCATCAGGCATGTTCGGAACACATGATTCATTACTAAAGCACACATTTTGATGTTTCTTTAAAGCATCTTCAGTTCTAGCGGAGTAGTTTAAACATCTTCTACAGAAATATTTTTTGCTTCTATTTATTTCCAACTGATCGATCATTTAACAATCGACTCAAATTCTTGATCCAACAATAATGATTGTTGTCTTTATTTCCAAAGTATAGTAAGTCGATATTCATTTCATAAAATCGCTTCTTATTATGATACAAAGGATAAAATATTTGTTCTTCGTAACTAAACACGGTAACATTAATTTTATTATGTGATTCAAATTTAGGTATGTCCTGGATTGTTACAGGAAAATTTATTCCTTCAAAATTTAATTCGTTTATATATTCCGGCTTATTATAATGATTCAGTCTATCTACATGTTCTTTTGCTTGATGTAAACAGGATATTACGCTGTACATAAAGCATTTGTTATCGTTGTTTTTAACATTAACGCAAGCTTTTTTATCTTTAATCCACTTGGGTAATTCTACATATGAATTTCCGCTTAAAGGTGTATATTTGTTTATATTAATGCGCAAATGATTTATATTTTTCAGAGTCCATCCAGATCCTTTTTCTTGTAGTTCATCACATCTTGATATAAATAAATCCTTTTGTTCATCCCAGTATTCCTCTAAGGCGTCTTTTTCTCTTAGTATAACATTTGGTAACTGAAATTTATGTATCATTGTGAAGTCTTCATTTTCCAGCTTCATAAACTCACATTCCATCTCTAGATTGGTTTTAATATTTTTATGGAGATTTAAAGCATTTATAATTATTTTAATAGCCTTTTCTTTTATCATATCCATGTATGTTTCCATATCTATACCTTCTTCTAGATTATTATGTTGATATGTTAATAATCTTCCCTTAAAAACAACCTGAACTAAAATGAAATCTGGCTCTGGATTATGTCTTGCTTGATGCAACTGCATTCGACTTTCCTTAATATACTTTCCACATTCATCACATTTGATCTTTCTTACTCTTTCTTTTTTTGGTTTAGAAAATATGGCATCATCAAACGGAAATATTTCCAAGCTCTTCTTGTTTTCTCTTTTTATTTTTAATTGCTCTTCAGCATTAATAATCTCGTTTATCAATTCTGCCTTATTGTATCTTTTAATGTATCTTATACCTAAGGATTTTGCCATATTACGTAATTCGAGCAAACGACGACTATTCAAATCATGTTTTAATTTATGCAAATGTATTCGAGTTTCCTCGATATATGTTTCACACATATCACATTTTATCTTCTTTACTCTATTTTTTTTTTTTGGTTTAGCAAATATATCGTCATCAAACTGAAATGTTTTTAGGTTCTTTTTGTTTTCTTTCTCTTTATGGAGGTGCATTCGGGTGCTTTTGATATATTTTCCACATATGTCACATTTGATTTTACTAACTCTCTTTTTCCTTGGTTCAGCAAATAAATCATCATCAAATGAAAATATTTCTGAATTCGCTTCGCTCATGAGGACTCTGTCCGAAGCTTTGATAATAGCTTTTATTAAGTCTGCTTTAGTATATTTTCTAATATATTTGATGTCTAATGATTTTGCAATATTAAACAGTTCAACAGATAAACGAAGATTACTTAAGTTCCTTCGTTCCATTTATTATAGGAAAAAATCTAACAAACAATTTTTAGTAAATAAATAAATTCAATCCATTTTTATGCAAACTTGTTTTTATATGCCTTCTAAAATTAGTTCTAGTGTAATATCTACCACAATCACATAATAAACGAGTAGAATTAACTGCTTTTTTACATTGTTTACATGTTTCTTCATATTTATTTCTATAGTTATAAAAATCATCTGGACATTTTAATTCCAAACAAATGGAGCAAAGACTTGTCATTTATTAGAAAATTTATTCATCAAAGACTTGAAGATTAGGAAAACGAATTTTAAGAAAATCTAGTTTTGCCAAGGTTAATACGTTATTTTCATACATTTTAAATTGATTATGCATATTTTTAAATACTAATCGTTCAAAGTCATTATTTGGTTTGCTTCTCATATCGTTCAACTTTTTTTGAAACATTTGCCATGTTTCTTGGTCATCGTTATGTGATCGCGATTCATTTAATTTATTACATTTTTTTCATAAGAAATTATCTATAAACAGTGCATACTAAAACACACTGTCCCTTTTTAGGTAAAATTGTGATAAGTCTCGAGATTCAAAAAAATATGTGTGGTATAGGGAGGTGGTGATCAATTTAATGTTTATTTAATTAATTGTCAAAAAAAATAAATACTTGTAATAAAAGGGATCTAGTACAATATGCGAGGCAATATGGGACCTACGTATTATAAAAAGTCTACATAAAATAAATGAAAAGCTAGATATCAACGTAGATTCAAGAGAAAAGAGCAATTATTTTAGAATAATAATATAAATAAAGCTATTAGAAGTAATTATATGATGAAGACAAATAACGTATGGAAAGAATTTTATCATCCAAGAAAGAAGAAGCGAAAAATTGACATCAGAGGGTTTTCCCACAATATGAAAGCATGGCAAATGAATTGGAGCAATTGAAAAACGATAACCTGAAACTGAGACAGCTAGTATAAATGGGATCGTTGACCCAATAATAAAAAATAAATTAAATTATTGACATAGATAATACTGTTACTTGAAAGTTTATGATCAAGACGTATTTTTCATATTAGACAATGATAATCAACCTTTGTTTAAAGGTAAAGATTTAGCAGAAATATTGGGTTATGAAAAATCAACAAATGCTATAAGTAAAGACGTAGGTGTTGATTTTAACAGAAAATTGATAGTCGTATTTTTTGGAAATATGTTGTTTTTGCAGAAAAAGAAAAATATTAATCACAAACAATTTGCTTCAATTCATGGGATTTATTGAAGAAATAACGCGATTTTAAGAACTTTTTAAAGGACAAGGAAATCTCATACGAAGAAATAGATTATAAACATGCTAAAGCAAATTTGTATAAATATATACAAAATGATTAAAAATTTTAAAGAATTAATAATGATGTTGAGGCAAACAATAAGGCAAAAAAAAGTTAGGAAATATTATTTTAAATTAGAAGAATTGCTAGATAAATAGGAAACTAACGTTGACATAATTATAAAATTAATGCTAATCCATTAAACCTGTTTGACTTTATAAATAAAAATAACTACTCCTATAAAATTAATTTGAGTACGTGGTTAACCGATATATGGTTTACGTTATTTAAAAGAAAAATATAATAATAACAAATGATCTTTTATGCTTTATACAATATGGAATTTCAGTGGGGGGGGTGGCTATCCCCCACTGAATTTACGCGATATTAAGAAAGATTTAAAGAAAATTTTAAAAAACTATAAAATAGAATACCAAATAATAAATTATGATAAGATTAAAAATGAATTATCATATTATAAAAAATTGATAACAAAATACTCCTATATTATAAATGTTTCGCCAAATAATTTAAATAAAACAATATGGATTTTATTGAGTGTTCGTAATATTAAATGCCTAATAATAACATTAAATACAAAAACGGATCAAGAAATTAAAGAATATTATATTACTTTATTTATTTTTATATTTTATTCATATTTGGAATACACTAAAAAGTTTTATTTGAATATAGGAGAATCACTCGAAAAGATAGTCAGATAAAGCAAACTGAAAAGATAATTGAAATTAAGAGAGATGGTTAAAAATATTATCAAGTTAACCAAAGATCACATAATAGTATAATAGTTTTATAGCAAAGATTCGGTAATAAACAATATAACAACATTGTGGTAAAGACATGTTTTCATTATAATTTAATCGATGATCATAATGTAAACTGATAACTAACTCATCTTTGATAACCTAAGCACAACAAGTTGTCCTTAAAAAAATCCAACTTTTAGATTACTTCAATATTTTTTTTTTGGAATGCAACTAACTTTGAGGAAATTGTGTTGTTGATAGAATAAGTAGGTACAACTTACAGTACGAGTCAGCTTTAAGAAGATATTTTCTCTGCGATACTTAAAAACCTTACGAAAACACAAATTCAGAAAAGCAATTTTGCCTACCGTACAAACAACACGTGTTACAACTTCCCAGTGATAACAGTATAATAAATATAATTATTCTAGTTATTAAGTACTACCATGTTTTGGACGCGAAAACAATGTTTTTCTTTTATGACATTGAAAAACGATTACAATATAAAAACCACGTTCGTGGGTCAGGATTCAGTTATTTGATTTACTTCAATTTTAGACACAATCGTTGAAAATGAACATAATGTCAGACGAATTGCATTTTACTTATAACATTTAATAAATAATATTGACTTACCTATTAACAACGATTAAACACCTATGATCCACCGTAGAATAACCTGTAATGCACTGAAAATTGTTAGTTGCTGCTGCGGCACGCTGCGGTGTTAACTGTCAACGGTCAACGCAACAGACAAGTAAAAAGGCAAACTGAATTATCGACCGAAACAGCGCCGCGCGCGCTCCTGGTCTAGATATTATCGTTTTGAATTAAACTTAAAGGTTAAATATTTTTATAATATAAAATTTGTTAGTATCACAATTACAAAATTATAAAAAAAAAACTTCAAATTTAGTAAGTTGTGTTACAAAAACAAATTATAATTACGTAACAATAATGATATTGTTGGTTGCCTATCGTTGAATACTACAATTTCTAAATTTCAGAACAATTTCTATAACGGAAAAAAAATTGCTTTTACAGTAAACCCGTTTTTTTTAACGAGTAGGCCGATGTATCAGCGTATTTTTGAAGGATACCAACGCTCGACCATCGACCGTTTTCTGTTAGAGTATAATAAAAACTCTCTAATAAAAACGCTCAGAAGTCAAAATGCGTTATTCGTTATCAAATTTAAGCGCTGCACGATCGAGCGTATTCAGCGTATTACGTGCGTGTTTACCTTTAAAAAATAAATTTAATTTGGATACAATAATTGTTATGTACACTAGTGCGTAGCATGCGAAACGAATTTCATTTTTTAATAAATAAGAAAATTAGGACAGACACTATAAGATCTTTCATTCGAAAACGACTGTACAAGAGCCATTATGGGCGTGTTGGTAAGATATTTGCTTTCAATCCAAGGGGTGTCTCGGGTTCGAACCCCCGCGGATCCAACTTTTTTTTTAAATTTCGTAATATTGCGCAATTTGATGTATTATTGTAGCTGATTAGAAATCGCTTCGCTCATGAGGACCTTGTCCGAATTATAATGGACAAGACATAAATAGCTCAGTTAGAAAAGAGTGAGACAGATAATTACAAGGTTTTGAGTTCGATTCCTATCGCCGCTTTTTTTATTGAGAATGCAGTTGTTCTTAAATCTGAACTGGTGAGATCTCGAGTGGCCATAGAGATTGAGGACCCACGAGGATTGACGGGCAACTGAGTGCTGCCAAATATTCTCAAAACATTTCTCGGTTTTGGGACTCTTCCATCTATTCATGACTTACAGTAATATCGAACAACAATGACCTGTCTGTCCTGTTGATTCGCCAAAGGCTCATGAGTCGAAGACGAATTCAGGATTGATGGTCGTGCCGATGATTCTCATACCTATAAACGGTAGACGATTGCCGATGATAGACACATACCTATAAACGGTATAAGCTGTCGTGAAAGAGGAGATGCTGTAAGAATAGATCGGATTGTAGTCGGAATGAAAACGGGGAATGTTTTGCACTTATTTTTATTAATTCTGTAAATATTCTGAATCCAAGAATTATCATGAAGGCATAGTCGAATATTGGGGTGTTGAAAACAAATATTTCCATGGCATGACAACGTTTACGTTCACGTTTTTGTTAAAATTACCAACGCTTGATTAACGTTAAACGTTGTCGTATACGTGTGATATTTTTTGATAATTAAGACACAAACCGAACATGTTTACGATAACATTAAAGTTTTAATAGCGATCTCTAAATGAAAATCCATAATGGAGTGTTCAGATATTTTAGTAGACTTCGAACAATTAGGTGTATCTTTTTTATGTGCGTATAATAGTTGAATACAGTTGGGGTATGCAAAATTTATTTGGTAATAATTTTTAACACCTTTGCCATGCGCCAATTGGCTTGGTCCAGAAATGAAGAGCTATTTTTGGGGTATCTAAAAACTAGGGAATTTATAAGAATTTTTCCTGGTTTTTAAAGTAATTTTACTTGGAGTGTCGAGGATTTTAAGTCGCTTTAATTTGTTTTTCATTGATTTTTTCCATGCGCCAATAGGCTTGGTTCAGAAATGAAAATCTGTTTTGAGGTGTGTGAAAACTAGAGATTTGACAATGGTTTTGGTAGAGCAGTTTTTTTGACATAGACGAATTGATTTTATATCTATTTTACATAGTTCTTATTGAGACGAATATCCAGGGTGCGGCGTCCCGCACCCTGAATATTAAAGTGTTTTTGTTATATTTCTTAGTTCTTATTGAGATAAACGAATATCAAAGTTTTTGGGGTGTTTAAAAACGAGGAAATTTGTAAAAAAATTTCCTGTTTTTTAGATAATTTTAATTGATTTTCGCGTGCGCCAAATGTCCTGGTCCAGAAATGAAGAGCTGTTTTTGGGGTGTATGAAAATTAATGCTTTTTGAGAGGTGTTAGGCCTTTTTTGGTTGTGGAGTTTTGGAAAAAACAGCTAGATTTGTAAGATTCTGCCTTGTTTTTCAAGACGCCAAATGTCCTGGTCCAGAAGTAAAAAGCCATTTTGGGGTGTGTAAAAACAAGGTATTTTGTTAGTTTTTTAGGGCGTTCTTGAGGTAATTTTCCATTATTTTGGGAGATTTTAACGGTTTTTTCGTGTGTCCAATTTTTGGTGGTCTACACATATTTGGGAACTTTTGGGGTGGATAAAAATTATGATTTTTGAGAGGTTTTAGGCCCTATTCGGTTGTTTGCTTTTGGGCAAACAGCTAAATTTGTAAAATTTTGCCTTGATTTTTAAGACGCCAAATGTCCTGGTCCAGAAGTAACATTTTACTATCTACTGTGCAAAACAGAAGAATATTCTAGAATGTTTCAAATAACTCAAATTTTGAAAATACCCAATTTATTAAAAAATAAAAAAATGTTTTGTTATTGCTTTACAGAGTATTCTAGAATGTTTAAAACCATTCTGTCAAATAAAACAAATGGTTTAAATTGTGCTAGAATCAATAGTTAATTATATAAAAACATTCTAGATTCTTTAGTATAACGTAAATTTTATAGTGCGATCAGAAAAAAAGTTTAAAATATTCTAGAATGTTTAGAATAGCTCAAATATATTACAAAAAATTTTTTAAAAAATTAATTTTCTAACAAATGAAATTTGTTTTGTTTTTGCTCTATAGAATGTCCTAGAATATCTAAAATCATTATCTGAAATAAATCAAAATAATCTAAATTATTCTGGAAATAATAATTTGTTACATAAAAATATTCTAGAATATTTTTGGTAACGTATATACACTTAGTAATATTCACAAAGTAGCAAATTATTAAAAAATATTGTATTGCTTTGTTATTGCACTACAAAATGTTCTAGAATGTTTTAAACTATTATGTATAAAAAAGAAAAACAGTCTGAATTGATAGCTTGTTAGGTAAAAATATACCAGAGTGTTTAAAATAATGTAAATTCTATATTGAAAAAGGGAAAAGTATTCTAGAAAATTCTGGAGTGTTTAGAATAATGTAAATACATTATATAAATTTTGAAAAAACCCAGATTATTAAAAAAATAAAAAATGTTTTGTGTTCGCTACATAAAATATTCTAGAATGTTTGAAACCATTCCGTGAAATAAAGCAAATAGTTTAAACTGTGCTTGAATCAATAGTTCATGACATAAAAATATTCTAGATTGTTTAGTTTAACGTTTAACGTCAATTTGATAGTGCGATCAGAAAAAAAGTTTATAATATCCTATTATGTTTAGAATAGCTTAAATATATTATAAAAAATTCAAAAAAACTCAAACTCAAACTCGTAAAATTTAAATTTACTAACAAATGTAAATTGTTTTGTTTTTGCTCTATAGAATGTTCTTGAACGTCTAAATTTAATAGTGCAAAAAAGAAAAATAAAATGTTTTAGAATGTTTAGAGTAACGTAAATATATTTCAAAAATTTTGAAAAAACCCAATTTATAAGAAAATATAAAACTGTTTAGTTTTCCCTCCATAGATGTCCTAGAATGTTTTAAACTATTGCATAAAACAAAGCAAAATACTCTTAGTTTTTTTGCAATTGATACTTTGTTGCATAAAAATATTCTAGAATGTTTAGAATAACATAAATATACTTTAATAAAATTGAGAATTCCCAAATTAGTAGATAATGTTAGATTATTTTTTTATTACTTTTTTGCGCGATTGGTTGTTTTTATCAGTTTACTGTGCCTGTTTACTCGCATTTGAGTTTCTAGTGTTTATAGACAAACTCCGACGTAGAAGTCCCAGGTTGTTGTAATAGTCCGCCAACATCCCTGTGTAAAATTTTATGAGCAAATTCAATTTTGTTTTGAAGGGAATCTTCCACGTAACTCTCGGCCACCGTTGATGAACGCCACCCACCATGTCTTTTTAGTTCCAACACATTAATTCCGTTATTCGCCAAAAGTGTAGCCAATGTGCGTTAAAACGAGTGTCCAGTAAAACCTTCAGGGGCTTGCAACTTTAAATACTTTGCAATTTTTGACGGCCACCCTCCAATTGTGCCTTTTCCTGTGACTTACCTAGTGCATTTGCCATTTCGATAGTTCAGAAATAAATGATCTGACGTTGGGTTGCTTGGTCGAATTCTTATGTATTTTCGAAGTATTTCCAAATAATGAACTGCTTCATTTTCTTTATTAATAACTGTGAACGTTCGCTGAATATTCGTTTTTGTATTTGGAATATTTACTATAAACATTTCTTCATGTTCTTCTATGTCACTCATTTTAATATTGTACAATTCCTCTCGTCTACAAGTGCCCGATACTTCCAATATCATTGCTACCTGCAAATATATTGTTTCCTTAGAACTCAGATGTACCACCTCATCATCTACAACATACCTTTTGAATTAAAAATTGTTCGTCTGGTGCTTCATTCAAGAATTTTTCCATGTCTTCTTTGGAAAAAATTTTAGCTTTCTTAGGCCGATATCCAATATTTTTTCTCTTAAGATAAGCAATTAATGTAGCAAACTTAGAAATATCGATAGCATCATGGAGAAAAATTGTACTCTTCAGTCTAGAATACTCCGCCCATAAACTGCCTGGGGCCTCAAAGTGTCCACTTCTCACCACAAAATACGCTAACAAGCTCTTTACATTTACAGAAATTTTCTTTGCTTCACACCATTCCTTAAACAACTTGTATGTCTGTTCATATCGGACTTTAGATTTTTCTGGAATTATTGCCGAACATCCTTCTTGCCAAGCGTCTTCTAAATCAACCGGTAGATCATCACTATCGCTCATATTTGCTTCAAAAACGGAACTACAAAACGAAACTATATAGGAATGATTGTATCACAAAGACAATTTTACTTGTTTGGGACAAAACCATAGCAACCATGGAACAGCCACCCAAAGTTTTCAGTTTCATTCTTCCCGATTATCACATATGTATTGATATAAATTATTATTATTATTATTCTAGAAACTCCAATCGCGCAAAAAACGTTATAAGCATGTCGAACGTTAGGGATTACCGTTCTCAGACAATAATTGGAGTCGTCGCTTCGCTCCTCCTCCAAACAATTGTCTTCGAACGGAAAGCATTCCTTACCGTTCTCCATACTTAATATACTATATAAAACGTTCTACACCGGTTATAACCCTTAATATTTGCGGACAGATCGGTTTACTGTAGATCATTTCTCAGGATAACCTATTTTATTACTCTAATAACTTTTAACCACCTAAAACCACTCTAACCAAACTTGCCTATTATTGACACCAAAGACTATCTACAGCCTCTAACTTCAGTGTCTCTAAAAATGTTTTAAAAAATAATACAGCAAATAATGAAATTTAATAACAAAACATCCATTTATTAAAAACAAATTTTGCCAGTTTTTTGAAATTGTAGCAGCAGCTTTTGCTATATTTTCTAAAAATGTAATTCGAGTGATAGAAAAATAGAATAATAATTATAAAAGAAAAAAATAGAGGTTTTAACCAAAATTCGTGTCAGGCTTGGATCTTTTGTTGTCCAGACCAAATATTAGGCTCAGATCTTTTGTCGCCATGTTATTTTTCGCTAAAATAATATAATATCTTACTTATCCTCAACTCAAAAACAATAAATACATAAGAAATAAAAAAATAATAACTGCTTACACTGCTTACCTTTAACAAACCCAACTTTTTGCATATTTTGATTTCCTTTTAGGTAAATTTTAAGTAAAATGGTCTGACACAAAGTCAAATCAGAAACATCGGAGCGGATTTAAAGTTATTCAGTTTTGTGGTCACGCTACCTGAAGTAATGCCATTCACTCCACCATCCTCCAGGGACACAACTTCAGACCGAGCTCTTAGATGTACGTTTTTACAAGAAGAAATAATTTAGCTAAGACGTCCTATAATACTTCACAGATTTTCTCCAAACTAAGTTAAAGTTTTTCTAATCAAAAATTTTCTTGTAATTTTTCGCTGCTCTAGTATTAATAATTAATTTGCAAGTTCGCCATTTAGTTTCTGAGAAATTTAAGTTTAATTTTTCGCTTGAGTTGTCTCTGGCTTAAAATAATTTCAGTTTAAGTGTTTTGTGTCCATTTATTAGAAGCATTAGGCAAATATCTGACCTCTTGGTTATACCTTGTATTTGGTAATAGCAGTAAGTGCAACCCTCGCAAACAAATAAAATAAATAACTCAGGACATTAACCGTGCGAGAGCAATTCGTAGGTATTTCGAAATTGTTGTGTTAACCACATAACGTCCAGACGTGCAATTACCGTAATCTTTAAACATAAACGTAGACGATAAAATTAACAAGACTTTAGAGTGTATCAGATTGGTATACACAATTTCATATATGCGTGACTTTGTAATTTGTATAAATTAAAATTACAATTGGTTGTTGTAGAGTTTTCATGTTAGATAATAAATCCGATAAAAAACTAAAAAAAAGTACCGCCAGACAGCAAATGTGTTAAGTTTCCTCCGGTTAAATTATTTAATACCGAAAGGCAAAGACCTGTAATAGCCGATTGATTGAGTTTGAGGATAGCGCGTCCGGAAGCAATGCTGCGAGTTACCGGAAGTGTGATCGGATTTGTTAAACGGCAGAAAGGGATTAGAGAGGATTCAGATACTGGACTACGCTCCGTCGCTCCGGAATTCGGCTTAAGGCCGATGCCCGCACTCGGATTTATTTTTATTCTTTGCATTTTGATCCCAGCACAAATTTTATTATAAAGCCGGATCGATCCATTTTTAACACTTAAGTGTCTTCGGAATTAGGAGGAAATTTCACAAACTCGAGTCACGCAACCGAAACTAATAAAGGCCCTACCGATGCGAAATAAAACTCTTAGCCGACATACTAAAAGAATCATAGAAAATCCCAAAATGAGCATCAAGGTGCACAATTTCTTTCGCAAGATTTTACACGCACTTCACGAGGTCCTTAAACGAACTGAAAAATTTAGTAGTCAAAATTAAATTTTTAATCTTTCTCTAGAAATAAAATTCCAATCGATGTCAAGAAGAGCAAAGAGTAGACCATTTTAAAATTTTTGTCCTCCATAGATAAAACAGGATGCTTCTGGATTATGTGACTGATTAAGACAGGTATATGTTCTTAGATCTAGCAAGATAATAGCTCAGTAGTACATGCTAGATAACTCTTCATTAAAAAAAAGTACGAACAAACAGAAATTTTACAATAACCGTTCTTCAAACTTAGCTTCAGCCACAGAGCAATTGTAAAAAGCCGCAGAGCAATTGTAAAAGGATAATATACAATAATTCAACTATCAAAACTTATAACACACAACAAAATAAAAGATACACAATAAATAAAATGATGTTTGTCACCATCATTATTTTTTAAAGTTTGCCTAAATTGCGGTTTAAATAGTAACATTTTGTTCTTCTTAAAGATCCTTTAAAAGTAAGATAACTTATTCCAGATTGTATTGCCTTCTCTTGGACCTTCACTTGCGGCATGCACGGCAAAAACTGAAGCAGCATCGTCCTTATTAAACAACTTTTTTGACTTCGTAATGTATAAAACCGAGCCCATTTTAGCAATTTGTTTACCAAGTTTTTTGCACAGGAATTTGAGATGGTAACTTCTGGGAATTTTCTGATAAAAACTCGGCAGCACTCTTTTCCAGTTTCGTAACAGTAAATTAGATAAATTCTTTGTTGTAAAGTCTTTTTTAAACACTGTTTTTTCGTTTAAAGATTGTTTAAATTTTCAAAGATTTAATTTTCAGTTCTACTAACTTATTAGATTTGTCATCAGCTGTCAGTGGAATTTTTCCATAAAATCTGGCTACTAGAGTTACTTCCAAAAATTACAAAAAAGTCCAAATTTTGTTAGAAAACACGCAGGGCAAACCAACAAGATTATTATTTTTTGGAAAATCAAAAATAAGAAATTTTTTCCATTTTTAAAGTCGACCCGCGGACATTCTATATATTGTGTTTCTTGGGTACTAAAATGATTCGTAACTAAAACATTTTAAATCCACTGGTGTAAATAAGTCAAAGTGTTTAATTCAAAATGCAACTCTTACCAAAATAATTACTGAAATAACCCTATTTGTAAGTGCATTAATGTGCATTATAGTTTCCGCATGTCTCAAAAAATATACTGTACTTTCGGCAAGCATGTTGTAAAAGCTCCATTTTTTTATTACTTTTTAAAATTCTAATTTTCTGTATACAAATATCAAATTTTTGTTTAAATCGTAAAAAAAATAATTTGATAAAAAAACGCTACAGTATTGAGAAAATCATTGTTTAAAATAGGAATAGAAAGCAGGGATGGAATTTGTTGAGTATGAAATACCAGACGATTGGTTGTTTGGTCGTAGCAGTGTCCAATTTCGTTGGTAAATTCCTTATTGAATAGAGAAGCTGTGATAGGAGCTTTGTATCTTTAGTGCAGAAAGTAATGCAACGAAAGACGAAACTGTGTGTGATGCAGAAACCGGAGTCGTTGTCGTGGCAATAAAACAGGAGAAAATATAACAAAGTGTCCTTTTTTTAATGTAAATGGGAATAAATTTTCGATTCAAGTATATTGAGATAAATCAGCGAATTTAGCAGGCAATTTAGAAGAAGGAACGAAACAAAATGAGAATGTTTTTGGGTTAGTAAATAGCGCTTAACCAAGACGTGTTTTTGTACTTTGCGCAGAACGACTCATCGCCCACGAAAAAATCCAACCACTTTATCAAATTTGCACCTTTCTACTCATTTAAGAAGACCTTCTGTGTTTCTCTCGAAATGCCATCTGGTTCTAGAGCTAACATCTTTTTCCGTTTTTCTTTCAGTTAATTGTTTGGACATCGCCTGGTAAGATTTCTGCTCTTTTACCTGAGTGCCTAAAAAAAAACTCTTTCACTCTTAGCTTACCCAACTTTATTCTGCTTTTTATTCTGTTTATAGTAACTTTTTACAGTGTTCACTGTAGTATTTGGTTGCCCTCAGTTGCAACAAATTTTTTCCATTTTGCTTTTTTGGCCTGTAGAAAGTTTTGATATATATCAAATAACTCATAGACCATTATAAGAATAACTCATAGACTATTATTTTTATATTTTTCCTCTTCTGCTTGTAGCCATACTCGCCTGGCTCTTCTAACAATGATCTTCCTAGCTGACAGATTATTATCCCACTTTATATATGTTTTACAGACAAATATTATTTTTTTGTCTATTCCTAAAATTTGTTGCGGAGAATAGCTTAAGTGAAAGTTGAGCTACCCATAATAGTTCTTCAAAACGAATTTAAACTAAATAAAATTTTTTGTTAACTTTTTTTTCTGACTTGATTAATTTTATCTGTATTTTTCTAAAAACTTTTTAATTTTTTGTTATTATCCTTTTATTTCTGTCGTTGTTTTTCTTATTATTCTTTTCATTCTAACGATTTTCTTTTATTTATTGTCTGTTTAATATTTTGCAATTATTGCTGTATGTTGTTCTTTACTTTTATAAATTTTTATTTTGATTTTGAATAAGCAGCACAGATTTTTCACTGATCTACTAAACTGACACCAATCTTACAAATGTCATTATAGCCTTATTTTTTGACTCACACTGTATGTAACTCTACCTCTCTTTCTACACGTGTATCCAACCGACAATTTAATAATTGTGAAACAACATTTCGAGTATTTTGTATTTCTTCTTCACAATTATGGCATACTTCAACAATTAAAACTAATCGAAAAATTTGCACTAATATCCACAAATAATATACATAATTTAAAATATTTGTTTCATTACTTGTTATTATTACAAACAGTTGATAAGGACAAGTAACTAAATGAACATAACAACTAAATATCATCACAGTTGCTGTTTTATTAAAACTTAAATTAATTGTTTCAATAGCATCAGTGATAAGATTATAAGACTGAATTAAATCTGAAATATATCTACATTTAATTTTACCTAAAACAACAATAATAATAAAGTAATTGGATAACAAAAAATAACTCACTTGTATCACTCTTGATTTTCTCTTTGATCGAGTTATTAATACCATAGACCCTAATTTGTGCTATTTTAACTAGTTGGTAATATTGTAATTCATGCATTATTACAATTGAGTAAGAAATATAATAAGCCAAGTAATTATTAACCCCTTGCCATGAAGTATTACCCCACATAAAGACATCAAGTGTATAAAGTAGTGGTAAGAAACACAACCAAATGTAGTAGTCGTGTAGACAGACACAATGTGCCATCTAACGAAGAGTACTGGAAGGTGCGAGAATTGGTATAATAATGTTGGCGGATAACAACGTTATCTCTTTGGCTCTCGCTCGGCCACCAACATAACCAACCTCCACGATTAGGCAAAAACAACTACTTCGCGGACTAATGCCCCGACCGAGTTGGTGGCCGAGCGAGAGCCAAAGAGATAACGTTGTTATCCGCCAACATTATTATACCAATTCTCGCACCTTCCAGTACTCTTCGTTAGATGGCACATTGTGTCTGTCTACACGACTACTAGCCGAACTTCGCTTGATATAAGCGAGTTCTCCCACCTGTTCCAATCGAGCACAACGCTCCGAGATACACTGTACTGATGAGGGGCAAAAACCCCGAAACCGGTATACAGTTTCTCGACGTTGTTGTTCGATTGGAACACCTTTACAACCAAATGTATTTAAACCACGCCAACTTTGATCGAATTTGATTTACAGGAATTGGTTTTATTATGCTTCCGGTGAATCCCAGAGAAACAAAAGAGGCGATTTCCATGTCGTGAATAAAGCCCCACATACCCCAACTCACTGTAAATTAAGTTTTTAAAAAACACACACATTTTAAACATTTCAATCTTTTTTTTAAAAAACGTACCAAGTGTTATTGCAGTAAAACAATTAGCGATATAAATTTTCCACGACCATGTTATGGTAAAAAAAGTTTGGTGGTTGGTGTAAGTGATGGGACATAAGCCTAAAATTCTAGTTATAGAAATAAAAGGTAGAAAAGTTTGAAAAAGCGATTTGTTAATTGTTATTTCTCGGTAAAGCATTGTAAAATCATTCTGGTATTTTTATTTAATAGAATTTAGCGGAAATTATTTTATAAATATTTAATATAATGTATGCACAATGCCAGTTTAATAAATGATGTATTTAAGTAATTAGAGTGTATGGTATGTGTATTTACGTAAAAGTAGAGTCAAATACAAAATTATAGGTTTTTATTAAATAAACATTATTACTGATATTTCGTTGAACACCTTGTTTAACTACAACCTGGTAGCCTTTCCTCGAAACTGATTAATGTAAAAGATAATAATCTTAATTGTTTTTTTTTTGAGTTAAACGAAAGAAATTTGTGGAACAATCAATAGATTTGGAATTTGTAACGAAGCGTTCTAATAATTCAGTAAACAAAAAAAAGATAACGCCCAGCAACTGATTCGGACCGCGTGACCGCGACGTCATACGTATATGTCAGTCGTCAGGGCGGTAGTGGTAGTGTGGTAGTATAATTCCCACCACACCGAGAACCACCACGAACGCTTCGCTACGATACTCTTCTCATACCCCTCGCCAACAAACGAAGGCTATATTATATATTGCGCCTACCGCTACCGATATTTTCATACTTGCAGGAGTATAATTAACCTTGTAAGTAGTTACCCCCAGACCCGTTCTCCCTGGAGCATTAACTTAAGGGCTTCCTCTCCGATACCGCTACCCACGTAGCATTAACCCGTTGGTAGAGTCCTTTTCGAAACCGTTACCCACGGCGCATTAACCCGTTGGGCAAATCCTACCTCCCCTCCACCACAAGTGCGAGCCACCGACACGTGGCGAACGAGGAACCGTCAACGAGGAGCCGAGGACGAGGGACCGCCGAAGAAGAGGGACCGCTGAAGACGAGGTCGTGAACAAATTAGTAGAAGATTCGTTTTGTTTTGATTAGAAGTATTATTTTTATTTATTCTGTACATAGTTTTAAACTGAAAATAAAATCCCATCAAAGTCGCTTTTCTCTTTCTCTACGATACCCAGAACTCGACACGGAAACAACCGTTACAAATTGTAAATACCTATTTACAAGAGTACCTACAAAAAGTTTTGTTTTCGTGTTAACGAAATTCTACAATTAAAAGTTCATTTTTTTTCAGTAATTGTAAAATTTTTGACATCAGCAGCCATATACAGGCATATTCACGAATGATGACGAAAGATTTATACAACCAATCTTACATTTTTGCATAAGGCTCTAATAAAATTTAATTTAAAATATGTTTTGCGATCATATATACTGTATATCATTTTATGTTAATTTGACTGTCTTAGAGCAAAAGTCAAAATGTTTACTGATAACGAGAAGACTGACATGATCTTGATATAGGAAAATGTTGAAAAAACGCTTCAGCTGCAGTAACTGGCCTCTCTTGAGAAAGCCACAAAACAAAACTATGACAGAGGAAAATAATGAGATTACTGTAATTTATGTGATTACAGAAAATCGACATATTGGGCAAAATGCTGTGTTACAAAAAATTTAGAAATTAGTTAAAGTTTTGTTTCTAGAATAATATACGCGCTAATAAATTCCACCTCTACTATGTAAGACTTGTACAAGAACTAAAAATAATGGATTATCTAAAAAGTTTCCCTGAATATTTTCACTAAAATGAAAATTTTATCAAGAGAGTTGTTCAATACGTACATTTGGTTGCATATGGATTTGTTATCATTAGTGAATAAACCTGTAAAATAAACATGATAAAATATACTCATCTTGAACTATACGATACCAAAGATAAATGAAACAAATTACAAAAATACCATGGTATTATTAGAGAATTATTATAATTAATCTCTAAATATTATTTCCTAAATATCCTTATAATTTTTACACGGGCTGACATGTTATGAGGCTCTTACTATTAAGAGAAAAAGCTCAGTAAAACGTTTTTTACAATTCAGTATACTATAAAAAGTATGAATATCTTTTCTCCAACTGTGCGTAGCGCGATAAACTTGTCGAAGTGTGCCGCTTTCTGCTTGTGGAAGAACTTATAAGAAAATGAACTAATCTAAAGTAAACTCTTCAATTTCTCATTTGTAACAAATTTAATATCCGACAAGTCAGAATGCATCAACATTTTACACTCACTGCACCAAACTCGCTTTATCGTTGTACTTACATCTACCTAATCAGACCTGAAAATGCTTTCTTATATTTTACACATAATGTAACGAAGCGATTCCATATTTCCCGAACGGATTAATTCCGAATTACAGGATAAGGCTGATATCGGACCGCGACGTCATCTGAATACGTCATGCCATTTCCACTGCGAAGACGCAACGCTTCCCACTACCGCAGGCCACCACCAACGCCTTCTATTATTCTCTTCTCGCTACCCTCGCCTATAATCGAGGGTATATATTGCATCTTGCTCCTACCAGAACTTCACTTATGATCACATGAACTTCGTAAGTTACTTCCCCAGACCCCGTCACCTACTGGTGTATCAACCCAGTGGCTTCCTCCTTTCTAAAACCGCTACCCACGGTGCATTAGCCTGTAGGTATCCTACTACTTTTTTTCGACGAGTGCTCGCGACGCATTTACTCGCGAGACACTTAGTGAGTATCGACCTCAGCAGTGTCACCGTTTTATTGAGACAGAATTAAGTTGTTTGTTATTAAAAATTAGCATTTTATTTTATTTATTTTAATAATAATTAATTTAATAAAATAATAGCTACGTCTTTCTCTCTCTACGTCACCCAGAACCCCCGTTAAGAAAACACCGTTACACATGATATCAAAATAAAGAAAAATATATTCAGTTGAATAGTCTTAAAAAGTACAAAATACAAAAAAATACTTTTTTCTTTAAATACCTAGTTGCTTTACTTTTGTTCAATATTGTTAGTAGTTAATATTATTATTAAATAATTATTAAAATTAATAATGTTACAACAATAAAAGCTTAAATTTTGTAAATTAGAAGTTGTACACTGATGAGGCAGAACTATGGGCATAATCGGTAGTAGCGAGAGTTGGCAGTGGTCTAACAAAACCAGATTTTGTCAATCATACAACATGAGTTTTACACACTTCACAACAAATACCAAGTACTTTTTCAGGTTATAAAAAAACAATAATTAAAATTTAAAAACTCATACTTTTTTATCAGTACATAAATGTTTTCTTACGGTAAATCAATCGACGGAAGTTTCTATAAGGAACCGACGACGCGTCACCATGACTCATTTCAGATGATTTATCATAGGATGGGTGGAACGTGTCACCGGTCCGGTTATCGGTGCAATTTTGTTTGAGTGTGAATTGGGAATGTGGTGAATAATAAATGGAAAGGAAATTAAATTTAATTAAAGAAAAATAATAAAAATAAAACACAAGTTTTTAAATTGGAGACGGCACCAGACGGCACTGTCAGGCGAACGAGTTACAAATGGGTTGAGAGAAAGATGGCGCTGTGATGTGAGTGAGTAACGCGCTGTTACTCCGCAAGGTGGCGCGCGCGAACGAGCAGAGAGAGAAAGAGAGCGAGGTGAGAGAGTGAAAGAAGCACGGGTGAAGACAAGCTTTATGAACTTGCAATCGACTGCCGACTCACGACTGACTGCCGAAGAGCCGAAACGGTGGTTATTAGCGAGGATTTTGCCAGCTTCGAAAAGGTTCGGCAAAGATCGAAGGGTCAAATTGTTTGTCTGCGCGAATTAAGATTGCGTGAAAAAAGAGCGAAATTGAAAAAAGAGTTAAACAGCGTTTTAATCATAATTTTACGACAACCCGTTCATGAGATATGAACGAAAGAAGCTGAATTAACACAATTAACGATTTAATAATTAGTCCGCAACATGCGAGAGGGCTGCGTGTTGCGAGGTAGATCGCGAGAAGCCTACCTGACGAAATGAGAGCGAGATTGAGCATGTCGCGGTTCTAATTATCAAGAAATGCGTGAGATGAGTTAATTGGTTAATTAATTGCGGTTTTTGATAGGGTTGCCGTAGGAATTACGAGATAAAATTTATACGAAAAGACTCGGATTAAAAAGAGTTTTTCGGTGTGTGTCTCTATATGTGGATACCTGTGCAGGTGAGCACAGGAGCCGAGATTTCTCGCTTTCTTTTGTTTGATGAAAGTCTGGTAGAAATTAGAGGGTAGAAAGCGTCGGTCGAGGGATGACCTTGCAGCTAAAGTTAGCAAAGAAGGCGACTTTTAACGTTGGAATGTTGTGGAATTCTGTTCAAGTTTTTAAAATTACCGATTTGATGACGTTTGTTAATTCAGGCAACACAGAGAATTTGTGAAAACCTAATTAAATAAAAATCGAATTGCGATGCGCGATGGTGGTAACAAACGTGACTCTTCTAGAAAAGTCTTTATCGAGATGTTTCTAGAAAGTGCACTACCTATTTTATTATATAAAGTGGGAGTCTGACCGAGCATTCGAATCAGTGAAGTCGGAATGTGAGAGTGATACAGTTGAGTTCAGTTCAGTTGGGAAAGTGACAAGTCAAGAGAGCTAATAAACAGTCAACAAAATAACGAAGAGGTCTGAACTGATTTAATATTTACTGTGTTATTTAAGTTTTTCGTGTTATTATAAAATAAATTTGAGTTAGAAAATTTAAACCACGTGTTTAAATTACCCAAAGTCGTAACAATAATTAGGCAAAAAAAATATTTCGAATTCTCGGACTGATATCTTATTGCACATATTACTTTTTCTTTTCGTCATATCATTTTTTTTTGTTTATGTTATCAACGTCTAATTTCTTCTATGTAGTGAGCTGTGCTAAAATTTTTACTATGCTATGGCAACACAATAACAAAAATTTTACTTCCTGTTTACAATGCAAAATTTGTCGTAAAAAATTTATCCGCAAACTGTCTATCTAATCGACTACAGACCAAAGTGCAAATGGTAATTTATTTGTTTTTATTACCAAATTATTGTTTAATTTTATTTAAATTTTTGCCAGCCGAGTCTGAACAACCAGAGTGTCGCTACCCTTCTAAAAAACACCCAGCAAGGAACAAAGATTCCAACACCTTCCATCTTCATCTAGAATGTAAATATAACCCCCATTCCAAAACGACCATCTAGAAGCAATCCTCAACATTTCACCGGCAACAAAATTTACAAGTTTCCACACTGAACCCGCTGATCCTGTCAAAAAAGAAGACAACAGTTTTCTTACTAGTACTTGATTAGGCAAAAACCAGGTTGTCATGAAACAAAAGTACGCCAATGCAGGGTCTTTTATCAAGTCTTAACACAAACGAGAACACAGAAATTGATAACAAACATCTGCTTCCAGTGGTTTAGAATTACATCCTCTTGTTTTCTGATCTAATGGGTAGAAAAAAATAAAGAAAAATATGTTTTAAGACCTAATAAACGCAAAGCGAAAAGTAGTTTTGCAGTGAAGAAAACGACAGAACTGCCTCCTGATCCGATATCTAGTAACGATGTGATTGATCTTTAATTTTATCTTGTTATCATTTTTTTGCAGTAGGGGATTGTAAAAAACTTCAGAAACATGATAAAAAAAAGTAAGCACAATTCCAATATATTTATTAATATAAAACCGAAGCTGGAAGAATTGGCGTTTTATAGTCGACGAATATTGACAGGATTACATAAAATAAATAGTTGGAATTACCACCAAATTTGCTAAGTGTGCCAACTATCAAACTACCGAAGTGTTGAAGCCAGTTGCATGTAGTGGGACTAGAATGTCGATGCTTTATGAATTGTCGTATATTAAATCCGATACAAATAAGTAATTAAAAAAAAATGTTTTCTTAAATTTTGTAGTTTTTCTATTGTAATTTAAAAAAAACATTTAGTATTATGCTTTTTAATTCTAAAAATTTTAAAATTTAACTCAGTTGTATTCCGTACAAAAATTTGAAGAAGGTGATTGAATTTATTAAAGCACACAAAAAAGTAAAATAGCAAAATAACAATTTGACAGTTATTACTGTAAATTTTGTTTTGCATTACAATTAACATTTAGATAAAGTAGTTTATTTTTTTATGAATTTTTTACACATGTAGTAATTGTCCTGCTTCTATATCACAATACAAAAAAAAATAAAAGAGATTCACATTCTTTTTGCCAATCAACAGAGCAGCTGCTGGAGTAGCTGCAATGTCAAGATTAATAGCAACAGATGTAGATGTAGATGACTCCAAATGGTAGCTTTAAGTATCCAAATATTGTCACGGGCTTTGCCTCGTGAGGTGGGGTTAAGGTTAAAAACAAGGTTTTAATAAAAATAATTTAATAACGTTTGCAATATATGGTACATGATACGGAAATCCAGTTATACATAATCAAATAGGGCTACTTACATAGACATCTTTGACACACTCGAAGGGTCTGGGCACACCTCACTCATTACCTTCTTCGACTGGCTTCGTCGAACGCTACCAACGGACTCTCCGATTAACGCAACCCGCTAGTTCGCTAACCCCCTAAATGCTGAACCAGCTATTGCATCAACCGACGGTAATTTAGTTGATATCAGCAATAGCTCATCCGCATCGGCAGGTTTTCGACCTAGCAGGCTAACGAACTTCCGCTTCGTGACAATATTCTCCCATTAACAGTGTCGGATTTAAACTTTTTTTGCTTAAGGAATAAGTAACCTGACGCCCCCATACAACCCTCTTTCATTGCCACAGCATCACTACCTTGTCACTATAATAACTTCCTGTCTTAAACAATAATATATCTACCCTTATATCTCATATCTACCCTTTCGTCAAAACAACTAACTTTCTTCCTGTTTTTTATACTTTTTATAGATTCATCAAATCCATGCATAAGAATAAGTAATACCTTAATGTTGTAAACAAAAGTGGTTTTTAATAAACTAAACTCGAACTAACATTTATAATATTGTTTGTATTAACATTTAAGAAAAAATTATATATTATAGTAAAATAACAAAACGACAAGCATAAACAAGAACAACGTTAATAAATTATATAATAATAAGTTTATAATAATACAATCACAAGTATTGTCTGCGGTAATCAAAAAAATTTTTTGTTTGAACTAGAGTTTAAAAATAACATTATAATATTATCAAAATTTAACTTCTTGGTTACCTTGGATTCAATTGTCAAAATTGCTACATTTCTTAACGTTTCTCAGTTATGGTAGCAATTGTGTAATTTTTATTTTTTTCAAGACGAAAAACGACTTATCTGCTAAACAGCTGGATAGTAGAAATTTCCAAAAACAGTTTTAGTGCTATGTCTATGTAGGGATAAACGTTTGGAAGTTTTTTTTTTGTGTAAAATTCCGTACATTTTTAAAGTGGTTCTTGGTCGTTCTTTCAATTACTTTAAATACCTAAAAAAATATAAACACTTGTTCACAAAAATTTCTATCTTTGTTATAAAAACTACACAGTTTTTCGCTCTTTTTTATAAGTGTTTGTAGATTAAAGACGTCTTTGTCCGCACTAGTTAAAAATCTAAATAACGAATTGAGTTCATCACAAGCATTTTTTTGTTTTTCCATTTTGTTAGCTATTCTGTCAATTATTACACAGTAAGTATTAATTCTAAAGATTTCTCTGCCAACCAAATCTACTTTTTTATTTCGAATTGCTAAATCGACTTTAGTGAATGCAGCTATTTACTTGTTAGTTCAAATCTATGTAAAAAATTGCAGAAAATTGACAGAAAAGCAATTTTTAATCTTTGAAGCTAGTGGAGAATGCTTCACTTTGTGTAATTGCTTTTTCTTTTTGTCATTTGCAATAATTGTAAGTGTTTCTATTACTTCATTCCAGTCTTAATTTTAAGCTTTACGACATTTTTCGCAAATCAAAGTGTTTTTGACAAACTTTTTTAGGTATATATTGATTTTTTTGTAAAAACATTTTATAAATATTTTTCACCAAATGATGGAACAAGAGTAAAAATTTTAAAAATTATTAAAAGGCATAAAACAATTAAGACTTTTTTTGCAACTACTAGTCGAATGCTCTCCGACTAAATTCAGCAAATGAGCACTACACTGCTGTTCGTGTTATTTCTCTTTTTTATCGAGAAGATCTGTAACAGCATTAACAAGCTACTTTTATTTACGTTTCACATTATGTACAAAGCAGAAAAATCTTTCTACTGAAATTCTTTTTTAGAAACGTATCTAATTGTTACGGCCAATTAGTCAATATCGGCAATGTCTGGCGTAAAGTCGACTACCAAAGAAAAATACTTTGCCATTTTTATTTCTGCTATTATTTCTTTCGTAAGTTTTTGACCCATTAGTTTGAAGAATTCCTCGTCTGGGATAGCGAACAAGAATGACGTTTACTAAAATTCAGGAGGAGACGATGAAGATGTAATTGTTTTTTGGAAAGTCTCGTTGATAGCATAACGTTTTTATCTGTTGATAATAATTCAAATTTATGAATCGATTGATTGGTTAAACCTTTTATACAGTGCCTTAAAATTATTTAGTCCAGTACAAGACAAATATTTAGATAATTGTTTTTTGCTTGTTCTTTGCTTAAATTGATTAAATTGATGGCGCCACTCTAACCACTCAAGCGCTCTCTCACTCTTACAAAAGAGCTCGCATCCTCATATTACTGATTTATTTCTATACTGTGCATTGATTATAAATAGTGTTAATTTTGTGAAATTCATCTATTCACAGGCCTAAATCAAGCATCACATTAAGAACCAATTTTTTTCTCCTTATACACAATATTTGTAAGACACGTCTATTAATAAGTTGGAAAAAAGTCGTTAAATACTTGATACAATCGTCCAGCTTTGTTTTTGATGTATCAAAGCGCAAAATAACTAATTATTGTCTAACTAGACAACTATGTCAACATTTCGTTACCAATTAATCACAGAAGTGCAGCTGTTGCCTTAAACAGGGATGGCTTTAAGTTTAAGCTTTAATTTGTGTTTATTGTATTTATTTTAGTGGTAACTAGTTGTTGTGTGTGCATTTTATTAGCTTTGATAACGATAAAGAAAACATTTTTTAATTTTATTTTCGTAAGTTTTTGATGTAAATATTCTTAAAGCCAAATTTGCAAAATATCTGTAATGTGGTAAAGACGGTACAGTAAGTTCTCGGTTTCTTTCGTACCTCTTTCCCTCTGCCGTATATCTTTTGATACAACAATAAATAATGTCAGACTAGTTATTCAGTGTTCTAAAATTTATACTTTATAAATACTTTAATAATTTAAAAAAAAATTAAACTACAACACTGGTTGTTTCCGTGTGAGGGTCCTGGGTGACGTAGAGAGAGAGAAGAGCGGCTTTTGATGGGATTTTATTTAAATATATAACAATGTACAAATAAATAAAAAAAATAATTATGAAACTAAAACTAATAATCGGTACACGGCCTCGTTCTCGGTGGTTCTTCGTCCTCGGCTTTTCGTTGTCGGCTCCTCGTTCTCTACGTGTCGGCTTTGGCGGCTCGCACTTGTGGTAGAGGAGAGGTAGAATTACCCACGGGATTATGCACTGTGAATAGCGGTTTCAGGAGGAAGTATATACCCACGGGTTGATGCACCGTGGGTAGCGGTATCGGAGAGAAAAAATCCCTGGGTTAATGCACCAAGGGGTGACGGGGTTTGGGGGTGGCTACTTACAAAGATAATACACCCGTAGAAATAGTGGTTGCGACTACGTGCAATTTATAACCCCCGATTGTGGCGAGGTGAATTAAAGGAGTAACGTAGCGAAGCGTTGGTTCTCGAAGTGGTGGGAAGTATACGTTATGGCAGTAAAGGTGGCATGATGTATACGAATGACGCCACTCGGCGTTATCTTGCTTTGTTTACTAAATATTAATACGCTTCGTTACAATACAAAACCCTCACAAAATTCGAGAAAAGCATTTTCTATTATTTTCCTCAAGTCTATCTGATTTAATATCTTTCTCAAAATACTCATATGACAGTAATAACTGTCAAATTGTTTTGCTATTTTACGTATTTACATGTACGCGCGCTCTTGAGAGGCGAGAAAAAAATGTGCGAAAAGAAACAAACTAATTGTAGATTACCAGTTTTGTATCATCTATTTCTTCTGCGTGATCTGCGTGATCATGTGAGAAAGAGTGAAGGAAAAAATGGGAAAATAGAATCACAATTATTTGTATTGTTTTTAAAAAGGATAACTAATAATTAAAACTGAAAAACAAAGAAACTTTCTCAAAAGCATGTAAAAGCACAGTGTAGCATCGTTCTAGCTCGCTTACATACCCTACCTCTCTCTTTTCATTGAGCGCGCAGGAACATTTTGTTTTAACCAAATTACAAGACATGTAAACATTATTTTTTACCTATTTATTTATTTATACTTATTTTATGTTTTTGTATGAAACGAATACCAGTTGAGTTTAATTTTGAAATTTTAGAAATTAAAACGCATGTTAATAACTTTTTTAAAATTACACATAAAAACTGTACAAAATTTAAGAGAAGCATTTTTTATTATTCATCAATCGTCGGATTTAATATCCGATAATTCAGAAAGCGTCGACATTTCACTCTCACTAGACCAAACTGGCTCCAACACTTTACCCATATTTTCTTCATCAGACAAAATACTACTGTTTTCCGTGTCTTCATATTCATATTCGTTAGTTGGCAGATTTGACGGATTTGGTGGTATTTCTAATCTTTCATTTAATGTACTGCTTTCAATATTCCTCGACATTGAAAAAATGCTTATCAAATTATCCAGTTGTTGATTAATAATATTAATATCTCTAGTGTATGACGATTTGTTTTCGTCATATTTTTTACAATCTCCTACTACAAAAAAAATAAAAACAAGATTAAAATAAAGGAGAAATGCATCGTTACCAGAGATGGAGTCTGGAAGCATTTCTGTCGTTTTTCTCTCTGCAAAAGTCCCTTTCGTTTTGCGTTTGTTAGTTCTTGCAACGGTTTTTTTTACACTTTCTGTTCCCGTCAGATAGGAAAACAGGGGGCTAAAATTTTCTACCATTGGAAGCAGGAACAACTCTGTTTTATCCGGATGTTTGTTTTTAATTTCTGTATTAACCCGTTGATGACAGGAGTTGATAAACGACACTGCTTCGGCGTAGTTTCGTTTCATAACATCGTCGTCTTGATCCCACCGACTAGAAACAGAAAAACTGATGTTTTCTTCTTTAACAGACATAGCGGGTTCAGTCTGAGAACTTGTAGAATTGTGTTGAGTGGCATGTCGAGTAATGGATCTAGGAATGCTCCCGGCTATTCGTTTTGGAATGAAACTTGTATTAAAATTACGTTTCTTGAGCATTCTACTAAAATTTTGCTGGTTTATACAAACCGAAAAACTAACAAACTGACAAATAAAACAGTTTTTAATTTTTTTACGTTTGAGATCAAGCTTACTACGACTGACGTGACTTAATAATTTGAAATATTCTAGAACATTCTGTAAGGCAACAAAGGACAATTAGTTTTTTGATTAAGACTTTTCAAATCTTTTAAAATCTAAAATATACCTAATATCTAAATTATTTTAAACACTTTATATTATTTTTATGTAACGAACTATCGATTCCGTAAAGTCAAAAACATTTTGGAATATTTTACCGAAGATGAGAGAACTTTCTGGTAGTAAAACACTGAATTTGTCTTACCAGCAGAAAGTTAAAAGTCGACGTTTCGAAGTCAGAAAACGTTTTAAAAACTTCCATAAAAAATAAAAAAAGTTTTTATTGTGGTATATTTTTGGAGTTATCTTACCGAACGAAATTTAAAAATCAACGTTTTGAGAAGTCTAGAAAATATTCTAATTAGCAAAATCTATAGAAAACGTAAAAACCTCTAGTCAGTCTACACTTCTTCAAAAATAATTGGGTAAATTCTTCTTGGGTAAACAAATGGTTAAATTCTGTATTCTTTTAGTTATTAAACAAAAAAATATTTTGAGAAGGCTAAAAAATATTCTAAAAAAATCTATAGAAAACAAAAAAGTTCTAGTCGGTCTACACTTGGCTGTTGTCTCAGCTTACTCAACTGTTGGCTCGGTGCAACGGAACAGAAAATTCTAAATTGTTTTATTCTTACTTTATAAAATGATCATCGTTATTATTTCAGAATAATTTAGACTATTTTGCATCAATTCACATAATGGTTTAAAGCGATTTTATAAGACCATAACAAAATAATTTCACATCTTTTGATAAACTGAGACTTATCGACTTTAAAACATGTCTAATGTTTACTTTATTAAGTATTTTCGAATAATTGCAATAAGATTTTACGACACTTTATTAAAAAGTTTTAATAAATAAATAAATAAATTTTTGAATAAAGAAACGAGTTGCCACGTTTCGTTTACGTAATAACATTTTTAGGCTAAAAATTAGTAAAATGTAATGTAGTTAACTTGTAATTAAATTTATATTGTATAAACTAAACTAAACTTAAAAATAAGATAAAAATGAATATAATTGCAGAGAGTATAACTTACAATGTAACGATAATTTAACAGCTTTAGCTAACCATGTCAAAGAAACAAAACATAAATTTGAGTTTTAGAAAGTTGAAATTTTTGATGAAGAAACATTTTTTCTAAAAAGACTTATTTTCGAAATGATTTATATTCAAAAAATAAAAACATTTGTCCCTGACTCATACAATAACCCACTTAACGAAGATATAACCAAAGCCGAACTATAAACCGCGCTTGATAGCTGCAACAATTCTGCACCTGGCCCAGACGGTATTCCTTTTATATTCTACCAACACTTACCAGATAGAGCACTAACCTACATACTCAACATTTTTAACTATATATTGGAATCTAGAACATTCCCTAATATTTGGAGTAATGCCTATATAGTGCTCATCTACAAACCCGGTAAGCCAAAACAAGAACCAAGCAGTTACAGACTAATTTCCCTAACCTGCTCAGGTTGCAAAATTCTTGAAAAATATTAAACAAAAGATGATGTGGTATTTGGAAACAAAAAAGGTCTTATCTCTCTTTAAAAGTGGCTTCAGAAGCCAAAGATCTACAACAGACAACATAATCTTATTAAATAATAAGATATCAGAAGCCTTTACAACCAATCAAGACTTTATAGCCATATTCTTTGATATAGAAAAGGCATATGATACTCTATGGAAAAATAGAATACTGAAACAACTATTAAAGTGGGAAGTTGACGGGAATATGCACCACTTTATTAAAAACTTTTTAACAGACAGAAGCGTCCAAATAAAAATAAATGGGCAACTATCAAATAAATATCACCTTGATAACGGCGTACCACAAAGATCAGTTCTAAGCGTTACCCTCTTTCTAATAGCTAACAACAATATTACATCCATACATCCAACATAGAAGCCCTTGTCAAGTTCCCTATGTTTGCTGATAAAAACAACAAATGTGAAATTTTCTAAGAGGAACACACCAATAAAAAGACGCAACGACAAATTTAAGCCCAATATTGTAATGCGCAAGTTCGTTCGAATACTACTTGCCACTCAGTGGCGTCGGGTGCTCATGAAATGGGATGATTTCTAGGATTAGAAAAAATTCTTTTCCTTAATTGCAGTAAGGGATTTTTAATCACACCGGTCGGTTTAAATCTTATTACCTAGAAAACAGATTAAAGTTCATTACCTACTTTCTCAACCTTCTAAGAAGATATAGAATTACCAGAAGATATTCTTAGAAGGATATTCTAAAAGGATAGGGATGTAAATAATGAGATAGGAGTAAATTTCAGAAATTTTAATAATTGCTTACAGGTTGGCATTTTAATTTTTCTAAACTATTCAGGAAAAAATTATCTGTCACTGTTGCTTATAATGTGCCATAAAAACAAAGATTTTACATTAATTTAGGTTTATAATTATTTATTATTAAATAATTGTTTTTAAATTACACAAAAATATTATATTAGCTACTTTAAATATTTAATTAATTATTTGTTATGTTTGTATTAATGATAGCCAATCATTACACCTGGTGTAAACACAATTAGGCTCACCCCTTTTTTTCATGGTATTTTTTTAAGAGTCTACTCTTAAATTTAAACTTAAACTTACATAGTCTACTTTTTATAACATTTTGTGAAATAATAAACTTTTTTTGTAATTTTTGTTTTTTGATCTAGAAGACTGTGATGTTAAAAAGTTTTCATCCCTATCTATTTGTAAGCAATTCTAAACAAATATTGAGAATATCTGGTAATTCCAAATCTTAGAATGTTTAGCCACAGTCGTTAAATTATTTTTCAAGAATTGGGATATTTCTAATGAAAATTCTATTTAAGTGAAGGGATTTGCGAACCTTTCGGAAGGCAGGTTTGATTTTTGACACTTGGACCTCAACTATAAAGCTCACCGGTGTCGTCCTATCATCACTTTGTGCTTAATCTTTGCTAGAGAAAGTGTCGTGGTGTTCATTGTTATTATTATTATCATTATTTTATACACAGTATTTTAGATATTTTGGTAAGTACAAACATTTGCTATAAAATTGTTTTGATTATTAAACTTTCTTATCCTAAAATAAATTGCACTGTTGATGCCATTTCTATATTTTAGAATTGAAGATGTCTTCTTCAAAAAAGATTGGCGTCTGTGGAAAAATTATTCATAGTCAAGCCAGAGAAATGATTGCCAATGTGTTGGAATTTATGAAACAAGAAGCCTCAGAAGGAGTAAAAATCCCTCTTACAAATTTCAAGCAGCGTTTGATTGCAGCTACTGGGATCGGCGATAAAACTTATAGAGCAATTTGTAAACAAAAAGAGAAAATTGAAAAAAATGAGACACCGTCTTTTTCAAGCCCAAAGAAACAGAGAGTGAAAAAAAACAGTCCGGATTTTTTTGATGAAGGGCAGTTGTCAACTGTAAGAGACGTTGTCTATAATTTTTATTTAACTGAAAAGAGAAGACCGTCTTTAAAAGGTATAATAAATAATTTTTAGAACTTTTATAATTATTTTTAACAAAATTTGTGCTTTGTTTAAAGATGGCATGTTGTGTAGCAATAATACTAATCTCTTAAAAACAAAAAGTCTGCTGTTTGCGCACTCGTACTAAATTAAATGCAATTAGTTATTAATTTGTTGTAATTGTTAATTAAATTTATTTACAGCTGTCCATAACAAACTGCAACAAATTATGGATACTGAGTTTTCCATTTCTACTTTAAACAAACTATTGAAAAAGATGGGATTCAGATGGATTAAAACCACAGACAACAGAAGTGTACTAACCGAATCTTACGATGTCCGATTGAAACGAATCGAATATGTAAAAAAAATAACCCAATTTAGAGAAGAACAATAGTATACCTGGACGAAACATACATTCACAGCAGTCACACACAAAAGAAAGATTGGATCGATTCAAAAAATTTATCATTAAAGTATCCAATATCCAAAGGACAAAGATTAATAATTGTTCATGCTGGGAGTGAATTTGGCTTTGTGAAAGATGGTTTGTTAATATTTAAGTCAGGTAAATTAAAAACATTTTTTTTTCTTGTTATACAAATTTTTAAATATTACAGGCACCAAGAGCGGAGACTATCACGATGAAATGAATTCTCAAAATTTTATGAAGTGGGTACGTTTTCAGCTACTGCCAAACCTTCCACCAAAATCAGTTTTGGTTCTGGACAATGCGTCCTATCACAATATTAGGTTAGAAAAAGAGCCGACTTCTAACTCTAGGAAGTTAGAAATGGTAAATTTTTTAAAAAATAAAAACATAGCTTTTAATGAAAATTTTACAAAACCTGAATTATACAATTTAATTAAACAACACAAAACTACATCACCGCTGTATGAATTGGATGTTATTGTAAAAGAACATGGGCATGATGTGTTAAGATTGGCTCCCTACAGTCCCGAGTTTAATCCGATTGAAAAGATTTGGGGAATAGTTAAAAACTGGGTTGCTACTCATAATACTACTTTTAAAATTCAGGATGTAGAGATGCTTGCGCGAAAAAAATTTGAAGAAATTACACCTGAAGTTTGGAAAAAAACTTGTGAATCAGTTTTAGATATTGAAAAAAAGTTTATAGAAAAAGAGCATCTTCTTGACACTGCTTTTGAGGATTTTTGTTTCATTGTAAATACGGGATCATCTTCAGAAGATGAGTACAGTTCAGATGAAGATAGTTTGAGTGTTGCTCCAATTCTAGATGTCGACAATGAAAATTAAAATTTTTGAAATTATTGTGTAAATATTTTATTTTGTACAAAGTTTTTCAATAAAATATTATAGGTTTGTATTTCATTCTTAATTATGCCCTAACGCCTGTAAATTTCTTAAAGTCCTTGTCGTAATTTTATTCTAAAGTTTTTGTTCTATTCAAATCCATTTTTTTTATGATTTTAGTAAAAGGTTGAAATAAAAACACAAAAATGTAATTGTTGTTGTAATTTAAAGATATTTAGAATTGCAATATATAAAATATAATTTAATAATTAAAACTGTATTATTAATTACTTTACAAAAGTATCTTAAAATCACAATTATTTACAAATTTATTAAATTTACGGTGATACAAAAAGCTTTATTTATATTTTATAATTTTGGAGCATATTTTATGTAATGAAAATATCAAATGCAGACGAAAATACGGATCGCTTGTTCCGCCACTGGTGCACGGTTTTCGCTTCTCGGTTTAAACTTTGGCGCAGCTTTTTAGTCCCGCCCATGTCCCTCTTAGAAAATTTCACTCTACAACACACGAGCCAGAGATAATTACATAATTTTCAATTGTAAATAAATAAACAGTACTAATAAATATAATGCATTTAATGTTCCACGGTAAAATTGATAATTGCTAGGAGAATGCTAAAATGTTCATGAGAATGCTGAAACAATTAAAGAACAAATAAAAAACTCAAAAAAATAGCACACCTTTATTCTATTTGTATGTGCGATTGCCAACCTTTTCCTGCAATAAAAATAATAAACACAAAAATGTTGTATTGTTACTTGTATAAAAAGACCAACCAGAGAGTGGTCTCAAGCATAATACTAATAATTTTTTAAATTGCAAACAATAACTACAAATTTTAAGAGAAACATTTTTTATTATTCTTCAATCGTATTAGATTTAATATTCGACGATTCAGAAAGCGTCGACATTTCACTTCCATTACACCAAACTGGTTCCAACACTTTACCCATATTCTCTTTATCAGACAAAATACTACTGCTTTCCGTGTCTTTATTTTAACTCGTTAGTTGGCACATTTGACGGCTTTGGTCGTATTTCCAATCTTTCATTTGATGTACTGCTGTCAATATTACTCGGCATTGAACAAATGCTTATCAAAATCTTTCAGTTGTTGTTTAATAATACTAAAATCTCTGGAGTATGTCGCTTCGTTTTTGTCATTTTTTTTACAATCTTCTACTACAAAAAATTGAAAGCAAGATTAAAATAAAGGAAAATCACATCGTTACCAAGCATGGGGTCTAGAGGCATTTCTGTCATTTTTCTCACTACAAAAATCTCTTTCGTTTAACGTTTGTTAGATCCTGAAACGGTTTTTTCTTCACTTTCTGTTCCCATCAGATAGGAGAATAGAGAGACGTAATTTTCTACCATTGGAAGCAGAAACAACTCTGTTTTATCTAGATATGTTTTTAATTTATGTATTAAGCCGTTGATGACAAGAGTTGATAAACGACACTGCTTCGGCATAGTTTTATTTCATAACATCGTCGTTTTGGTCCAACTGACTAGAAGCAGAGAAACTGTCTTTTTCCTTAACAGGCATATCGGGCTCAGTCTGGGAACTTGTAGAACTTTGTTGAGTGGGATATCGAGAAAGGGGTGGAGGAATGCTCCCGGCTAGTCGTTTTGGAATGAGGCTTGTATTGAAATTACGTTTCTTGAGCATTCTACTAAAATTTTGCTGATTTATACAAATCGAAAGACTAACAAACTGACAAATAAAACAGTTTTTAATTTCTTTACGTTTGAGATGAAGCTTACTACGACTGACGTGACTTAATGATCTGGAATATTCTAGAACATTCTGTACTAATAAGGCGACAAAAAACAATATATTTTTTGATTAAGACTTTTCAAATCTTTCAAAACCTAAAATATACCTAATATCTAGGTAATTCTAGACATTCTAGAATATTTTTATATTTTTATTATGTAACAAACTATCGATTTCGTAAAGTCAAAAACAGTTTAGAATATTTTACAGAAGACGAGCAAATTTCCCGTTTGGTAAAGTTAGAAGTTGATGTTCCGAGGTCAGAAAACGTTCTAAAAACTTCTGTAGAAAACGACAATACCTCTAATTGTAGTATATCGTTGAAGTTGCCTTACAAAAAAAAAGGGCGAAAATTAACATTTTAAGAAAACTGAAAAATACTCTAGAAAGATTTATAGTGATGCTCTAGTTGATGATATACGCATGAGATGTGGCTTACAATAGAAAACGTGTTAAGGACAAAATTAGAAAAAGCTCAAATTTAAATTAGCTTATTATGTAAAGTCATTGAAATGCACAAATTGCAACTACAATGCAATACATTTAATAAATTATTTGTCGCGTCAAAAAAGTTTTAAATCAGAGTCTTTTTACTGTTTGAACAACTTATTATTTTTGGATTTACTTTGTACTATTGTGTGTTTTTATTTAGTTCCAAATTATGCGTATATAAATCGAATAGATTGAAGCAAAATTATAAATTAAAACTATATAAATTACAGGCTTTAGCAGAAGTCTATTTACTCCAAATTATTGTTACTTATTCAATTCATTTAGCTATAATATTTGGCAAATCTTATTGCTGATGCTGGAGTAATTGGTTTGTATTAAAACCACTAAAATATAAATCATTTTAGTGTTTTAAATTATGCTTTATGGCACAACCTTCTATACAAGTTTAAAAAATAAATATTTTTATCAATATAAAATAATTAAAATTGCGTCCTTATAGCCACGACAAATTAACTTTTAGGTAACCTTCAAAGAGATCGTGCGCTCACAAATGTAATCTCTGTCATTTAAATCATAAACGCTAATATAAACAAAATCAAATTTTATAAAAATAAAATTTTATTTTGGATCTTTAAAATTAAAATGCAAATTGCCGGAAACGGTAATAATAAATTAGATTTTTGTCTGCGACTTGAATCTGATTAGTCATTTCAGATAGTTCACAATGCAATTTAATACTTTGTAAGTATATAATTACTCGCCGCAATATTAATTCATACAAATTGTAGCAAACTATTGCGGAAGCATTTATTAGAGAGGTTCAAAAAAAAGCGAGTCAGTCCCTGAACAAATCGACTAAGATGGCTACAAAAAATTAGCGTTTTAGCTTTGTAAGCTCTATTTCTAACGATCCGGGAGCTTTAATACTTTTTTGTTACAATCAATTTTAAGTTGAGTAGTTAATACCAATTATAAATTTTGCGACTTTTTTGTGACAGTCGTATCTGTGTATTATCCAAATTACGACCGTCGTAAAATAATTTCAAATGTAAAAAATAGCTTTAGCACTGTTTCTTAGAACTATCAAAACGATAGAAAATTAGTAAAAGTTATAACTAATAATCGGGTTTAACCAATAATTTATTTTATTATTAAGAAAATTTATGTGACAGCAAAATACTTGTTTAAAGATGCAGATATTAAAATTGTTATTTACAAGTTGCTTTGTAAGCTTTTTGAGGTATTTGAGTTGATTTAATTGAGTTATTAAGTTTTTTATTAAAATGTTTGGAATTTTGTTTTTACAAACAGATATAGTTAAAATAAATCTATTATCTGTTTCATTCTGCTCTGTGTGATTTATTTAGGAACATATGAGATTTTAGTTGTAACAAATGTTACTTGTATTTTAGTACAATTAAATTTTTTAAATAATTTAACAAAAAACAATAGTCGGTACGCTCTTACCTTTCATTTTTCATGTTTTAATTTTATTCAACTTAATTTCGTAATCAATTTTTATAAGAAATTTCAATAATTTGACAGTCAAAATCTAAATATGCCAACACTTTAAATTGGTAGTAAATCGAAGATATAAATTTGCCCTAAAAAATCGCTAATAAAATTTTGCAAGAAATTATTTGTAAAAAAAATTATCAATTAAAACAAATAACAACAAATTAGGAAATAAATAATTTATTTATTACTTCCTCGTCTATAAAAAAATAAAAACGCAATAAAATGTATTGATGTAAATATTATGATAACTTAAAAATCAATAAAACTTTTGTTGATTTACGCGGTTTTTACTCTAATAAATAATAAAATAAAAATTTAGATAAATTTTATTTAATTTTTTAATAATTTTAAAAATAGCTAACAAAATAGGAGCAGTCTAATCTTTTCGTTTTTTGTAGTACTTGTCTATGATATCCTGTATAATTTAAACAAGAAACTTTTAGGAAAGACTCTATAATTAAACATCTTATAGTTCAAAAAATAAGTTACAAAGAAACAAGATCATTAGAATTATTCAATCTTCCTAGGAGTTACAAGATTTTAGATTTTAATAAAATATTATGGGCTAATTTCATGTTGAGATACTACCGGTAGTATCGCAAATTTTAATACTTTTCCATGACAACAACCAATCACACCCTCGAATGCTTTTCATTTTTTATGAAAACGAAGATACAACTGGTATTATCTCAACTTGAAATTAAGCCATTAGAGTGTTTTATTTTAATGGTTAAATACTATTTAAAAATATTATAACAGTTTAAAAATTGTGCAGCGATTGCGTTGTTTTTAAAAATGTGTTTCTAATAACCAAAAGATACAAAAAATATTATAAAAAAAAGTTGTAGAGATTAAATTTTGTATATTTCAGTTCGCTAGGTAGTAATTTTATTCGTAATGGTTTAAATAACAGAAACGTTTAAAAATTAAATTAAACTTCTTTTCTCATTTTCTAATATAATAACACATTAACAGTTTTATGCAAGTAATAATGTTTAATGCAAGCTAATGCAAGTATGTTTATGATTTAAAATTATTTTAATTAATTTGTTACTTTATTTTTATCATTAAGTATGTTAATATTGTAACATTAAAACAAATGGTAAGAAGGTACTTGTCCATCTGTTAGAGCCACTAGATTCTTACTATCATTGTGTTTGTAATCGTAAAAAATTAAAAACGTTTTTGTTATCAGATCAAGTATGTAATGTTTTTATATTGCCTAAGGCCAAACAAGCAAAAGAATCTAGCTATAAAATAAAAAACAGCAAAAAAAATATTTTTAAAAAAAAGTGCACGTTTTTATTTTCAGATAAAAATTTTCTACAGTAATAAATAATTTTAAACTAATTTACAACACAAAAAAATTAAAGACAAAAATTTGTTAAACTTTCCACTTCTTCAAAAAGCATATTTGTTTTAAATTTAGATATGATAATAAAGTTATCTCTTCGTTCAACGGCACCAGAGCAGAATTAAAAAATTTTCTTCTTTAGTTTATTAACTTTATTTATTATTTTATTATTTATTAACTTTAGTTATTAAGTTTATTTACTTTTAATGTTTCAGCTTAAACTTCTTGTTGACACCTTTTTATCTATATATTTTAATGTTTACCAATCATTTATTTATTTATTGCACTTATTTCAGATTATTATTTTTATTAAATAGTGTTAAGTAGATAACTAAAATTTTTACGTAGTACTTTTCCAAATTTATCTAAATTTTTTTATATAAAAGACTGATCTCAACCAAGATTAATCAGAAATAATTTTTTTTGTATTCTAGTAAGAAATAAAGATGGCTAAAATTGCTTTAATTGTTTTTACAATTTCTTGTTTAAGTATTATAGGCTGTAAAGCAAATTGTGGACAAATTATAGGTAAGTTTTGCAACCAATATTTAAAAATATTTTTTTTAATAAAAAAATAGAAAGGGGTGTTGTTAGTAATGAAGAAAAGCAAGCAATTCTATACAAACACAACTTGTATAGATATCTAATTCTATCAGGGCAACTACCAGGACAACCAAAAGGGAAAAATATCAAAATGGTGGTAAGTGTCATTATATGTAAATCTTTTCTTTTTTAATGTTTTTTTAGAGTTGGGATGATCGTTTAGCCTTAGAAGCTCAAAAAATTGCCGATACCTGTATTTACCAACATGTTCCTGTAAAAGATGGTAAAATACATAAAAAAAATTGTTTGTTGCTTAATTTAGAAGTTTTAGGTCGCTTTAGGAAGGAAAAGTAATAGGCTCAAAATTTGATGAAGTTGTTCAGTGGTGGATAAATGAATATCCAAGATTTAAATATCCGGATATTTCAGGCGCTGGACATTATACACAGGTATAATTTCAAAATTAATTTATTCTAATATATGTAAATATTTTTTGTGCAATTAAATTCTGTTTTATTGTTTAGCTAGTCTTTTTCAAAAAACGCAAACTTATCGGTAAGAATTTTGTTCACTTGTTGACAACAAAATCAAAGCATTACTTACCGTTCTAGTACAAAAAATAAATTTATTCAAAATTAATTAAATATTTCTTAATGTAAATTAATTGCACACAAAATGACAAAAGCATTACAATCGTTAACAACATTTTACTTATCTCAGATAATAAATGTCTTCTATCTGTAAAATTTTCTTATCGTTCTTGATACTTAATATAATATATTTTAGGTTATTTGGGCAGACACTCAATATGTAGGTTGCGGCTATATTCATTACCAACCAACTCCTCAATCTGCGTATACAAAGCTTTATGTTTGCAATTACGGACCTAGGTAATTTATTCTTAACAATTATAAAAATGCTTACTTTTTTAATTCTAGAGGAAATATTATAGGAGTTCCTCCATACGAAATTTAAACACGACACGTTATTTTGTTAAATTGTAAAATTTGTAAGTCATAAAATTTCACTCAAATAAAACATTTGAACCTATTTATTTATGTTTTTAATTTTTCAAAATTATCCATTACTTTATTATTTAGTTTTTTAAAGATGTAAAATATTGTTTTTTAGTGAGTTTCTCAATACAAAAGCTTGTAACTTATAAGTAACACTTTCTAAATTTAAATTCATTTACATTGGGCCATTACGATAGACGCCAAAGAGTCGGAAGACGACGTGGTGAAAGACGAAATTTTTAGTTTTCTATTCAGCAGCACGTAAAACTCGTACCGTAGGTGTTAAAGTTTAGGCGGTTATCCGATAAGAAATTACATCTTCTCTAGTTCTTGTTCAAAAGTTTCTTAATGCTGCAGGTTACTGAGGGAAAAGTTCCTACTATCTCCGGAAATCTATTGTTGACACTTTCAAAAATACCAACACAATTCTTGTAGGCTGCCCTAATTTTGCCAACCGTCCCATTTTAAATAAATTCGTATTTCAGTTCAACAACAGTTTACACGATTTAGCAGCGCACAATAATCGAATTACTTAGACGTTAATGAATTATTGCTAAACAATTTTTACAGACGATATTCCTCTTAATAATGCATCTAAAAGAACAATAATAAAAAATGCGTTAGATATCATTAAAGGAAATAATATTAGAATTTTAAATATTAAACCAAGAAGATTTACTACAGAGAAGAACCGTTTTTCTCCTGTTGCATCAATAACTATTCCTTCTACATCAAATGTTAATAATTCAGTGTTTTTTCGGAAAGCACCGCAACAACCGCACCATCTGTTCCAGTACCAACGAAGACAGTAGAAATTGCTTCACCCCCTAATTGTTCTAGAACTACGATTCAATGTTTTTACCAAAACGTAAGGGGTTTAAGGTCAAAAACCTCCGAATTCTCCAACAATTTTTTATCTATTTCCGAGAAATTTGATTTGATTATTTTAACAGAAACTTGGTTAGATTCTAGTATTTTTGACAATAAACTATTTTCTAATAACTTTCATATTTATCGCCAGGACCGGAATCATCAAGTTTTAGGCAACTCTAGAGGCGGTGGTATTTTAATTGCTGTGAATGGCAATTTTTCTTGTCAAAAAATTGATGTGTCTAATATTATGGAAGCGGTTCCAATAATTGATGTGGTAGCTATTAAATTAAGCACTACTATGTATCAACACTTTTATATTCTTGCTGTCTATATTCCTCCCGCCACATCGTTCAACGACTACGACACTTTTCTCGATCTTCCTAACGGCTTAATTAAATTGCACCAAGAGAATATAATTTTTATAGGTGACACTTTAATACACCTCAGTATAGTAGTAATCTAAATAACAATTTTGTTTTTTCACTTAGAAACTTCGTATCATTTCATAATCTTAAACAATACAATACAATATTTAATAATCACAATAGCATGCTGGATCTTCTGTTTGCTAAGTTTCTTTGTCCGGTAGACAAATCAGATATTTCTCTCGTTCCTGAAGATAGTTTTCATCCTACACTTAAATTCTACTTTAAAGCTCAATTCCATAAACCAGATACGTTTTCTTTTAATGACAAGGTACTTTCCTATAATTTCAAAAAGGCAGATTTTCCTCGTCTATATGAACTATTACTCAACATTGACTGGTCAGATTTGGAAAAAACAAACGACGTAAACTTATCCTGCGATATTTTGTACAGAACCCTACAGCAAGTTTTCGATCTGTGTGTTCCAAAAATATCTCTTAGAAATAAGAAAAATTCTAATTTTTCTCCTTGGTACGATATGGAAATCATCAATTGTCTTAGCAAAAAGTCGGCTTTATTAAAAAGATTTCGTAAATTTCATTGTCAGAATTCGTATGAACAATTTAAAATTTTGCGATCAAGAACCAAGCAACTTATTGAAAAAGCATATTCTAATTATTTTTCATCAATGGAATCAACTATCTCTGAAGATCCGAAAAAGTTTTGGACATTTGTTCGGTCAAAGAAAAACAAGTCCCGCATCCCAGGCACTATGTTGGTAAATGGGGAAGCAGTTTCTAACCCCAGTAGTATAGTGAATCACTTTGCTGAATTTTTTAAGAGCGTATATATACCAAATTCATGTTCTAATTGTAACGGAACTGAAACATGTAAAAGCTACCCTAACATCGGCCTGTGTGAGTATTCCAGGTTTTTTACTTAAGGACTGTGCGTACGTTTTTGTAAAACCTCTTTATCATATTTTCAATTTAACACTGAAATCTTCTACTTTTCCAACAATTTGGAAGGTCGCGCAAGTTTGCCCAATACTCAAAAATGGTAATCCTAACGTAATACAGAACTATCGACCTATTTCTATTTTGTGTAATTTTTCAAAAGTATTTGAATCGATTATTTACACTCATATTTATTCTTGCGTTATTAATTATATCTCTCCCTGTCAGCATGGTCTCATGACAAAACCATCCACGATTACAAATTTAGCCTGTTTTACACAGTACATTGCAGATGGTCTTGACAAACGAAAACAAGTAGACGCCATTTATACGGATTTCCAAAAAGCATTCGATCATATGGATCATCATATACTTTTAAATAAACTTGATAGCTTCGGTTTTTCTGGTTCTTTGCTTTCGTTAATGCAATCATATCTTTTCGACAGAAAACAACAGGTTAAATATCGCAATTACCTTTCTGATATACACTCCAACTTCCGGAGTCCAACAAGGGTCAAATCTTGGTCCCCTTCTGTTTCTTCTTTTCATAAACGATATTTCTCTTTCGTTGAACTCTTGTCATAAGTTGTTATTTGCCGACGACCTAAAATTGTACTTGGAAATTAATTCTATCGACGACTGTAGAACTCTGCAAAGCAATCTCGACGCACTGTATAACTGGTGTAAGAGAAATCATCTGCAACTAAATCTGTCTAAATGCAATGTGATATCTTTCACAAAAAAGCACCATCCAATCGAATTCTCTTACAACATAGCATCATGTGATTTAAACCGAGCCCTTACTGTTAAAGACCTGGGCATTATCTTCGACGCAGAACTTACTTTTAACGACTATATTGCTGATATTATATGTAAAGCTTATAGATTGTATGGTTTCATATATAGAAACTGCAAAATTTTTTCTAACGTTCGGCCATTGACTATTTTATTTTACGCTTTAGTACGGTCTAGATTAGAATACGGATCGTTGATTTGGTATCCTATCTACAATACCTATATCTTACAGATTGAAAAGTAGATTTTTAGTGGACGGCGTCTATCCTGAAAGAGAAATTGATCAAGGTGTTCTATTAATTAAATTCAATTTTACTTTCTTAGAAACTCGACGGATTTGCTATGCATTAAAATTTCTGCATTATTGTGGGCAAAGTGAATTATTATCGTTCGGATTTTTACGTTCGAGTGGTAGCCGTTGCATTCCATTCTCTACATGATCACCTCAAGATCTTACAATGAGGCGTCAAGTACGTGCCTCCAGGAGTCACATAATCACACCATTGTTGCATCCACAACGATATTTATGAGCATTTCGGATGACAAAATGAAAAAATCGAAAGGTCGGATCATTATATCAGAGTTTTTACGATCACATTAAACTCACGAAACCAGAACATGATAGCTTTTGACACTTTAATGCAGATAAGTAAGATTTATTTGAAAGAAATTTTTGAAAGTCGAATGACATTTTGACTCGTTTTTTCTTCTCTTCTGATTTAACTTGCTTCCATTAAAATTCATCTACCGATCATCATTAGTTTAGAAATTCTTAAAACAAGCGATTGTAGGAATTGATAAATGTTTCATAAAAAAAACCTTCAGGTTATATGATGCATTGAGTTAGTTATTGAGAAGTCTGTTGTTCAAACGTTTAATTGCATAGAGCAATTTGCATATTTATGCTTCAGGAATTCAGGATTCAGGAATTTGCTTCATCGGTGGGTGTATTCAATTTTTTATTTTATATTTTTTGATTTAGACGATAATTTTTATTTCTGTTTTATGTGATTTTATCAACTTTTTTAACGGCATGATTATTTTTATTACTTTAAGAAAGATTTCAATTTATGCATTAAGTTGTTAGTATAATTTTTAAGTCCGGTCCTGGCTAACAAAGGATAGATATCGCGGGAAACTGTGCTCCGAAACAACACTCAAAATTTGGGTAGTATCAAGCAGGTGTGTTTCCAAGCGGTGTTATGGGCTCCAGAAGCCGTGACGTAAAAAATGCGCGAAATTTTGAAACACTGTCATTCGATAAAAATACCTTGAAAAAGTCGACCTTATTGCACATGTAAATAAGGTTGAATTTACAAAGATCAAATTTCAAGCGATGAATAAATACACTAAATAAAATAAATAAGACCTAAAAATGTCGACATTCGATACCCCAAACATTTCATTTATTGATAAGTTAAGAATCACAGCAAACTTACACTTAATAAAGAATTTAGTGGAAAATAAAATGTTCGATGCACAGATTTCCTTCATTTCTAAGCTTTAACGCAGGTCCAATGTGAACGAATTCCAGCGAACCATGCCGAATGCGAGCGAATCCCCTCCGATTTGCCCGCGCATCTTGTTATTTGTATGTACTCGGCCATCTTCGGTAGTTGGTTTACAGCTGTTCGGGCGAGTTTGACGGCACGAAGCATGTACAGTAATTTCTATTTTCGATTAATTTCTTAAATATGCGAGAATTGTTTGTAACTTGTGTCTGGATTAAAACTAGAATGTCTAGAGTATTGGAGTTGAGTGTTTTTGTGTTTCCATATGTGATTTTTATTCGGTCAAAGTTTAGCTGTTATAATTTCAACCTTATGTATTAGTGCAATAAGGGCGACTTTTTTAAGGTATGTTTTCAGAATGACAGTGCTTCAAACGTTCGCGCTAAAATTACGACACACTTCTCCAGCCCATTCAAAGCAGGAAAGAGAGAAGGAGAAGTGGGTAGCAAAAGAGTAAACGAAAGGTGTAAGAGAGGTGAGAAAAGTAGCGCCAGAAGAACATAACCTCCGAGAAGTCGATTCTGGCGCGAGCTGTCAAAGATACGCAACCAGTAATACAAAAGCCAGGGGTGGAGTAAAATTTAATACAGACTAAAAATAATGGAAAGAGACGGAAGTACAGACGATAATAGCAATAAAAGGAAGGCCGAGGGAGAGCTCTTCCAAAAAAGTAAGAAAACATCGAGAACACCGGTTAAGAAAGAGCAAAATGAAGAAGAAAAATTTGACACGATAATAAGGATGATGAGGAACGTGACAGAAGAGGTTCGCTGTCTAAGGGAGGAACAAAGAGGAACTCGTGAGGAGTTAAAAAGTCTAAGAGAGGAAAATAAAATACTAAGGACAGAGAATGAAAATATAAAAAAAGAAAATGAGCAAATAAAAAAAGGTTTGAGGGAGATAGGTGTAAAAGTAGAACGTATGGAAAGAGAAAAGCGGCAAAATAATGTGTTGGTATATGGACTGGAAATAGGGAAAATGGGTCCAGGGAGTGGAAAAGAGGAAATGGAAAAATTTATGAAGAACAATTTAGGCGTGGATGTACAAATAAAGGAGACTGCAATAGTAGGAAAAGACATGTGCTTAGTAATGATGGAAACAAAAGAAGATAAGGACAAGGTAATGGAGATTAAAAACAAATTAAAAAATTTAAAGGACAAGAAGATATTTATAAACCACGACCTAACACAGGAAGAAAGAGAAATGAGGAAAACCATAAGGAATGCAGCAGATGAAGCCAGGAAAGTTGGAAAACAAGTGAAAATAAGATACCACAAACTGGAGATTGAGGGAGAAGTATGGAAATGGAATATGGAAAGGAAAAAGCTACTTCCGGTTCAAGCAATAGAGAAATCTATAAATAGGCCCCCAAAAAACTGATCAGCGAGAATACGGATAAGAAAGAGAAATGGGTGACGAAAACGGCAATGAATCTGGAAAAAACGGTTTGGAATAAAAGCGAATGGATAAAAAAAATGAAGACAAAAAAAGTAAACTGGAATGAAAAGCAAATGAAAGTAGGAACATGGAACATTAGAAGTATATATGAAGAAGGAGCTATCAGAAATTTAATAATGATCATGGAACGGTATGAAATAAACATACTGGCCTTACAGGAAACTAAATTGAAGGGTGAGAGCATTACAAGTTGTAAAGAATACACGCTATTTAATAGCGGTGGCGAAAATAGAATGTTGGGGGTGGGATTTTTAGTGTCCAAAAGAGTGTCGGAAGCAGTTATAAATTTTAAAGCTTTGTCGGAAAGAATGTGTTATCTACGCATTAAAGGGAAATATCGAGGAATATCTATAGTCAATGTCCACGCACCTTCAGAAGAAAAGGATATCGAAAGGAAACAAGAATATTACCACGAAATCGAACAGGAAATAGAAAAGATGCCGAAGTATGATCTAAAGTTAATTGTAGGGGATTGGAACGCTAAGGTAGGGAGAGAGCCCGAACACCAGAAGATAACAGGGGGGAAAAGTAAGCATAATAAGTCGAACGAGAATGGGAAGATGTTGATAGAGTTTGCGACGGAAAATAGGTTCAGAATAATGAGTACATACTTCGATAGAAAAGATATTTACAAAGGCACGTGGGTCTCTCCAGATGGGAAAACCTATAACCAAATAGATCATGTACTTGTGGATGAAAGAAATATAAAGGCAGTGACAAATGTGAGAAGCTATAGAGGGGCAGATTCGAATTCAGATCATATGTTAGTAATTACTAAAGTCAGGCAAGAGATACCAAGAAGGAAGATGGAGAAGGTAAACAGACTGAAAAAATATAATGAAAAGAAAATAAGAACGAGGGAATTGAAAGAGAAGTTTGAAGAGGATGTAGAAAAAAGCTTGGGAGAGCTTGAGGAAACGGAAAGTGTAGAGGTAGAGTGGGCGAAGATTGAAAAAGCACTGAGAGAAAGTGCAGACAAATGGTTTCAAGTGAAGCCAAGAAGAAAAACAGACAAAGACTGGTCTAATGTAGAGTGTGAAAATGCGTAGAGAAAAAGAAATAAGGCAAGAATAGAAGCAATGAAGAATACAGAAGGAAGTAAAGAAAGATATAAGAAGGAAAGGAGGATTGCTAAACAAGTATGCAGAAAGAAAAAACGTGAATAATGGGAAGGAAGAGTAAGAAAGGTAGAAGACCGAATGGTTAATAAAGAAATAAGAAATTTTTACCAAGAACTAAAGCAAAATGCAACTAAGAAAGAAAGAGCAGGGTATTGTAGAAGTAAGGAAGGTGAGATGTTGAAGGAGTTGACAGAGAAAAAAGGAAGATGGGTGGAGTACTTCCAAGAATTATTGAATGAAGGTGGAAACGAAATGCATGAGAGTAGACTAGAAAATGAAAGAAGCATAAAAGAAAGAGGAGCGGTAGAGGAACCGAGAAAGGAAGAGATAGAAGAAATAATAAAAAAATTGAAGAATTATAAGAGTCCAGGGGAAAATGGAATAACTAGCGAGATAATTAAAAATGGGGGGAAGAGGTTACGAGATAAAATAACAGAAATAATAATAAGAAGTTGGACGGAGGAAGAAATACCAGAAAAATGGAAAATTGGCCTTATATGTCCAATACTCAAAAAAGGAGATGCTACTATGTGTGAAAACTATCGTGGAATATCCCTACTCGACGTTACATATAAAATATTAGCAATGATGATACGCAAGAGATTAAGTGAATATGCTGAAGAAGTGGTGGGAGAATATCAAGGAGGTTTCAAGGTAGGGAGATCAACGATCGACCAAATTTTTAGTCTGAAAATGATACAGCATAATAGTTATGAACAAAAGCTGCCCCTACATATGTTGTTTATAGACTTTAAAAGGGCCTATGATACAATCGATCGAACAATGATGTACCAGGCAATAAACAACCTAGGAATACCAAATAAGTTGACCAGATTAATAAAAATGACGTTAGAAGGCTCGACGGGCAAGGTGGTAGTGGATGGAAGCGTGACAGAAAAGTTCCCAGTTCGAAAGGGGTTAAGACAGGGCGATCCGCTATCAACAGTTCTGTTCAATTTGGTATTGGAAAAAATCATGAGGGAAAGCCGAATAAGAATAGAGAACGTAATATATTATAGTAAGCAGCAGGTGATTGCGTATGCGGACGATGTGGCAATAATCGCAAGAACCACAAAGGTGATAAAGGAAATGTTTAAAAATCTGAAAGAGAGTGCGAGAAGGTATGGACTGGAGGTAAATGAAAGCAAGACAAAGTATATGGGAACAAACGAAAGAGAAGTACAAGGAGACCTGGAAGTGATAGGACAAAATGGCAGAAAGTATTGCTTTCAAAGAGTAGACAGATATGAGTATCTAGGGGTTACGGTAAATGGAACTAGTGATGAAATAATGAAAATAGAAAAGAGACTAACTAAAGGAACGAAAGCGTTAGGGGCATTAAACACGGTGTCGAGAAAAACAAAAATTAGAATATATAGAACTGTAATCCAGCCAGCAGTGCTATATGGATGTGAAATGTGGATCATGACCCAAAGCACCTCGGAAAAGTTGGAAAGGTGGGAGAGAAAAGCACTAAGAAAGGTGTTTGGGGGAGTGAAAGATAAGGAAGACAACTGGAGAAGAAGAACAAATAAAGAAGTAATGGACATATATGGATACCCAAGCATAACCCAAAAGGTAAAGGGTCAAAGAGTGCGGTGGTTAGGTCACGTAGGGAGGATGGCGTCGCATATGCCTACAAAAAAAGCGCTACTGGGAGGAAAAGGAAGCAAAAGAAAAAGAGGGAGACCGAAAAAGAGATGGTTGGAGATGGTAAAAGACGATCTAAAGGGAGTAGGAGTCCGGGACTGGATGGAAGGGAGCAAGAACAGAAAAAACTGGAGAAAAATTATCGAAAAAATTGAAGCCATGGGCCCGAGGGCCTGAAGAGCTATTGTATATATATATAATTTAACTCACAACCAGATTGACTGCAGCTATTTCTTAGGCCGTCTATGTTTCAATGTCCCGTTTAATTGTCGTCAGCCGCGTAATACCTTTTATACAACTGCTAGTCGGTCAATTGTAGGGATTAGGTCTCCCATTTCACTCATGTATTCGCTATGTAACAAATTGAGTAGTACCTGTGATCTAAACCATGACTCAATAAAATGTATTTTAAATTGTGCAATTGATTCTTTTTAATTTATATTAATATTATAGTTTTGGTATTGTATTATAGTATTTAAACTTGTATATGTTTGATTATTATTGTTGGTAACTTTAGCTTTTATTTTATAGTTCCTGTAAATGGGTTTTCCTGTTGGAAAATAAAATAAAGTTACGTAGGGCACCTGGGTTGGGCAAATAACCGAAAAATTTGCTTTGTTTGCTACACTAGCAAACGTAATAAATGTAGTAGACGTAGTAAAATATAGCAAACTGTTTTGATTGGTTGTTTTATGACATTAGAGTTATTAGATATCATTACTAAAACACTAGTAATGATAGTTTAATTCCCCACCTGAGGATGACAACTTTGTTGTCGAAACGTGCGTCGTGCATAGTGAAATTGTTTGGTGCTTTTGGGTGCTTGCTACATTTTATTCTACACACCTACTCTAAGGAGATCCATCACGAAGTTATCTATCATTACTGTCAAAGCACATAACATCTTATACAATAAATGACACAGCAAACCGTCAAAAATTTAAAATGCAAGCTCAAGCGGGACGAAAACCTCACGTGCAGTACGACAATCAGATCATATTATACCATTTTACTACAGGTTGTTAACTAACAAAAATTAAAACCGTCTTGTAAAGTTTTTGTGTTGTAGTTTGTAGATAATTCAGTGCACTTCAGTCGTTATTAATCAAGTGAAGTTGTTTAATAAAAATTTTATAATTTTTATAACAAAAACGGTTTTTAATAGTTAACGAGTAGCAAACGTATCAAATTGTAGTTACCCAACCCTGGTGTAAACAGCCACATCCCAGTCAGGGTTAAGTGCTCGGTTATGTGCAATAAGGATAAATGACTCGGTCAGGACTATTATTATTCTTGTCAACACAAAGTAGTGCGTAAAGTTAGTTGTTAATGAATATTTGTTTTGTTATTTGACGCTCAACGCTTACAAGAAGAGGAAGCTAGGAAAACCATTAAAACCAAAAAGTTATAAAATGAACCAATATGGACTCAATAACTGTCCCATTGGTAGACTGAAAAGTGTGGAAAGAAAGCAAATCTAGTGAAAAGTTATCATCCACTAGTCAAAAAGTTTTGGATACAAACAAATTTCAAAAAAAAAGCGGTTGCACCTCTCAAGTGTTGGCTCAAATTTAACTCAAGTTTTTAGCTGGCCTTGAAAGTAATGTTTTGCGGCATGCTAAAGTAGTGAACGTGAACGTCATGATACTATCATGAATAACACAATTACAATCAAAAAGAAGTTGCATGGGTCATCAGAGGTAACAACAGCAGCAGCAAGTAGCGGTACATTAGCATATATGCGAGTACCTGACGCAACACTGGGAAACGACAAGCATCTGAAATCGATCTCTAAAAAGACTTGTAGTATAAACAAGAAAAGTTCTGAAAGCATTCTTTGGGTCAAAGCTAGTGAAATGCAGTCAAATCTTAAAGGGGTATGTCACGAAGCGGAATTTCGTTAGCCTGCTAGGTCGAGAGGCTATTGCTGATATCGATTAAAACACTGTCGACTGAGACAATAGCTAGCTCAGTATTTGGGGATTGGCAAACTCGCGGGTTACGTTAACTCGGAGAATCGAGGGGTAGCTCTGGTGGAGAATGGTCAAGTGGCAAAAGTGTGACATGTACCCAGACCCTTCCAGTTTGTCACGATGTCAATGTAAGTAGCTTTTAAAATGTGTTCAATAATTTTTCTGGTCAGATCGCCTATGTGTGGCAATTGTCACAAAAAACTTGGTATGTCTTGGTTAATATGACAAAACAATGAGACATGACAGCTATCAGTGCTCCGCTTTTTAACCTATTGCATGCTTTTCCAGTTTCTGTGTCTTTTTCTATATTAAAATCAGTTCTTTAACTGAGATAACGTCTGCAGAGTAAATTCTTGAACGTCTGCATACAGTTATTATGATTTGCAACATTTAAACAGTAGACAGCAAATCATATAAACTTATCACGTGAATATACGTTCAAGCTAGAAAAATAAAACCACAGCAAATTATGACCAGAAAAATTATTGAAGACTTATTTTGTATATCTGTATTATGTATTATGTGTATCTAAGCGATTAAATCATCTTTTTTATAAAGACTTGTTTTAATTTTAACCCTACCTCACGAGGCAAAGTCCATAAGTACTGTATATCATTTTATGTTAATTTGATTGCCTTTGACCACATTTAGTCAAAATGTTCACTGATCACGAGACAACTGACATGATCCTAATTTATAGGGAATGCAGAAAAAACGCTTCACCTGCAGTATTTGACTTTATACAGAAAGATATCTCTGTCGAGTGGTTCCGACTGCCAAAATTTTTCGAAGACTTGAAGCAAAATTGCGTCTAGGCTGGCCTCCTTTGAAAAAGCCACAAAACAAAACTGCGACAGAAGAAAATAATAAGATTGTTGTAATTCAAGCAATTACAGAAAATCCATATTTTGGATAAAATTCTCTATCATAAAATTTAAAAATTAGCAAAAGTTCTGTTTCTAGAATAATACGCGCTAAAACATTTTATTCTTACTATGTTTCACTGATTATTTTTACTGACTTACATTGATATTTATATTGATAAATTACACTTTCTTTTTCGTTTTACAAACTTGTTTTTGGTATGAACTTCTAATTTCTGCTGTGTAGTAAGCTGTGCCAAAATCTTTACTATGCTATGGCAACCAAATAACAAAAAGTTTACTTCCTGTTTACAATACAAAATTCATTGTGTAAAATTAATCCGGAAACTTTTCATCTAATACGAACAACAAACTTCAACAAACCGAAGGGCAAATGGTAATTTATTTGTTTATATCTTTTTTATTTATCTTATTTATTGTTTTATATCTACGTTTTATATTTTGCTAGCAGGGTCTGAACAACCAGAGTGTCGCCACTTCTCTCAAAACACCCAGCAAAGATTCCAGCAGGGTTTCCGCTCAGCAATCTTCATCTAAAATCTAAATATAAGCCTCGTTCCAAAACGACCATCTCGGAGCAATCATCGACTCCTTCCTCGACATCCCACTCAACAAAATTAACAAGTACCCACACTAAATCCGCTATTACTGTCAAGGAAAAAAACAACAGTTTTTTTCTTGACTTGATTAGATAGACGAAAACTTCGATGTCATAAAACAAAATTGCGCCAAAACGGTCTCTTCTATCAACTTCTACCATAAACGAGTTAATACAGAAATTAAAAACAAACATCCGTATAAAACAGAATCAAATAGTTTAAAATTAGATCTTCTTGTTCTCTGATCTGGGTAGAAAAAAATGAACTGCTTCTTGACCTCATCTCTGGTAACGATGTGATTGTTTTTTATGTTTATGTTTTGTTTTTATTCTTTTTGCAGTAGGAGATTGTAAAAAAGTTTAGATACATAATAAAAAAACAAAATACAGAAGCCGGAAGAGTTGACATACATTCTATTATTGCCGACGAATATTGACAGCAGGTACAGCAAAAAAGAGAGTTGGGAGTACTACTAAATCCGCCAAATGTGCTAACTACCGAGCTGAAATATGAAAACACTGAAGGCAGCTGTTTTTGGTCTGACGGAAAGGATATGAGTAAAGTGTGGAAGCCAGTTGCGTATAGCGGGAGCAAAGTGTCGATGTTTTCTAAATTGTCGGATATAAACGCAAAACGAAAGGTACTTTAGCTGTAAGAAAAACGATAGAACTGTCTCTGGACTCCATCTCTAGTAACGATGTAATTATCCTTGATTTTAGTCCTACTTACAAATTTTTTGCAGTAGGAGATTGTGAAAAATTCGAATACATGATGAAGAAAACAAAGCCACCAAGTACAAGAATTTTGATATTATTTGTATAAACCAAAAATTGGAAGAGTTGACGAAGCTTTTTTAATGTCGACAAGAAATATCGACAAATGAGGGGTTGAAATAAGAGCACTAACAAATTCGCTGAGTGTGCAAAATGCAGAGCTGAAACACACTGAAGGAGTTGTATTAGGTGTGACAAAGAGGATGAACTAGTGTTGAAACCAGTTTGATCTAGTGGGACCAAAATGTCGATGATCTCTAAATTGTCGGATACAGTATCTTATACAACTGAAGAATAATAAAAAAGTTTTCTTGAATTTTGTAGTTTTCAGTATCTAGTAATTTAGAAAAAAGTATTTTGTTTTTATGAACATTTTTTTTTACTTGACTGTCAAATTTGTTTTATAATTGAAATTAAATTAAAATACAATGAATCCAAAAAGATTTAGCAAGTCATTATTTGAAAAAATCGATAAAACAATTAGCAACAACGCTTGTAAAAATATCGTACTGTAGTAAGCTACGTGTCAATTTCGAAATAATTTTATATTTTGTGAAGAAAGAAACAACAAATTCGAAAAAAATACCTCAACAACAAAACTGACCGACATTATAAAAGACTATAAATTCAACAAAAAAAAATAAATATAGAAAACTATAAAGAAGCAGTTCAGACAATGTGGAACAGAACTGCCAAATTAATGCAAGATATAGTCAAATAGATGAGTGATGGAGAACGATGGCGATGCTGGCGCGCAGCTGAGATTGGTCATACTCAAATCAGAATGATGCAAACCTAAGTGGCGTATCAAGAATGATAAATTTTGTACTTACCAAGTCGATATTCCTTAAAGCACTCAAAAATATTTGTCAATTTGTTTAATGAATTTAATTAGACATGGGTTTATCAACAACTTGTCTCAGTGACGGTATGCCAGTGGATTACAGGTATCGCTATCGGGTTTACAATAAAATTGAATCGTTAGAAGGATATCCCAGATAATTTTTGTCGGTCGGAGTATCTGCGATGACAGAAAGCGTCCGTTACTAACTCATAAGCAAAAAAGATCCCTAAACGGAAGGTTCGCTAACATTGTCCCGAAACGTCATTTGCGTAACATAGAAAGCTTCCACCGAGCAGATTAAGGTTAGCACTATAAACGAAAAGGTTGTCAAATTTGCTCTGAAAACATTATCCTCAAAAAACGAAGAAAGCTTCCATCGAGCGATCGTCAACGTTTCTGTGGATAGGTCATTGCTATTAAAATCCTATTTGTTTATACAGGTTGCCAAATTTACTATGAAAACAACATTATCGAAACCAAAAAGCTTTAGGCGGACAGTAGTTGACCCTTTACCGTTATTGGGGTAATTGCTAACTGGACCATTACCTGCACGCTAAGAAACATTATCCGGAGCATCCGCAGTATACATATACTCCGAAAATCCCTTATTTCTCTTACCACATCTGCATACAGTCGGAAGTGCAGATTAAGTGGAATTGAAGATGAGCGCGCAAAGATATTATAATCTTAAAGAAAAATCCCCCAAATTGCGAATGTTTAGATTTGATTTTTTTATATATATATTTTTATTAGGCAATAACAACAGGCGCTTGAACACAGGTTTACCAGATACAGAAACTTTACCTTTGCTTTTTCTTTTTTTTTTTTTTTTTTGGTTATATATCGAGTTTACCGTGTGGGGAACCCAACCATTTAAAATATTTTTTTTTATTACAAAATCTTTTTTTTTGTTTAATGTAAAAAGCCTGCAATTTCTGACTAATCATTGTTTGTTTTTCTTCCCGTAACAAGGAGAGTGAATATTATTAAATTATTATTTGATTGATTAATTTAATTCAACTTTAATTTGATGGTTTCATAGTAAGGACTTGAAGAAATTAAGTAAAGTTAAATTTAAAAAAGATAATCTCTTTTATTAAATCTGTTTGGCTAAAGTTAAACAATTATTAAATCTCAAACAATTTCATCGAAATGATTACTTTAGTAAAAATTTTATTTTGGGGTAGGAATAAGCGTTATCTCAGGTGACTTAGTTCAGCAAGACAAAATGATAATACATGATAAATTTTTGAAACAAGTTTTGGTTATTTAAAAAAAATTATATCTGCATAATATTTTATGAAAATTAAAATTATTGCAGATGAAATAAGATTGAAATTGTACCTGTATTTTCAATATCCAAAGTGCTTCACTTTTTTATTTTTTACACCGTCACAATCGTTTTGACTTTATTGTTTTTTTCTTTAATGACACAAGACACAACTAATAATACAAACTCTACAAATTAGCACAGATTTTTTTGCTTCTTTCAATTACTGAAACAATCTAATCTCAACTGAGGTCTCCCTTCCCAAAATGCTTATAGGGACGCTGAAGTCTGTGAGTTTTACACCCCCGCGACAAACGTTAATCACTAATTCTGTGCCCTTATTGGTTAAGTAAAACTATTAGAGTGTCCCTTCTCTTTCAACTTGACCGCTTTTTACAAAATGTTTCAGACAACGTTAATAATAATAAATATGTTCATTACAACAATGAACAGTAATTATTGTCCGGATAAAACAGTGATCCCTCAAAATAATACTTTCTAACATTCCAGAGTTATAAATTTATAACTGCTGCTTTAAAAAATATAAAAGTTTAAATAATGCTAAGATAAAATAACATTAATAAATTACATAAAATAGTTTAAATTTTTGTAAAATCTTTTTAAGTTTTGAAGTAACATAGTTAATAACAAATCTGTAACAATAGATAATTAACCACTCTACAGATGTCGTCATTTATCTTGACTTAAACCCTAATTCTTTATTTTATAATAGTTTTTGAGTTATTTTTACTTCCTCAACATTGTTATTTAATACTATTTACAATCCTAACTTTATTTATCTATACATGCAGTTTCCCGTTTAGTTTTATTTGTTAATAAGGGTTTCTATTTACATTATCTCTATTGCTCAAATAATGACCTTTACAATAATAAACTGGTTAGAATAGTACATTATAAAAAAAAATTTAAAAACAAAATGTCTTTTAAATTACGTTAGTCTGACAAGTCTAGAAATTTTGTTAAATAAGATATTGGCAATTACGCAATATTTGCTTTTTTTATAAGAGCCATGTGTGGTTGACAATGCCAGCTTTCTCACGATGCACGTAGCTGTGACGAATCATCTACACTCTTTTAGGGCCGTGTATATTAACATTTCAACCCTAATATAAGTTTAAGTTAATGGAATTCGTCATAAAACTAAAATTAACAAATTTGAAATGCCTTTTATAAATAAGTGGTGCTGAATTTATGTTCGTGAGAACGGGAACGAACCCCAAACTCCACAAAAAAATTTAAATACTTTAAATTTAATGAAACAATGTTTTAAAAAAAAATTTAACGGCAATTTTTTTAATTAATTGTCGCGTATTGACCAAAGGTAAAAATTGGTGGATCATTACAATACATAAGTCAAGTAATAAACCTTTAGAAGTTAAAAGTTAATTAAATCATCCGAATTTGCTAAAATTACCAATGCAGGACGAGTCATTATCTAACAGAAGTACAGAGTAATTTTTTTATTTGCTTCCGCCCGAAACTTTGAAAATAGATAACACATTATACTTTGCTAGTTTTTTTAGATTTAATTTTCAAAATTAAAACGTAAGGGGTTGTGAATTAATATCATCATTGTTGACAATGCTTCCAAAGTCAGTTTATTTGGATCATTTGTGGTTTTCTCAAAGTTCCTTATCGTTTGTATAACGTGTTGCCTATTTTTTAAATCTTGGGCGGGGGCAAATAAAAACATTACCCTGTATATTAAAATGACGTTTTATAAAATAACAACTTTGGTTAAAAAAATAAAGCCGTTAATTTTTAACTTTTAACTTATGGGAGAGAGTGAAGCGCTTCTAGAGCTACTCTAGTAGGCGCTCGGACAATTAAAGAATACGCGGTTAGGTACAAGGTTTAATTTCAGTTATGGCGTCTACAAGACAATGCATAAAAATTGTAACTCAATAACCAATTTAGTCAAATCAAAAAACATTTTTTTATTTAATAACTAAAAGAATACAGCATTTAACCATTTGTTTTATTTTTAAGACATTTTAAATTAAAATTTTTAGAGACTGACTAGAGATTTTTACGCTTTTTATAGATTTTACTAGTTAGAGTATTTTCTAGACTTTTCAAAACGTTGATCTTTGAATTTCCTTCGGTAAGACGACTTCAAAGATATAGCACAATTATTAGGGTTTTTCTTATTTTCTATAAAAGTTTTTAAGACGTTTTCTAGCTCTTTGTTTTTGAAACGTCGACTATCGACTTTCTGTCGGTGAGACGATTTCAGTGTTTTACCACAAGAAAAGTTCTCTCGTCTTCTATAAAATCTTTCAAAAATTTTTTGATCCTATGGAATCGATAGTTTGTTACATAAAAATATTTTACATTATTTAAAATAACTTAAATATTAAGCATATTTCAGATTTTACGAGATTCGAGAAACCCTAATCAAAAAATATATTGTTTTTTGTTGCTTTACAGAATGTTCTGCTTCTTCTTCTTTTTTCTCCCTGAGGAAGTGGCCTATATTTGCCAGGAAATATATACGGCTAGGTTCGCACCTCATAGCGCCTTCTTGCAGATCGGGGAAAGTAGAGAGGAGATGCGCCATTGGCGCGTCTGGGGCGAACCCATATCTCTTCTCCCATAGACTTGTTGACTAATTGATAGTAGCATTAATGTTATAGAACAGAAAACACTGGTTAAAAACAAAGGTAAAAAAAAAAGTGGACTCCTCTCGCTCTGGGGCACTAGAATAGTGCTCACAAAGAAAAACAAGGTGATGCCTCGATTGTATGAGCGATGTTGGAGATACTGGTAGCTACCAGGGGAATAATAGGGAGATAGTAATAGGTAGCTATATTATGGCGATGCAGGTAATCAAAAATTTTGGACAAAGCAGGGTTGAGAGGGTCATTCAGCATAGAGACAACTGCCAGAGGATTGCTGTTAAATTTTAAAGCCCATTGAAAATATTTAGCAGGCGTAAGAGAAAGCAGTTGATATTCAAGTAAAATGTGAGACAAATCGCCGAAAGCTTCACAAGCACAGCTGGAAGATTTTAACACACCAAAGCGATAAAGAATTGCCCTGCGTATGCAACTCCAGTTGAGCGCAATTTTTCTCTCCATTCCTGTTCCCAATTGTAACGCCATCGTTGGCGGAGAATGTAATAAAGATCGGAATGATGAAATTTGTACGTAGTTAAACTCTCCATATTTAATGCGGACTGTGCGAGCTTGTCTGCCATTTCATTGCCTCTAATTTCGGTGTGACTTGGGGTCCACACAAAAAGAATTCTTCGATGTTCCTTTTTGTTTAGTATATTCTGTTTTATAATAAGAGGAAGAGGCGAGAAGTTCGGGTAGAATCTTGAACGTGTGAGTAGTTGAATTGATCTCTTCGAATCAGTGGCAATAATAACATTACCTCGGAGATCTTCTGCTAAACTCAGAGCTTTAAAAATCGCCAATAATTCGGCAAGAACTATGTGTGTATTTTTCCAAACGGATGGAGCAACAGCCAATTGAGGATCATCACAAAAAATTGCAATTCCTGCCTTCTTTAAAACTGGATCAACAGAGGCATCGGTGAAAATTACATGGACCCCAGAAGGAAACTTTTCGCTCAGCCAAAAATTAAAAATAAAATTGTTTCCGGTACTGTGTTTAGAAATGAGAGCAACGATAATGGGGACCGGTTGAAATGATAGAGCTGCATCAAATAAAAAACACAGAGGTATAGGAGTTTGCAACAAATCTTGTTTTAAAGTGAGGACCTCCTCAAGCGCTTCACTGGTTTGTTTTTCCAAAAATTGTTGTTATCTGCGAGACATAGCTCTAGCATCATAAAAGACAAGCATAAAATGGGGTTACTAAAAATTCCTACATTTTTAAATAAAAATCTCTAGTAATCTAGTAATCTAGATATCTTACGGAACAAAGGATTTCGCCTGCTTCAGATAGAAGTGCGGTAATCGGCGTAGAATTCATGCACCCGCTGACCACTCTTATGGCTTTTCGTTGCATTTTCTCAATTAGTCTACGAGGCGCTTGAGTTAGGAAACACATTGACAATGCACCGAAGTCTAAATAAGACCGTACCATAGTTTGTATATCAGGAGGAGAGTGCTGGGGTAAGCACCTCACCAATTTCTTTTTAGTGTTTGAATAATGCGTGTCCCTTGCGTAGCTTTTTTTGCATAGCTTGAATGTGTTTATCTCATGTGAAGTTGTTATCAAAGAGGAGACCAAGATATCTATAGGAGGAGGTCCAAGCAATTTCTTGATCACGTATAGTCACCGATGATGTCGTTTTCTGCGAGCCAGCAGACCAAGTTGTAAAGGGAAATGTTCAATTGCTTAACACATGAGTCCAGAATGTTATGCTCAGAAAGGATGCAAAAGATGCGTATTGGATAATCTGCGTATTTTCTACCATCAGCCCTGGCGGGATGTTTACAGAATGTTCTCGAATGTTCTAAAATTATTAACTCACGTCAATCGTAGTAGGTAAGCTTAATCTCTAAAGTAAAAAAATTGAAAATTGTTTTGTCAGTTTGTTAGTTTTTCGGTGTGTGTAAATATTCAAAATTCTAGTAAAATGCAGAACCCCAATCCAGAACAACTGTCCAAGAGCATTCCTCGACCATTTTCTCCACATCCTACCCAACAAATATCTACAAGTTCCCAAACTGAATCCACTATGCCTGTTGAGGAAGAACACATTAGCTTTCCTGCTGATTTCCAGTTGGACGAAAACTTCGATCTCCTAAAACAAAACTACGCCGAAGCAGTGTCGTTTATCAACTCTTATCATCAACGGCTTAATACCGAAATTGAAAACAATCACTCAGATGAAACGGAGTTGTTCCTGCTTCCAATGGTAGAAAATTTCATTCCCCTGTTTTCGTATCTTACGGGAAGAGAAAGTGAAGAAACGATCTTTTTAGAAACTAACAAACGCAAAGCGATAGGAACCTTTGCAATAAGAAGAACGACAGAAATGCCTCCGGATCCTACCCCTGGTAACAATGCAATTCATTTTTATTTTAATCTTGCTTTTGGTTTTGTCGCAGTGGGAGATTGTAAAAACGTCCAGACATATGATGAAGCGGCATACTCCCGAGATTTTACCATTATTAAAGAACAACTGGAAAATTTAATAAGTATTTGTTTAATGTCCAGAAATATTAATAGCATTACATCAAATGAAAGATTGGAAGTATCACCAAATTCGTCGGATGAGTCAACTGACGAGTCAGAATGTGAAGACACGGAAGACAGTAGTAGTATTTGTTCTGACGAAGAGGATATGAATAACGTGTTGGAGCCAGTTTGTTGCAGTGGAAGTGAAACGTCGACGCTTTCTGAATCATCGGATATTAAATCCGACACGATTGGGAAATAATAATAAATACTTCTCTTAAAGTTTGTAGTTTTTATTTGTAATTTTTAAAAAAATTATTAAAAAACTTTTTCTAAAATATTAATAAAAGAAATTGTACCTATCGCTGCTTATATGTGCGCAAAAATACCTGTGTGGATTAAGATATTGTAGCGTCAAGATATACCGACTGATTATAAAAGATTGTCCGGAGAAGAAGGCTATGGAACAGGTATGCCGTCTTTTTGAATAATTCCATTACTATCTTTTGATTGTCAATTTAACAGTTTCTGTCATCTGTCAATCTCCGTTACATTTTGTCAGTTTCGTTACCTCGTAATTTTTAATGCTTTTATTCCACTTTGCTTTGTTGCGACTCTGTAATAATTCTTATTCATTTACCATTATCTTTAAAACCTGTCTTTCTGAAGACAAAACCTGTCTTTTTCAAGACAACATCTGTCTTTTTTAAAACAAAATCTATTCTAGCGCTTAACTTTTGGTAAGCTTAAAATGTTTTATTCAGCTGATGTAGACTGTCCAGGTTTTTCAAACAAACCAGAGACAAATATGGTTTACATTCTGGAGCAAAACGTCTTCGTTGTCACATCCTACTTCCGAAATGATAGGTTGCAAGAAGATGGTTTTTGGAGCTACAACATCAACACTTGCAACGAGGAATACCTCCAGAGATTTTCTACTTTGGATATTGCCGAAGATTTTCTAATTCGGCATATCCAAAGAACTGTGGATCGCTTCGAAACTACTGGAAGTGTCAACAAAGGGAAATCTCTAGGCAGACCTACTGTTGCACGTGAAATTGTGGAAGACATCAGAGAAAAGATGGAACAGAGTCCTGAAAAGTCTTTGAGAGCACTTTCTTTGCAAACGGGTGTTCCCTACAGTATTTGTCAAAAAATGTTTAAAAAAAGACTTAAAATTGCATCCATACCGAATAACAATAGTTTAAGAACTCAAACCAGCTGATCTACCGATGCGTATGGAATATTGTAATTGGTTCCAAAACCATTTAGATAATGATGACTTGTTGGATTTACCGTTTTTTTTTTTTTTTCGGATGAAGCATAGTTTCATTTATTAGGTATGAATTTAGAATATTGTAATGTTAGGTTATTTGCATTCACAAGGTATGAGAATATAGTGTTCAGTCAACTCTCATAAATTTATTAAAAAACCCTTGCACGCAGTGAAAATTGGAATTTGGTTAGCTTTGTCACGTAGAAGAGTCTTTGGACTAATATTCTTTGAGAATATAATCAATTCTGATCGTTATAAGAAACAACTTTTAGATGTATTTGTAAACGAGCTTCACAATGATAAGTTAACAAGAGGATATTTCCAACAAGATAGAGCTACACCTCATACTACCTGCAAAAATTTGGATTTTTTAGGCAATTTTATGGTGACCGGATAATAACTCGAGGCACAAACACTCCATGGCCGTCTCGTTCATCAGACTTGACCCCTTTAGATTTTTCTATATTTGGCTACTTGAAGAACACTGTTTTTGCACAAAGACTGTACACTTTAGAGAAATTGAAAAAAGATATTACCCAAGCATGTGCCACAATTGATCAACAAATGTTGCAAAATATTTTCAACAACAAAAAGAAATGGGTTCTAATATGTTTTGAACAAAATGGTGAACACTTCCAAATGTTGATACGAATGAATTTTACCAACAAAGGTTAACGCTAACTCTGGATAAAGTGTGACACATCATGTATTTGTCATTTTTTTATTCCGAGAGTATAATTGAACAGCAGCATCAGAATGCAAAGCCCTCCGTGAAGGCGTGATTTCAACAAATAGTGCATTGCATAATAAGAAAATCTACTTGCGTGGTGGCTTCATTAGTGAATGATTCCCAAGTTTAAATGATAATACTGAAAGTGTTTACCTGCAAGTAGTTTTTCAGGATATTTTTGTATCTTTATGAGTTTTTGAAATAGAAAAAATTAAACTTATTTCAGTGTTTCACTTTTTGAATAAAATGAAATCGGTAGTTTTAATCTATTCTTCCTTTATTTAAAATTGCAGTTTTGTTACATAACCTTAAATCACCAATTTAACAGGTTTGAGTCGGGAAAGACGATGCGAGCGGCAAAATAAAACAAAATACTAATTCCAAAGCACCCTTTTTCGGTCAATCTTTTATAATTAGTGAATCAGTCGATATAAGGCAGTTAGAGATATAAAAGAGAAACTGAGAATACAGACGACCAATCCGATATTTAAATACAAACCGGTTTCATCATATTTAAATCATTGCTGGTTTAATGTACCGTCTTTGATAGATCGCAGATATTTTGCAAAGTTGGCTTTAAAAATATTTATACACATAAAAAACATGGTCAATTTTTTTATAGAATAGAACCAAAAGAACATATTACGTTTAATTAGAAAACACTTTACCGTCACCGTCATCAACAAAAATGAATTAAAGCTTAAATGTTGAACAATACTTAGTTAGTTTACGCCTTGTTACATCAAAAACAAACCTGGTCGACTGTATCAAGAACAATATAATGACTGTTTACATAGTTTTTACGACTATTTTATTCTTACGACTTAATTAGCGTGCCCTATATCTGTGGATGCAAGAATATGCATTTACTAATAAATTGGTAAAATAAACTGATTCGTTTTAATAGTGCATAGCTACAAGTGAGCATTATTTGTTGGCGCCCAGTCTACAAATAAAACGCCTTTTATAAAAAAAAAAACATTTTACTGTAACAAATTAATACAATTTATTGTAATATAACAAGAACTATGATAATAAAATAAAAAAGAAATAATAATTCTTTTAATCCTTTTTTCCTGTAACACTACAAAAACTTATTACGAAAAAAAAAGAAAGAATATTAAGAATCATCTTCTTCCCACTTTTTAATAGCTTCTGCTGGAGCTTTATTTTTGTCATATAAGTAGTCAATTAATTCTTTCACGTCATTACTTTTAAGGATAGAACAATGAGTTTTATTATTTTCACGTGTAAAAATTGCAATTTCAGCTATAAAATTAAAAATGAATAAAATTGAAAAAAGTTGAAATTTTTTTACCTTTTTCTGGTGTTAGATTAAGTACATCTAAAACTTGAAAAAGAAAATTAAGTAAGAAACTGTCATTATCGTTAAAGGTTACTTCAAATTTGATGTAATTTTGCTGTAAACTGGTGACGGCGGCCTTCAGAAATAATAATGTTTATTAAAATAAAAATATAAAACTACGAGAGATGTTCTAAAGTTCTGGGAATCGTGCTCTACTTAAAAAACATAACTTATAGGCAATTCTATAAGTAACAGACAACTCTTGACATGTTTATGCAGCTATCTATTACAATATTGTTTAGTATAATTTACGTAAATGCGTTTTTCTAGCCCTGTTTTTGAACCATCGAAAACGCGGCAATATTTCAAAGAGCAACAATTTTTTTTTCGTGGAAAAAAGGTGTAAAAACTTCAGAATTTATTCAACGTCTACAAGAATTATTTGGTAAGTCTGCAAAATCTAAAAGTACTGTATATTGCTAAATCGATTGTTTTAAAACTGGTAAAACATCATTAGAAGTGGTCGCTCGCGTACCTCGGTAAATGAACGAAACATTACTGACGTAAAAAAACTACTGAAAGAAGACAGGCGAAAGACTATTCGTAGAACGAGTGTACGTCTAGGACTAGGTACATGACAAGTTTATAATATCTTACCTGTTTGCATAGGCGTAAGCAAGGTTTTAACCCACTGGGTACCAAGACTGTTGGGATCGAAAGAGAAACTCCATAAGTGTGACTTATCAAAATTGTTAGCTTGTTATAGGAATAAATTTAAGCAACAAATAACAATTACTGACAAAACATTGATTCTTTATTTTAATCCTAAGACCAAAAGTCGATCCAAAAAATAATGTAAACCCGAAAAAAAGCCTTAACTTAAAGCGCGTGCAGTCTCGTTTATTGCAAAACTAATGCCGTATTCCGGACTTGCAAAAAGATTATTTTTATGGATTACCTATTGCAAGGTGTTACAATTAACGCAAAATATTATTTAAGTTTATTGTCCAAACGATTGCAGCAGAAACTTGTGGAAAAACGACCTGGAAACTTGCAGAAGCGTCCGTTATTGCAACCGGAGAATGCAAGACCCTACACTGCCCGAAAAACAAAGGATGTTTTAAACGACTTACAATAGGAATTGCTTTGGTATCTACTTTACTTGTCGGATCTGATTTTCATTTGTTCCCAGAACTAAATTTTTTTATGGAGTGTTCGATTTGAGTGTTTAACTGACGTAAAATGTGTCACAAACAGGTGGAGTAAAGACTCACCGAAAACAGTTTTTAAAATTTAGAACATCGTTGAGAGAAATGTATTCAGTTAAATAAAGATTATATTGTAAAACTATATCTTAATATTGACGAAAATTAACAGAATAAAAAAATATGGCTAAATTCCCAGAACTTTAGAAACATCCCTCGTACTAATAGTACTTACTGCACTGTGTCTTCCAATACAAGACGATTTCCATCCGCTGTAATTTCCACTAGAATCTGACTGATACAGCTGATAGCCATGATATCTATCCCATCCCATGTAAAGAATCGAAGCACCGAAAGAACGCTTTCCTGTACATTTTTTTTTAATTTTTTGACCAAACATGCAGAGTATAATCAAAATAAAGTACAGAAATTTTACCTTACAATAGTTCTCGTTGAAAAAATACTAAATTGGCAACTCTGCTAAGGTTTATAAAATCAGTTAAAGTAAATAAAGAAGTTAATTTTATATTTTTGGATAAAACTTGGACCTACAAAAACGGTTCTGATCTTTGTAGGTGGGTAAAGGAAGATGACAAAAGAATGAAAAAAGTAAAAGAGATCTTTTTACCGTTTTTTTAGTGATAAAAATCATCACAAAACCATGAACTCTAAAAAATTTTAAAATTGGGTTGAATATAATTTAATTCCGGCAGTCAAAAATTCACCAGGCAAAAGTGTCGTTATTATGAATAACGCCCCTTATCATTCCTCTCTAAAAAAAAAAATAACCCGATTATCACAAAAAAATTAATTGAGGCGCTATTTAACGGAACGAAATGTTGAATTTCGCGAAAGTAAGCAAAAGCTTTACTTTGGCTTTGCCAAAAAATTGAACCACTTTTACAAAACATCGTAAAAGAATATGTCATTGATGATGATTTGCTGCTTTAAAACAATATTGAAATATTGCGAACTGCTTTTTATCATTGACAATATAATGCGATTAAAATGATTTGGGCTCATTACCTATTATAATAAATGTATGAAAAATTCAACTGTTTGTTTTGGAGACAAAAACTGTGATAGAAACGTGTTTTATCAACTGCTTTATCAATCTGCACGTCAAAAATATGAGCTTATAATGTTAACGTCGAGACGTTAATTGAAGAAGACTGGCGCATTTATATAGATAACATCTCATTTCAAAGTACAGTGCTCAACAATTGAAATAAAACACCTTAAAATTTTAACAAATTTATAGTCTTGTAAGTCCTACAAAAATTTATTAATCAAAATCATCTTTTTTTCTGGGTAAATCATTTTTTATATTTTAAGATATTTAATAATATATTGTTTCTTGTTGATTTGTTGTTTAAGTTATACAAGATGTCAAAGACAGGCCTTGCAAAAAGTAAGTTTGCATAAGTTTGTATAAGGTAAGTTTGGATATTTAGCAAATTTTCAACAAAGACTATTACTAGATAAAACATATTTCTGTACACTCAAAATATCTAAAAGTAAATTGACTTTTTAAACCCCTTCTATAAACCAAAGAATAACTGTTGTTCTATCTATAAAGAGGCAAACCACCGTAAGGATGGATGTTTCGCAAGCAAATATTATAAAACACTGGCAGAGAAAACTGTCATAAATCAAGATCTATCCGTATAGTGGTTTGCCTTTCCATAGATTAAACAATGACCATTTTTGGTTTATAAAAATGTCTTAAACAGTCAGACCGCTTTTAGATGTTTCGAATATACTTCGTTTAATTAGGTATACACTGTATTTGACAACTTACCTCTATTTTGGATGTAAGCCTGCTTAATATTACATAATGAAGATACCAAGTGTTCACATGGTATTGGTTCATTATACTGCAAAAGATGTCTTTGTCCAATTGTACGCATTTCATTTATCAAAACATTTGCGTTAGACGTTTCTCCAAATACGGTGCATACAATATCACTAAAATTTCACAAGTAAAAAAAATAATTCAAAATATATTACTACTCGTATTTTACTCAGTGAGTTTAAAAACTATATTGGAATAAAATTCTTCATCTGTATTGCATCTTTCAGCAACAAATAGTATACCATTTTTAGTCATAATTCCTATAGAAGCACCTGCAATGGCCTTGCATGCATATTCATTTTGATATAATCTTTCTATAAAATTTACATTAGAATTATTAGACTTTTTTATTTAAAATTATTACTTTTTGGAGAAAATACATTTGTTTTCATATTGAAATGTCGAGCCTATAATATAAATTTAATAAAATTTGTTGTAGTAAAATAGTATATTAAGTATGGAGAACGGTAAGGAATGCTTACCGTTCGAAGACAATTGTTTGGAGGAGGAACGAAGCGACGACTCCAATTATTGTCTGAGAACGGTAATCCTTAACGTTCGACATGCTTATAACGTTTTTTGCGCGATTGGAGTTTCTAGAATAATAATAATAATAATTTATATCAATACATTTGTGATAATCGGGAAGATTGAAACTGAAAACTTTGGGTGGCTGTTCCATGGTTGCTATGGTTTTGTTCCAAACAAGTAAAATTGTCTTTTTGATACAATCATTCCTACATAGTTCTGTTTTGTGGTTCCGTTTTCGAAGCAAATATGAGCGATAGTGATGATCTACCGGATGATTTAGAAGACGCTTGGCAAGAAGGATGTTCGGCAAGAATTCCAGAAAAATCTAAAGCCCGATATGAACAGACATACAAGTTGTTTAAGGAATGGCGTGAAGCAAAGAAGATTTCTATAAATGAAAAGAGCTTGTTAGCGTATTTTGTGGTGAGAAGTGGACACTTGAAGACCCCAGGCAGTTTATGGGAGGAGTATTCTATGCTGAAGAGTACAATTTTTCTCCATGATGATGATGCTATCGATATTTCTAAGTTTGCTACATTAATTGCTTATCTTAAGAGAAAAAATATTGGATATCGGCCTAAGAAGGCTAAAATTTTTACCAAAGAAGACATGGAAAAATTTTTGAATGAAGCACCAGACGAACAATTTTTAATTCAAAAGGTATGTTGTAGATGATGAGGTGGTACATCTGAGTTCTAAGGAAACAATATATTTGCAGATAGCAATGATATTGGGAGTATCGGGCGCTTGTAGACGAGAGGAATTGTACAATATTAAAATGAGTGACATAGAAAAACGTGAAGAAATGTTTATAGTAAATATTTCAAATACAAAAACGAATATTCAGCGAACGTTCACAGTTATTAATAAAGAAAATGAAGCAGTTCATTATTTGGAAATACTTCGAGAATACATAAGAATTCGACCAAGCAACCCAACGTCAGATCATTTATTTCTGAACTATCGAAATAGCAAATGCACTAGGCAAGTCACAGGAAAGAGCACAATTAGAGGCTGGCCGTCAAAAATTGCAAAGTATTTAAAGTTGTAAGCCCCTGAAGGTTTTACTGGACACTCGTTTCGACGCACATCGGCTACACTTTTGGCAAATAACGGAGTTGATGTGTTGGGACTAAAAAGACATGGTGGGTGGCGTTGACCAACGGTGGCCGAGAGTTACGTGGAAGATTCCCTCCAAAACAAAATTGAATTTGCTCATAAAATTTTACACAGCGATGTTGGTGGACTATTACAACAACCTGGGACTTCTACGTCGGAAAGTTTGTCTATTAACACTAGAAACTCAAATGCGAGTGGTATTACTACCATTAATTATAATAATTGTACATTTAATTTTAATAAATAAATCGCAAAATTGTTTTTTTTTTTAGATTTAATTGCATACCGTTCACTGAACGGTAAGTGAATTACTTACCGTTTTGTTACACGTAGCAACCAGTAACAGCAACCTACCGTCGTGGAAACAAGCACAGTAAACTGATCAAAACAATCGATCGCGCAAAAAATTATTTAAATTTTTTAGTTCATTTAAAAAAGTTGTCAAGAGTGCTATGAGATTTTGATAAAAGAAAATGTAGGAAAATATAGATGTCGGAACTTGATACACTGTTGAAAAAAGTGTTATAAAATGACGTAAGAGTTAAAATGGCATACTCTTATTTCTTTGCACATTAACTGCACAATAGTATAACTTTCAATTATAGGCTTCTTTAATGCTGCCGGCGGGTTTTACCAACTGACAAGTCCTAGTTTATTTCGTAACCGTAAAAAACCGTAAAAATGGTGTCTATTGTCACGGGCTCTGCCTCGTGAGGTAAGGTTGAGATTAAAAACAGGGTTTTATTACAAAAGGTAATTTAATGATGATCGCAAAGTATGGTACATGATACAATAAGGCTACTTACATCGACATCTTTCACACTTGAAGGGTCTGGGCACACCTCACTCGTTCCCTTATTCGACTCGCCTCGTCTACCGCTACCACCGGACTCCACGATTAACGCAGCCCACTAGTTCGCCAACCCCCTTAATGCTGACCCAGCTATTGCCTCAACCGACAGTCATTTAGTCGATATCAGCAATAGCTCATCCGCATTCGCAGGTTTTCGACCTAGCAGGCTAACGAACTTCCGCTTCGTGACACTATTTTAAATAATAGTTTAAAGTAACTTAAAAAAAATTGACAGACTTTGAAGAATAAAAGAATTGACAGAAGTTGTAAAACTGTAGCACAGCAGCTATATCGACATACTATTTATGTGTTTAAAATGACACACTATGTCATCTTAAACCTTATAGGTAGGTACAAACTTTAACTTACATTTTTTTAAGCTCGAAATAAGTCGTGTATATAACAGAAAAACTAATCGTTAATTTTAAAGCCAGCAAGCTATGAGAGATGCCATCCAAGCTGTTTTGGAGAAGAGAATGAGATGGCTTAAAGCTTCGAAGTTTTACGGAGTTCCACAAGCAACATTAAGGCAGCGTGCGAAAAATACAAACAAAAGGTCAAGAGAGTTTCAAAAGTGTTAGGTAGATTTGATTGTATTTATAATAAGAACACCGGAAAAGAACTGGTAGACCATATTAAATTACTTGAATCTAGGCTTTTCGGTCTTACGACAACAGAAGTATGGAAACTTGCGTATTCCTTTGCTGAAAAAAATAATATCCCTCACAGATTTAACAAAAAAAAAAATTACTGAGGTAATGTGGTTTCAAGGTTTTCGCGAAAGAAATACAGATATTACCTACTTTAAAGCAACTAGAGCCAACTTCTATAGCTAAGGCTATGGGGTTCAATTAATTTCAAGTGTTTAAGTTTTTTGAAACTTTAGAAACAGTAATTAGGGATAATTAAATAACACCAGACAAAATTTATAATATAAACGAAAGTGGTCTTCCACCGTCCAAAAACCTCTCAATATTTTGGCAGCTACTGGTAAAAAACAAGTGAGGTCTCTAACCAGTGCAGAAAGGGCACAACATGTTACTGATATTTGTTGCTTGAATGCTGTTGGAAACTTTGTTTCTCCGTTATTAATCTTTCCCCGAAAAAACAAAAAGAATGAACTCACTGATACGGCACCAACAGAGACTTTAGGAATTTACCATAAATCTGAATGAATTACTACAGATCTTTTTGTAAAATGGTTAAAGCATTTTTGTAGTTTTGTAAAAACGTCCTAAAACAACAAAGTTTTGTTACTGTTAGATAGCTACAGTAGCCATAAGTCTTTAGAAGCTGTGACATATGCGAGAGCCAATAGTATTATCATAATGTGCTTTCCAGCGCATTGTACACACCGCATGCAACCCTTAGATCTCACTTTTTTTTGAACCACTTAAGACCTGTTACAACCAAGAGTGTTCAAACTGGATGAAAAGTCACGAAGGGAAGTCTAACGGTATTTATCAAATTGGAGAGTTGCTTGCTTTAGCATATGGTAAAGCAGCCACCGTACAAAACACTACTAGTAGATTTGCTAAAACCGAGGTATTAACTTTTAATGAAAATATTTTCCTTGATCATCTTTTTCAACCAGCGGATACAACTGACTTTGTTCAAGAAGAAGTAACTGCAAATCAGATTAAAGAACAAAATCTTGGAAAATTATCTTAATTAGTAATGAAGAAGAAAATTTAGTAAATGACGGAAATTCTCACGAAAACTTTACTATAGAAGAAAGTGACAATAATGACGATAAGGACAAGCAAAATTTAGATAAAAGTTTAACTAAGAGAAAATAAGAAATAGAAAGACCAATTGCATCTGACGATAAATCACAGAGAGTAACTTTCGAAGAAATTTCACCTTTTCCTAAAACTTTTGAAACGTCGCCGTCGAGAAAAATAAGAATTAATTCTAATTTTCTGTACTTACGGGCTCACCAAATGTCATTGAGTTGAAACATAAAGCTGAAAAAAAGTCAAGACTAAAGAAGTAGGAAAAACTAAGCGTGTATTTTTAATAGAGGTTCTACTTCTACTAGCGGAATTTAAAAGAAGACAAAAAATTATCTGAATAAAGAAAACGAAGAAGAAGATCCTTATTTCGAAGATGACGAAGACGACAACGACGCTTCATGTTTATATTGTAACAAACTTTAAACATTCTAGAGCAAGGGAAAAAGTAACTACAGTGCATGACCTGAAATAAGCAAATTTGGAATATGCTAGGGTTTCTTTAAAAACAAAAATTTTCATTTGTGAATTGTGCAATTAATAAATAAAATATAAACAATTTTGTAATTTGTTTTTATTTAATTTGTGTACAGTTGTCTGTGTATGGCTAAAATGACATAAGATATGTTTTGCCTCACCGATGAGGCAAAATGACACATCTGTATGTTTTAGATTTACGTCGTTTACGGTTTTTTTAATGTGATTTTGAATTCGAATGCGCGTTTTTATTCATCATTAAATGCTCTGTAATTTCATTAAAAAACTTAGGTTTTAAGTTTAATAATAATTAAGATATATGCTACCAAAACAAAGTAAGTATGTCATTTTATAACACTTTCCCTAAACAATTAGAAAGAGAGGCATGATAGAGAAAGCATTCCACCGCCGTTGTAGCCAATCAACAAGCTTCGCTGACACCTTATAATAGTTCATTCACCTTGATTTGTGACAATACGGCACCAGAATTTAACTAAGAAATACTTCAAAATGTTTTTGTTTTGTCATAGCACTCTTGACAATTTTTTTAAATAAACACCTGTTATTTTAAAAAGAATAATAATATTAAAATAAATAAAAACTATTACCTCAATTTAATAACTAGGATAAAATTATTCCTTTGTAAGAATATTTTATAAATTATTGTTAAATTGTAAAACTTACCATATTTGACAGCTTGAAATAATTCAAAAACTTTAAATTTATTGAACTATTAAACAAACGGCTTAAAATCTTTTGTAATTTGTTCACCGTAGATATTTTGTGAATTTTTACTGAAAATGTAAATAACTAAAAACCCATAGCAACCCTCTGTCGACTGCGTTTCTACATAGTATTAACAACATTACATCAGAGGTGCTGTAATTAAATATGTTTTTGAATTTTTTTTAAATAAACAAAGTGGCTGTAAATAGTTGAATCTGTTGGCAACCCTAAAATTTGATAGCAATTGCTGTTAAATTTTAACACGTTCCTTGCTGCCATTAGTTAGCATTAGTAGTCGTTTCCTGAAGTTTAAAAATTTTGCTGTTTTTTTAAACTATTTCGTTTTTAGAGAAATATGATATTTTTATATACATAGCATATTTTAAAACGGGTATGCAAAATCCTTAAAACATTTGGGAGTATTCCTTGAAAGCGACATACCGACAATTTCAAGAACTGTACCCAAAACAAATAATTTTATCGCCTCTCTTTAAAAAGCACTGTTTGTGTCTGGTAAAGCGTTATTTTACAACAAAAACTAAAAAAAAAGGAAAATCTTCTGATCGGTTTTCAATTATATAAAGCAAGATCTTGTTAAAATCTTGTAAGAGAAAAAATTGAAAAAAGTCCTAAAAAATCTGTCAGAATGCTTTCTCTTTAAACAGGTTAGATTTCTTTAATGTATGTAATAAGTAAGCTTCGGTGCTGAAGAGTCTTGATTAAACCACCAGGTAATTAACCGGTGTAATCCAGCGGGTTGCATGTTATTCATTCAACTGGTCTACTGGTCAACTGGTGTAGATCAATAAAATATATAACATGCAACCCGCTGGATTACACCGGTTAATTACCTGGTTGTTTAATCTAGACTCTGCAGCACCGAAGCTTAGTAATAAAGACACCTTTTATTTTAGATCTTCATAATGTAGGCATTCTAACTCCCAATATTTCTCATCCTTATTGTAGGTTTAACAAAAACCACTTGTTCCAAAATTTAAAAAAAAATCATACATCTATACAAAATTTCAATTATTCAAACTCTAATAAATCTACAAGATCTAAAACTGCGACTAAATTTTAGTCAATTGTTTATAAGAAAAACTTAAATGACAAGAAAATTTTGATCAATATTATTTTTATGTCTTGGTTTCATCTTGATGGATTTATAAATTCTCAAAATTATTGTATATAGTCCGCCGAAAATCCTTACGTTATAAGAAATAGAACTTTACATTCCCAAAAAATTGTTCTTTGGTTAGCAATTTCTAGGCAAAGAATTATTGCCTCAATCTTTTTTAACTTTACAATCAATTTTAAACGTTACATTAATCAGGTTCTAACTTCCTTTATTGACTAACTAAATGACCAAAAACGGAATCAAAGGTTTTTTCAGCAAAATAGCGCTCAATCACACACCGCCGAAATATCGTTTCGATTTTTTAAAACTTTTATAAAAATCTCTATAAATTTATAGAAACATTTAGCCCTTTAGATTACCGGAAACGCCTTGGCTTATTTTTTGTGTTGAAATAATCTGTAGAAATTTGGTTAATTCCTTGCCCACACTCCCTGAGTCTCTGGGTTAACCAGTCGTCAGTCTTCTTTAAACAAAAAACTGTTTAAAGTGAAAAACAACATTTAAAGATAAATATTACAACAAATTAATTTTAAGATTTTGAACTTTTTATTATTACCTTGAAAAAGGCCTACCTAGCAAGCAAAAAAAATCTTGAATTATTAATAGAGTGTATGAAGTGCAGTAATAGTTATCACAAAAAGTGCTTTATAATAGAAAAACTTGTGATTTTTTCGTGTTTTCGAATAGTGAAATATTGTGCGATAAACGCATCGATAAGAAAATTGATTCAACTGATAATAAACAAAACGTAGACACTTTGGTTATTAAATGTAATAATAGATAAGAATTTGATATTTATAGAAAAAATACCAGTACACTTCGCTACATCACTGCAGACTCTCATCGTTATCCCCAACACAAGATGGCGAGTTTCAATTTCTTAGTTCATCAGTTTTATAATTTTCCTTGAGTAATGATAGGTTTGAAAAAGAGCTCAAAATTATAAAAGGTGCAGCCAGGTATAATGGTTATGAGACTGAAATTATTGATAAAATAGTTCGAAAAATTAGATATAAGAAAATGCTTACTAAATTAACGACTTTTGTGAACAAACCAGCAGAAAACAACTTTTATATCAATACCTTATGCATTTTCAACTACAAGAGGCATGAGCAAAATTTTCAAAAGATTTTCTAAAGATAAACGAGGACCTCTAGAAAAGTCGGGAATATATGAAATTAATTGTAAAAACTGTAATCAAAAGTATATTAGACAAACACAATATACTTTTGAAAATCAATTTCAAATTTTCAAATTGAACAGAATAGAAAAATCTAGTGTTACCCAACATATTTAAATGAAACACCCACTAACACCAAACTTTTTTACTTGATACGACGCACGTTTGAACAACAATGTTGTCATCCTCAGGTAGGAATTAAAACTAAATTGTTTACAACCATTCTTAGCTTAAATACTAATCGTGCTGGCTTCTACCAACTTTCACTTCCCCCTCTTATCAACCAATGAGAAGAGCGAAGAGGTGGGGATTGGACTAAAATCGGCGTTAATTAGACGTCCTTTGTTTTTATGTATTTCTAGACTCTCGAAAGCGTCAAGAAATTTACAATTATTGATTGCCCTAATAATTCTAATATTATTTTTGTTAATTCTGTGGTCCTTCTCAAAAATATGTTGGGCAACACTAGATTTTTCTATTCTATTGAGTTTGAGATGAGCTATGTGTTCTTTAAATCTAGTGTGAATTGATCTACGTGTTTATCCAATATACTTTTGATTACAGTCTTTACAATTAATTTCATAAATCCCCGACTTTTCTAAATGCCCTGTTTTATCTTTAGGGTTACCGAGAAGATTTTGTAAATTTGTGCCCGAGTAGTAAACAAATTGGAAGTCAAAATTTTTGAAAATTTTGCTCAAACCTTTTGTGATTGAAGGTATTATATCAATACCTTTTGGTATTGATATAAAAGTTGTTTTCTCTGGTTTGTTTACAAAAGTCGTTGATTCAGTGACCATTTTCTTATATTTAATTTTTCGAACTATTTTATCAATAAAATTCCAGTCTCAAAACCATTATACCTGGCTGCATCTTTGATAATTTTAAGCTCTTTTTCAAACTTTAACTTGTGTGCAATCATTTAGAAGGTACGAATTTTTAGAGAGACCACTGCATTTCAAAAATTCTGGTAAAAAAGCGCCACAAATCAAAATTGATAACAGATAAATAAAAACAACTTTATAAAAGTTATTTATAATTTAGCATAAAATCCAAAAATAAAATCAAACTGGGTATATTCTATTTAAAAGAACAAAACTTTAGTGTTTTTTTAATATTGGGACACCCTGTAAATAAACCGCAATATTCTAAAATGTGTATCAAAAACGCAGCTATAATTTTTAAAAAAGAAAAAATTAATATCTCTTAAAATAAACAAGTTATAGAGCTTTTTCGGACAGCCTGTAGAAACAGTTAAGACAGCCTGTAGAAACAAAGGATGCCTAACCAACGCTGATTTTGGACCTATCCCCACATCTTCTCACTTTTCGTTGGTGGAGAAGAAGTGGTGGAAATGTTGGTGGAAATCGGCGCAATTAGTATATAAGCTAAGAATTTTTGTAAACTATTTAGTTTTAATTCCTACCTGAAGCTGCTAATTTTGTTGTCGAAACGCGCGTCGTATTAAGTAAAGAGTTTGGTGTTAATAGGTTTTTACGTTTCATTTAACACACCAAGAAATATTGTAACTGTTTTGAAAAAAAATATTGATCTGTTAAAAGAAGAAAATAAAAACTTAAAACTCGAGCTAATTTCAATCAGTACTGACTTACGCAAAAAAATTCTAAACCACGATTTTAAATAATAAAATTATTTATCAATTTGATATTTTAAACATTTTTTTTTTATTATTTCTTAACATTCTATGAACACTATCAATCCTCTCCATTATTTTGAAAAAATACCACGATTTATTTTTAACCAAATCATAGGTAACGTACCGCCTTAAAAAAGTTTGAATATAAACAATTATTTTACTAAATTTAACTAATTGCTATCTAAAATTTGTAGACAGAAAAAAAGTAAAAGTAAAAATTTTTTAATCTGATATATCTATATGCTGATCTGAATCTATTATCAGTATATACGTACATTTAAAAATAAAACTAACCGGATGTCCAAATTGTTTTGATGCTAATCAAGTAATCAATCAAATTTTTCATTTTCAAAAAATATTTTATAAATTTCGCTATTTTTAGCTTATCATATAATATTGAGTAATACGCTATTTTGAAACTGGAACTTTTTAACAAGTAAATCAAGTACGTACTTTACTCACATAAACACTTATAAGTTATAAATAAGTTATGTATATTCAACTTTTTTATTTTTGTTTTGTTTTTGGTTTATTTTGGTTAAATATCTATATACCACAAAACCTGACTATTTTTTATTATTAATTCCATAATATTTAACTGATTATAATAATAATATATAGTTTTTGGAAACATACCTAGTTACCTAAATTTAAGTCTAGATAAAAACACTCATCTTTACTTTATCGCTAATTAAGAGCATTAATAGATAATATCAAATCTATATAAGAAGATGCAATAAAAATTTTTGATTGACAAAATGAAATCGTTTGCTTTGATTTGTTTGTGCGTCATCACGGTTTGGGCTGTACCCTTAGAACAGGTCTGTAGTTATTTTTTTATTTATCTACTTTTAACTTAAAAAAATGCAAAATTTATCTCTTTTTTGGTTTAAAATTTTAAACGAATTTGATTGATTTATATTCATTAACAAAAATGTAGATCGCGTTTAGTACATCTAGAATTAACAATATCAAATAATAATATCAGTATTAAAAAATTAAAACAGTATAAAAGCTACAATTTTAGATATAACAATAAACACATAAAACCACCAATTTCTTAGAAATTGAGAAGCTCTCTATACAAGTTTTTAGGTTAATCAATAAAAACTTGAGCTGTTTTGTCAAACAAGAAGCGTGTGATTGGTGCCTTCCAGCAGGATTGCTTTGCGTAGTTCTTTTGTCTGAAGTATAGCTTCTATTGACGTCCCTCGATTTTATAATTTATACAGATGACGTCCTGCATTTAGATAATAGCAGATTTCAATTGTTTACTATATTAATTGATAATTTTAAAATAAATCATTTATCTAAAATTTCGTTAAGCCGATAATAAATAATAGTAAACAATTTCAAAAATTATTACTTAAATAAAAATAAAAGCTGTATTATGACGTGTATAGTCGTTCACAAATTCTAGTAGAATAATTTTATAATCCCTAAACAATAATACTTACCCCAACAATATAACTCTTTATCTACTCATAAAGAGTTATATTGTTGAAGTAAGTGGTATTGCTTTCAGGTTATAAAGTCATTCTACTAAAATTTGTGAACGACTATGCTTAATTTGGGTTTCTTGTGACTTAAAAAGTTATTAGATTTTTAATAATTTAGATTTTTTAATTTTTACTAATTTAGTTTAAAATGTAATTTACACAAATAACTCAAATATAATAAATAGCTCAATGTCTAACTTGTATTGCCTTAAATAATTGTTCTGACTCATGTTAAATGTTGGGGGTTTTACTCGTGATGTTGAATCTGAATCAATCATTGTAATTTGCCGAATTTTTTTCTTTTTTAATTCTATAACTTCTAAAAGCTTTTCTTCACTTTTAAAATGTGTTTCTCTAAAGTCGTCAGTTTACAGTATTTCTAAAAGCATTATATTTGTTTTATTTTTTCTCCTAGTCGTGGTTTGTCAGGTAGATCCCACGTTTTTTCCAAAAAGTTTTTTTTCTACATATAATTATTTTGTGGTTTTTCTCTTCTAATCTTTGTTATTTAAGGTTTATAAAAAACATTTTTGTTTTTCTAAAATCCAAAATCTTCCGTAACTCTTCTTTTTCTTCTAAAAATTTCTAGAATCTTTTTTCGCTCGTGGTTTTTTATCAAGCGTCTATCAAATTTTATATATTAAGAGATCAAACTTCTGTCTGTCGTTTTAGTTAAAAAGCCTTTCTGGTATATTAACAAAAGCAGTCGGAAAAAATAATAACAAAAAAGTTTGTTGTTGAGATAAACAGAAAAGTTTTTGCAAACTCTTTTATAATATTTACGAAAATAAAACAAATTTGTATTTCTATTTAACATTTTTGTAAAACTAAAAAATCTTTCCACCATCTTAATTAAGACGGTCAAATATAAACAAAAATTTTGATGTCATCGTAATAATGTTAGTTTTCGTACCTTAATAATTAAGACAATCGTAGAAAAAAACAAATCTTATTTGTCACCTTAATTGAGATAATCAGGTGAACAAGAAACAGCTTTTTGCTGTATTAAAACAATTAAAATAGTAAAAAAGTTTCTTAATATATCAACCAAAATGCTTTACCTTCATTAAGATAGTCAAGTAAAACAGTTTATGAAATAAAGCATTTCTGGCATTTGGTTTAAGACATTCGTAAAGACAGAGCAAAAAACCTTTTCTAATATTTTAATTAGCACGTTTGGAAACAGTTTTTTTTTTAGATAAAACAATCGATAAGATCAAACCTTTTCTACTATTTTAATTAAGACAGTCAAAAAATTAATTGTTGGCCATCTTAATTCTGATAGAGACAATTTCCTATTTAAGATTTTCTAAAAGTAAAAAAATAAATCTTGCGTCTTAATTAAGATACTTGAAAACGAAAAAGGAAAGTTTTCATATCTTGTTATAAAAAATTGAGAATTAAAAAGTCGAGAGGATATAGCTAAAACTGTTTTACCATTTTAGTTAAATCAATGGTTCAAAATAAAAAGAGCCTTTCCAGCGTCTTAAATAGGACAGTCTGAAAGGCTAAAAGTTTTTCTGGCATTTTAACGAACATAATTAAACAAAAGTTTTGTCTTTTTAAGTAAGAGATGGGTATGTGGGCGTCTAATTTCTGGAGTCCAGTGCAATCGAGAAGATTGCTGCAGACAAGGTACTGAGATTCATTAGAGACACAGGGCTGCTGCAATAGTTTTATCATATTTTGAGAATACTTTGAAAAGTGGGCATAGGTCGCAGTGTGTAATCCGTTTCCCGGACTCTTTTTGTTTAAAAACAAAAAGCTGAGTTAATTTAACATTTTTTAAAGTGTTTTTTAAGACAAAAAAAATTCTAAAACGTATTAAGACCCTTGAGTTTTCCATCATTTAAACTAAGATAATAAAAACGATAAAACATTGTTCGACTTCAAGTTCTTGTAATCTTAACAAGTTTTATAAAAAAGAAAAATCTCTTCTAAAACTGAATTAAGACAGTCTGACATTTTTTAAGATAGTTGAAAATATAAAAGTAATTTTACTGACATCCTAATTACGACACACTTTGACTGAAATACCTTTTTAATAAAAAGCAGTTTTTGTTAATATTAAAACGTCGTCGATTAAAGATGTATACGTAAAAATCTTAAATAATTTAAATAATTAATTAATAATAACAGCCAAAACCGGTTTCTATCAAGAAACATCCCAGTGTTGGTATAATAGGAGGTGATGTAGCAAAAGATGGTCAATTTCCCTGGCAAGTAGCTGTATATTTTGATACTAGTGACGGTTCCTTCTTCTGTGGAGGAGCTCTAATTGAGAAAAATTGGGTTTTGACAGCAGGACATTGCACCTACCAGTAAGATATAACTAGAAGTTTTAGCAATTAATTTTAAATAAATTTCTAGTGCAACAGTGTTTACTCTTCATTTAGGATCCAATGCACTTAAAGCTGACGATCCAAATAGAGTTACTGTAGGTGCTAGTCATTCTGTTGTCCATCCAGATTATAAACCATCAGATTTGGAAAATGATATTGGACTTATCAGAATTGATACAGAGTACAAAACTAATGGTAAAGTATTTAAAATACGGCGAGAACGAAAATAAGTTGAGTTAGAATTTGCTTGATCGAGCAAAACTATACAAAAATAACAAACCAAACCTTGCACTAATTCAGTTTATTTTCGTTCGCACAGTATAAGACGTCACTTATTAACGCGCTTTGCTGACCATTCCTGATATTCTTAAGTCAAAAACAGCTTAGTTGTACATAATTGATGATTTTCAGACCATATTAAAGCCATTCCTCTTGCAACTAAAGATATAGGAGGCGCTGAACCTGTTACAGTTAGTGGATGGGGTGCTTCCGGTGATTGTAAGTACTTACCCCTACTTATCAATTAGTTTTTAATTACTATCTGTTACTGTCTAGGGGATGGTGTTGTTGTTGATCTTAACTTTGTCGATTTGACAACTATCACAAATGACGAATGTAAAGCTATTTATGGTGAACATGTAATTACTGACGGCATGGTTTGTGCTGTAGGAAAAACAAATGAAGGAACTTGCAATGTAAGTCTAGGTGATAAGCAGAGTATATCTCAACATGTTTTTTTACGTTTTGAAGGGTGACAGTGGTGGTCCCTTGGTGACTGGAAGTGGAGATGAAGCACTCCATGTTGGTATTGTAAGCTGGGCAAGTGCCAGTGGTTGTGAAACAAATCATCCCTCTGGATATACAAGAACAGCTAAATATTATGACTGGATTAAGAGTGTAGTTTGGCCTAACGGCACTAGCACTGTGTAAAAAAATTTAATAGAAAAACTTGTATAAAGTAGTGTTAGAATAAAAAATAAAAACAAGATTTAAGCTATACACCTCTATTATAAATATTCAATCTAATTCCTCAGATTCTAAATTTGCTGACGTAGATGAACTACGTGACACTAAAGATTTAGTAGAAGAAACAAATATTAATAAAGAAACAGAAAAACAAGGTGCCACAAGGGCACTTACAGTGTGTCAATTTTAAAAGTTGCAATCGACAATATCTCTAGAATTGAAAAAGTTATTAAGAATCACTTAAAACCGTTTCGGTGGTTGCTAGAGGGAATCAAAATGACATGGTAAGTGACGCACTCCCACCCACCCTTTATGCCACAGCCACCCCAACTTGAAAATTTTAAATAGTACTACCCTACTTGTGATACATCGTTGGAAAGCTCATAACAAGCGCTTTTCAAAAATATTATGCAAACTACTAATGTTGGCAGTAGCGGTAACTAGTTCTGGTTACACTGCCTTTCAGTGTGTTGCTGGTTGGGCGATTAGGTGATGTAATTCAATATCGGTCGGGGCATTAGTCCGTAAAGTAGTTGTTTTGGCCTAATCGTGAAGGTTGGTTATGTTGGTGGCCGAGCGAGAGCCAAAGAAAATAACTTTGTTATCCACCAACATTATTATACCAACTCTTGCTACCTTCCAGCACTCTTCGTTAGATGGCACACTGTGTCTGTCTATACGACTACTAGCCGAACTTCGCTTGATATAAGCGAGTTCTCCCGCCCATTCCTATCGAGCACAACGCTCCGGAATACACTGTACTAATGAGGGGCAAAAACCCCGAAACCGGTATACAGTTTCTCTACGTTGTTGTTTGAATTAAAATTAATGCATATAAAATAGGATTAAAATTGTACCTGTATTTTCGATATCGACACCTTCAAAAAATGTTTTTTAATTCATGAAGTTTTGTGAATATGTTACTTTTGAATTAGTAAATAAATAATTAAAAATTTTAAAAAATACAAATATAAAGAAAAATTAATACGGGACTGACGTCCTCTATTGCAAATACACTCATTAAGGCGTTTTGCCATGAAAGAAATCAGGTTATAGATGTCTTCTTGAGATAATTGGTCTCAAGCGTACTGAATTTCCTGTTGCAACCTGGCCAAAGTTTGAGGCGGTTGAGCTAAATTGCTTAGTCTTCTTCTGATATCCCATACATGTTCGATTGGGTTCAGATCCGGCGATCTACGAGACTAAAGTAAAACTTTAATCTCAGATTCTTCTAGGAAGTTTACTGTTCGTCGGGCAATATGTAGACGCGCGTTGTCTTGCTGAAATAACGCATTAAGAAAAATTTCCATATAGGGCAATAAAAAGGATAGTAGAGTAGTATAATTTTTACTTCCTTCACATCACAGAATTAACTTTGGTGTAGATTGGTCTCTAATGTTAATAATATTAAATTGTATTGACAATTCTTCATCTTTTTCCTGTTTAAACTGAATCAATTTTGGCCTTCTAGTATTGTTTGAGTTTAAAGAAAGAAAGACTACTCTTCATGCTTCAACAAACTACAGCTAGGAAATTCTTATAGCGATTACCTTATTTTTATGGGTGGTAAAGAAATAAAATCCGTATACAAATAGAAAATTTTATTGTATAAAAATACAAAGAAAGAAATAAGCTAACAATAATAACTAAAAACACATAACAAAAACAATATGTTTTTTTAGACATCTGCACAATAGTATATTTCCTTTTCATAAGTAATAATTTTTTTAAGAATTTCGCAAACAGGGAGATTTCTAATTACAGTAAAAAATCTGACATTATCTGTGATTTTAAATCTGGAAATGATATAAGCTCTAGCAACATTTCGACTAAGCTCTACTAAAGACGGCACTTGCGACAATTCATTCAATTTTAATTCATTACAAAATGTAGGAAACTTTTCTTTAAATTTAGAAAGATTAAAAAAATTTAAAAGTTGTTTCAAAGCATCTTGAGAAATTTCGTTTTCCTCGAAACTATTAAGAATATCAATATTTACAGTAACATCACATATTAAAATTGGCATAATGTCCGATTCAAATAATTCATCAGATGTATTAATTTCTGCAATATGCAACAAAATACGAAATAATTCACAAAAGCCATACCGATAATAAATCAAATTTAAATCTGAGCTTTTGATGCTATGTCCATAACTTAATGCACAACAAATAAGTTTAGTTGCAGGGTCTAGTGCTATATCTAATGCAAGTATGTAAGAACAATAAAATTTATTGTCATAATGATGATAGAAAAAATCGCATAACAAAAATGAAAAATCTCGAAATGTAAGTTTTTCAGGTGAAAGATGTTTAGATTTTTTAAAATAACAGACTTCAATGTTTTGATCTTTTACCGTTTCTTCAAATTTGATTATTTCATAAGTATAAAACGGGAATTGTTGATAACATTGTTGTATATCTTTCCATGTATAAACAATGTTTTTTGTATATTTAACAATTTCGTAAAAAAAAGGAGACATATTTATTATTGTTTTCATCAAAGATGTAAAACTAACTTTGCTATCTTTATCATAAGTGAGATAAAAAAGACTTTCTTGAATGTCTTCTGGAAAATTTCCTAAAGCAATATCAAATGGTAAAAATCCTTTATCACTCATAATCGTTACATCAGCCCCAAAATATATATACATATAGACTAAATCATAATTCATATTTTGACAAGCCAAATGTAAAGCCGTTTGATTATAATCATTTACTGCGTTTATATCAATTCCATGTTCTATCAATACTTTGGCAATTTTAGAATTTAATGTTTTATGTAAGAGCGTGTCCCCCGTTAGGCTACGCCAATTAACACTACAGCCTCTTCGTAGCAGTTCCTTAAAGTAATAATCGTCAGTTGTTTGTGTGGAAATACTTAGCGGCGTATCGCTTTCAAAATTGGCCACATCAAGACGAATATCCTCAACTTGAATGATATAATCAAAAGCTTGACGTTTTTCTAATGTCACAGACAAGTGAAGTGGAGTATTGCCTCTATTATCGTTAATGTTTACTGATCTTCCGGCTTTTAAAAGATTGATAATTTCTTCTACATTATCATTAAATATTGCTACCATTAGAGGTGATAACAAATTTTGATCTTGATAATCAAAGCATGGTGCTACCTCCTAAAGCAATGTTAAAAATAAAGCGTAAAGAATGAATTTTTTGTTCATTATCATTACCCAGTCTATATCAAAGAATACTTCCTCGTCACTGCTAGACATCACTGTTTTCAGTGTTAATAATGTAATATGCAATCCTAATTTCGTTAACTCCAATAAACGACGACCTTGTACACTGTAACAAATTGTCTTGAAAATGTCTGATTTTGTTATAAGAGTAAGAAAATTAGGCGGAAATCAATTAGATCAGCAAGCAATAAAAGCTCATAAAGCAAACACTATAGAAATAAACAGAAGCTACAGCTCAGTGACATACAATTTAAAAAAATGACATCACGCTATAACTCACATTATAGCGCGTGATTCTGGAAAATGTTCGTCACGGTCATTATCTGAATCCGAAAAAATCTGAGTTATCGTTCTACGTTCAAAGTAAATATTCGACTAAATATCAGAAAACGACCTATCAGTATATAAGCAGAAAGAGATCAATGACCAATTAGTGAAAACTAAATAGTGAACGAGTTGAGTTTCAGCGCTTCATTGAAGTGATGTTTTCGACGTTATTAAGGAGCCTTTCCCTAAATCGTAACGGTAAATTTCAACTCGCCTCGGATCAAGAGCTGACGTAAAGAAAAATTCAACCAATGTTTGAGTCGACGTGCTATGAAAATACAAGGAATTTTAAAATGATTGACAGATGCCATAAAATCATCACTACAATGAAGGTCGATGGTCGGTTATCTTAGGCCTGGGTCGGTTTATTGGTATGCGTAAAAGTTTTTCTTCTGCTATTAGTTATCTTTTCAAAATGCTTTCTCTTAATTTCATTGAATACTTAGTGTTCTTAAAAATTTGTAGAATTAATTTGATAAAAAATTTCAATAAAAATAAGGTTAAATGTTTATTAATCATACATAAAAAATAACGTTTATTATTAAGGGATTAAAATACTTTTAATTATGAAGTTAGCTATCGCATTAAAATTTAAGAAAATAGTTTTATTGAATAGGTTTTGAATTTTTTTTATTTAAAAAAATATTTTATTTTGTAATGCGATACTTGTAAAAAAAAATAATTTAATTTTTGACTTATAGTTAATGAGCTATTAGTGCTATACTTTTGAAATTTACGTATAATGAGATGTGAAAATGAGTTGTTTTACAGCTGCATTCTCATATAATCGCAATGGAAATGCTTTAGAAAGTATAAGTAAGAAAATTAGTAAGGATAAAATTGACTTGTAGGTAAAGACAAAAATTTATAAACAAGTGTATACGTACGTACACACAAAAAAATATATAAAGAATTTTATATAGAATTTTTTATAAATCTGCTTTTAGACAAATTTTAAAAAATTGTCTTAAAAAAAACTTTATTAGATACATAATTAAAAAATAGACAAATTTGTTGAGAAAAAAAAGAATAATTTGTATTTGATAAACTCTGTAATTCATTAGCCACCCTAATCTCGCCGCCTTAGTTTAGTATCAGGTAAACTGGCATAACAGATAACAAACAGTCGATAATTATCCACAAAGAGCGGGTTGAAAATAAAAATGAAAATACTTTATGCTTTGCTAAATTTATCTAAAAGCAGCACTTTATCACACACTAAAAAAATAGACATAGACTTGTTCGAAAAAAAAATATATTTGATAACAAACATGGTACCTAAATTAATTTGTGAAGAATATCCATATTATTTGTAAAATATGTCATTTATGACACCTAATTTATTAGACATCGCATTCGTGTCAACGATTTTTTTTATAAAACTAATTGTATCATAAAGTTTTCTGCAATAATTAAAAATAGATACAAATATTCTTATACAGTGTAAACCATTGTATGGAATAACTTCGATAAAAGTTCAGGGATTTGTTTTCAGTAAAACGCTTGAACACGTATCCTGTTATTTTTTAACAGCGCATTTTTTGACAAAAAAATTAGATATACAGGTGTCTCAACATCGAGATACAACCTTCTACGTATAATTTTGCGTATTTTTTATGTAGCAACACTATGTCGATTTTTAGTTGTTTTTTAAAAAAAAGCGTAAACTATTTGATATGAATAACTTCGATAAAAATTCAGGGATATGTTTTTCAGGAAAACGCTTGAAACCGTTGTTATTTTTCAACTCGCATTTTTTGCCAAAAAAAAAAAAAATAGATATACAAATGTCCTAAAATCGAGATACGACCCTAAACTTTAAAATTTCAAATGAAAACTTATTTTTCTTTAACATATCTGCATTCTACGTATAATTTTGCGTATTGTTTATGTAGCACACACTATGTCGATTTGCAGATGTTTTTGAAAAAAAAGGCGTTATCTATTTGAAATAAATAAATTCGATAAAAATTCAGGGATTTATACCTAGATTTCAGATATGTTAAAAAAAATTGGGGTCGTAATTTGATTTTAGGACACCCTGTATATTCATTTTTGTCACAAAATGCGCATTGAAAAATAACAGAATAAGGCAACTCCAAGCGTTTTCCTAAAAAACATATCCCTAAATTTTTATCGAATTTATTCATTTCAAATGGTTCACGCTTTTTTTTAAAAAACAACTGAAGATCAACATAGTGTGTGCTACATAAAAATACGCAAAATTATACGTAGAATCCAGATGTTCTAAAAAAATGAGGTTTCTATTTTAAATTTCAAAGTTGAGGGTCGTATCTCGATGTTGGGACACCTGTATATCCAATTTTTTTGTCAAAAAATGCGCGTTGAAAAATAACAGGATACGTGTTCAAGCGTTTTCCTGAAAAACAAATTCCTGAATATTTATCGAAATTATTCCATACAAATGATTCACACTCTATGTTTCTATGTACACAATTGACAACACAAAAGTTGAATAAGTTTAACATTATCACCTCAGTGGAAATTTTACACCATCATGAATCTCGCCAATATTTTTTATTTTTACTTCTCATTTACCAATTGTGAGATATATACCTATGATATTAGAAAACCTTTCTTGATTTTTTATTGGAACAAAAATTGAGGTTAGGACTACTTAAAGTGGATGCAAATTCCTACTATCAGTGCAATAAAAGGCAAAATTTAATGTGGTTAAAACGTCTCACAGACAAATAAGAAAAGGTATTTAATTATCGCTTACCAATTATCAGTTAATCTTTACCGACACTTCAAAAAAAAACAAAACTTGCTCCATGTATGTAGTACATACATATACATTATTGTACACCCCACTGATTCAGATTTGTAATTTGTAAAAGTAATGCCAACATAACATAATCATAACAAATATTAAAAAGATAATTATTTAACAAAAATCATAAATTTAAAGTAATACTTCTGCATTTGTTGAATATAATGTTTAAATGTGATCTTTTCAAAATTTAGATTTTTTTTCTTATTCGATGTCTATATTGTGTGTTTTATTTATTAGTTTGTTGCTTAAGCACCGTGTATTAAGAAAAAGCAAAACGGCTGAAACTGGATAAGTATAGATAAAAAATAAAATATTACAAAAATTGTATTTTCTTAGCCAAAGGGTTCGGCAACCCATAATACAATCAAGTTATTATCCTTGTCTTAGTGGTTATACAACACAAACTACACTACACTCAAATGGGGTATGCAACACTCTATACATAATATCAAACTAAGTGTTTTAATCAGCAGATTAAACACCTCTACTAGTCTACTCAGAAAATTAACAGATAAAAAAGTTTTTGTCGACGTTTAGCTTTTATTTAGGTCAATGTTTTTTAGAGTTCATAATCCTAAACAGTTAACAAAAGAATTCCGTTCTGAGACCTGCGTTTTTTCAAAAAAAAATTGTCTCTTGGCATCCATTATTACCAAAATGTCTTAAAATATAAGTTTTTTGATGCAAAAATCGCTGAGAATTCTAAGTCTGTATCTATTTCTGTTCAATGAATATCTTATTATCATATATTATTTTCCAAATTAAATTATTTATGGGACTGGTTCTATTTTTTAATTGTTGCCTACATTATTTAGAAATATTTTTCAACCATCACAGCCTTCTACAAGATGTTTATAAATAAATAATTGTAGGGTTGTAGGAGGCTGTGGAAATTTTTGATATCACGAATATTTATTCTAATGTCTTATTTCCGCAACGAAATATTAGAAAATGGGTTCCTGGAGTTACTCAATTATCTAATAATAATAATAACAGCTAAAATCATTGTCATTAAAAAGACAGAATATTTTTTACTGTTTCCATAGCCTCCTACGACCCTACAATCATTTATAAACACTTTGAAGATAAAAAAAAACAAAGTTACAAAAAAACTTCTTTATTTCACAAAAAGTTATAAAAAGTATACTTTTAGACTCAAAATTTAACGTAGATTAATATGCAAAAAGTGATAAAAAGTTTGTTTCTCACTCAATTAACGGAAATTTTCTAACATAATAAGTTTTGTTTTTCTATTTAAAAAAATACCATTAAAAAAAGAGGTGCCTCATTTCGTTTACACCCGAGATATACAGGATGTCTCACGAACAAGTGCACATAATTTAACCAAAAATTAAGAAGTAAAAATTAATTAATACATATTTTTTATTTTTTTCCAAAAAAAAAAAATCTGCAGAATTATTAGCCCCCAAAAATACACTTTTATTTTTTTATGTAATAAAGTACTTGCTCGATTTTAATGAAACTTGGTATACGCTTTCTGTATTAGATAACCACCCTACAGTGTAAATTGTAGTATTGTAGGCAATTTTAAAAAAGGGCTGTGAGACTCCCTTGACACAATAATTTGCTTCATAACTATGTAGCACAAATTAGGCTAACATTGGCGTTACTACTGTTTGAAAGCCCATTAAATTTAAAAACTTTTTTGTCTCTTACAAATTTTTCGTAAAACGCACCGTTTTAGAACGAGGTTTAATGAAGCCTCAATAAATTGGCCATCTAAGTCTCCAGATTTAAATCCTTTAGATTATTTTTTGTGGGGAGAAATAAAGAGAAGAGTTTATACGACTGAAGTCAACGATGTGAACATTTTAAGACAACTGATTTTTAATGCTGTGCAAGAATTGAGCAATTCTCTCACACTGCAGTGAACAGTTTGCAGAGACGTATACAATTATGTCTCAATAACAATGGACAACATTTTAAACAACTTTGATAAATTTGTTATTTTACATTATATTTTGTTGTTTCATTTTTTCTTTTTTAGGTACTTTCAATTTATTGTATTATTTTTGTTGATAATCCTAAACCTCATTCTAAAACAAAAAAATTTCTAAATTAAATGGGCTTTCAAATTGTAGTAACGCCAACGTTAAACTAATTTGTGCTACAAAGTTATGAAAAAAATTGTGTCAAGGGGGCCCTTGTAGCCCCTTTTTAAAATGTCCTACAATACTACAATTTACACTGTGAGGTGGTTATCTAATACAGAAAGCATATACCAGGTTTCATCAAAATTGAGCAAGTACTTTATTAAATAAAAAAAAAAGTGAATTTTTGGGGGAATTTTGAAAGCTAATAATTCTGTAAACAATTTTTTTTGAAAAAAAAATGTATCAATTAATTTCTACTTCTTAATCAGAGGTTAAGTCCCAAGAGCTCAAAGTTTTGCCGGTTAATTTAAGAGAATGTGTTGCTTGGCAATGAAGACTACAAATTTGATAATATTAAAAGCCCGACAGCGTAGCTCGAGAGGTTTATGTCAAGATTATTTCCCAAATAACAAAACTATCAGTATAAACATTTATTATTTATTAACAAAAAGTTTGCAATAATTTACAAACACCAAAAAAATTAATTTTTTGACATTTGCTTTTAGAAAAAATTGTATGGAGTGCCATGGTAACCAGGCGAAAAGCTACATGCTGTCTAATCGCCTTCATTATTCGCATTAGGTTGAGCTACATGCCGTTTTATCAAGAAAACTCGATTGTCATGTTTGAGACATTTGGTTGGCTACTAATATATGAGGGAAATAATCTTTGGTTAAATTATGTGCACTCGTTCATGAGACACCTGTATAGTGTTGTAGTTAATGCAAAAACGCTAACATCACATGGCCTTTTCCCTTTGTGCAAGAGTTAATTTCTTAACAAAGAGTTTCCAATTCAACGCGTCGAACTTTCCATTACCATAATTCACCGTTTCTTATCGAGCGAGATGCCGCTTCAGAGGTCTGTCTACGCCAAATAATGTTAGCGTTTTTGGACAAATATAAGTACTAAGAGCACCAGAGAACTATGGTATTTTTTTTTAAATTTATCTTCTAAAGAGAATTATTTCTATTCATTATGGTTCACCCCATGAGTAGTTCTTTTCAGTTGGGCTAGTAGAAACATATGGAGAGTAGAAGTAGAAGTAGATAATTTCCGATTATTTACGATTATTTTTTTTTTTGAGGTTTATTTGTGTAAACTATTTTTAAGTTTATGGTAAATAACCACTAACTCTTTATTTTAAATGGCAACATGTATTTGCCACAATAACATAATAAAACATGGATTACATTACATTTATTGAATCAATTTAAGATGACCTACAGAAATACTTGAAAAAGGCCGAAAATCTTAGACGATCAGGATTTACCTAGGTCTTGCGGCATAGTCTTGCAAATTTTGTAGTAGGAAAGTCAAATCTTTATGGCGTCTATCTGTTATCTTAAACAAATTTGCCAAATAGTTTAATCTGTTTTGCAGCCGGTCTCTTTTCTTTTTTAATGTAGTAATTTTCTCGTTTTTTTCTGCAAGATTTGCTCTTAATTTATCAAAACTTTCTTGTAAAATTACTACTTTCTCCTCAGTTGCTTCTTCGATTTCCTGTTTTATACTTGGTTGTCTTTCCAAACTTAAAATTTCATTTTCCTCGTTACCGGATTTGATATTAATTTTATTTTTGATTTCTTGAAGAAGCTTTTCTACGATTCCAGGTTTGCCATCAGCGAGTTGTTCCATTTTTAATTGTGACAAAAAAATGTTGATTTTATTCAAAAATTTAGTATTGAGTGTCTGCCAATTAATTAACTTCTGGGCAAAGGTATTTTTCGGGCTGTAGTTTTGTAGTTCGACCAGTTTCGGGAAGTGTTTATGCAGGATTTCGACCAGAAGGATTGCATTAGAAAAATCGTGATTTATATTACCAGAGATGTTAGATTTCGAGCAAGATGTTGTATGCTCTTTGATCCATTCATATAAAGTTTCAAAATTATTATCCATAATTTAAATATCTCTTAAAACTTCTTGTAAAAAAGAACGAAATGTAAAATTTGTAAAAATAAAAAACGTAAATAAATTTGTTTATACGAAATTCGTTAGTAACCGCAGAGCCAACTTTTTTTGGGAATATTTTACGGCGTTGTCTGCACTGATGAGTGATGAGATTTAACAGTAACCTCACCTAGAGTTTCACAAGAGTCGTCATTTTGTGCGTTTCGGTGTATGAGTAATTTTTGAAAACTGAAAATTTTTTAACGAATATTGAGTTTACTAACAATAATTTTTATTTTAATATATCCCCTTTTGCTAATATCTAATTAATAGTCGTACTTCAGTAATTAATCTTGCTAATTTCTTGAAACTTATACAGCTTAGAGTTGGTGTTACTCTGACCTTTAAAGATAGAAAATAAGTTTTTAAAGAAAAAATATAGTAAACTACAGATAAAATATAATTATATAATCTAAAGAGAAGTTAGGTATATTGAAAAATACAATACAAGCAACGAGATGAACACGTCTTCACAAGAAGCACACTGTCTTGTATAACACTACAGTTAATAAACTTAAGAAAACTGAGAAGAAACCGAAACTGAAGTAACATTAGATATGAAACAAAAGTCAGCACCAAGAATGAACTCTAATTACTTTACAAAAATAAAAATTTAATGTACATAAAAAACTAAATAATGCATAAAAACAACTAAATAATCATAAAGAACAACTTCATGAAAAAGAAGATCAAATTGGCAATATCCAAGCCCAGCTGGTAAGTGGTTGTTAGTTTTATTGTGTGTTTTTAATGCATTTTCTATTTAATTCTATCTTTTCAAAAAACAACGAAGAAAAATTCAAGAAAATCATTAAAACGCAAAATGATAAACAATCAAATGGTAAGAATAAGATGTGCATTAAATATATTTAAAAAAGAGTTGAACTTTGGTTCAAATATCTAAACAAAAATAATGAAAATGTTATTCTGCTACCAAACGTTGAAAATTGTGTCAGAAGTCTTTTCGCTAAATTGAAAAGTAATGTGCATAAATATTATACCGAGTGAATCAAGTTAAATCCGCACTCCAAAAACACGTCTTAAAACACGGAAAAAAATTATGAAATTTATATATTACGCTAAATTAGTATCTAATCTACCTTCAAACAATTTTTTTTTGTTCTAACAATTTATTTGACCCATAAAACTGAAAAAAAAAATGATTTCGAGAAGAAATCATATGTCCTGTTTTTTACTGATTACAAATGGCTAACAAAATCAATTTGCAAAATTTATTATTAAAAAAATGTAAGACTTTGATTAAAACCCATTTCAATATTATTAATCAAATATTTGAGTATAATTTATGACTTGATAAGTTAGAGTAGTAATAAATACCCGACCAACCCCGCAACAATTAAAGTAAATTTATGACCTGGAAATTTGTTACCAGCAGCTTAGCTTTCAAGTTTCCATAACAGTCGTGTGCCGATTTTATGTCCAATATAATTTTCAAGAACCCCCACTCTGTAGGGTCGTAGGAGGCTATAGAAACAATAAAAAATGTTCTGCTTTTAAAGACAATGATTTTAGTTATTATAATTATTATTAAACAAATGAGTAACTCCAGAAACCATTCTCTAATACTCCATTGCAAAAATAAGAGATTACAATAAATATTCGTGATATCAAAAATTTCCACAGCCTCCTACGACCCTACAATCATTTATAGACATCTTGTAGAAAGCCCCATAAGGTAAACCCTTGGCAAACAGTAAATAAATTTATTTGTGCGTAGAACTCAATTCCCAATAGATGTTTTTAATTTTTAGGAAAACAGTCGATTATTCTTAGAAAAAAGTGCAGTTTAGTATTAGAACAGCGTTTCAAATTCACTTTAGGTGCGTTCAAGTTACAAGTTGTCCGAAACGAAAAAACTACACTTGAGATAGTTGCAGAGAGACAGTCTTTTGCTTAGTGCTCAACTCGTCAGAGACTGAGAAGTTATATTCAGAAAGAAAACTCCTATAGAGAATTTTTCCGTCTGTGTGTTCGCTTGGATTTTTTTAAATGAGCAAATTTTTACTTCTTTCACATCTCAATCCCGCAATTAACTTTGCTGTAGATTGGTCTTCTTCTAGTAATAATAATATTAAAATGTATTGACGACTCTTTATCTTTCCCTCTTTAAAATGAATCAATTTGAGTCTTCTTTTGTTGTTTGACATTTAAAAAAAAAGACTTTACCCTTCAAGCTTCAACAAATTAGAGCTTGGAATTCTTATGGCGATTACCTTATATTTATAGATGCTACAGAAATAAAATCCGCTATACAAAAAGAAAAATTTATTTTATAAAAATACAATATAATTGAAATAAAAACTGAACACAAATTAAATAACAATAATAATTAAAAACACATAACAAAAACAATGTCTTTTTTTAAACATCTGTAAAATAATATATTTCCTTTTCATACGTGATAATTTTTTTCAGAATATCGCAAACGCAAAGATTTCTAATTACAGTAAAAAAACTGACATTATTTCTGATTCTAAACTTTGAAATGATATTAGCTCTAGCAGCATTTCGACTAAGCTCTAGTAGAGACGGCACTTGCGGCAATTCATTCAATTTTAATTCATTACAAAATTTCGGAAACCTTTGTTTATATTTCGAAATATTAAAAAATTTTAAAAGTTGTTTCAAAGAATCTTTAGAATTTTCGTTTTCCTCGAAACTATTAAGAATATCAATATTTACGGTAACATCATATATTAAAATTGGCATAATGTCCGATTGTAAAAATTCAGCAGACGTTTCAATTTCTGCAATATGCAATAAAATACCAAATAATTCACAAAAACCAAACCGATGATAAATCAAATTTAACTCTGTGCTATTAATGCTATGTCCATAACTCGATGCACAACAAATAAGTTTAGTTGCAGTGTTTAGTGTCATTTTTGATAAAAGTATTTCAGAACAATAGATTTCATTGTCATAACAATGATAAGAAAAATCGCATAAAAAATATAAAAAATCTCGAAATGTAAATTTTTCAGGAGAGAGATGTTTAGATTTTTTAAAATAACAAACTTCAATGTTTTGATCTTTTACCATTTCTTCAAATTTGATTATTTCACAAGTATCAAACGGGAATTGTTGATAACATTGTTGTATATCTTTTCTTGTATATACAATGTTTTTTGTGTATTTCACAAGTTCGTAAAAAAGGGAAGACCTATTTACTATTGTTTTCATCAAAGTTGTGAAACTAACTTTGCTATCTTCATCATAAGTGAGATAAAAAACACTTTCTTGAATATCCTCAGAACAATTTTCTAGGGCAATATCAAACGGTAAAAACCCTCTATCACTCATAATCGTTACATCAGCCCCAAAATATATATACGTATAGACTAAATCATAATTCATATTTTGACAAGCCAAATGTAAAGCCGTTTGATTATAATCATTTACTGCATCTATATCAATTCCACGTTCTATCAACATTTTAGCAATAGTAGCATTTGATGTTATATGTAAGAGCGTTTCCCCCGTTGGGCTTCGCCAATTAACACTACAGCCTCTTCGTAGCAATTCTTTAAAGTAGTAATCGTCACTATTTTGGGTGGAAAAACTTATTGGCGTGTCGCCTCCAAAATTGGTTGCATCAAGACGAATATCCTCAACTTGAATAAAATAATCAAAAGCTTGGCGTTTTTCAAATAGCACACACAAATGGAGTGGAGTATTGCCTCCACTGTCGATGAAATTCACTGATTTTCTGGCTACTACTCTTAAATTATTAGAGATTTGCTCGACATTTCCATTAAATATTTCTACCAGTAGAGATGGTAACAAATATTTATATTGACAATCAGAGTATTGTACTGCCTCCAGTGCCTCCTACAGTCACGTGAAAAATAAATGTAAAGAAAGAATTTTACGTTTGTTGTTGTTACCCCGTTTATCTCAAACATTTCTTCCTCGTCACTGCTAGACATTACTATTTTCAGAGTAAAATTGTAATATTCACACCTTATTTTATTAACACCAATATACGACGAACTTGAAAGCCATATACTGTAACAAATTGGAAAAATTCTGTTTATGTTATAGGAGTAGAGAAATTAAGAGAAAATCAGCAAGCAATCATCAAAGCTTATAAAGCAAACACTGCAGAAATAAACAGAAGCTATATCTCAGTGGTGTACAATTTTAAAAAAATAATAATGTTAACGCTATAAACTGGACGGACTCCCAAAGGAATAACGTCTAACCAAAGAAACAAAATTTTTCAGTAATTTTAGAAACTCGAGATAATTATTATGGTTATGAATGTTCAAAAAGAAAGAGAGAAAAATCCGTTCAGTTCCGAACAGAATATTATGGAAAAGAACCTGAGAAATGCATTGCAGCGTGTGCCTTGATAATTCGACGTTCTTCGTTTTGCCTGAGTGAAGAAAGATCGCGCAAAAAAGAACGTATTGTTACATAAGCGAGCGAAAACAATGACCGAGAGTTAGGGAAAACTCGACAAGCGATTGGAAGAGTGAGCGGTTTATTGAATGGAGGGTGAGCGTAATTATTAACATCTAAATATCGAGTTATTTATCTATCAAATTATTGATGTGGGTATTCATGTATATAGTATAAATACCAGTAGAAATAGAAAATCCAATTCTTTAAATTAAAAAACCAACTCAATTTCGCACATTCGTTGCATTATTAGGAGAGTCTATAAGGCGGCATTCTAGCTAATAAGGTTCCTGCTATATCATAAGCTCTCAGAAAATGATTGCACATTCCAAAAAATTACCGAAGACTAATGGTATTTTTTGAACGTTTTATCCTAGCAAGATACAACCATTATTTGTAAAAAACGCCCAAAATAGTGTAAAACACTTGTTATTTTAGACTAAACTCAATACAAGTTGACAACTATATTTTGCAGCATAAACCTCATTTCAAAACCTGAAAACGGTATTTTTGTAGGCCACTTGGTAGAAAATTTTTCGTCACAAAAATAGCAGCAAGAAACCGGCCATCACATTATAAACAGTCTGTAGTTGAATTTTGCTACGTTTTATACTAGCACTTATCATTTAATAATTTGTTGTAAACATTTAATAATAAATTAAATTTTTTGCTTACAAAATTGATACTAATAGAGCAATCTTGATACTCTACAGACACAAGTGTAGAAAAATAAAATACAAACAAAACTACTAATTTTCACTTAGTTTGCAGCATTTAGTAGCGCAAAATGAAAATATACTGCTTTGAATGAAAAATTACAACACCAAGAAGTTGTGGGCAAATTTTAATAAAAATTTCACAGAAGGTTTATTTGAATGCAATAAAAAAATCATCACAATTTCAATTTATTAAATTAAAACAAATGCATTTTTTTTTAATAATGTGTGGGTCCTCCATGATTTCTAATGCAGTCATTCACTTGACTTGGCATACTTTGAATGAGATGATCAATATCCTCTTGCGGTAGTGCATCCCAAGCTCCCTGAATCTGCACACGAAGCTCGTAAAAAGAGTCTAGGGGTAAGGTAAATTGCTTAGTCTTGTGCCTATTACATCCCACACCTGTTCAATAGATGAAAGATCCGGTGAACGGGAATGCCATAGAAGCACCATTACGTTTGCTTCTTCTAAGAAATTCCAACTAAAAACTCTTTCTTGCAGTATGTGGACGAGCATTATCCTGTTGAAAAACAGAATTTTGTAACCCTTGTAAGTACGACATTGCAATGGTTCCAGCACAGCTTCTATGTACCCTTGAGCATTTAAGTTGCTAGAAATAAAAACCAGAGGAGACCTACTGCCATACGTGATAGCATCCCAAACCATCATGCTCTGAATAACAGCAGTATGACGGGGAAGTGCTAAGTTCATGTTTCTGCGCTCGCCGCGAAGACATGTGACCCGTCTACGTACGTCGCCGTCGTGGACTCATAAACAAAATCTAAGTTCGTCGGTAAAGACAATCTGATGCCATTCCTGCCTCTAATTCACCCGTTCCATACACCATTCCAATTTACGAGCTCGATGATGAGGCGTTAGGGGGAGACACCAACAAGGACGATAACAAGGCACTCCAAAACTATGTACTCAACGATATATAAACGCCATTGAAACTCTTACATTTAAAGTTTCCCAACAAGTGTTTCCAACTACTCGCGTGGTTGAAAATCTGTCTCTTATCGCTAAAAGTCTTAAACGTCGTTCTTTGCTGTGGTCCAGATCCTCTCGGACAGAAACCTTCCTCAGACCATCTTCTCCAACATCTCATCACTGTAGTTACGTCACAACCAATTCTGGTGACAATTTCCCGAAACGAAAGACCACCCTCTCTTATGCCAATAATTCGACCTCGTTTGAAATCATTTAGTTGCCTAAAATTTTGACGTTCACAAACTTTGGGCATTTTTAATGATGTTCATCGCAAAATTGTAAAGAGAAAACTGATCCAAAATGTACTCATATTCGCAAAAAACTCTTTCATATTGCTATCTTTCCTATATAAAATCTTCCAAAAAAAAGCAGACTTAATTTTTTTTTTAAATTTTAATTATTTAATTTCAAAATTAAACTTTTGTGAAATTTTTGTTAAAATTTGATAATAAAACTATTTAAATCATAACCGCTATAATAATCATATGAATTTAAATTATAAGCGCCGATATAAACAAAATCAAACTCATTGTAAAATAAGATTTTTAATCTTTAAAATTAAATTGCAAATTACTGGAAACGATGACATTAAATTAAATTTTTTTTCTGCGACAAAATTTGAATCTGAATTTAATCATTTCAGATAGTTTAGAATGCAGTTTTATACTTTATAAGTACATAACCCTTCGCCGCATTATTAACTCATACAAATTGTGAGAAAATATTGCGGAAGCATCTATTAGAGCGGACTAAAAAGAGCGAGTCAATCCCTAAAAAAATCGGCAAAGACGGCTACAAAAACTCAGCGTTTTAACTTCGTAAGCTCCTTTCACCATTGTTAATGGTTAAAAGGGGTGTCGAAAAGGAAATCGATCTAACAATATTTGAAGGGTATAAGGAAAAAACAGGGAATGTTACAAAAACTTGAAATCCGGTGTACCTACTTTGCACTGTTCTTTCCATCAAACACGACAAAAAGGGTAGATAACAAATAAACAACGTTTGAAATAAAACCATGTGCAAATTTTGCGTGTGGAAATAGAAATGTCATGTCAAAAAAAAGAAAGAACGTGGAATGTCCAATTTGAACTTATTTACCTACACCTATAATAGGCCGTGATTTGAGTTTGACATTTCATTTGAAAAAAGTGTATTGTGTTGGTTTTTTTCTGTCTTGTCTCAAAGTGTTGAAAGTAGTGATTGTAAACCGGTTAAAACAGTATCTGCTACAAAGAAAAGGAAGAAAACTGGCAGAATGTCGGATGTCTTAAAAAAAGTATGACTACAGTCGCATGAGCCAGGACCATCATGCAATTGCATTTGTTTGAAGTGTTATGACAACGTTAATGAGGTGAAACAAAAGCAGCTGCTAAAATATCTCAATGAACTTACTTCCAATAATAAGCAAAATGCCTACTTATGCAGTCTAATTACTGTTATTCCTGTGCAAAGACGCAGGCCAAGACGAAATCAAGAGGACGGTAATTTGCACACAGCTTCTTTCTTAAGTGAGAGTAAAACAAAATGATAAAATTGAAGTAGTATCTGTTTGTTAGAAAGCATTTACATCTATACATGAGATTACAAAAGAAAAATTGTCGTATTTGCAAAAGTCTCTGAAGAAGAGAGGTGTACGGTCGTGGGAAGCATCGTTCACATAGAAAATTGTCAGCAGATGTTCTTAGCAAAATTTTTGAACATATCAAGTCATTCAAGGCTCGAATGTCGCATTATAGCCTTCATCAAAGTCAGAAAAAGTACTTACCTGAAGAACTAAACATTATAAAAATGTTCACATTGTTAACCGAGCAACATCCGTCTGTTCAAACTTTCTACGATTCATACAAAGCGATATTTAACACAAAATTTAACTTATCATTTGGTTATCCAAGAACAGACACATGTTCAAAATGCGACGAATTTAACGCAAAATTAAGATCCGTACGCTTTGAAAAATACGCCGAAGAAATACGAAAACTGTCTGAACAGAATGACTAACACAAAAAGAAGGCTGACAAAATTTATGCAATAAAATGCACTGCAAAGAAACTAGCCAGAAAATCTACAGGCTTCAAAACAATTGCCCTAGATTTTCAAAAAAATATTTCTCTTCTCAACATTTCTACAAACGATGTATATTACCTTCGACAGCTTTCTACGTTTTCATTCAATATTCAGGTCCTTTCGAGCGCACAATCTTTTGTGTTTTACATTTACACCTACCCTCAAACCATTGCCAAAAAAGAACCTAACAAAGTAATATCTTTTTCGTTTCATTTTATTCTAAATTATCTGTTCCCACGTGTAAAGCTCTACACGTATTTTGTGACTCGACAGGAGGCCAAAACAAGAATTATACAATGTTTCGTTTCATGCACTATATAGTTCATCATGCAAAGCTGTTAGAATCCATAAAAATTACGTTTCCAGAAAGAAAACATTCTTACTTAAAATGCAATAAAAATATAAGAATAATAAATTTAAAAACTCCCATAGAGATTCCGGATGATTGGATAGAACTTTTGCAAGCATCCAGAACAAAACCAACACCGTTTGAAGTACCTAGTAACAGTTTCTCAAGAGCTGGTGAAGAACTGGGAAGAGCTGTTAGCCCCTAGGTATCTGAAAAAGTGTCTGTTCCCGATTTAAGTAATAAAGAAAATTGAATGTACACGCGGACAATACAAAAGCCAATAATGTTGTCTGGGGCACAATATCGCAAAAAAAGCAAAGAAATTGCAAGTAGAACAAGAATTGGCAGGTTCTCAAAATAAATTTTTAACCGAAAAAAATTCATTACATCTGCAAAAGAAACAAAAGACTACTTTTTTAACAAATAAAATTTGCATTTACTCAAATGTACTTTTTTGGGAAAACTTAAAGAAAGGGAGCGGTATTTTAACTTTTGCACAAAGGCGGCTACTAAGCACGCGACAATAACCCTCCTCATACCCTTCATTTTATGTTGTTGCTAATAAAAATCTATACAATATTTTTTACGAATTGGTGGACCTCTCTAAAAAAAAACTGCCGGTAGGCCTCAGGTACCCCAGTCCGGCACTGGTTTATAGATACAACGTATCTCGAACATACGAGCGCAAAATTCCTGTTTTGTCTGTATAAATATTTAGTCTAAGACCGGTCCTGAGTATGTATAGGATTACCCGAAGAGGGTTGCTCCTGTCCGAAACTGGAAGATTTTTCATAGAAAATAAAATTTAAGGTTGGGGCTGTTCAATTTTTTCAAATTCTTACCGCAAGTGCAATAAAATACAAAATTGGCCGTTAAAGCATAGTACAAGCAGATGAAGAAGTAAGATATTTATTATAATCAGATTTTAACTATCACTTACCCGAATTTCTTCTTTTTGATCTCTCGGATTTGACTTTCCAGACTTCCGAATTTTATCAGAGCACACTTGTAAAAATTTGAAAAGTAATACCAACATAATATTGATAAAATAACTAGAAAAATTCAGAAATTTAAAACAAGGATTTTAGATTTATTTAATGTAATTTTTAATTACTGTTTTTGTTTCATTTTCTGTTTAAAATGATTGAATAAATTATCGCAAAAATTAATTTTTTATAACAATATTTTTTTTCCTCTTAATAAATTACTCAAATGACAAATGACAGTTCAAATGTCATACTTGTCATTCTGGACAATAATAAAAAATAAAATGACAGTTTCCTAAATATTTAATAAGTATCAGATGATTTTTTGGCAAATATCTAAAAATTGGTGAGTGAATTAGACCTGCTTTTAGGAATAATTTCATTTTGTATTAGTATCCAATTTCTAACCTCAAAATCGCAAACAGCTGATTGATCCTAAACGTCACATTTATTATTTACATTTGTTGTTTACATTGAATAATAAGAGCATTCTAAATAATAACTTAATTTCCAGATAAAAGTTCTCGTGTTTTTTGAAAATGGAAAACTTTGATTTCTGTTCTATCAAGTAACGTAATGGAAGGAATGGAATGTTCAGGATTTACATTTTACAATGATTTCGATTCAGCAAACTTAGCTAAAGTTGTTTATGTACATCCAAATGAATCGGTAATTCCGGTTTCGAATACTTCACTCAAAGCGACACCGGAAATACCTGATGCTGAGTTTAATTTATGGACAAGACCTGACTGTTGTGGGACTGAGTTTGAGAATGGGAATCGGACATGGTTTTACTTTGGAGTTAAAGGTAAAAAAGTGGAGTTGTTTAGTGCTCACCGTTTTAAGTGATAAATATACCTAAAGAATTGTGTAATAGCAGTATTAAAAGGAGGTGAATGTCCTCAAAACTTTAATCAATCCAGTGTTTTTTAATCAGAAGATTCTCTGCCTTGATACAGTCTTTCCAGAGAAGTCTTACCTAAAAACAGTAACATTAATCTGGATTTAACAGTCGTTCATTGCCCTCGATTGTCTTAATTAAGACAGTTCTATTTTTTCACATACAGGACACAGACTGTCCCAGAATTAAGACCCAAGAATCACGAGAAAAATGTTTTTTAACAAAATCTATTTTTGTCTTATAAATCTCCTTATCTGTATATCTAAATAATTATTTAAGTTAAGATAAAAACTATTTTTATTTTAATTTTCTACCTTTCTTAATAATTACAGTTCAACAGAAAGCTTTCTCTGACTAAAAAAATATTCTGTTGGTTTTCGTAGTTGAGATTTCAAAAAACTTATCTACTGGATCATTTCTAGTATGATTATTTTTTTAACTCTTAAAAACTGTCTCAAGATAACTGAAAATGTTGTTTTTTAAGTTTCTGATTTATATAAAATAACAGAATAGATTGTTTTTAAGTCTTTTCTTAATTAAGATGACAGGAAAGATCGTTTTTTAAGATCGTTTTCGTTAAGATGACTTTCTAACTTAATAATTAATATTTTCTTCTTGATATTTTCAGTAAGATTGGTTTTTTTTTCAAGCTCAGACTGTCTTAATTAAGATGAGAGAAAAGATTGTTTTATAAGACTCTGATTTATGTGAGATAGCAGAAAAGATTGTTTTTTAAGGGCCAATTTCATAATCAACTTTAAAGCTCTATTAATTTAAACGACGTTTAGACTGTAACTATCGATGATTTTTCGATGCATATTGTCATAAGACAGTTACAGTCTTATAAAAATCATTTAAAACATTGTAAGTCTGAAAAAACAAATAATTGTTATGTCATCTCAGTTAAGACAGTCTTAAAATAATCTTTTCTGTTAACTTATGTAAATCAGTCTTATGAAATAATCTTATTAATTATCTAATTAAAATTAATTAGAACACTCTTAAAAACATTCTTTTCTGTCATTTTAATTAAGTAAAGTCTTAAAAAAAACAATCTTTCTTGTTATATTAACTAAGACATCCAAGAGTTAAAAAAAATATTACTGGAAATTTTTTGGCATCTCAACTAAGATAACCAAATATTTTTTGGAGAAGAACCCAGAATATTTTTTTAGTCAGAGAAAGCTACCTGTTGAGAATTGATTATTATGATAGTTAAAAAAATATATTAAAAAAGGTTTAAAATCTATTTAAATAAGCAGATAAAACGTTTATATTATTACATAAACTTTTCGGGTAGAACTTGTAATCTTAAATAAGACGCAAACAAAAACATTTCGGTTATGACAGTTTGAAAAATAAATAATTGTTTTGTCATCTTAATTACGATAGGCTTTAAAAAAATTTTCCTGCTATCTTATGTAAATCAGTCTTAAAAATAATATTTTGTAGCATTTTAATGTCTTGGAAAACTATCTTTCCTTTTCTTAATTAAGACAAACAAAACTTAAAAACCAAATTTTTCTTAAAAACTTTTCAATTTTTTTATATAAATTAGAGCCTTATGAAACAATTTTTTCTCTCATCTTAATTTAGACAGTCTTAGAGTTAAAAATACAATCTTATTGAAAATGAACGAGTAGAAAATATACTAAAAAGTAAAACTTGTAATTTTAAATAAGACGCAAACAACAAAAACATTTTGCTTATGTCAGTTAAGACAGTCTGAAAAACAAATAATTGTTCTGTCATCTTAATTAAGACAGTCTTGAAAAAAATTTTCTTGCCATCTTAATTAAAACAAGTCTTAAAAATAACACTGGTCAACACATACTTTTTTCCTGAGATATTTTGTACTATATAGGACATATCAAAGGCACTAATTACGGAAAAAATACTAGTTTCAGAATATCAGCTCCAGTTTTTTATTAATAGGAAATTACAATTTTTATCATAAATACTAAAATGTTTAAAGATGCCGTTGTTATTAAATACTATGAAATGCTCTTTTATACGATTTTCTTGAATGAACTGCTTCAGGTTGATTCCTTTGTAAGTTCCAACAATAATCAGCCATCATATGGGTATCCCACCTTCCTTGATAACGTACTTCCATTGTTCGTATGTCTTGGTGGAATCTTTCGCCTTGCTCTTCGCTATAGTCGCCTAAATTTTCTGGGAATCGATCTAAATGCGAGTGCAAGTAATGAAGCTTGATACTCATGTTGCAGTGCAAGTCTTTCAAATTAGATAGCATGTTCTCAACTAACTCTAAACAGTTGGTCAACTTATTACTTCAGAGAAAATTTTTCATTACCAAAACAAATTCTTCCCAAGCTTTAGCCTCTAATTCATTCATCGGCCTTGTAAAATTTGGATCTTTTACAAGTTGTCTAATTTGCGGATCATCAAAAATACCCGCTTTTAACTTTTCTGTGCTTATTTCTGGGAATTTGCGTATAAGAAATGCAAAACATTCACCGTTTCTGTTGAGAGCTTTTACAAACTGTTTCATAATGCCCGTAAAGGTGGTAATATAATGCGATCTAGACTTACTATGGGCAAGTTAATAACATTTATTGTACCAAGCGTCAGATTCTCGCGTACTGGCCAAACTGTCTGCGACCAATGGTGTTATCTATCTCGGCTGTCTCATAGACACATAAAACATGGGTATTTAGTGTATCCACTCTGCTGCCCGAGAAGGAAATTGACCATTTTTAAATCTACACAAATTACCCAATTATGATCCCGATACTTAATTTTGTCCAGTACTAACGAAATTGCGTTATATTCTTCTTTCATAGAGGTGGAATGTCCGATTGGAATAGAACTATACTTAGTTCCATTATGGAGTAGAACACACTTCAAGCTCCTCTTGCTACTGTCTATAAACAGACGCCAATCATTTGGATCATATTTTTGGCAGCCCATCTCTTTCAAGAGATATCCGATATCGTTACACAAAACCAAGTCATGTTCGCTGGAATAAAAACTGCAACAAATCCTTCTCTCGAGTACGGTAAAAAGAAATTTTTGTGCTTGGTTTGAGTATTTTTTTTTCTTTTAAACTAGATGCCAAAACTTCTGAAGCTTCTTTTGATAAATTTAAATCTCTTACTTAATTAATCATTTAATTAGTTTTGATGAAACAGTTATGGGGCTGACTCAACTGTAAAATCTGGATCTTTGTCTGTATCAATTTCCATATTATAATCTGTTTCTTCGGAACTGGTGCGTGATGATGGTACATTTTCTTGATCAGGGGAGTGTAGAAGAGGTCGTTGAGCAGAGTGTAAGTTAGGATAAGGCCACTGACTGCGATTTTTAGAAATAATGCTGTTAATATTTCCGACACAAAAAGAGCAGTAAAAAAAGGTGGTTTTGAGGTTCGCTCTATATCATTAGTGTCTTATATTTGATAGCAGTTTTGTTTCCACTGTCCCATTGATGTAAACACACGACGCATTTTTGACACACAATATGAGGCACCTACTTCTTATCTAGATTACACATCTCTTGTTCAAAGTATCGTAAATACGTTGTTTTAACAAAGTTTGAGATCGGTTTTCGAAATTTTTTGAATATATATTCGCCACATATGTAACAAAAATTGTCTCGATCATTTAAACAACGTCTCCGAATCGTAGACATACCGAAAATTAGCAAATAACCGATTCTGTGTCAAGTTAAACCTTAATACCTGCACAAACGGTCTAAACTGAGGGTAGTTGACAAAAAACTCAAAACTAAAGCTATCAGAAAAAAGTTAATCTTGTATTCGATAAAAGAATAGATAATAGAACCTAACTGTGCAAAAACATAGGAGGAAAAAATCAAAACTATTTTTATTGTTGGCCAGTGTTATCTTTTCTGCTGTCTTACGTAAATCAGCCTTAAAAAAATATTTTCTAGCATCTTAAGGCAGTCTTAAAAAACAATTTTTCCTGAAATATTAATTAAGACAAATAATACTTAGGGCCGATTTTATAATCTTAAAATTAAAAGCTCCTTTAAGTAAAATAAAAAAAATATTTTTGTTGTTTGTGCTTTATTTTAGATTACATATTCTTCCAATTATTTTATTTAATAAGACAGACATTTTTTTTTTATTTAAATATTTATATTAATTAAGATAATTATTTTTCTTATTATTTTAATAATTCATAGTTTTTTTTAATCAAAAAATATTTTGTTGGTTATCTTAATTGAAATTTCAAAAAACTTTTATCTTTTTGACTGTTCTAATTAAGATGACAGAAAAGATTTTGTTTAAGATTTGTCTTAATTTTAAGACTGTCTCAATTAAGACAAAAGAAAAAATATTTGTTGTTTCGCTCAAAAATTGTTTTAATAACAATTTTCTTTATATACATGAACATTACCTGTTAACTATGTGAACTTTTGCTGGCATTAGATCGTGACGAAATTGACGGAAAACATTTATCGTTTTTACTATCGTTCTGCTTCTGAAATTGGAAGAATTGGATATCGGTTGTTGTGAAATTTCTGTTTGTTCGTAAGTTTTCTGAGAAAAAATTGAGCACTTTCGATTATTTTAAGCGCTTTGCTTTCTTGTGTGTTGTCACATTATACGGTATTAGTTTTATTGAAAGGAGATTAACTTTTGAAACTACATTTAAATATTTGTTTCAGCACATCTGCCATGTCTTTTAGTACGCTTAAATATAATCGATCTCAATCGTCAAAGCAAAATGTACAGTCAAGGTATGGCACCTGTATATCGTGTCATACCAGGAAAAATGCAATGGGATCGAATACGTGACAAACCTATTTTTAACGTAACAGTTCTTTTATTTAAAAAAAAAAGTATTAAAATATGATTTTCAGACTGTTGAAGAAATATTTACTGTCAGTTTTAAATTCAAAACTCCTGAAAACATCCACAGCATAACGTATTTCGCCTTCACTTACCCTTTTTCATACACTGATCTCCAAAAAATGTTGACAAATATTGATTTAAAATTTCAAACGTATTCAGCAAATTACGAAGATGATATCTACTACCACAAAGAAGTGGTATGTCGCTCATTAGGTGGAAGAGATATACATTTATTAACCATTTCGTCTTACCACGGTATAACTCCTGAACTCGAAACACGTTTAACAAATCTTTTTCCTGAGAAAAACTCTCAACGTGCGTTTAAATTCGTTGGTAAAAAAATTATCTTCATATCAGCTCGTGTCCATCCAGGTGAAACTCCATCAAGTTTTGTTTTTAATGGATTTTTGAATTTACTATTGACACGTGATGATCCAATAGGGATAATGTTACGTCGGTTGTATGTTTTTAAGATGATACCGTGTTTGAATCCAGATGGGGTTGCTTTAGGACATTATAGAACAGATACGAGAGGAGTTAATTTAAATAGGGTTTATTTGAATCCAGTGTTGTCACAACATCCAGCTATTTATGCCGCCAGAGCACTGATAAGATATTATCATTTTGGATTTGAGAAAGAGGATACGGTGGAGAAGTCACATGGGGATGCTACGATTAGTGTGAAGGTATCGCATATGAGTTTGGAGGAGAAGGAAGCGAATGGGTGGTGTACAAAATGTAAAGGTGAGTAAAGTTTTTTTTTGTTTTTTAATTTTTGTGCAAAATTTGTTTTTATTGCCAAATTTCTTGCATTGTTGTTGCTTGGAATCATGATAGATTTACTCCAATTCATCACGAAGTACGTTCACAACACTGAGTATTTGTTGTACCTGTAGGTTACTAAATATAGAAAATAAGGGGTTGCTTAGTCAATTTTATTTTTTATTTTAGTACCACGACAATAATTTCACTTTGTTTATTATTAATTGTTGTCACGGGCTTTGCCTCGTGAGGTGGGGTTGCGATTAAAAACAGGGTTTTAATACAAAAGGAAATTTAATAATGTTTACAAAGTTTACATGATACGGAAATCCAGTTATACATAATACAATAAGGCTACTTACATTGACATTCTCACACAATCGAAGAGTCTAGACATATCTCACACTCCACCTAACTCAACTCTCTTCGTTGAACTCTACCAACCGACTCCCAATTAACGCCACCCGCTAGTTCGCCAACTCCCCAAATGCTGAGCCAGCCATTGCCTCAACCGACGGTGATTTAGTCGATATCAGCAATAGCCCATCAGCATCGGCAGGTTTTCGACTCAGCAGGCTAACAAACTTCCGCTTCGTGACATTATGAATGTATAACTACTAGGGTGGACCAAAAAATCGACTATTTTTCTTAAGTTCCGATACTGAAGAATTGATTCCTAGGCACCTTTAAAAATGCTTTTTTAAGATGAGCTCTTAATTTCTCCCTTATCGCAATTTTCTATTTTTTTTCAGTTCCATATGGTAAAATCCATATCTCGTTATTGCTTGATTGTACAGAAAATTTGTATTTACATTTTTTGTAGGAAAGTAAACGCTCTACAAAAAAGTTATTTTACAATTTTTTATATCTCTTACCATTTAGGAGATATCGTAGGTCAAAGTTTAAAGAATTTAACAAAAATTCCTTTTCTACTTATAAATTTTATAACTCACAAATAAATAAATATTATAAAATGCGCAACATATAGTTTTGTAGGAAATTAAACAGCTCTATAAAAAAGGTCTCTTGTAGTTAATTGATTATTCTAACCATTTAGAAGATATTCGCATTTTAAAAACCAAAATTTTATACTACATCCCCAATTTTTTTAAAATGGTTGAAGTAATCGATTAACCACACACGACTTTTTTGTAGAGCGTTTAATTTTCTACAAAACCGTATGTTGCGCACTTTATAATATTTATTTATCAACGAGTTATAAAATTTAGAAGTGAAAAAGAAATTTTTGCTAAATTCTTCAAATTTTGACCTCTGATACCTTCTAAACGTTAATAGCTATAAAAAAAATGTAAAATACCTTTTTTAGAGCGTTTAATTTCCTACAAAAAATGTAAATAATTTTTTTCTGTACGATCAAGTAGTGACGAGATATATATTTTGCCATATGGAACTGAAAAAAAATGGAAAACTGGGGTGAAGGAGTCTTTTTTATTAAAATTAAGAGCTTATCTTGAAAAAGCATTTTTTTAAAAGTGCCTAGGAACCAATTTTTCAGTGTCGGATTTAAAAAAAAATAATAGTTGGATTTTTTGGCCCACCCTAATAAATACATAAAGTACTTAGCATAATATATTACATCTAACTCTGCAATTTAAAACTCTAATTACAGGTTATCTTATCGAAAACATAAAAAACAATTGAACTGAAGACTCTATTAACTTAAATCATGAGGGAAAATATCTATTACAAGAATTTTTGACCTTGTGATCGTCCTGTGGTCTTTTAATTTAGAATTTGGTCGAGCAGAGTTTCCTTACTGGTCCTGCCTTCCTTTTGCTCGTTAATAATTAGTAAATCTATGAAGACTGTTGGAAATCTTACAGCTGAGGACTTGATTACATGAAACTAAAAAGGGGATTTTTCTTTTTGATAAAGTAGAATGTCAGTCTTGACCATTTTGATCCTTTATTTTATTTATTTACTTAAAAATGCTTGTCAATAACCTGACTCGTCAAAAACTCTGTAAGAGGACATTATCTGTTTCTTACCGAGGCTTTTGTTCTTACGGAAAATTACTCAAAACTACCGATTATTTATCTTTCTGGAAGCTGCGAGCTGCAGAAAATTTAAGGGATTGGATATTAGTGATAGTGAAAAGTTCGTATAGTTACGAATCCAATTGCGGATAACCTGTGGGTTCGCAAATGTTGAAGTGTTGGGCTAAATTGGATTAGAAAATAACATAAAAGTACTTAAAATTAGATATGTAGCATCAAATTCTACAATTTCATACTTAGATTATAGTTTATCCAATCAAAAACATAAAATATAAATGAAATGAACAATTGAGCTGAAGCTTTATTAATTTAAATTGTGAGGGCAATTATCTATCACAAGTTTTTTTATGACCTTGAGATTGTCCTGTGGTCTTTTTAATTAAAATCCTAAATTAGGATTGGGACGAGCAGACTGTCCTTACTGGTTCGATCTTACTCTTGCTCGTCGATAATTACAAATCTATGATGACTGTTGAAATTCTCCAAGCTGAGGATTTGATTACACGGAATTAAAATGGTATTCTCTTTAGAAACCTGTTTCCTTTTGACAAAGTAAAATGTCGGCTCTGGTCATTTTGATCCTGTATTGTACTTATTTACTTAGAAATGCATTAATTCTACAAAATTAAGCGTTTAACTGTATAATAAGAGAACATTCTGTTTATTATTGTAACTGTCTAGAAAATCCAGTCAAAAATTGTCAATTATCTATTGTTATGGATTCTGCGGGCTTCAGAAGATTCTATATTAGCGCCCTGTTTCTGAAATTAAAAGGACTGGATATTGATAATACTGAAAAGTCTGTTTGTTCGTACTGTTACGAATCTAATCGCTAATGACCGGTGAATTCGCATGATAATATGATGAACTATGGGGGTCATATTGGAGTGGAAATTACTTAAAATTAGATATTTAGAATCAAATTTTGGAATTTCATACTCAAATAATAGTTTATCCAATCGAAAACATAAAATACAAATAAAATAAACAATTGAGCTGAACCATTATTATCTTAAATCATGAGGGCAAATATCTAAAACAACAATTTTTACAATTTTGAGATCGTCCTGTGGTCTTTAATTTGGGATTTGGATAAACAGAGATTAATTTTATGAAAACTGTTGAAAATCTTGCAGCTGAGTACTTGTTTACACGAAATTAAAAGAGGATTCTCTAGTTAGGAAAGCTGTTTTTGCATTACAATGTAAAATGTCGGTACCAGCTATTTTAATTCAGTATTTTTTCATACACACTGTCATTGTCATTTTTGAAAAAAATACTCGGCTATTTTCCGTACATTTTACCCAAAATGTAGAAAAAAATTGACAAATTAAGTGAACATTTCCAGTAAGAAATTTACGGTAATTCTACGCAGAAATTTTGTCAAAAATGAAACTGTGATTGTGTAATAAAATTAAAAAAAATAATAGATAAGACGTTCATTTACGCAGTTTGTGTATTTATCCGTTATTTAGCGATAGATTTTGGACTCAAAATAGATAAAACATTAATTTTCTTGGTTCGCGTATCGATCCGCTATTCAGCGATACATCCTGGTCCCTTAACTGGTCTCAATCCTTATCTAATAATTGTGATTAATTAACTGTAATTTTTTAAATAAAAATAGTGTTTTTTGGTAAAATTTTGGGTTTCTTTTAAAAGATTCTTTAACATAAGACGCAAAGTGGAATAAATCAAGTAAAGGTTTTAGAAGGTCTCGGAAAAAGTACGATAAAATACGATTAAAAAAATGAGAGAAAAAAATTAGGAAATTAAAAATAACAAAAGAAATTATAGTAATCAAGTCAAAATCATTTATTTTATATACCGGGTGTAAACGAAATTAGGCTCACCCTTTTTTTAATAGTATTTTTTTAAATAGAAAAACGAAACTTGGAAAACTTATTATGTTAGAAAATCTTCATTAATTGAGTAAAAAATGAACTTTTTATCACTTCCGACCGTAAGTTTAGATTTTTAAATAGAACACTATGTAGATGTTTATATTTTTGGAATCTACGTTAAATTCTGAGTCTAATAGACTACTTTTTAAAAAAATTGTGAAATAATTTTTTTTTGTAATTTTTGGTTTTTGTCTAGAAAGGTGTGACGGTGAAAAAATTTTCTAGATAATGTAGACAATCAATAAAAAATAAAACCCATTCTATAAAAAGCTAATTTAGAAAATACACGAATTTAATTAGAATAAATTAGTTTTTCCGGTTTAACTTTTTTTTTTCAAATGGAACAATAGTGGCTTATTTGACTTTTTAGATTGACGTTTTCTTTGTCAATCCAAAGATACCAAAATTTTGAAAATCAACTCAGAAATTTTTGTAATATTAAGAAAAATATTTTTTCTTAATCAGAAAAATTTTTTTAAACAAGCTAGCATTTTCTTTTTTTTTTTTTTTCTTTTTCCTCCCCGGGGGAGTGGCCTATATTCGCTAGGGAATATATACGGCCAGGTTCGCACCTCATGGCGCCTTCTTGCAGATCGGTAAAAGTAGAGAGGAGATGCGCCATTGGCGCGTCTGGGGCGGACTCATATCTCTTCTCCCATAGACTTGTTAACTAATTGATGGTAGCACTAATGTTATAGGATACACAGAAAACACTGGTTAAAAACTGAGGTCGAAAAGAAAGTGGACTCTTCTCGCTCTGGGGCACCAGCAGAGCTGATCACAAAGGAAAACAAAGAGATGCCTCGGTTGTATGAGCGATGTTAGAGATACCGGTAGCTACCAGGGTAGTAATAAGCTAGCATTTTAACTAATATCCAATCCCTTATCTTTTCTGCGGCTCGCAGCTCGAAAGATAAATAATCGGTAATTTTGACTAATTTTCCGTAAGAACAAAAGCCTCGGTAAGAAACAGATAATGTCCTCTTACAGAGTTTTTGACGAGTCAGGTCAGGTTATTGACAAGCATTTTTAAATAAATAAATAAAATAAAGGATCAAAATGGTCAAGACTGACATTCTACTTTATCAAAAAGAAAAATCCCCATTTTAATTTCATGTAATCAAGTCCTCAGCTGTAAGATTTCCAACAGTCTTCATAGATTTACTAATTATTAACGAGCAAAAGTAAAACAGGACCAGTAAGGAAACTCTGCTCGACCAAATTCTAAATTATAAGACCACAGGACGATCACGAGGTCAAAAATTCTTGTAATAGATATTTTCCCTCATGATTTAAGTTAATAGAGTCTTCAGCTCAATTGTTTTTTATGTTTTCGATAAGATAACCTGTAATTAGAGTTTTAAATTGCAGAGTTAGATGTAATATAGTTATGCTACGTACTTTATGTATTTATTAGGGTGGGCCAAAAAATTCAACTATTTTTTTAAAATCCGACACTGAAAAATTGGTTCCTAAGCACTTTTAAAAAAATGCTTTTTCAAGATGAGCTCTTAATTTTAATAAAAAAGACTCTTTCACTCCAGTTTTCCATTTTTTTTCCGTTCCATATGGCAAAATATATATCTCGTCACTACTTGATCGTACAGAAAAAATTTATTTATATTTTTTGTAGGAAATTAAACGCTCTAAAAAAGGTATCTTACAATTTTTTTTATAACTCTTACCGTTTAGATGGTATCAGAAGTCAAAGTTTGAAGAATTTAGTAAAAATTTCTTTTTCACTTCTAAATTTTATAACTCGTTGATAAATAAATATTATAAAGTGCGCAACATACGGTTTTGTAGAAAATTAAACCCTTTACAAAAAAAAAGTCGTTTGTGGTTAATCGATTACTCCAACCATTTAAAAAAAATTGAAAATTTAGTATAAAATTTTGGTTTTTAAAATGCGAATATCTTCTAAATAGTTAGAATAATCAATTAACCACAAGAGATCTTTTTTATAGAGCGTTTAATTTCCTATAAGACTGTATGTTGCGCATTTTATAATATTTATTTATTTCTAAATTATAAAATTCAGAAGTAGAAAAGAAATTTTTGTTAAATTTTTTAAATTTTGACCTTCGATATCTTCTAAATGGTAAGAGATACAAAAAATTTGTGAGATAACTTTTTTGTAGGGCGTTTAATTTTCTACAAAAAATGTAAATAATTTTTTTCTGTACAATCAAGTAGTGATCAGATATGAATTTTGCCATATGGAACTGAAAAAAAAATGAAAAACTCCGATGAGGCAGTCTTTCAGTGTCGGAAGTTAAAAAAATATTCGATTTTTTTGGCCCACCCTAGGGTGTATACACTTTTTTTTATTAAAACATTATTTATTTTCTTGGCTGCGAAGGAGGCTTTTTAATTGGCGGGGCCTTGGGCTGCAGCCTATAAAAATTATGCGTATATTCTACCTGTGATCTTCCTGTTGTTCTCAGCTTTGAAAGTGTCTACAGCTAACCTGATTTTGTTTTATTTTTTTCATTGAACACCTGTGGTTTATGACCTCTTCTGGCGTTTAACCTTGGCGAAATAGTCAGAAATGCGAAAATAAATGCTATTTATGTATTTAAAAATTTGTTTTATAAGATGAGATTGAAATGTAACTGAATCAGAGCAGGCTGTGCCAGCATAACTGTAAGATGTGTCTAAAATGTTAATACTCACTTCCACGGCTTGCTTTGATTCAGTTACATTTCGATCTCACCTTAGTTTTTATATACATACTATGTATTTTGTCTAATAAGTATTTTATTCGTAAAACTGACTTTCATCTGTTTCTTGTGAAATCTTCTAGCGTTTGACTATGACGAAATAGACGTAAATGCAAGTACAAATGCCATTTGTGTATTTAAAAATTTGTGTTTTTGTTTAAATTTACTTAATTCAAATTATGTTAAACTATCTAATAAGGGACTTAGGGTTTTTTGATTTTAATATTTTTTTTGTATGTAGAAAATTTGTGTAGAAGATGTAGAAGTGCCGAGATCGTAAAAGACGAAGAAGAAGATCTCGAAATAAATGCAAACGAAAGCGGCTTATTTCTATACGTAGATTTACATGGTCATGCTTCAAAAAAAGGTATTTTTATGTATGGAAATCATTTTCAAGATCTTGAACGTAATGTTGAATGTATGCTACTGCCAAAACTGATGAGTATGAATAATCATAATTTTCACTTCACTGCCTGTAATTTTACTGAAAGGAACATGTATCTCAGGTGAGTTAAAATTTTACAGCACGAAAGATGCATAACAAGCGAGCACAAAAAATTTAGGGACCGTCGCGATGGAATGAGCAGAGAAGGTTCAGGCCGAGTAGCAGTTCTCAAACTGACTGGTTTAACAAAAAGTTATACTCTTGAGTGTAACTACAATTCTGGTCGTATTGTGAATGTCCTTCCTCCGACAATAAAAGAATCCCATAATAAGGTTCATACAATTTTGGTACCTCCAAAATATACTCCTCAAACATTTGAAGAGGTGATTTTCTTTTTTTTTCTGTTTGGTTAAAAAAAGTGATTTATTTTGTTAGGTTGGTAGATCACTAGGTGCTTCAATACTAGACTTGACTGGTCAAAATCCATCTTCGCGTATTCCCAATTCGGAATTTCACTCAATTTCTGGTTTAAAAGACTGGTTAAGGATTAATTGTGCCAATGAAATGGACGAAACAAAACCTCGTGCGAAAATTAAATTGAGAAATCTAGCAGGCCTCCATAATCAGGTAGGCCAACATGATGATTTCAGTGAAGGTGACTAGTTATATTTTTTTTTGTAAATTTTACGATTTTATTTAATAATAATAAAATAATCAATTATGGCATGACGTTTTGCTATTTTATTCAATTTTGAGTCATTTTTGTTATGTTACGTTCGTCTATAGACAAATCAGTTTGGTAAATATGGCAACATTGTATTTATATAAGGGACAAGTACGTTAAAACGAGAAAGGAGATTGTTCCCATCTTATGGAAATCTAATGAACACCCAAATCGAGATTTTTTTATATAAATAAGCTGTTGACATAAGGAGCAATTAGTATCATTGCGCCAACTTTGTAGCTCTTCAAAAAAAGGCTAAATTAACGATTAAAAAATTAAAAATGGCAATACAAAATGCATTGATAAGAGTGAGAGGCAGTGAGGCCAGACAAATCGAGAGGTAGAAATGTTTGGAAGTCTATAAATCATGAAAGCTGGGTTTTGACCGTAATAATCTGGTAGTTTTAACAATAGGCATAACGTTGTGGGAGGTGTATTACGGTTTGAGACCGTTCAGATAATATTGAGAAAAGAATTCCTGAAACATCTAATTAGTTGGTCCTGATATTTATAATAAAACATTTAGATATACTGATATAACGAATACACTATTATAATTAACTAATGTAATATTAGGTTTAAAGGTTTCATTTCATAAACATTACTAATGTTTCTATGCGATTCAAATAGACCGTTCATTTTATTATCATAAGAATTATTATTATTAATTTAACAACTAGATACATGGTGAATAGTCGCATCTTATTTCTATAATGATAATTGCATACTTCAATACAAGCTAAGAAGAATTTACTTTCTCTCAAGTCTCGGGCAATAAAATGTAAATACCAAGAAATATCTATTTAGCCGATACCTGACCTATACCCAAGGATAAACCGACTTAATCTCCATAAATGAGAGTTTTATGAACTCGGTGACAGAAGTCATTTAAACTTTAAATTAATCTAGTAACTTTATCTGAAGAAGTACAAAATTAACGCAATGATACCAATTACTCCTTATTTTAAGAGCTATCGATTGGTACAAAAAAATCTCGATTTGAGTGGTCACTAGATGGAACGATCTTTTTTTAGAGTGGTTAGAACCCTCTATACATATGATAGTATTTTTTAAATTCGATTTGAAACTACTTTAGTTAAAAATTTATACTTTTTATGTTTCACCGCATTGACCACGTTTGTGACGTCACAATTCTTACAAATAGACTTCAATTATCGTAGACTTTTTCTTAAATTGACAGCTGTAAAGATTCTTCTGCCAAACTAATGAGATGTTAAATACAAAAATGACAGATTTAACAACTTAATTCTTAAATTAGTTAATTCTTTTTTTATGTTACATTGGTGTAAAAAAACTGCTTTTGCCTCACTCTGTATAACAATAGGGTTGTTCAACTTTTTCGCTTTTTTAAGCTTTTCTAGAGCCTGAATTATTAGAGATACAAATGTTTCCTCGGGGACTTTATTATACAAAATGTATTTCTCTACAACTTTTTTTCTTTAATTTTTTTTCTAGCTTTGTCCGTAAGCGGAGCACAAATAAACCATTTTCTTATAACTTTTTTTTTCTAAATACAAATATTAAAAGTTTAATTTTTATGTGGTTGTATTTTTTTAAATTCGTTTTAAAACTATTTTAATTGAATTTTTTTATGTTTTACCGCTTTGACCACGTTTGTGACGTCACAATTTCTGCATTTAGACTTAAACTATCGTAGTCTGCGGTCAAAAATATCATAAATTGACAGCTTTAAAGACTCTTCTGTTAAATTAACGAGATGTCAAATACGAAAATGACAGATCTAACTACTTCTTCATTCTTAAATTAGTTAATTCTTGTTTTTTAGGTTACATTGGTGTAAAAAAAACTGTTTTTGTCTCACTCTGTATAGCAATAGGGTTGTTTAACTTTTTCTCATCTTTAAGCTTGTCTAGAGCCTAAACTATTTTACAGATAAAAATGTTGCCTTGGGGACTTTATTATATAGGGTGTGTCAAAAGTCGCGAAGATCCTTTGGAGGGATACATGGGAGACCCTCGAAGAACACAAAAATTTATCTAAAAAATTCCAATACTTTTTTGTTTTCTTTTGGTTTTTTTTGTATTTTCTTAAAATTTGGTATTTTCTTGAGATTTATGAATACGTAATTCATTTCAAATGCTTTACTGTTTCTTTTTCATCAATTACGTATTCATAAATCTCAAGAAAATACCAAATTTCAAGAAAATTTTCAAGAAATTTTTTAAATAAATTTTTGTGTTCTTTGAGTGTTTCCTATGTATCCATCTAAAGGATCTTCGCGACTTTTGACACAGCCTATATAAACTTTAATGTTCTACAACTTTTTCCTTTAAATTTTTTTTCTAGCTTTGACCGTATGCGCAGCACAAATTTTAAACTTTTTATATATATTTTTTAAATATGTTTCAGTACTTTTTTGTTATAATTTTTCATTTTCTAAACACAAATATTAAAAGTTTAATTTTTCAATGGTTGGATTTTTTAAAATTCGATTTGAAACTATTTTAATTGAAATTTTTTTATGTTTCACCGCTTTATACCTAGGCTTAAATTATCGTAGACTTTGGTTAAATGCAATAAGATAAATTTTAAAAAAATGTCATTATTCTGCATAATAATAATTTTGATAGGTATTGAAATATAAGAAGACTTTCTCATTTTTAAGCGTTTCTACAGTCTAAACTATTATAACTAAAAATATCCTTTTGCGGACTTATTTAATAATTTAATTTTCTTCAGTTTTTTTTTTAAACATTTTTTGGTAGCTTTGAGCGTTTCAGCAGCGTTTTGAAATAAAACCATTGCTTCACAAATTTTAAACTTTCAATATATTTGTTCCAGTAAATTTTTTTTCAGATTAAAATGTCACTGTCATTCATTAGACTATACTCTTTTTGTCCGCCATATTTTATGCGATTGTAACGCCCTCATCTCATCGGTTATTTTTGCTTACTTTCTACAATGTTGCCACATTTACCAAACATTCCTTAAGTTACGTATATACAGGCATGTCAAATTACTAAAAGTTTTATACAGGGTGTTCCAGAAATATTTACGAGTATACAATGTTTTTATAGAACAATAATTTGAGATTTTGTAGTTCAAAGTAGTTTATACAACATGTTTCAAAAACATATTATACATTTTTTAAGCTTCAATGTCTTGCTGGGACACCTATATACATAATAAAAAAAATTATGATGTTAAAAACATTTTTTTTATAGCCTGTATAGCAAAACGTTGTATCATAATTAACTCTGGTAAGAGTTTTCTTACCTTATAGGGAAAATCAGCTCATACGAAGAGTCGACCTGTATCAGTTCAGAAACGTCTAGCCAATCGAACTAGACCCACAACTGTACCAATTGAAAGAAAAGAAAATATCTCAGTAACAACAGCTGTTTTAATGCCTTCTCAACCAGGTTGTTCACATTCTGGCAATACAGAAAGTTCTACAAAATCGTTTCGTCTTAGTAAAATCAAAACGAAAACAAAGAAAGATTTTTCAAATAAATTTAAACGAAACGTCGCTAATGAAAAGAAAATAAGAAAACAAATTTCACCGAAAATTCAAAAGAAACAAAGTGGAAAAGAAGAAGAAAGAAAAAAATTACGTGAAATTTGTATTGAAACAAAATCTGATGAGAAAGTATGGAAAGAAGAGACTGGAGCGGGACCTAGTAAAGGAGCTACGTTTATTGTACATAATTTTGCAAAAAATGGTACTTTTGTCAAATGTAAGTTTAAGAAGCACTCGTTGAGAAGGCTGACCAAGAGTACACCAGATGCTGGAAAGGTTGAGAAAGTGAAAAAAAGGAAGAAATTGAAGAAATAAGTTTTCTGAAAATAAAAGTGATATTTTTGTGATTTGTTATTGGTTGAATTTTATTTCGAATTTCGGGGAGAAGGGGGGGTTTTGTAAAAAAATAAATTTTTGGCACGGTATATATACAGGGTGATTTTTGTATTTGTTTTCGCCCGAGATTTCAAAAATAGACAACACATTATACAAAGGAAAAGCAACTTTGGGAAAACTACACATGGAAACACTGTCGAAGGTAGAGATGGGAATTATCGTTCTTTTGAATGAACTAGTTCGCGCGAACAATCGTTCGTTTTTATAGTTCGTTCACGAAGTAATAAATCGGAATGTATCATCGCACCGAGTGAGACCGATACGTTCACTCGGTCGCGAACGAACTAGTTCATTTATAGTTCGCGAACTAGTTCAAGTAGTTCATGTAAAAGAACCGTTCTTTTTATTTGTTCGTTCGCGAACTACCCATCTCTAATCGAAGGTATTGTCAACACTGTTGACAATAATTTACAACCCTCTATGCCTTAATTTTGAAAATTAAATTTTATAAAACTAGCAAAGTATAATGTGTTGCCTACTTTTGGAGTTTCGGGCGGGAGCAAATAAAAAATCATCCTGTATATAGGGTGGAATAATATAACTCTCTGTATAGTTTATTCAATTATTTTATTTTAATGCAATACAAGGTGTGTGGTACATAATAGTGTCTGAAAAACTTGAGGATCAAGTTTTTTACACCTGTTATTAATCACCCTGTATATATTTAATAAAAATTTCTGGTTACTTAATTGCTTATGTTTATATTCATATTTTTTTAGTTTCTTGAAATCATGGCTTACTACAATTTTATATTCATAATTTGTTGTTTTCTTACTTTCTTTAGATCATGGCTTGGACTAGGGCTGGGCGATACCTGTTTTTAGGTATCGGGCATCGATACCTGCAAAGTATCGATACTTGCCAAAATAACGTAAGTATCGAGGTATAGGAAGTATCGGAGGTATCAAGGTATCGGGGGTATCGAGGTATCGGGAAGTATCGGGGTATCGGAGGTATCGAGGTATTGGAAGCATCGGGTGGCGATAAATAAATATCGCATCAAATAGCTTGTGAAGTCGTTTGTTTTCATCAAAATAGCTTGTGTTTCCAACATTCAAAGCACTCTGAATAGGATATTCATTTATAGCCACTCTTTATCAAGGTATCGAAGTATTGGAGATATCGGAGGTATCAAAGTATCGGAGGTATTGAGGTATCGGAACTATACTTCGATACCTGATTGCAGTCGGTATCGGTGTACGATACCTGAGCAGGTATCGATACCTTCTGTAAGTATCGTTACTTTTCCCAGCCCTATTGCTAACATTTCGAATAGTTGGCGCTTAAATTTGAATGTCATTTCTTTTTGTCAGTGTCAAAACTAAGTGTCAAAATTAAGTTGAACTAAGTCAAGTTGACAGTAAATATAAATAACGTGAAATTATTGACACTTTAGTAAGTTTAGATTTCAAAATAAGAGATGAAAAATAAATCTGTAATCACACAGAGATTATCAAACGTAGTAAGCTATGATTTAGGTAGAGCTAGGTGACACTAATAGTACTCGTTACTAGATGGCATCCTAAAAACCAAAAATATTTTAGTATAGTGGTTCTATCGAAAAGTGGGCAAACTTATTAAGCCCTCATCAAATAAGCCATAAAACACCTCATAAAACTTGATTTACAAGGGTAAACACTTTCACATTTAACAACGACTTTGGCAGGGTTTGCTTACACCTTTTTTATTGGTTCCGAAAAATGAGCACTTTCATAAATCAAGTTTTATGAGTGGTTTTATGGTTTATTTGATGTTTGCGGTAACTGCAATTATTTTTATGATCTGTTTATTGGGAGGGCTTAATAATTTGACCACTTTTCTATGAGACCACTATAATACTTTATTTAAAATTTAATAAAACTAATTTTTTGGTTAAAATTATCTTAATTAGCTGTGAAACAGATCATACATATAACTACTGGAGAAGACTTTTTCATACTTATAGCGTGTGTTATGTAACACACCACAAATTTCGATAATTTGATACACTACGAAAATTAAATAAATCACTGACACAAATGACATGGCAGATGTTCTACTAGGTTTGTTCCAACAATACTTTAGAATTTTAGAACAGTTCGGAACTGAATTGAGCATGCGCAGTAGAAATTTTGTATCGTTAAAATGATACTGCGCATGTGCAGTTAATTTCAAAACCGTTTTGAACTGTTGTTAAAACAAACCTATTATTTTGTTTTTAATATCTGGGTTTATTAGCTGAGGATTATAAATGCTCAACAATATTTTTAATGTCACTTATATCGTGTGTTCTTTCAAATTTTGCAACAGCCAGTGTGTAAACACCACAAAATTTTCGTGCAATACACAAATCACTGATAGAAATGTTATAACGGGTGTTCTATTAAATGTTTTTTCTAATTCGTGGGTTGTAACAACAGTTGTGGAACAGATAAAAAAGATTTAAATATTGGATATGACTTTTTATATCGTGTGTCTTTTTAAATTTGTATTACTTATGTATTGAAATCACTTGTTCAAAAGTTTTGTTCATTATTTTTATAACTAGTTTTGTCTCTACAGAGCAGTAAATACTGACGAATCACCCAGTATATATTTCTTTTGGGTGTTTTTTTTCTTGAAATAAGATCTCAATTTTTAGTGATGTACAGGGTGTACCCAAGAAATGAACTGAACTATTTTTCTTCAAAAACTAAACAATTACATGTGTTCTAAAAAATAATGTAAATATGTAAAAAAAACGGTCTTATATATTTCACAATTTTATCATACGCGCGTTATAATCAGTCTCAAAAATAAAATAAATATGGTCTGTTTATTAAATAAGCACTGTGGTGCAAATAAATGTCACTTTGTTATTATGAAACGTAAAAAACACCCAATAGCACCAAACAGTTTGACTTTGCACGACGCACGTTTCAACAACGTTGTCATCCTCAGGTGGGGAATTAAACTGAAATGAAATTAAACACACCAAGGAGGTCCTACAAGAAGTTAAAAATTCTGTTATTATATAAATTTAGGGGGTCATTTTTTGCACCACAATGGTTTTTTTTTTTTTGAAAAATAAACAGATATTTTGTTTATTGTAAATTAATGAAAAATGGAATAATTTTTGTTGTTATACTTATTGTTACTTTAGTTTCTTGTATAACTATTGTTTAAATAAAAGCTTGCACTTGAGTGTAAAATATTTTTTGACTTAGATACCTCTAGGATTCCAAGAAAACTAAAACAGGGCCATACACGAAAATTTCAAATTGTTATAAACTAACTATATTTAACTTGATTATTAATAAAATTGCGATGTTATTATGATATTTTGGTGACGTAAATTCACTCATTTGTGGCTGCTACATACCACAGAGAAAACCAGTAAGCGTTGGAAATTTAAAATACTCGTTTGCGATTGGTGGATTTTGAAAATTAACCGTTTCTAACGTTCACTGACTTTTCTTTAGTTAAAAAACAGACCAAAGATTTGGTTTTAAATCAAAATTGTTGCTATTTATTGCAAAAGTTTATTAAAAAATTAAAATTTCCCCTAAGTTTTTGGAAAACATCAAAGTGCCAACATGACGACTGAAAAATACTAGTTTAATTTTTGCTTCAAGCTAAAACCTTAGAACAAGATTAATTTAAAATAAAAGACTCAAAATAGCGTTTATTTTATAAAAAATTAAGTAAATACTTTGCGAAACTTGTTTAAAAGAAAAGATAATCCAAGTTTTTGTTCTTAACAAGTAGATTGGCAACACTGAAGTCACTATGTAACATTTGTCACAATTTTTCTTTGTTTTTCAAATTGTAAGTATTATTTAGGCGCTTTCCATTTACAAGTTTTTGCAGATGGTTTCACATCACTTCACTTTACGAATTGTTCCTTTTACAGAATGACATTTAAGTGAAGTGATTAGAACTGAATTTTTCTTCTTCCCCCCTTACCGATGCAGCACTACCTTCCGAGGTAGCGCAAAACTGAAGTGTTTTCATCAATTGGTAGAGGGGGAAGTGTGGACGTTAGATTAGTGTGTATTTGTTGAGGTTATGTTAAAATAAATATTACTTTGACGCATAAAGTGGGGGAAATCGTTCCTTTTGCGATACGATTGCCTTCTTTCATGAAGTGAAAATTTCATTTCACATAACGAAGTGATCTGATAAATTTGAGTCTAAAAGGAAAGCTACTTTTGTTTGTTATTATTATTTGTATGTATTACAAATGAAAAACACTAAAGCACAGCCTCTTCAGATAAAAGAATATTTTTAATTTTTCTAAAACAATTTTCTGTTTTTGACATTTAAGTCATTTGACATTTGTCAACCTAACCTAAAAAAACTCAAACAGTTTTTTCCAATTTTTGGGTCAAAAATAGTGTTTTAAAATGCCAGAAAACGAGAATTTAACCGACGTTATTAAACTAATTAGTGATATACGTCACGGGTTTGTCTTTCCTAATTTTTATTAATTCTTTCAATCAATATTGTTCTTGTAGTAAGGTCTTTAATTCGTACGAAATAGCTCTCAGAACGGAGCAGCTTTTAGAAAAATTAATTTCAGAAGGTCATTGGAACAATGCACAGTAAGTTTTACTTAAATCATTTGAAATTCCTGATTATTTTATTTTGTAGAGAGTTGATGCAACAAATCAAAGACAAGATAAGGCAAGTGTCTCAATCCCTTCCTCTTGAAGCAACAGCAACAAATATAATGCGTCACATATTAAAAGTAATTCGAGAAGAATTTGATTCGGAGAAAAAAGCTGAAGGACAATCATTGCATCAGATTGTAACAGCTGATCAAAGTGATGAACTTGATTATTCTGAATCGCATGGTAATTTGAGGAATAGACTCTTGGATCATTTGACGGAATATAAAGTTGAATTGGAGACAAGTACTGAAAATATTGCAGCACAAGCTTTAGAACATATTCATACTAATGAAATTATTTTAACTGTGGGAATATCAAATACCGTTGAGAAGTTTCTCAAACAAGCTGCTAAGCAGAGGAAGTTTCAGGTTATTGTGGTTGAAGCTGCGCCTTTATACAGGGTGAGAATCACAACAGATACCTGGCGAGTGGGTTGTTGCCTAAACTTACTAATTCTGGTTTCATTGTGTCTTCTTAACTCAATTAAAAGCAGTAAAAATAATATAATGCTCTGCATTTTTAGCATTGAAATACCGACTTTTGATTACAAATTAATGAGTATTTCAAATTTCAAACACTTACTAAATAATTTCTGCTTAAAAAAATAGACAATTGACAATCATGTTCTTGATAGTCATTAATAATAGCCACTTTTATTTTTTATTCTTGTCTTTCCAGGGTCATAAACTCGCAGCAAGTCTTGCCAATAGCAACATCCAAACTACTGTAATACCCGATTCTGGTGTTTTTGCTATGATGTCACGTGTTAACAAAGTCATTATTGGTACTCATAGTGTTATGGCAGATGGAGGTCTTCGAGCAGCGAGTGGAATTCATGCTATTGCACTAGCTGCTAAACATTACTCAGTTCCTGTTATGGTACTCTCACACATGTATAAATTAACACCGACTTATGTCTGTTCACATGAGAAAGATACGTTTAATATGTGTGCATCGCCTGCTAATGTTATTCCATATTCAACTGGACCAATTTTGAATAAGATTGAAGTTTATAATCCTATTTTTGATTATGTTCCACCGGAATTGGTCACCCTTTTTATTTCACATCAGTAAGTTTTATTATTAAGATTATTGTTATACAGAGTGAGGCAAAAACTAATTTTTTTTACAACAGTCTAACCTAAAAAGAAATAAGGTCACATAAAATTTAAAAAAAACTAATAGAAAAGTTACTGAAACATTTTCTTTTTAGTTACTATGCGCCTAAATTTTACCTTTTCTTGTAATATCGCAATTATTGAAGATACTATCAGACCAATTATAGTAATTTAGTTTAATTACTATATAATTTTTAAAAAATATTTTTGTTGGCCTTAACTAGTAGAGGTAGAAATACAAATTCACAGATTTTATTATATAAAATTAAATTCTCTTTAACATTTTTTTCTACAGCGTTTTTAAATTTTTCATATATTTTTTTTAAATATGTTTCAGTAAATATGAAAAATTTAATCCTCTTATGACAGTTTGTTTTATTTATTTTGACAATTTTACTCATTTGTTTTTGCCATTTTGACTCATAAACAGTGAGGATCATAAGTTGGGTTTGGGCTTGTACTATATCTCCAGAAAATTCTTGAATCTTCTCGAACCAATTTGGCAAATTATATTAAGAAGATATAAAAAATTTCTTTCAACAAAACATTCTTTAACTTTGTAAATACCGGTTATAACGACATTGTAAAAGATGACTGTAGCAGCTCATGGTCGTAATAATATATGTGTTAAAACAAAATTTGAGTTACTGTCGTCACTTTCATTCAATAAGTCGTACAAAATGTAGCCGTTAAAACCAATTTTTTATTATAAATATTAGTGATAAAAAGAGTGATTTTTGCGACCTGCTCCTGCTCCAGATAAAACAGTGACAAAAAGCTGCTACTTTTCTTCACTATGATTATGACGCAATGCTCATTTTTCGCAGCGTAAAATGAGATCTGTTCAACAGTTTAATGGTCACTGATAAGCACAAATTCTGAAGTACTTGTTTAACACAACAACACTGACCAGTGCAGAACAAATAATACTTTTAAAAATATTATTTAAAAAAAGACACAAACAATTTTTTTAACAAAATAATATTACAATAATCAAGGCCTAATTAAAACTTTTTCTTATACCACACAAAATTCCTCCTTTTTCTTTTGGACCTACCTTTAATCCTGAAATTGGTGCATCGTCTTCTGCTCTATGTGGCGAATCCCCTCTACTTCTTTCGGACTTACCTTTAATCCGGATATCCAGCGATGTCCCTGAAAACCCCTCCGCCCTTCCCCAATAATACAAAAAGAATTTACTTTAACCGTTTATTTTTTATACGGGATAAATTACAAGTAAAAAGCTACTAAAATTTTTTATCTCTTTGTTATTTTGGTAATTTAAGAAAATAAAATTTCTAGATTTGTTTAAATATTAATACGCAAAAATAATTTAAACAAAACCGGTATATTCCGTTTAATTAATAATAAATAAAGGTTCTTAGCTTTATCAGAGGGCTGCGATGTGTCTTGTTGTCGAATAGATGCACGACTGACTGAAGCACAAAGACAAAGCGATAAATTGAAAAAAAAAAAAAATAAGAAAAAGTGCGTTACGTAACATTTGCAACTTTGTATCTTTAAGTTATTAAAAGTTCGAATAAAATTAAAATTAAAAAAATTAAATTTATTATTATTGAACTCATTGTTAAAATCTGACACCCTATGACTTTTTGACAGTTTAAAAAATAGTGAAAGTTAAAAATTTGTTGAAAATAATAATTGAAACTTAAATTTTAAAAAAATGCGTATTATTATTGAACTCAAAGAATAGAAATATTATTTTTTCTTGGATCTCATACATAAAATATGTCTAGAATCTGCTATAGAATCCAAAAATGCATAAAAAAATATAGGATGCCATTTAAAAAAACAAAGTTGAAGGCGGTATCTTATTTTTGGGACACTCTGTATAAAAAAAAATCAAAAAATGCGCATTGATCGAGTGATCGAGGCCGAGTGATTTTTTAAAAAACAATAGTTTTGAAGTTATTTGAGATGTTCTATACTTTTGCCGCTTACTGTATAAATTATGTAAATTACTGCAAAATGCGCTTAAATGTTTAAACAAAATTGTATTAAGATTTTGTTAAAAAAAATACGAAAAATTAGGGGGTACGTCAAATCAACTTACCTCTAGTAGTTACACATTTTCTCACACTAAAACACTGCACCGAATACGCGCCACAATTTAATTTATTTAAACAAATAAGACCGATCTTTATTTACACGTCTTTAACGGACAATTGTTTGGTGAAAACTGATAACTGCACAAAGGAACGTCCGTGAAAATTTTACGTAACCACAAAAAACTTAGAGAAAAAGTGTTTACAATGTATCTTATCACAATGTGTGTGACTAAAAATTGTAAATGAAACCGCCAACATCGTATTAAAACTCTAACCATCCCCAAAATTTAGGGTACGGAAATTTACACCCCCAAATTTACTCTGATTTGAATTACATTATCAAATTTTTTTGATCTCATTATTTTCCTTATTAGTCCAGTTGGTAATTTCAGGTTTTGTTTTCCGAAAATGTTTCAGTTAGATGCATTTTTTTCATATAATTTTAATTCGATGTTTTAATAAATATTAGAAGTTTTCATTGATTTCGTGATAAAAATGATAAGAGTTTTCACAAACGTGTTGTTTCCGATAATAAATTTCGATATTGAAAATATTTACAAGTCATAAAGACTCAGTACAGACTATAAAACAGAGATTTATTTTTTTAAATTAAGTTATTGGGGGCTTTTTTTTATTTGAAACAATAGGAAAGAAGATTTATTCTGGATTTCTATTTAGTGGTGCTATTTTCATCACTAATAAATATTTTCGGTTTCTACAATCTATTAATTCCATTTTTTTTTGTGGGAGTCGGAGACGACCAACTTTGAATAAGTTATTGTAACAATAAACGTTATGATCGATGCTTGTTGTAATTTATGTAAAATAATAACATTTTAAATCAGATAATTCAAAATTAATCATTAAAGCTAATCTTTAAATGAGACACTTAAGATTTTGTCGTTGACGAGTTGACCATACACAGTCGTTATAATCGATATTAAAACAAAAAAAGTTAATCAAATACTTCAAAATTCAGTCGTTGTTTCCAGTGTTTAGAAACCGATTTTCAAAATTTAAAACAAAATTTAAAAGAGTTGAAAAGTTTTTATACAGTTGAGACCGATTATAACGATCTTGATATTTAATACATATACGTTTTTTCAGCGACGAAATTACAAAAGTCCTTCAAATAGAAAATTTTAGTATTGAGACAAGGTTGTGGATAATCGATTTTTACTGTATTATTACTCAGCCTCAATTTGTTAAAAACTTTCTTTAAGTAGGTGATAATACAACAATAACCAGCCGTAGCAACTTTAAAGGACAGAGCAAATACGGTCATTAAAAGAGTTCATGTAATTTTTCGAAAAAAAAAAAAAAATAGAGTAACAAACTATACGCTGTTATAAGCGTTTCAATGAAATATTTTGGGGATGACTTTATTACAACTTGCAACTGGCTTTCACTGTATGTACATATAAAAGAAAAGTTATTATCCATAAGACTAATTCTGACACCATTAATGATGATTACATTAAGGTCATTAAAACTATTTTTTACTGTATAATATTAAATCTTTCTACTATACCGGGTGAATCAAGTTATATCCGCATCCCAAAAACACGTTTTAAAACACGGAAAAAAATATTAAATTTATATATTACGTTAAATTGATATCTAACCTACCTTTTTTTTGTTATAGTAATTTATTTGACCTATAAAATTGAAGAAAAATGATTTCGGAAAAAAATCTTATGTCCTATTTTTTACATCAACTGATCAAAAATGTCTAACAAAATTAATCTGCAAAATTTATTATTGAAAAAATTTTTAAAATTTGATTAAAACTCCTTTTTATATTATTTATCAAGTATTTTAGTCTAATTTATGACTTGTTAAGTTGGAGTAGTAATAAATCCTCGGCTTAACACCCTAACAATTGAAGTAAATTTACGACCTGGGAATTTGTTACCAGCTGCCTAATTTCAAGTCTCAACAATAGTCGTGTGCCGATTTTATGACAAATATCATAAATTTCAATAAACCACCACTCTGATGGGGTCTTTTTTGAATATTTACGACTCTCTCATAAATTATAAGTAAGTAAGTGCTTCAATCTCAATGTGTTCATTAAAAACAAACGACGCATTTACTCAAAAAATTAATTAGCCACTTTGATGAAATGCATCAAAATACACATGTATAGTGATCCTATAGAAAAGTGGGCAGACTTATTAAGCCCTCTCAATAAACAGATCACAAAAATAATTGCAGTTACCTCAAACAGCAAATAAACCATAAAACTTCATATGTAAGGATAAATACTTTCATATTTCAGCCATTCCATTGATAACGGACGGGACATTTGCACATTAATTTTTAATATTTACAACACTGAAGTTATCGATATACTTTGGTGAAGTGCTCTAGGTTGTCATATTTATAGAGAAGAATAACGAACTATATTGCTTTTTATAAAAAAATTGTATTTACATAATTTGCAAATTAATTTATTATCATAACGGACGGGACATTCAGATAGAGGGAGAAATTTTTTTCGATGTCTTATATGAAAATTCAGCGATTTGGTAATGAATACATTTTTCTAATGTAATGCATGAGGTTGTCATAGATTTGTACTTGATAAAAAACAGGACGGGACATAACGGATGAGATTGCATTGTTAGGAACATTTTATTTATCCACTAATTTTAACTTAAAACAAGGTAACAATTGTTTTTGAGCCGCAGTCTGAAATTTGGGTGTCGGTAGACTTATTCCGTGGAATGGCTGATTTAACAACGATCTTGGCAGGGTTTGCTTACATCTTTTAATGGTTCCGAGAAATGAGAACCTTCATAAATCAAGTTTTATGAGTGGTTTTATGGTTTATTTGATGTTTGCAATAACTGCAATTATTTTTATGATCTATTTATTGGGAGGGCTTAATAAGTCTGCTCACTTTTCTATCGGACCACTATACCCAAAAAAATTTTAATGTAAATTTATAATCAAATGAGAAAAAGTGAAAAAAGAAACCGTACAAGTAAACAATTTGTAACTTGGAGAAAATCTTATTAATTTGATATTTGAAAATACCATCTACAGCCGAATTTTCGAATTGGTGCCGGTAAGCCATAAAACTTTATTGCTCGGGTAAGGACCGAGCGGTTGAAGTGACAGGTTCAGGCATAGTTCAGCGCTTTTCAAACAGTTCTCTAATACTAGCGCAACAGAAATTGATAAGGTATAATATTAGCTAAAAATCATTGTATTTAAAAAGCAGAACATTTTTATTGTTTCTACAACCTCCTACGACCCTACAACCATTTATAAACACCTTATATTTGTTTGTAATCATTTGCTACTACATCAACTACATTTTTGGGTACGCTGGAAAAATAAATGCGCTTTCACTATGCAAATATTTTTCTTACCAGCCACTGTTTGTATCTTTGTTCAACACACTTGTTGGATGTAAACATCTTGCTTTGTGGTCATAAAACTCATCTTCCTACCCTGAAATCTCCCAACAAAAGACACCCTCTTTAGCTTCCAAATAGTGTGGTTCGGTGTCAATTATCCGTCTTTGTTAAGAAAAACTTATGACTTAAACGATTTACAACTTACCGGCACCATTTCGAAAATTCAGCTGTACAATTCTTTTTTTATTAAGAATTTTTTATTAAATTTTCTTGTCTTTCAGAATTGAAGACTTTGGACCAGAAGGGGATAAGCCACAATTTTATCAAACATAACAAAACCCTTAAATAAATATTTACGTTAGTTGTGTTATGTTTTTAGTTACATATTTCAAAAAAAAAAGTTGAACTTATTTCCGATTAAAATTTAAAACTCATATTTCACGATTTGAAAATAAGTTAAAAATTACGTTTTCTACGAAACTTTGTTTGGTGGCATGTCCCCTTCTGGTCCCAAGGTCTTCAATTACTGACGTAAATTTGTTTTCTTATTTTTTTATAAGACTACTGAATAAAAACTATTTAAATCTTCGGCGACGTTTCGTGCTTTATCAAGCCTTTATTTAAAATTTATTTTTTTAATTTAAACATTGAATTTTGATTGAAGGCAATACAGTTCATATAATAAAGTTAGCCATTTTTGAAAATTTTAATATTAAAAAAATTCGCCGAAAATTTAAGTAGTTTTTATTCAGCAGTATTTGGAAAATTTTTATCTAATTAGAAATGGATGCTTTTGGGGTGCGGATAAAACTTGCTTCACCCAGTATAACATAAAATATCGGATATTTTTTCAATTATTGTTAACGCTGGTTGTTAGCTTACGAAATTTTAAAGGTGTACATATTATTTATATTTAAATTTGAGCTTTTTGAAGTTCATAGCCAACTGTGTAGCAAATTTAAATAAACACTTTTTTTCAGGGGTGGCAACGCACCATCCTACGTTTACCGCCTCCTATCAGAACTGTACCATCCAGACGACTACGAGCTTTAATAATATTATTAAAAAATAAAACAATTAAATTACCAAAAAGTGCTTTATTTGTTACATTTCTCTTAAATTACATTTAAATAGGCTTAATCTTAAAATGCAACCCAATCAGCGAAAACACAAGACATTTAAGATCCTGCACTAAATAGTAGAAACATCGGAGCCCCTCAGGATCCTTCGATTGACTCACATCAACCAAAGACCCAGTTTTAGAAGTAGTAAACGAAATATGTTCATCATTAATCACAATCTCCAATTCTTGACGACCAATTCTATCCGGTGGGGGCCACAACGAGTCGTCTTCTTGCATGATTTCAGAGTCAACAATAATACGTTTAAGCTCTTCCATAACACATTGGTGGACGTAGACTTCTTTGCGGATCATTGTATCATTCTTGTAGTTGGAATTATTAGCGTAACGCAATTTACCGTCTGGACGAAACTCAAACTCGAGAAATTCATGACCGAACTTGCCTTTATGCCCCACGTAATACCGAATATAAAAATCTGCAGACATTCTTGAGAAATAACGGAAACTTGAGACAAGCCGCTTGGAAAATTTGTGAGGTTATGTTGTCAACTGTCAAATTTTATGCGACTATACTATAGCGACATCTATAATAATAAATTAAGAGAAATATAATTAAATAATTGCTTTATCTAATTAGAAATGTACAAAATTACAACAAATTGACTTCCACTATGCTAAAATTTAATTAAATACATTATTTGCCGATTTTTAAGAATCAATATTTTAACAGTTGACAGCACTGATTCGTGTGGAACCCCGCTAAATTTAAATCAAACAACATGTTCCAAGACCCCTTGTCTTATCAGTTCTTCACATTCACTCCTCGGTAAGTAATGCCGTCCATTCTTTTTCAATAATAACACTGACCCATCATTTAGTTCAAATTGACCATAATCTGTCAGACACCTAACCTCAATAAACAAAGATTTTGGTGGTTTTAAATCAACAGCTAAATTAATGCCTTCATCACCAATTGTTCTCATATAATGTACTAAATTGCTTGAGTATTTCGAAAACCAGTCAATTTCTGACTGACTCAAATTTGCTTTAACATCTGGGGGTAAAATACTACCAAATTGCCATCGCATATTCCTGAGACACTTGATTCGGTTGTAGTGATAAGCTAGGATGCAGCGGATGTTACGTTTAACAGCCGCATGTCTGATTCGAATTGTTGGTAAATAGGAATTTTGGTCAGAAGCTTTGCTGAAAGAGATGTTTTTGGGGGGGTGTTTTACAGTGTGAGGGTGCACTTACGCATCTTCTTGATTTTGGGATATGAGTTGTTTGACTTCAGTGTTAATTTCATTAAGGAGATCAGTCTAGAAGTAAATAAATTAATTTGAGGAGATTTGGTGTATTTAAAATAATACGTTATAGGGGGCTAGAGTATCACGATTTCTGTCTAATTCTTTAATCAAAACGTATGCCTTTTCGCCAAACATTTGAATTAATTATTATTAAATACTTAACATAGAGCACATAACCTAAAAAACTTTTCCCGCCAATTTTGCAAATGTCATGAGAAGTTGGTAATTTTGTTAGTCAAATTTTGGCAACACTAGAAATCTCTTTTTTTTAAATTTAAATTCTAGAAAAAAATATTCTATATAAAACAGTTTTTTCTCTATTAGAAGAAGCTTCTAGTGGATTTTTTACTAAAAAAAAAAATATAAAAAGATGTCACTATGCTGTGTTGAAGAAGTCTCAAATGAGCTAAATATCTACCATCTATGTCAGAAAAAACTACTTATTATAGTTAGTTCTATGGAAGAAGCTTTAAGCAGTTTATCTTGAAACAGAAGATATATTGAAAAAAATTAATAAAACCGAAGTATTTTAATAAAAACAGAAAAAATATATTAAAATAAAAAGGAGAAATGTAGAAAGATGGAAGAAGTTCGTAATGAATTTATAATCAAATAACAGAAGAAGTTTATAATTCTTTAAAAGAAGTTTTAAACAATTCAAGTTAAAAAAATAATCTGAAAAGAAACATCCACTCTGTTATAACAAAAATACTTGAAAACACCTAGAAGAAATATTAAAAAAAAAACTACTAAAATCGTAGAAGAAACCCCAAGTGGAGAAACAGAAGAGTAATATAATAGAATGAAACTTCTAAAAAAATTCAAGAATATAAAAAGTATAATCTCATATTAAAATAAACAAAGGAAATATAGAAAAAGAGGAGCTTCTTCTGTAATGGAAGAAGAGATCACTAAGGAAAGAAGAAATAATACAATGTCACACTACGTAATAGAAGAAATTCTACTAAATCAACTTGAATGGAAGAAGCTCCAAGCACACTTCATCTGACAAAGAAGAAATATAAGAAGTACTAAATGTACTAGAAATCTAACTATAAAAGAAGCTTATATTCTTCTAGAAAAGTTCTAACTAGTTAATAAATATAAAGAAGATATTAAGAAACGTCCATTACAATGACAAAAGCTTCATTTCTTATAAAAATCCAAGAAATGTTGGAATTCTATTAATTAAAACCAAAGTAGTTTTGATAAAAAAAATCTAAGTGGAGAAGAAGAAGGTTGTAGAAAAATTAAAGAACATCGAAAATGTAATTTCAAACTAAATCAAAAAGAAGAAATATAGAAAATGGCTCCTTCTGTAATGGAAGAATAGCCTAACCAACAAAATACAATAGTACAATAGAAGAAATTCCACTAAATAAAGTAAGTTCTTTGGAAAAAGTTTCAAGTAGAGTTCATATTGAGAAAGAAGAAATATTTAAAGATGAAAGTAGTTCCAAATGAACTGGAAACCCAACTATAACAGAAGAAACTATTGTAGTAGTTCTGCAAAAAAGTTCTATGCAGTTCTTGTTAACTAAGAAGAAAAATTGAAATAAACTCTCAATGTAACAATAAATCAGAAGAAATTCAGAAAGTATAATGTAATGGAAGACGTTTCAAGTCATTAGAAAGGAAGATAATGAATATCCTAATCTAAATAAAGTAGCTTCTAGTTTTATAAAAAAAGTTTCAAATAGTTTATGTTAAAAAAAAGAAATATGCTCGAAAAAAGCAAAAGCTCGCATTATTATTAAAAGTAGAAGAAATTAAGAGAAAGTCTTTTACTAAAACTACTTTGTTTATAGCTTCAATTGAAGAAATCATGCAAATTCAAGTAAAGAAACAGAAGAAAAAATATAATGGGATAAAACGTGCCATGCTACGATTAAAAAAAGAAGAAAAATGAACAGAAATTTCTACTGCAATCGAAGTTGCTTAGTAGTTTAATTGAAAAAGCATCATTGCAACAACAAAAAAGAAGAAGTATGGCAAATGGTGTAGTCCATCTCAAACAAGGAGATATATTCTATAAGTATAAGAGAAGAAACTCTAAATGTAGTTTATTCAAATAAAGGGAAATAACAGAAATTTCAGCAAAAATGAAAGCAGCTTCACTTGCAATTCATACTAGAAAAGAAGAAAAATGTGGCAGAGAGCTCCTACTATAAAAGAAATTTCAGAAGAAGCTTCTATTTCAGTGGAAAAAGATTTGTGTCGCTTACAGTAAAAACAAAGAATTAGCTCCTATAAAATTTTAATGCAGTCAAAAACACTTTAAGTATAATATGGAAAAAGACTTCTACTATATTAAAAGAAACTGCTACAAGAAATTGGGAAAACTTTGCTACTACAATGTAGAAATTTGAAGACGTGCAGTTATAATTAAAAATGAGAAGAAATATGGTTGAGTGTAGTTCATATGAACAGAAGAAATGTAGAAAGAAGCTTCTACTGTAGTGGAAGAAATGCTAAGTGAAGTTTTTATCAGAAAAAAAAATGTGAGCAGTGAACTTAAAAAACTTAATAAAAAAAATGCGTATAGTTCACTAAAAGGAATTCTTCATATTACAATAAAAAAGAAGAAATTCGGAAAGAAATTTCGCAAACACATAATGGCAAAGCGTCAAACTCGGTTTAATTAAAAATAAAAAAAAACGGTGCAATGAAGAAATCTCTAACTCATAGTAAAAAAATTTTTTTTTGCTACAACTGAAGTAGTTTCCATAAGAGAAAATCCAACTAAAAAAACAAAAAAAGAGAAGAAAAAAGATACTTCAAGCATACAGTTTAGACATAAGAAGTTCTGTAGTTTATCATAAATAAGAAGATATATATAGGGAAAAGCTTTTTTTACAGTGGGATGCTTCGTATAGTAAAAGAAGAAGGTGTTTCTTTTTTTTAAGTAAGCAAAATGAAAAAGTGAAATTAAAATTAGATTTTTTTGGTTTCACCCACACTATCTCTCTTAATCACTTCATTCCTTCTTTTTTTATTCGTGGGTTAAAAATTTGCGCCCACCGTGGGACTAGAAATTGGAAATATAAGACTTGGGTACAGGATTATAATGATTAAAAGAACCTTAAAATTTAAACACGATTTTCTTTTCGTTAAACAACACAATTTCAACAATAAAACGGTCAATAAATTATTGCTTAATTATTACCTAAAAAATATTAATTAAATCATATTGCTGTGTGCATAAAATCACATAATTATTTCAAAAAAATAAAATAAATAAAGCATTTTTTGTGAGATTTCAACCTGATTTTTTCCTCTCTAAAATACGTATACTTTTCTTGAAAGCTATACCTGTGACACCTAATAATTTACTATTACTTGTACATACTAATTATTGTCTCGTTTTCCTTCTTTTTTATTTAAAGACCTTTGTTGAAATAGAGTAATGGCGGAATGTTATTTCCACATTTCTTCTTAAGCTTCTCATATTCGTCAGGTTCGAGCATTGCCAATGTTGTAGCTTTGATGCAGCTGAAGATGAAAAAGTGAATTTACTCAAATAAAAAAAAAACCGATAACATACCATCTTTGGGGAAACAGACCACAAGCAGTTGGTACCATAAATGATAAGCTGAAATTATTTTTTTTTAGAAATGACAGTCGCTTCTTTGGCACTCACTTACAAGCATCCAACAGCTAAAACTTGTAAAGGTCCATGCAAAACACTTATTCTCTGCATCCACCTATACTTCTCCAATCTTTCCATAATAACCGGTAAGATAAGCATTCCAGGTGCACACATTGTAATCCTCGAAATAATAACTTGTGTTATTCCTTTAGCTGCCGCAAATTTCGACTGAGCTACAATATTGCCATTTTCATCAGAACAGTCAATTCCATACAATAGTTCATTTTGTCTCATTAAAGGAATATTGACGCAATTCGCTGCTGCTACAGCTGCGAATGGTACATATCTCTGCAAATTAGAAACAAATTTAAAATAAAATACTATTTGTAAAAAAAAGTAAATTACTTGTACGAAAGGACTAGCTCTTTTGGTCCAGTAATATTTACAGCCTAGGGCTGTAGCCATTGCTGAACCAGTCGCAGAGACGTAAGCAACTAAAAGTTGTGTTGTGGTTGTTGGTGATTTTGCGTTGCGGTTCGTGTAGTTTACTAAAGCGTTGAAAGATTGGTTCACCCATTGCCAGAAGACTACCGCGAATGGGGTACTGAAAATTTATACAAGAATAACATATAGCCTTTTTGCTATTGCTTCATAGTAAAAGAAAGTAGAGTAACACGTGTTAAACAATAATAATTTTAACATAAAGAAGTAAAAAGAAACAACAGCATTTTCAATCATTTTCGACATGAAATTTAAAAAAAAAGTAATACGTCCGCCAAAAAGTTTAATACAATTTTTTTATTAACTGTTTTACAGCACTCAATTAATAAAATCCTCTGTACAACGAAGTATTAGGTACCACACGCGAGTGTAAATAGGTGTAAGTGGCCCAAATTCTTCGTCATCGAGTTACACTTACCCAAATCCAAAGTGGTTTTTACAACAGAGTCCTATTATATTAAAGTAATGACAGTAACAAAGAAAAGGTGCCGCTGAGCAATAAAATTATAAACATAGATCTTCTTACTAGTACTAGCCGGACCTCGACTCAGACAAACAAATTTGATTTAAAATAGATCTTGACAATCTTTATTATAACGGTCCTAACAATAATTGAAGTGTCATAAAAACCATTTTGAATTTGGATAAGTTTATCTTTGCCTGTTAAAACTTGGGGCTAGATAAATTCTAAATAAACAAAAAAAATGTCGAGACAATTTTGCATTAATACTTGTGTAATTGGTGGACTTTTAAGTGGCTTATAAGCGCCGCCATGGCAAGACTTCCTCCATCGAGTATTCACGCTACCATGGCTTTAGTGCATCTTTCGCAAATAGCTACTCGTAGTGATTGTGGATGGAGAGAAATTATTGTAAGAGGAGAAAGTAGAAATCGCAACGTTAGTTAGTCCCAAAAGTCTACGACAGAAGTAGTTTAATCCCTTCGTATCATCTTCAGAATCAGAATCACATGACATTTATTTGATTTATGAGGGATGTTAATCTATCAAAAATTTTATTGTAAAATTAACAATTTTCAATATAATAGAGATGCTATCCTCTGAAGAAAATTTTTAAACGAATAAAACCAAAAATAGTCAGGTAACCATTAAACATTGTTCCCAAGTATAGAGATCTAAAATCATCATTTATCTCGACCGGCCCATGGGCGTGACAAATGGTTTCGCAGAATTTCGCGCTATAGTATGATTCATTCTGGTCTCTCGAACTATTTACTCGAAAACTCTATTTGGATTGTTTATATTGCCATTAAAATATAAGGTTAATTCCAACAACAGTTCAGAAATGTTCTAAGCATGCATAATAGAGATTTCGGACTGTGAAACGGTAGTACGCATGTACAGTCAAATTCTAAACCGTTTGGAACTGTACTGTTGTTAGAACAAGCCTATAAAGAATAAATTTGTTAGTCTATGATGATAATAAAAATTGTTGCGCTAATTTAAATAAACAACAACATAATAATGTGCAAAATATTGTCGACAGAATTAAATAAGATAAATAAATAAAATAATTAATACGTAATAATGTCCCAGTCCTAAACAAATGAGCAACTCTTATTAGAGCAAACACCTTCATCATTTTGAAAAAAAAAGAGAAAGAAAATAAAGATAGGTTTCATGCAAATAATCAGCTGTTTAAACGATTGGTGGTAAAACAAATAGATATTTTTCTAAATAATTAAGCAATGAAATCACTTCTAAATATTATTTGAAGTTCAGTTAAGAAATAATAGGTTTCAGGTTTTAAACACTGTTTTTTGTTTATTTATTATCTTTTCATGTTTGACTGAAAATTTAACCCCAGTTTTTGCTCGCATCAAACTTCCAAAATGGGTCAACAAAAAATTCCAAGACCAAACACAAAGGAAGTACATGACACAAGAGATAAAGAAAAAATATGCAAAGATTAATGACAACAATAAAAAACTTTGGATAATATATGACGAATTATCCTCCATATTAGACTATCTTGAACTACAGACACTACAAGAACAAATAATCAATACAACACGTAAGGAAGTCACTGAAAAGAACAAAAAGATCAACAACAAATTAGAACATCTGAGGAAGAGAAAAACAGAAATCCCACAACAAACGAGACCTACAGTACACAAATTCGGCCAGAGAGTAAACAATCTAACAGATATACAACTGGATGAAAAAGAAGTGAACATGCTCAACCTTGGTTTAAAACACTCCCTTCCCAACAACAACAACAAGAACATAGAAATGTTAGCCATAGATATAGACACAATCCTAGAACAAAACTATAACACAGGCGTCCCCAAGGCAAAAGTAAGGAGCGAATGTATCACCACGATAAATAAATTTCAACAACAAAAAGCAACGAATATGAACAATCTACTACCAATGATGAAGAAGGTAAAAACAAAATTACGCAACAACAATTGCATAATAACTAGAGCGGATAAAGGCCCAAATGTAGTCATTATGAAGAAAGAAGATTATCACAAAGGGATGCTACAATTACTTGAAGATGGAAATTTCCAGGAAACTAAAAACACATTGAACACACAGATACAGAAAATAAAGAACACCATAAAACTGTGTAAAGATACAATTAACAAATATATACCACCACACACTGGATTAATAAGCATGAACCCTCAAACACCGAGGATGTATGGCCTGCCAAAAATACATAAGAACCAGTTCCCTCCACGTTTCATACCATCAAGCACCAACATATGCAATTGCAAAATGCCTCAATCACATCCTCAAGACCGCGTTAAACTTCAAACCACAGTATGCAGTAAGAAACTCTAGAGAATTCATAGAAACCATCAAAGACATTGAATTATCCAACGAAACAATCATGATGTCATTTGACGTGAGTAGCCTGTTCACAAACGTGCCCATAAAAGAAACACTAAAAATTATAAATAATAGATTAATACAAAAAAACCTTGATGAACAAGAAAGGAAACACTTGATGCTCCTCCTTGAACACATATTGGAACAGAATACGTTTTCATACAACAACACTATTTATAAACAAATAGAAGGCCTCCCAATGGGTCTCCCTTTAAGCCCCCTCCTGGCCGAAATCTTCATGGACGAGTTCGAACAGACGTTTTTTAATAACAATCCAACTACTAAAGACAACATATTAATATGGACAAGATATGTAGATGATATATTCTGCATACAGAAAACCAACAAATCCAGGGAAACATTAAACCTACTAAATCAACAAAACCCAAAAATACAATTTACAATAGAGATGGAACTGGAGGGCACAATAAACTTCCTGGATCTTCACCTAAAAAGGAAAAGCAACAAAGTGGAGACGACAATATACAGAAAACCAACCACCCCATCCACTACTATAAACCAGACTTCGAATCACCCTTGGTCATACAAACTAGCGTCGTTCAACACACACCTCCACAGACTAGATTACATTACCAACACGGAAAAGAAAAAAGAAGAAATAAAGATTATAAAACAAATAGCCACGGAAAACAACTACAACCCTATACTAGTTAACAAGTTGATGAAGAGGATAGAAACGAAAAAAGAAACACACTGTTTAAAACCGAAGGAATCCAAGACGATCAAAGGGTCCCTAACGTATATAAAAGGTCTGACGGAAAAAATAAAGAATACACTAAAGAATCATGACATAGAAGTATGTTATAAGGTAACCAACAAAATATCCGATTTCTTCGGCAACCAAAAAGATAAATTAAACAAGCTACAGAAGAATGGAGTATACAAGTTAAAATGCCAACAATGCAATTGCACTTATGTGGGACAAACAGGTCGAAGATTAGAATATAGAATAAAAGAACATAAAAGGGCCACCAGCAACAGCCAATTCGGAATACATCTGTCGCAAGAACACCACCAGATGGATGAAGAGAACATATCACTTCTACACGAAATACCTAAAGGACGAAAATTAGACTTATTAGAAAGTATGGAAATATTAAAAGAAAAGGCAACCAACAAAAACAACTGCAATGAAAACGTCCAGTTGGGTTTTAAACCAACAAATATTCGAGTCAGTAACACAAAAGGTATACAACCAACATCACACCGGCGATCCGAATGGCGACGACCTCCCCTACATACACAACAACGACGACCTCCAACGGCATAGAACAACAACAGACTGACAGCTGATGCAATTTGAACTTTTTAACCTTTTTAACGTGTTTAAACAATTAATAATTTGTTGTTGTTTTAACTGTAACTTTAACCGTACATGTTTCATATTTCGGGGCTTAAGAATTGAGGTTTTTCATGTTTTTTTTTTTTGGGTAGCATAATTGACGTAAGTACAGGTTATGTAATTGTTTATAGATCATCACAATTATTTTCTTGTATAGGTGTCAGAACACCGATGATGGGCCCAGGCCCGAAAACGTTCTGAATAAAAAATTGAAAACTAAACACAGGAGTATAATTTACTGGTTTAATAGATATTATATACCTATCTATTCTATTTTTAAAGAAACATAATTCTTACATCAACAGAGCAACAGATGTTCATATAAACATCTTTGTTTAGTAACGTTATACAGTATGTCCCCGGATCGCTTTTAAAAGAGAAAAGAATAGTATATTAAGTATGGAGGACGGTAAGGAATGCTTACCGTTCGAAGACAATTGTTTGGAGGAGGAGCGAAGCAACGACTTCAATTATTGTCTGAGAACGGTAATCCTTAACGTTCGACATGCTTATAACGTTTTTTGCGCGATTGGAGTTTCTAGAATAGTAATAATAATAATTTATATCAATATATTTGTGATAATCGGGAAGATTGAAACTGAAAAATTTGGGTGGCTGTTCCATGGTTGCTATAGTTTTCTTCCAAACAAGTAAAATTGTCTTTTTGATACAATCATTCCTACATAGTTCTGTTTTGTGGTTCAGTTTTCGAAGCAAATATGAGCGATAGTGATGATCTACCGGATGATTTAGAAGACGCTTAGCAAGAAGGAAGTTCGGCAATAATTCCAAAAAAATCTAAAGCCCGATATGAACAGACATACAAGTTGTTTAAGGAATGGCGTGAAGCAAAGAAGATTTCTGTAAATGAAAAGAGCTTGTTAGCGTATTTTGTGGTGAGAAGTGGACACTTGAAGGCCCCAGGCAGTTTATGGGCGGAGTATTCTATGCTGAAGAGTACAATTTTTCTCCATATTATCGATATTTCTAAGTTTACTACATTAATTGCTTATCTTAAGAGAAAAAATCTTGGATATCGGCCTAAGAAGGCTAAAATTTTTACTAAAGAAGACATGAAAAAATTCTTGAATGAAGCACCAGACGAACAATTTTTAATTCAAAAGGTATGTTGTAGATGATGAGGTGGTACATCTGAGTTCTAAGGAAACAATATATTTGCAGGTAGCAATGATATTGGAAGTATCGGGCACCTGTAGACGAGAGGAATTGTACAATATTAAAATGAGTGACATAGAAGAACATGAAGAAATGTTTATAGTAAATATTCCAAATACAAAAACGAATATTCAGCGAACGTTCACAGTTATTAATAAAGAAAATGAAGCAGTTCATTATTTGGAAATACTTCGAAAATACATAAGAATTCGACCAAGCAACCCAACGTCAGATCATTTATTTCTGAACTATCGAAATGGCAAATGCACTAAGCAAGTCATAAGAAAAGGCACAATTGGAGGCTGGCCGTCAAAAATTGCAAAGTATTTAAAGTTGCAAGCCCCTGAAGGTTTTACTGGACACTCGTTTCGACGCACATCAGCTACTCTTTTGGCGAATAACGAAGTTGATGTGTTGGGACTGAAAAGACATGGTGGGTGGCGTTTATCAACGGTGGCCGAGAGTTACGTGGAAGATTCCCTCCAAAACAAAATTGAATTTGCTCATAAAATTTTACACAGCGTTGTTGGTGGACTATTACAACAACCTGGGACTTCTACGTCGGAAAATTTGTATATTAACACTAGAAACTCAAATGCGAGTGGTATTACTACTATTAATTATAATAATTATACATTTAATTTTAATAAATAAATCGCAAAATTGTTTTTTTTAGATTTAATTGCTTACCGTTCACTGAACGATAAGTGAATTACTTACCGTTTTGTTACACGTAGCAACCAGTAACAGCAACCTACCGTCGTGGAAACAGGCACAGTAAACTGATAAAAACAACCAATCGCGCAAAAAAAAATATTTTTGATTTGTTAGAAAATTTCACTCTTGTTGACTTGTCCTGCTTATTTTCAAATCCTACCATCTCTCTCTATACAATTCATGAGTTTTTTTTTTAAATTTTTTTGAGTCTACATGCGCGGCGGTAACAGAAACCACATCCACGATTTTGAATCTCGTTACTTTTTTGAACAAAAAAGGTAACATATTTCTTTCTCTCTTCACGTCATCTTTTTAGCTTTAACCCTGTTGTACAGTTTGATAAAATACAACAAACAAGGAAAGATAGATGATAGATGACATGACTACCAATTTACATTTTGCAGTAACCCCACAAAGAGTTGTGGCTGCACATTCGAACTGAGCACGAGTGCCAAAGGAAACTTGTGTATTATCATGGAACTGTGTATTGAGCCACCGGCAAACAATGCCGACTTAATGAGCAGGGTATCCATCGTGCTGTAAAAATATTTCCATTCGACAGTTTAGCAGATAAAAAATTTTGCAATAATTCCAAATATGAATTACGATTTAAATTTTGATTAGAAATAGTGGACCAATCATGCCATAGTACGAAACTGCACACTAGACTGGTCGATAAAAATTAATTTTTTTGGACTGCCCCCTAAAAAGCTTCCTTATGATGAGAAAACACTAGGCAATTTTATCTTATGACGTCATTTAGAATCATTTAATAATTGTATTGCTATCGAGAGTTTTTTTTAATGCGTTACATCTAAAGTAAAAGAAGTTCCGGTTAAAAAGTAATTTTATTGTTTAAATCAAAATGTTTATTATTAAATTTTTTAGTAATTACTGTGATTAAAAAATGCATTGTTTCGTAGTCTATGATTGGGACTCAACAGTATTATTTATTTGGTATTACAGCCTACCTAAATTAAGATATTTTTTGCGCTTACGTTACATTTTTTTATTTTTTGCATTTTTCAAATTTCTGTATGTAATTAATATTTAAAAAATATATACTTGGCTAAATAACTGTAGCCTAGATTGACAAAAAATGAATAAACCCATAAAAAAGCAATAAAATTTTATAACTGCCATGACTCACCGATACCACTGTAGCATAGCCCCCGTGATAGCCATACCCCCTGGCACCTGGAAGGACATTCTCCCAAAGACATTCTGCTTTTCACCACTATCAGGATGAAACGCACTCTCATATAACTTCTTGGCATAGATAACCTGTTCCAGAGTGGTGCCTGGGGGCTCCTTATGCTTTCTGTACTGTTCGACAAGCACTTTGGCCTTATCTAACTCATCCTCCGCAACAATACAAGTCCTCGGATCAGTAACCCACAAAAAATGCTTAAACCTCCCCACAAAGGTGCTCTGATCCCAAAGGGGCGCATCGATATTTAACCTCTCCGGCATTGTCGCTAATCTAAATGGTGCAAAGAGCAGATTTAATTAAATTGCGATAAAAAACTTGTTTATTTACCCTGTTTTTGTGACAAATGCTGTTTACATCCACAGTTTTGTGAGTTTTTGGAGAAATAGTTAGGGATTGGAAACTTTTGACACGACGATCGACCCACAAGGCCGCCAAACGTTGCCAACAAAATTTAATGGCACACAATGGGAGCGGAATTTAATTTGATTTCGTAATTATATTACTTGTGGTGATATTTTTGATTAGTTTTGTTTACTCAAAGTTCACAACAGCATTAAGTTCAATTTTGAGGTTATAAAAAATTTGATGGGAGATAGCATGCTCTTTTAATGGATAATGATCATTTCTGAATTCTGGCTATTTTTAAACTTGGGTTTACCTTGATCTATGCTTAGAATGGGAAGAAGGTTAGGATTTTCGAAAAGTGAAAACCGAGAAAAACGACATTTTTCACCGATTTTTTCTAAATTTCGTTCAATCGAAAATATTAACTTTTATTTTTGTCAGACCGAGTGTCAGACGTACATGTAATTAAACTAAATCTCTTTTCTTGGAAATTCTACAAATTATTTGTCAATTTTTAAAAAAACAGTGATGCCAACCCACCAGCACAAACTGACGCATGCGTAGTGACGACTAAAATCTAATTCGAATTTAAATGGGCTCCAGAAGCCATGACGTCAAAAATGCGCGAAATTTTGAAACACTGTCATTCGATAAAAATACCTTGAAAAAGTCGACCTTATTATACATGTAAATAAGGTTGAATTTACAAAGACCGAATTTCAGGCGATGAATAAATACACTAAATAAAATAAATAAGACTTAAAAATGTCGAAATTCGATACTCTAAACATTTCATTTATTGATAAGTCATTAATCACAACAAATTTATACTTAATAAAGAATTTAATAGAAAATAAAACGTTCGATGCACAGATTTTATTCATTAGCTTTAACGCAGGTCCAACATGAGCGAATGCCAGCGAACCATGCCGAATGTGAACGATGCCTCTCTCATTTTGTCGGCGCAGATGCAAATGTTATGTACTCGGCCATTTTCGGTAGTTGGTTTACAGCTGTTCGGGTCACTTTGAGAGCACGAAGCTTGTACGGTAATTTCTATTTTCGAATAATTTATCAATTATGCGAGAATTATTTATAACTTCTGACTGGATTAAAACTAGAATGTCTAGAGTATTGGAGAAGAGTGTTTTTATGCCTTATTTGTGTTTCCATATGTGATTTTTATTCGGTCAAAGTTTAGCTGTTATAATTTCAACCTTATGTATTAGTGCAATAAGGGCGACTTTTTTAAGGTATGTTTTCAGAATGACAGTGCTTCAAACGTTCGCGCTAAAATTAGGACATACTTCTCTACCCCATTTTTGGTTTACCGCGTGTCTCAAATTTTACCTCCATTTCGCCTCATTTTTGTATAAATTTTTATCAGATAAAAATTAAAATAAATAGAGTCTCAAATAGAGTGTACTAAGACAAAGTTCTACTTTAATCGTACTTAATTATTTTTTATTTACGGCTGTAATTAAAAAAAAGTGAGTAAACGAAAATTTCGATTATTTCATTTTAATAAAAATCAACCAGATTAATTATTAATACAGGATGACTTCTTTATTTGCTCTCGCCTGAGATTTCCAAAATATGCAACACGTTATACAGACGATAAGCAACTTTGAGAAAACTACAAATGATTCAAATAAACTGATTCTGGAAGCACTGTCAATGGTATTGTCAACAATGTTGACATTAATTCACAATCCTAAATGCCTTAAATTTAAAAATTAAATATTAAAAACTAACAAAGTATAATGTGTTGCCCATTTCTAAAGTTTAAGCGGGCACAAATAAAAAAATCTCTCTGTATGCTAAAGTGAGCACTTTCGACATTGAAAAATTGGTTTCTAGGCACCTTTAAAAAATGCTTTTTGAAGATTAACTTTTAATTTTAATAGGAAAGACTTCTCATGTCAGTTTTCATTTTTTTAAAATTCCATTTGGAAATAACCATATCTAGTCACTACTTGATCGTAAGAAAAAAAATTTATTTACATTTTTTGGAGGAATTTGAACGCTCTAAAAAAAGTTTTTTACAATTTTTTTTATAGCTATTAGCATTTAGAAGATATTAGAGGTCAAAATTTGAAGAATTTAACAAATTTTTTTTACTTCTATAGTTTCTAACTCGTAGATAAATAAATATTAGAAAATTCGCAGCATATAATTTTGCAGAAAATTAAAGGCTCTACAAAAAAAGGTTTTTGGGGTTAATCAATTACACCATCCGCTTAAAGAAATTGAGGATTTAGTCTCAAATTTTGGTTTTTAAAATGCGAATATCTTTTAAGTGGTTGGAGTAATCGATTAACCACAAGAGACCTTTCTTGTGTAGCGCTTAATTTTCTATAAAACTGTAGATTTTGCATTTTCTAATATTTATTTATCTACGAGTTATAAAAATTAGAAGAAAAATAGAATTTTTTGTTAAATTCTTCAAACTTTGACCTCAAACATCTTCTAAACGCTAAGAGCTATAAAAAAATGTAAGATACCTTTCTTAGGGTGTTTAATTTTCTACAAAAATGTAAATAATTTTTTTTCTACGATCAAGTAGTAACGAGATATAGAGTTTGCCAAATAGAACTAAAAAAAAAAAATAGAAAACTGAGATGATTGAGTCTTTCCTATTAAAATTATTAAATAATAAATAAACAATTGCAAAATAAAATCCACACATTAAAAAGAAATAAATCAACAATAAAATAACATTCTGTTAAGGTATTTTATGATTAATAATTTTTTTACTGCAGGAAAGGCTGGATAAAACCTGCCTAAACCATGTTCACAAAGCTCAAATATCTTTTCAAATAATAAGTTACATAAATATTTAAAAAATCATTTTGAAGCAGTTTAAATATGGAGAAACTTGTCAGAACTGTTTACTAAATTCTGCAAAAGCTAAAATGTATACGTAAAACACGTTGCTAAAAATATACAAAACAAACTCATTTACCCTCTTTTGAAAAAGATAAATATATAAAGCTAGATTTGGAGAAATAACGAAAAACAAAAATGTAGAATCATTTCTGTTGGGTTTCTGTTGTTGGAAATATTGAGCCAACAAAGCCATTTAGAGATGTCATATAAACATTTGGTAGAGAATAAATTGATACGAGAATTGGTTAGAGTAGCTCTAATGTCTGTTATTCAACCATTCTTTTCCCGGTTAAGCTTCAAGGGATTCTTATCAAGAACTTATGGGTAGCATTAGCGTATGAAACTATTAATATCCAAATCTCATTTACTCTTTCTCCAAAGTGGGAAAACCATAATTTCATATAAAGCTAAATGATTGTGTAATGATAATTTATTGGTTTTGTGAGGTAACGCAAAGAAAAATCAAGTTACTACTATTTCCAGAAGAAGGGCGTGTCGAAGTGCTTTGTCACTGTTAGAATTTTGTTTTTAATAAACTTGTGGATTTGATTTTGATTTTTTTCTTTCATTATCTGCATGAAAATCGTTCCACTTTTTTTTAATGCTCTCTTAAATTTATAACAATATTGTTATTCAACTTTTAGAACTGGTAGATTTATGTTTATGTCAAACAGTGTAGAATTTATTTATCAATAAGTTTATGTTTTATTAAGAAAATTTGACACGTTCATGTTACATATATATAATTACAATTTTTTTATCGCTTTTAGTTAGAATAGAATCATGTTCATTATTACAACTCTTTCAGTTAAAAATAATAATTATTATTGTAAAAAATGTGGTGGTTTATAGTGTTTTTACTTGCGTCACCTATAATTATTGTTACTATAATTTCTATCTACTTTCATAAATTACAAAAGCGTTGGGGAGGGCCCGAAGAGAAAAATATTAACTTATCTTTCCCAGAGTTTGTTCTAAAATTCTATAACTTATTCCCATCTAGAAGGTACGAGCAAAAAGTGTTTTATAAATTAATTTTTAATTTATCACTGCTATAATCAGTTTTACATGTTTTTTTTATGACTTAATCGTGCTTAACATGAAAATATTCTTGCTGTAAATCTACTTTTCTTTAGAAAGTTTTTTTATTTCGTACCTAATTGTTTTTGAGTTTTTCTAAAATATATATTTTTTTAATGTTAGTTTTTTTAAAGTCTTCTATAATGCCTTCAAAAATAATCTCCACTCACGTGACCAATTTCTGAAGGTACTGCAGACATTTTATTTACACTATTTTTTATTTCTTCTGTCAAATGTACTGTTCATTCTTTTCCTCGTAGTTTTTTGTGCTTCTTTTTCTTTAAATTTTTTTATTTTTTTCAGAATCTTCATTATTTCAGTTCTCGTTTGTAATTTTGTTTGGATATTTTTTTATGTAATAACCTAAATTGACTACAGTACTTTAATGCTTACCGTCTTAAACCTAAAATTCGTCGCTATGTTTAAATTCATACAATATAATCAAAGAGCTTAATTGTCATCTAAGAGAAAAGAACTTTTATATGTTGTGTTTGACAAGATGGCGACAAAGTTTCTAACAATATGACTGCATGAGAGTTCAAGTTGAAAGATGCAATTAAACTACAATACAGAAGAAAATATTGATTTGTTTATTTTTTTATGTAAACGGTTGTTGAGATAAAAAAAATAAATAAAAGCTACATTAGTTGTCAACACAAATACCTAAAATAAAATGTACATTATATTTACGTCATAAAACAAATAGACAAATTAAAGCACATAATTACTATGGTATTTTATGATTAATGTACTGCAAGAATGACTGGATAAAAACAAAAGTAACACAAACATTAAACAAATCAGCTGTAACTACTTTAAGAATTTTTACATTTAAATTTGGAAGAAACGATTTAGATTAACTAGTTGTTGGTCCAACAAATCTATTTAGAGCTGGTAGCATAAACATTTGGTAAAAATGGCATTGACACGAGAATTGGTTTGAATAGCATCAGTGTCTATTGTTTATCCCTTCTCTGCACTTAAAATTTCGTCTTGAGGATGTTTGCATTTTAAAAGTTCCTGTCTTTACATTACATTACAACGAATAAAACATTCGAAAAACCAAGTAAATCGTTTAGTAAATAAAGCAGCAAGAATATTTGGCAATGGATGACTAATGACAGTAACAAGAAACCGTTTTGATAATATTGTAAAATCTTAATTTCATTTTTCCAAATGTAAGATTTACAATAATTTATTTTGTTTTTTTATTTTGTTATTTCATCGTCGTTTATTTCTACTTTTTTATCTACTCTTCGTTTTTAAATCTTCTTTTTTTTAAATTACGATAGAATTAGTGTCTTGTTGAGCGAATCAATTTTAATTTGAAAAAATAGAAAAAAAAAGTTTCTTAAATTCTTAATTTATTTTGCCTAGATTTTCTACCACAGCTGTTTCAACTAATAAATTTAGCCCTCTTCCTGGTATTCTAGATGCTACCCTAGGGTTACTAACTTTTCAATATCAAAATAAAAACGTTTTCAAAAATCTAGAGTTGCTCTTCAAACGGCTGGTTCAAGTTTTACATTTTTTTACAATGTTTTTATAGCTTTATTAGCTTTTAACTCCTCCGCTTCTTTTGGGTACTACTTTGATGATAAATGAAAAGTAAGACACCCACTAACACCAGACTTCTTTACTTGATACGACGCACGTTTCGACAACAAAGTTGTTTTCCTCAGGTAGGAATTAAACTGAAAACTGTCGTCTACGGCTTCTAAATTTTATTAAAATTCTTAAGATATGTTATTTTAAAAGATTTTTCTTAATATTAGGTTTGCAGGACCATTCTTTTATTATACTAGATTTTCTGTTTTTTACAAGTCTTAACTGTAGGTTTTTTTGTTTAGTAGTCGTTTTTCGTTCTTCTGCTTTTTCTAAACATCGTTTTTGAAATTCGCTTACATTCTTTATTTGTTCTTCTAGATCCTCTCAATTTTCAACTTTTTTTTAAAGCTTTCTTTATTTTTTTAGTGGTCCGTCATCTCCAGTTCCTTTAGAATCCTCTAAACTACGTGTTTCAAATTTTTATAAAATGCTTTTTACTTATTTATTTTTTTTGAACTTATTACCTTTTCTTGTTTTTTGTTTGTTATTATGTTGCGTTTTACAAATTTGTATAAATTCTTCTTCAATAAAATTTACTTCAGTTTTTCTTGCCCAATTACTCGTATTTCTCTTTGTTTTTTTCTCTTTTATTCGTCGATTTTCTTGTTTTTCTAAAATCCTCTTTTTTTCTAAAAACATTTTTTCAAAAAATTTTTAGTGGTTGTAATGTTCTGCCTTTTTTAATTGTTAGTGTTCTTTTTCTTCTAGTAGTAACTATTATTCTTAATTTTTTTTGTAAGTCGTTGTTTTTTAATTTCATTAATTTTTTTACAATCTTCTTTTTTTAATATCTTTTAGTTTTTATAGAAATTTTTTAGCTTTTCTTTTTTGTAAACTGTAGTTGTGCCTTGCTTTTATCAAATTGTAGAATCTGTTTTAGTTTTTCTAGAATATTTAAAATGACGTTGTTCTAATTTAAAAAAAAATTTTGAACTGATTGTTCTTTGTTTTTACTAGTCGAGAACTAGAATTTCAGTAAGTGAAGTGAAATTGTGGCTTCGAAGACGGGCATTTTGAAAGTTGTTTTTTCATAAATTTTTCTTGAATTGTTTTTTGTTTCAATTTTTCTTTCAATTTTCTAGAATCTTCTGGCTTTTCAGCATCGTCACTATACTGAATTCAAGCAACCACTCGGTGACCTTGAATATCAAGGCCGCCTGTACTAGAAGTTTTTTCTAAAAATATCTCAGGCAGTGAAACAATCAGACATTTTTTTTAGATACGTGGGCTACCATACTTTCCTCAACCCAAATCTTTTGATCCGTGACCTTGACTTAATCAAGCAATTACTGGTAAATGACTTGGACTATTTCACCGACCACCCACATCTTATTTGGGAAGAGACTGATCCTCTCTGGAGCCAAAATCTTTTCTTCCTCAAAGGAAAAAAATGGAAACAAAAACGAACAACTCTAAGCCTTTTATACACCGAGATTCAAATAAAATCTTTATTTTATTTAGTCCAGAAAAAAGGGCAACACTTAATCAACTATCTTCTTGACAAAAATGAAGATTCGACAATTTTAGAAATGAAAGAAGTGTTGACACGTTTCACATGTGACGTCATTGCAAGTATTGCTTTCGGACTTGAACTGGATTCGTTAAAAGAACCTCAAAACAAATTCTATTTATATAGTAAATCAGCAATAGATTTTACCGGACTCAGAAAAATTCTTGAGGGCTCTGTGTATTTTTCAAGTCCAAAAATTGCAAAAGTTTGTATTTCGTGTAATTTTGTTCTAAAATAATTCTCTTTTTTTCTAGTTATTAAATATAAGCCTTTTTCCCAAAAAAGAAACAAAATTTTTTGATAATTTAGTCAAAAATAATATTAAAAAGCGGCTACAGCATCGAATTGTACGTCCAGATATGATCCAGATTTTATTAGAAGCTCGCAAAGATGGCGAAATTGAAAACTTGGAAATCACAAACAGTGATATAACGTCTCAAGCTCTCTCTTTTATTTTTGCTGGTTATGACACTGTTTCCACTCTTATGTCTTTCATGAGTTACGAGTTAGCTCTAAATCCCAAAATCCAGAAACTTCTAATCCAGGAAATTGATTCCTGTGATGAAATAACATACGAATCTTTAACAAAAATGAAATATCTGGATATGGTTTTGAGTGAAACTCTCCGGAAATGGCCTATTACAGCCGCTTTGGACCGGACATGTACTAAAGAATATACAATTGAGCCTAAAGAACCAGGAGAGTGTCTGTTTAAAGTTGAGAAAGGTACGACTGTTCTTGTACCAATTTTTGGAATTCACAGAGATTCGAGATACTATCCAGATCCGGAACGCTTTGATCCAGAAAGGTTTAGTGATGAGAACAAATCGAAAATTGTACCATTTTCGTATTTGCCGTTTGGAATTGGACCTAGGAATTGTATTGGGATAAAATTTGCGATTATGCAAACGAAAGTTTTGTTTTGTTTGCTTTTGAGATATTTTGAGATTGAGAGAGTTGAGAGAACGCCGGTTCCGGTTAAGTTTACACCGCAGCAAGTTATTATGACGTCAGCTGATGGGTTTTGGTTAGGGGTTAAAAGAAGAGTTAGAATTTAAAAGAGAGAATTATCTTGTATTGAGAATTAATTTACTAATAAAAAATCTAATTGAAAAATTAATTTGTTTTATTTAATTATTTCAACAAAATGAATGAGAGACAATGTCGACAAGTTGTTGAAGATGACCAATAAGCTACAACGCATTTAAACACTAATGTGACGTTTTTGCAAATAATTTTTTTACTTCGTAAATAATAATTTTTGACCAAAAATCAGAGAATACATTTTAACATAAGTATGTCAATTTTAAAAGTTGCAATCGGCAATATCTCTAGAATAATTGAAAAAGTCAAAATGACATGGTAAGTGACGCACCCCCAGCCACTTTTTAAGCCACAGCCATCCCAACTTGAAAATTTTAAATATCACTACCTTACTTATGATACATTGTTGGAAAGCTCATAACACGTGTTTTTCAAAAATGTTATGCAAAAGCTAATTTCACAAAGTCATTTTTCAAATACTCGAAAAGAAAGATTTAAATTTTCATTTTTGTTATGCGATGTCCTAAAGGAAAAATTGACGTTATTTACAAAATACACAACCAAAAAGACGATTTAAACCCTAAAGACTACGTTTCATGTTTTTTGTTTAATTTTTTTGTGATTTGAATTTTATCAAAATGGAAATACATTATGGTTTTTGTTCCCCTATGTTTATTGGGATTAGATTATAATGTATCTGTTTTTGTAGATTCATACATTTCATTTATTAATTGTACCTGTTAACGATATTGTAAATTATCAAAAATTAACAGTGGTTTATAGTACGGCAGAGCGTGTTGAATTGATATTTATTTACGGTTCTGAAATTCGTTGTGCTCTTCGAACAGCGGTAGTGTTCAATAATAAATATCCAGAAAAACATGTCAGTCATGCGTACGTTCAGAAGTTAGTCGCCAAATTTGAGGAAACAGGATCTGTTAAGAATAAAAAAAGAAGTCAACCAAGAGTACTCAGTGAGGAAACCCAAATTGAAGTACTTGGAGAATATGCTATAAATCCAAAAATGTCAATTCGTCACGCAGCTAGGGAAACTGGATTATCACACGAATCAGTACGAAAGGTATTGAAACTTCATAAATTTCATCCTTATAAGATGCAAATTCTCCAAGAACTTGGCGATGACGACCCGAATCGGCGCATTGAATTTTGTAAAATAGTTACTGAAAAATGCATTACCGAATCATTTTTTGTAAAAACATTTGTTTATCGATTGAATGTTTGTTTTATTTAAATAGAAATGTAAATAAACAAAACTGCAGGTATTGGAGTGATGTAAACTACACAAAACAAAAACTAAATGTTTGAGCTGGGATACTAGGAGATGCCATTATTGGACCTTTGTTTATTGATGACAGTTTGAACGGTGAACAATACGCTAATATGCTGGAACCTCTTATATTTAGTTCAGGAGCTTGAAAATTAATTAGACGAATTGGGAAATCCCGAATTAAATATTTTTCAACAAGATGGAGAACCTCCACACTATGTACATACTTCTAGGTCGGCAATAGTTTTGTAATAATCGTCGCATTTAGCTTCCAAAAAGTATATATTTTATGGACCTAAGAGCTATATGAATTGAAACATCTTCTTGTTAGTATAAAAACACAATTTTTTGTGAGCGTTTAATTTTACTTTTTTTATAAACACTGCAGAAACATTTTTTTATATTATTTATTTTTCGGCTTACAAAGTGTATTTAAAACTGTGTGGTCTTTTGAGCGGGATGAGGAAAAAAGATTTGAGTATAGACGGGACATTCTGCAATAGTCCTACTTATGGTACTCTTTTTTTTTAGACTTTTATTTTTGTTTTTGATACTTTACTACTAATGTTTCAGAGTTTATTACCTATCTCTTAAAAACCCTGCTACATTAAAAAAGACATAATTATTTATAAACAAATAAACGAAAATACTGAACATAAAACGTATAATTCTGGCACAATTTATATTTTTATATTATTTCTATTTTAATAATGGTGTTAAAAATTGATGGTCCTTCGAGTAAGATATTGCAAAAAGTTTGAGAATAGAACAGACAACTGATAATAATTCACGTTTCTGTTTTCCAAAAATGTATATTTTAAAAATTTTAATAGGATTTACGAAGTAAAGTAACAGTTTTTATTTATTTATAATAAACCTTGTAGAAACTTTTGTTTTTGGAATAATTATCGTCTTCGGCTCCTAAATTCTTGCTTGAAAAGCCGGATGTAAAAAAATCTAATGGTCTGATTTTAAGTTGAGATACTACCGGTAGTATCGCAAAACTTAATACGTATCCAAAAGAACAACCAATAACAACAAGGAATTTTTTTAAATTTCCATGGCAACAAAAATACTACCGGTATTATCTCAACTTGAAATCAGCCTATAAGAGCCTACCCTAGAGAACAGTTCTAAAGACTATAGTAAGTAGGTAAAAAAATGCAAACTTAGTTCTCCTCGACTAAATTTAGTAATGTTCTATTATTTGTTAATAGTTTTTTTGCGTTTAAAGTATAAAAATGTATTTTAATTTCTAACTATGGCGAACTCAAGCTTCTGAACCGTGTAACTCAGTCAACGAGTAACTAAGTTGGGTTAAACCGCTTTATTTTCGTCGAAAAAACCTTTAATTATTCTGTGTCCACACGTTTTTTATTACACATTTTATAATAATTACTTAATTTTTAAGTTATAATTTTATTTTCAGTTGAGATAAGACAATATTTTTTTGCTAGATTTCAATCATTTGTGGAACTGCATTTCAGGTTTAAATTGTGCCACGTAACTTTGAATCACCCCTTATATTTCTACCACTTCGGTGGTTATAGTCCTCGGACTTTCATCGCATTATCAGGCATTTTTCTCCCTTGTTATGTGATATACTATATTATTGCCTAGAGGTGTCACTTTTGATATTTAATATTTTTGATTTAAATTATGCATATTTTTCGGGCATAATCGTCATTAATGACCATTTCCTCGTCCTGATTTTGCTACTAATAACTAATATTTTATTTATATAAAAAAAACTGTTCAAGGTCAATGTCTTGTAATTTTTGACAGCAAAATCTAGGGATAAAAAGAAAAGCAGTTGGTTACACTGTTAGGGGAATCTTGACCAGGAATACACAGTAGCATTTCACTAAATTTCTAATTGTGTTAGTTTTCAGTTTATTGCTAGTTTTAATTGCTATCTTCAGCCATTTTCATAGAGACGTGACGTATTCAAGAGGCTTCCTAGAGCTAGAGTAAGAATATTTGAATTTAATTTATTTACTAACAATAATTATAAACAAATTAGGATTTCTTGGTGGTGGTTCTTCGTTTCATTTTATGGTGTCGACATTCCTAGAGACTCTTATAGTTAAGAAATGCCAATCTTCTTGCATTGTTTAAGATATACAGTGATTCTGATTTAAAGTGGACAACCATCATGTCCTTAAAACAGAAATTTTCAAGATTGCTGTCGATGTGTCGAGATAAGAAAGCTTCAGATATAACGAGCTCTTTTGACCACGAATTAAGTGGTTCCATACGAAAACCGCTATTAGCTTTAGCTTTAGGTCATCATTTGAATCACGATGGAACTGACTTGCCACTAGAACCGTTTATTGGTTATTCTGCTCTTCATCAATTAGCAACTTTGATTGTAGATAAAACATACCCTAAATCTAACAGCAATGAATATCTTGAAGCTGCTAGATTAGGTGAAATAGGTGCAATACATGTGTATGCACCAGAAGACATTACTATTGATAGTGTGCAGCAAGCTCGCTATATAATCCAAGGGGTAGTGAATGAAAGTCCTTTAGATGAAGCACAACTGATCACTTTTAGAGATTTCGTTATTAACAGTCTTAGACAAACGAATATTTTTATATCAAAAGAAGATTTCTCTTGTGAGCTTGGTATCAGTCTTAATAAACTAACAAGAGATAAGTATCCTCTTCAGAAATTATTTTGGTATAAGTATCGTGGAAATGTAGGTCTAGAAAATGCTTTATTTAGAGAATGGAGTCAGGAGTGGCGAGACGTTTTTGCTTCTTTGACAGACTTAAATGATGATAACTTTCAAACTCTTCCAAATACTGATCCTGCTCGACTTGTGGATAATTTGAAAGAAGCATGGCAACAGTTAACAAATTACCAACAATTGGGAATCTACGAGGGTATAGGATGGACAGAAGAAGATCAAAGTCGTCGGGACACAATTATGGCGTTTGGGACATACGTTTTGAGCCTTGTTGAGGGTCGTTATATTACTAAAGCAGGGGTGAATCATTTATGTATAAACCTTGAGACTGTTTTACACAACTTAAATTTACACCCACCTACACATAAATTATTTCTTGAGTATGCTTCATTATATCCAAAACATACACTCAACGTTGATTTTTTGTACAACTGTATTACTCGTACTTACGATATACTTGATGATAAGGAGTTAGAATCAATCTTGGAGGTGTTAAAAAGAGTTTTGATAAGAAATCACATCTTTTCACTGAAAAAACTAGCTGATGCATTACTAAATTTAGAATATTTTCCTTTCTACATCTTAGAACATGAGATAGGTATAGAGGAATTTACATCTGCAGCAACATTAATTGGGTGGATTTTGTTTGATAAGTTTGGTTCATTAATGTCACCACCTGTGCCGATAAAATCCTATGCTAACCTACTCTACACAGGAGTATTAGTCTCATCACATGAGAGAAAAATTGCTCGATACAATACAGGTATAATTGATTTTTCTTCTTATTTGACTAAAAGGTTTACTCATTTGGAAAGACTAGCAGAACACATTTATAATTTATCAAAAATCAGGAAAAATGAGGCACTCCCAGTGGAAGCTGAAGCATTTCTATCATTGTGTCGAAGATTAAGTAAGACAGTAGGACCAATAGATTCGAATATCTTGCTCCATGATAGAACAGAACAGAGGAAACGGAAATTGTCAGACGAAGTAATTAATGAACTTAAAATTCTACAAGTTGAAATTTCTCCAGAATGGACAGACGAGAAGTATTCTGTATTTGAAGATAAACAGAAAGAACGACTCCCAAATCGGTATTACGTACTACACCTTCTCACACCTGATCGTGTTGGTAGCACTGATGTAGAAAATCTATTAGTACCTTTATCTCTTGTTGAGCAACAACCTGCCTCTTCAGGGGACTTGATCAATAGAAAAACAGAAATATCTCCGAAAACCAGTGGGCATAAAGATGATCTGTCACATACAGGTGCTATAAGACGAATTCCAGTTTTACGAGGTGGAATTAAGCAAAAGAACATTAAGAAATAAGACGAGCAGTCTGCTGAGTCAAGACTCTCAGGGCTCTGAGCTTCAGCAAGAGCAACAAACTGAGTGTTTTTTGTCATATTAACGTGGTTGATTGCTCATAAAGTTTAGAACCTAATAATGTAGGGCTACATTGAAACAATATTTTTTTATTTTAGATTTTTTTATTTTATTTTGTATTATTATTTTATGCTTTTGTCTAACTTTATAATTTGCTTTTATTTTTTGTGTTGCTCTGTTATAGTATTTTAGTGAGTTATTGTTTTATATTTTTAGATTATATTTTAATATTACTTTGTTGGTTTATTTATTTACACTTTATTGATCCATATTTTGTGCCAGAACACAATTTTTACAAATTTTAACTGATTTCTATGATAAATGGTCAACAAAGATCGTAAAAAAATATTTGACCTTAGTACAAAGTGCAATTTTGTTCCAAAAATTATTGTTATTGATAGCCTGGACTTTTTGCAGAATAACTGATTTTTAATATTGCTAGTAACAAATATATAGGGTGATTTAAAATTAGGTTAGCACAATTTAAACTGAAACACAGCACCACAAATGATGATAATCTGCAAAAAAATTATCTTATCAAAAATGATAACAAAATTATAATCTAAAACTTAATTGTTATGAAACGAATAACAAAAAATGTAGAGATGAAACAGTTAGAGGTATCTCAGGATTAAATAACGCGATTTAAGAAACTTTTATGCTAAGTTGCATTGTTTAGGTTATAGAGGGCGCCAAAGTTGGAGATTAAAATTCCCGAAAACGGTACGTTTTAGCTAAAATTTACACTTCGCTTTTTATTCAAAATCTATAAGCATATTTATGATATTTACAATAAAAATCAGGATTTAGTTAAAAAAAAGGTAGGATCGAAATGTAACTGAATCAGAGCAGACTGTGTCAGCGTAACTGTAAATGATGTGTCTAATTTTACAGTACGAGTCCGTTAGGGTGGTCTTTACGGCCGAATCAGAAAATTTGTGAGACGAGCTCGAAGAAGTTTTCTCTTTGTTTCAAACACTACATTATTTAGGAACTTTACTATTTCGTGTAATTCTTCCTAGTCTAGTGCCACTTTCCAACTTTCCTATTCGGATTTATAGAATCAGACGAAATTATGTTCTTTCTTCTCCTCGTGTCTTGTTAACATTTGATGTCTTTGCAAAATAAAGATGTCTTCATCCGTTAATATATCTCTTAAATCTGCTTTTTTTTTCTTTTTTTCAAAGCACAACTTCACGTCTTCTCGTCAACTGCTTATTGTACTACAAAAACTGACTTTTTACGATGTGAATCACTGAGACGTCGACTTTTCTAAAAATACTTTCCCGCGCTCTAGTCTAAATGATCCTCAATTATCTTTTTTTTTAAGGAATTGGACCTTTTAACGCTTTTTTGGTCACTGATTAATTTTGGCTTTGAGTAATCTCAGTTCTTCTTGAAGCCGTTTCGGAATAACGCGGACATTGGACGTAATTTTGGTCATTTGGTGTGCTTTCTCATTTGCATTTTTTGTTGCCGGCTTAACATTTCTAAATCGTTCTCGTATGATCGTTCAAAAGTTAGTTATTTTCTTCTTCAAACTTCTTTTTTTGTTGTTGTAGTGGCAAGTTTTTTTAAATGCCAGATCCTGTAATTGTTTTTGTCCTTTTTTGGCATATATTTCAATTCTCGCAATTCCTGTTTTCTATCATGTAAATCAGCTAAGTTGTAGTTATCCTCGTCAGGACAATAGTATATTACATAACTAGTCAAGAAAGTGGAACTTTAACTTTACACGACGAGGCGATTGTTTGAACTGTCACCGGTCCTGCTATCGGTGCAATTTTGTTTTGATTGGGAATTGGGAATGTGGCGAATAGTGAATGGAAGTGGTAATTTAATTAAAAATTTAGAAAAGGAAAATTAAATTTAATTAAAAGCGAAATAATTAAATTGTTTGAACGAAATAAAAAAATAAAAATAAAACACAAGTTTAAATTTGAAACGGCACTGTCAGGCGAGTGAGTTACAAAAGAGTTGAATGGGTTGAGAGAGAGATGGCGCTGTGGTGCGAGTGAGTAACGCGCTGTTACTCTGCAAGGTGGCGCGCGCGAACGAAGAGAGAGAGAGAGAGAGAAGAAAGAAAGCGAGGTGAGAGAGTGAAAGAAGCACGGATGAAAACAGCGTGATCTTCATGAACTTGCAATCGACTGCCGAAGAGCCGAAACGGTGGTTAAAAGCAAGAATTTTGCCACCTTTTAAAGGTTCGGCAAAGATCGAGGGATTCAGATGGTTTGTCTGCGCAAATCAAGATCGCGAGATAATTGAATCGCGGGAATGAGATAAAGCGTGAGAGGAGCGGATTTGAAAATATGAACGAAAAAAGCTTAATTAATACAATTAACGGTTTAATAATTAGTCCGCAACATGCAGGAAGGCTGCGTCGCGAGAAGCCTACCTGACGAAATGAGAGCGAGATTGAGCATGTCGCGGTTCTAATTATCAAGAAATGCATGAGATAAGTTAATTGGTTAATTAATTGCGGTTTTTGATAGGGTTGCCGTAGGAATTACGGGATGAAATTTATACGAAAAGACTCGGATTAAAGAGAGCTTTTCGATGTGTGATTCGTTACATGAATACCTGTATAGGTATTATGTAACGCGGAGCTGAGATTTTTTGCTTTTTTTTGTTTGACGGGGGCAGGTAAAAACTTGAGGGATGAATGCGTTGATCGAGGGGAGACCTTGCAGCTAAGAAAGCGACTTTTAGAGACGGAATTTTTCTGAAATACTGTTCAATTCTGATATTACCGATTTGATGGAATTTGTTAATTCAGGCAACACAGAGAATTTGTGAAAACCTAATTAAATAAAAATCGGATTACGATGGTGGTAACAGAACCTACGAGGCCGATAGGCCGATTTTTTCTGAAACCGCTTAAAATAAAATATTAAATAAATTTAAAATAAATTCAATCTTAATTTATTTATAAAAATCATATTGCCACCAGATTGGGTTGCTAGTGTTGCAGAAAATTATTGAAACAATTGTATTACACAAAAACAAAAATTTATTTTTACCGAAAAATGTTTTGCGATTTGTTTTGTGTTATATTGTGGAAAGATCAGAAAAAAAAACGATGATAAAGTACCTGCAAGTACCCGCCTGAAATTCTTCGAAAAGCAACCACGGCAACTAAAAATTTTCTGCTCAGGAAATCAAAAGATCGATATTAACAAGAGTATCAGAATTTTTGGAGTGGAAAACTCAGAATAAGGTCTAAAATATTACTAAAAACGTAATGCTGGCTCATTTTGTCTATAAGGCAAAAACTCAGAAGTCATCAAGTTTCTGGTCTAAGTACTCAATGTTGAGGGTAACAATTAATTTCAAAAATAATTTCCTTTTTAAATCGACGGAGTGACGGTTATAAAGAAGAAAATCAGAAATTTTAACTAGGATGCAAACTCATCAGTTTTTTTTGGAAGTGAATAACGAACCATACTTCTTAATTAAGGTAAATTTTTTTGTAAATTTATATCAAAAACTTACTCTACATTCGAAGGTCGCTCTATTTGGAGCTCTATCTTTGGTGTATTTGGAGCATGTCATTGCGACGAATTTTGTCAAAAGATTCCTCGGATATTTACAGTTGCAGGAAAAATTTAAGAAATAGATTCAATAAAAATTTAGAAAATTTATGTTGCTCTTAGAAAACTATCTACACCTCATTGCCGTATTTTTGTAAATTATCGAACAGAAAAATGTTATCACGGAAACCTACAGCAAAATTTCTCAAACTTGATGATGCAGCTGACTACACTGGTCATTGCTTTCGACGATCTTCAACATCACTAGTGGTAGAGGCAGGACCTGATATTTTAATCTTAAAACGAGATAGAAGGTAGAAATCGTCAAACATAGCGGAGGAATATGTGGATCAGTGTATAACTAACATAATAGCTGTAGCTAGCCAAATTGCTGTAGGAATAAGAGAGGAGGATGAACTCTGATATCAAAAATTTCTACAGTCTTCTACGACCCTACAATCATTTATAAACACCTTGTATATTAATCCTTTAACTACTTATTTCATTTATATTTATATTACTTCATTTTTGTGTAAATTAATAATTATTAAAATAAAAACACGGGAAAATTTAAAATTTTACTCTGTTTCAGTGTTTGACTTAACTTTGATTAATTTTTTTTTTTCAAGAATTTGTAAAGTTTGAAAAATAAATTCCAGAGGTGGCTTTGTAACACTTGGACTGAAATCATGTAAGAGAAATTTTGGGATACGTTGAATTGTGATTGACGTTTCTGCTAACAATGTAATATCAAAAAGAATAAAAATACCTACTGATTTATAGGCTGATTTCAAGTTGAGATAATACCGGTAGTATCTTCGTTTCCATGAAAAATTCGCTTTTGTTATTGGTTATAGAAACGTATTAAAATTTGCGATACTACCGGTAGTATCTCAACTTGAAATCAGCCCATGAGAGTTTAAAACTTTTGTAAATACTAATTAATGAGAATAAATATTAAGGTGTTAAGTCTTTTTGAGTTAGAACAGCTGTCAAAATACATAAATAGACACACAATTTTGACAGATAAATTTGAAAAAAGTTGTTAAATATGTAGTTGGAAGTTCTTAACTTCGATTAATTAGTTTCGGGCAAGTTTTACTAAAGCAGAAAATGGTTTTTCTCAAGGAGGTTAGATAGAAAGGAGAGAGTACGCCCTATACTTCCCGTGTAAACAGTTTGGTACCAGCTTGGTACCAGTTTATGACAGGTTTCAAATGAAGCGCAGAATCGACAGACCCTGTTTGGCTGTGTCTGGTCTCGCACAGTGGCGTAGCTGACGCAGGATGCTAGTTTTTGTTTGGTTGTTTACAAACAAACGTTGTTTTGTTTTTTTTACTAATTTTTTTGGTCTGTGTGAATTGATTGTTAATATTTTGTGTTATTGTTGTTGTCGTTTTTATCTTATATCTTTTTATCCTTTGTTTAAACTTTTTACACTACATTGTGTGACGCTACTGACTTCAACCTCGTGATGCGCCTGCTTTCAGTACCAGTTTATAGCTTTGCGCAGTGAAGGCGGCAAGTCCATTTTTTTCAAGTTGTACTCTCTCCGTCCTATCTAACCTCCTTGGTTTTTCTCAAAAACAGAATTTAATTATTTGATTTAATTACTTTAAAAAAATTAAATAAAATCGCAGACTGATTTTTTTATTATTTTTCACGAAATTTACAGTTACAAATAAGTCGATATTATAAAAATACCTAGATACAACTGAAGTAGGGTTTTGTCAAAGGCCACTCTATTTCTTTAATTATTTTTCCGATAAAAGATAGGGTGAAAAGAGACTTGCAATAGAAATAAAATTGGGACACCTGTATATAAACTCAGACTTTTGAAAATGTAAATAGCTTTTTGACCTCACCTATCAATTGATAATGATTAATGACTTCAGTCATTTAAAACAATGTTTAGTCTCATTTGTTTAAATAAAATTAATTATTGTCTTTTCAGCGGTTATTTGCGTAATTAAATACAAAAATAAAAACCACATTCAAAACATCTTGTTTCTGTACCTAAATATTTAAATACATTTTTGGTTTATTATTTGTACTAATTGCTTACATAATACGATGATTCAGTGCTCAAATGCACAAAGATGCTTCGATATTTGGTGATATAATAGACATTTTTTATTGTTTTTTTGCGAATTTATCGATATTTTCCTTTGTTTGAATCAGTCAAGTACCATCCCTCGAATCGTACTTTTATTTATTATTAATTATTAAACGGAATATATCGCGATTTTTTTTAAACAAATACCTCTATGCATTTTGAAAATTAAAAATAACACAGAGATAAACAATTTTTGATACTATTTTTATTTGTTATGGTTTTAATAATAAATTCATGCGTTTTATATAGAATCCATTTCCACCGTCCTTTTGTAAAGGGATTTAAAGTAAATTTCTTTTGTTTTATTGTTTTATAAATAAATTGCCACATAGTGCAGAAAAAGAAGTGCACCAATTTCAGGATTTAAGGTAGGTTCACAAGAAGCAGAAGGAGGGGTTCGCCACCTATCATTTGCTTTAAATTAAGACTTTATACTTGATGTAATATTATATTGTTATAAAATTGTTTATTTCTATTTGTCAATTGATTTATTCTCTTTTAGATGATTAGATTAGAGGAAATAATTTTAATAGTTGTGAAAAATCAAATTTTTAAAACAATATTGATCAAATTTGATAACAACTGATGGTTATGTATTGAGACTAGAGATTTGCTGTTTATTTGTATTTTTATTAATGTGTTTTTTTAAGTTATAGGTGACTATTTGAAATAACTTCTCCAGAGTCCAGACTGTCCAAAGTGGGCATTAACAACGCCTTCCTTACTTCAAGGTCAGATTTTTTATTACTATTATTTTTTATAGCATTTATTCAGTTTGCGAATTTAAACATTATTTTGCCAAATTTTCAAAACAAGATAAAGGAGAGATCAACATTTTTTTTTTTTCGATTTTTTATTTATTAACTAGAAATATCAGAAAACGAAACATCATACATTAATTAAACAAGTCACTTACAGAAACTGTTTTTTCATTAAATAATGAACGTTAAGAACGAGAATAGGCTGAATTAAAGTTAGATTTTTCTAAATTAATGTTTTTTTTAAATTTATATTCATTTGCGTAGAATTTATTAGACGTTTTAACATAAATATATTTTTTTAGTATAGCGCATAAAATACATGTAAATAAATTTATTTTTGTTTTATTTATCTTTTCTCCTATCTTTAAAAAATAAGTAAACATTATAAAGTAAATTCTTTTTGTTTTATTGGGGTTTAGAGAAGACATCGCTGAAATTCTGGATTAAAGGTAGGTCCGAAAAAAGCAGAGAAATAAATCGCCACATAGAGCAGGAGAAGAAACACCAATTTCAGAATTAAATGTAGGTTTGAAAGAAGCAGAAGGTAGGCATTCGCCAGTGATAAGTTGTGCCCAGTAGAGAATGCTTTAATTAATAGTTTATGTATAGTTTATAACTTTGTTAAAATTGTTGAAAATTGTTGTTAATTTGTAATTTTTTATTCAAAATATTGAGTTTTATTTGAAATCGATCTTTTTTGGAATTTATTTTTTATGTAGGTATACTTTTCTGCTTCAGCTTTGATAATTCCTTGTCTCGGGTTATAGTAATTTTTCTGTTCCAGGTTTTCCTACCAATTTTTTCTTTTCTGTTTCAAATTTTTGTAATTTTTCTTTTTCAAGATTTTTTACTAATTTTTCTGTTTCTTTTTGTATACTGGAGATATTTTGCTTAGTTTGTTTACTAACATCTTACTTAATTTATTATTTTTAATAATTAATAACAATTCTTTTAAAATTTATCTGTTAAAAATTTAGTTTTTAAAATCAAAATCACACCGAAATCTTGAAAAGAAATTTGTCAAACACTGAAACACATTAAAATTTTTCTGAGTTTTTATTTTATTATTAATTACTAATTCATATAAAACAGTTGAAAGAAATGTAGTTTCAAAAACATTTTTAAATAGACCTCTAGCGGCAGTTTATGCCTCCTTGAATGATAATTTGAATATTTTTCGCTAATAAAATGAAAAAAATTTTCGAAATTTTTGAGCCATAAGAAGGACCAGAAACGTTGTCCTGAAAGGTGCTAAGTGGGTTGCATAAAAGTCTGAAAACGCCTCATTATATTATATATTATATAATATTTGTAATTACAAAAACAACTAAATTATAAAAATAACATTATATTTTATTATTATTTATGTTTTCAGGGCATAATAAAAAAAGATTATGGCACTAAAGAACTTGTAAAGTAGTTTTAGTTGTCCGAGGCCTATTAGTGATGATTAGGCTTGTAATACACATAACGTTTTGTGCATAATTTAATAACAATATATTAATTCAATTGTAGATAAAAGATAAAATTTTTGTGCACAGTTTAATTAATTGTTTCTACTTTTATAATATAATTCCGCATTTGTAGGAGTAAAAATGGCGGTTTTTCAGTTGTTTCTCTTCAACCAATATTCTCCCCATTGCTTTCTCTAGATTTATTAAATTTCTGTCTACTACCAACCCAACAAAAACAAAATAACTGTAATAACTGTTTTTGTTGTAATTTTTGTAAATAGTAATCACTTTTTGCAATATTTAAATCTTGCGATATAGACAGTTTAATTAATTATATTGCCAGATTTTTTAAATTTTACATTTTTTAACACTTAAATTTTCGAAGTACCAACACTTAGATAATAAAATAACTAATAAATAGTAAAGAATTTTCAAACGTTAGCAAAAAATATTAATCTAAAATATGCATACGAAATACCGTAAAATACATAAAAATTAATTTAGTTAACGTGATAATTAACATTTGTACGTTTAATTTTTTTTTTAATCAATGAATTGAAACTGGTTTAAAACCGCCAGAGTTGCCAACACATGCAACCATTAATCCCTAGCCACACCACACCAACCCATAATTTCAAACCTCAAATATTTCACTAATTTCCTTAATAATTACCCCATTCCTACGCCAACAAGCCCCAATTTTCCCTTATTTCCTTAATTTCTCCAATTTGCACCGAATTTTCTTGTCCGTTGAATTTCCATTTTTCAAATATGGCTGACTTAGAAACTAGTCAGAGTAATAAAGATATTCAGTTATTAAAAAGGACTCGCATTTCAGTTTTTGTCGATGAAGCATTACCAGACATTCTTGTAGTGACGTATGAATTTGGCGTGAAAATTTTCAAAGGAGTCCTCCTCGATTCCACCAAGAGGTGAGCCTTCAAACCCCTTGTCATAACAAAGCCCTTTAATCACATTTTTCTCTCTAGAAACCTCCCTTGTGGCATACCAAACTTAAACCCAGTATTCAAGACCCCCATTAAACCTAAACTCGACGATGACACCTTATATTCAGTCAACCAAAGATTCGCCTACACTGACCCCAGCACAGCTAAGAAAAAAAACGTTCAAATTCCCAGTAAATACAAAAATAATAAAATGACAGTGCGGCTACGTCCTAGACAAGTCCTGTGTTCGAAATGCAAAGGTGTGTGCAACGAAAATTCGGAAAATGTGTCCCGGAAACGGAAGCCCCCCGAGAACGTGCTGGCGCCACCTGCCAAACGGGGGCTCAACGCACCTGTCACTCGTTCAGTCTCAATTCACACCGAACTAACGAAAAAGAAACTCGGAGAGGCGACTTTAGTCCCTAAACTGACTCGGTTGACCCCACAGGAAGAAAAAGACGCAATGAACGGCAAAATCTTCAAGAAGCCCCTAACTGCAGTTTCAGAAAACACCCAAAAGCATTCTTCAGATTCAGACTCGGATGAAAGTGACACCGGAAGAAGAATTTTACGAAAGAAACGTAGTGTGGGCTCAATGGAGGATCTCTGGGATGAAAGTGTCTTTGAAGAAGCTAATAAAAACAACAATGTTAATACACGTACTATCAAAATTTCGTACGGGCCTCAGGGTGAGGGTACAGTTCTTAAAATACCAGCTCAGATTGAAAATCTGAAAGAAGAGGAGAATGAAGATAATAAAGCTGCAAGGAAAGCACTTAAAAAAGCGAAGAAGGAAGCAAGGAGGAAAGTGTTTTTAACACTAGGGGGCTCCTCGCCGAGATATACTGTAGGGAGTGCATCACCGAGACATGGTTTGGGGAATAACTCGCCGAGGTATATGTGTCCAGATTTGAGTTTACCAAGGAGGAGGAAACATAAGATGAAGCATAAAAAGAAGCATAAGGAGGATCGGAAACACAGGGAGGGCGAGGTAAGGGGACAGTGATTTACCAAAGATTGCCACTTTGTGTATATATTTTTTTTGATAATAAAAAATTAATGTTTGGATATAATGGAGTTAAAGCGTAAAAAACACCCAATAGCACCAAACAATTTCACTTTGCACGACGTTTAATTCCCCACCTGAGGATGAGAACGTTGTTGTCGAAACGTGCGTGGTGCAAAGTGAAATTGTTTGGTGCTGTTGGGTGTTTTTACGTTTCATTCTACACACCAAGGAGATCCAACAAGAAGTTAAATAATGGGGTTCTAGAAATTTTTTATATATACAGGGTGATTTAAAAGTGTCGGACAAGCACGTGCATAGTTCTAAAATTATTAAGTTATTTTCCAAAATGCAGTCAAATTTTTTTTGAGACTCTTCAAAGATTCTGCTTTTCTCATAAAAAATTATAAGTTTTGATAATCAAACCTAACCGCTCTAGTTTCTATAGACCTCTCCTCCTGGATACGGCCTTGACTCTAAAGTTGCCAATTGTCGAGTATAGAGTACTGTTACATGACGTCATAGTCGCTCTTAGTCCCCAAGCAAAGATTCGCTTAAAAATCTTCTATATAATTTTTAACACTGGGAAATAAAAAGTCGCTGTTGTTTTTGTATTGGTATACTTAAATAGACCAATGAAAGCTTGAATAAAGCTAAGTGTTGCACATAACCTCACTTAATCTTTTTCTCTAAAAAATGCGTTTATCACCTATAATTGAATATTATATCATTCGTGATTGTCACGAATCAAAAATCATCTTTTATTAATGTTAAAATACACAAAACACATACTGTAGAACTGTTATAATAAGAAAAAAATACAAAAACACGCTTATTATGGTCCCCAGGCAGCCATGTTTGGTGACGTAATTGACGGTGTTCCATTGAAATAAAGGACATTCTCAAAGAAACGAAACTTTTTGTGTAGAGACCTCAGAAAGATATTTCGTGTTTACGACATTTTATAATAAAAAAATAAATGTTTGGATATAATCGGATTCTAGAGTTTTTTGTATATACAGGGTGATTCAAAAGTGTCGGACCATCACTTGCATAGTTTCTAGAATTATTAAGTTATTTTCAAAATATAATCAAGATTTTTTTGAGACTCTTCAAAGATTCTGCTTTTAATCTAATCTCACTTATTCTCATCAAAAAATATAAGTTTTGATGATTAAACCTAAAATATTGCTCTAGTCTCTATATACCTTTTACTCTAGACTTCTCAACTTTCTAATATAGAAAACTGTCACATGACGTCATAGTCACTATTAGTCTCCAAGCAGAAGATTCGCTTATAACCTTCTACAGTATTTATAACAGTGGGGAATAAAAAGACGCATTTGTTTTTGTATTGTTATACTTAAATAGACCAATTAATACCTGAATAAAGCAAATTATTGCACATAACCTCACTTAATCTTGTTCTCTAAAAAATGCGTATATCACCTATAATTTTATTAGAGCACTCATGATTGCCACAAATTAAAAATCATCTCTTATTAATCTTAAAATTCTTAAAACACGTCCTGTAAAACTGTTATAATAAGTTAAAAATTATAAAAATACAGTCATTGTGGTTCCCAGGCAGCATGTTTGATGACGTAATTGATGGTATTCTATTGAAATAAAGGATATTCTCAAAACAAAACTTTTTGTGTAGAGTTTTCAGAAAGATATTTATTTGGATATAATGGAGTTCTACATTTTTTTCAATCTACAGGGTGATTCAAAAATGTCGGACCATCACTTGTATAGTTTTTAGAATTATTAAGGTATTTTCCAAAATGCAATCAAATTTTTTTTGAAACTTCAAAGATTCTCCTTTTAACTTAACCTCACTTTTTGTCATAAAAAAATTTATAAGTTTTAATAATCAAACCTAAAATATGTACTGCTCTAGTTTCTATAGACTCCTCCTTTTGGACACGGTCTTGACTCCAGAATTGCAAACTTTCCAATATGTCACATGGCTATTAGTCCCCAAGCAGAAGATTCGCTTCAAATCTTCTATATAATTTATAACCATGGGGTATAAAAAGACACTTTTATTTTTGTATTGGTATACTTAAATAGTCCAATTAATACCTGAATAAAGCTTATTGTTGCACATAACCTCACTTAATCTTGTTCTCTAAAAAATGCATTTATCACCTACAATTTATATTTTATCACTCGTGATTGTCACAAATCGAACATCATCTCTCATTAATCTTAAAATACTCAAACACGTTTACTGTAAAACTGTTATTATAAGAAGAAGAAAAAAACTAAAACACGGTTATTGTGGTCTCCAGGCAGCCATATTGGGTGACGTAATTGACGGTGTTCTTGTTCTATTGTAATAAAAGATATTCTCAAAACAAAACTTTTTGTTTGGAGTCCTTAGAAAGATATTTCGTGTTTACGACTTAATCCGGTATTCACTAATTTTTATGAAAATCTAATGGTAAACCATTATTTCTAGACCCCAATCAAGAGAGATTTCGTCAATTCTGGGCCATAAATTTATTAAAGAATCAAAGCCATAAAAGGTTGTAAACACGAAATATCTTTTTGAGGACTTTGATAGTGCGAACTGAAATCGAATTTTGGGCATGAGATACGCAATTTTTTTTGTTTTGTTTTTTCCATAACTCGAATCTCTTGATTATTCGAACTTTTTTTGGCAAATGACAGTTCTATCAGTATTTACACGAACAACACAATAACTCCATGAATAATTAACTTGGTCACACAGTATAACGGCTACGAGGGTCGTTTAATTTTGAGTGTACCTCCCCTGAACCGCTGAACTCAACTCGTACGTTCTTCATTCATGTATAACGATGCATACAGGTTTTTTTTTGTTACTATACTATAGCATATCGATAAATAATTCCTGAAACATTTATATACATATATTCATTTATCTAAATACCTGAAACGACAAAAATATTAAAATTTTAAGTCAAAAATTATAAATTAAAGAAGAGATTAACAATTTTTGCAAAATTGTGAACTGTTCTAGCACAAATAAATTACAAAAAGTTTAAATTACAGACCAATTTTTGTGACATTTTCTTCGTTCACAATTTGTGGCGAGTCTTTCTGTTACTACTGATGGGTGGCGAATCTCCTCTTTCTGCTTCTCTGACCTACCTTTAATCCTGTTCTGTTCCAGAATTAGTGCAAGACTGTCTGAAACAAAGAGAAATCGATAAATTTGAACAAAAAAAGTTGCATCGTTGTCACTGTAAAAGGATGTTATAGTGTTCCTTTAATGAATGAATCTTAGTACATATTATGTAAATTCTACCAAAATGCAAATAAGCTAAATTGTGTTAGTTTTTGTTTAAAAATTACTAAAATTAGGAGAAAAATAAAGTTATTATAAAAAAGTCTATATTTTTTTACAATAAAAAGATACACCGAAGACGTGATAATTTAATTTATTATTATCAAATTAGCCCGTTCTTTTTTACCTGTTTCTTCTTTACAAAAGAATAGTAAACGCTTGGCAAAAATTTTTCATAACAAAAAAAATTAGGGAATAGTATATTAAAGAACGCGTTTTGAAAAGTCAATTTTGTGTCACGAATTCAAGTTTATAAAACGAGCGCGAGTTTTTATAAAGAATGAGTGCCACAATGATTTAAAAAAAAACGAGTTCTTTATGCTATTTTTTCTACTTTGCGCGTTTTACGTGATTTTTAAGTAAAAAGTTAATTATTTAATCGTTAGGGACTTTTGCGTTAATACTAGATAGTTGGTAATAAATGTCATTAAAGTGTCAATGAAGTTATTGAACTTTGAAATGTTTTCAAATTTGTCTAAAATTCTGTGTAAGTTACTAACAAATGTTTCTTTTTTACCTACCGTCTCGGTTATTAATTGAATACTCTAATTGGCATTAACACAGTAAGGAAAATCTCCAAAAACTTTGTAAAATTATTCCTAAATTACCACACTATTTGCGTTTCTCAGCGACTCCTTTCATCGTTATTTCAGCCCAAGCAGTGATACACACTTATCTAGCAAATAACTAGTAAATTATCAAATGCTGTGGGTGTTGTAAATCGCTAAATAAAGGTCAAAGCTTCATTTTAGTTTCAAGTTTCATTTTAAAGCTGTGCGTTCTAACCTCAAAAGTTTGTCGATTTTCCACTACCGCTTCTCTGCCCGCCCCATTTTCGAATATTTTATAGGTTAATTGCAACAAACACACACACAAAAACACTTTGTTGAGGAATACTGCTGGTCACCAAGTGCAACAAAATTTATTCGAATATAATTACTGTAATCTCAACGCTGACATAAACGTGACGTTATATTCCAGCGAAAGCATGTTACCCAGTATTACCAATTCTAAAACAGTAAATTGCACTAGTACTTGGTGCACGCAATTTGGGTGCGAAATTGGCTTAATAGCACCCAAATTGGAATCTGTTACCGACGTAAAGTAGAAAAAACATGTTAACAATTTAATTTTTTGCTTTACCACTTTGTCAACGTTTGAGACGTCACAATTCTAAATCCAGACTTGAACTCTCGTAAGCTTCACTTGGATGGCTGCGAGGGTTTGTATTCGCGGAGTTGTTGTTACCATCTGGCCGTCAAAGTTACATAATTTAGCCTTTGCTGTATCTGCAAAACTACTCAGAAGATGGAGCTATTGACTCATGTTGCTGCCACTCAACATTATAATCGTTACAGTTAAATAATAATAAATGAACAAATTTTTAAGTTGCTAAAACAGGTTTTTGGTTTATTAAAAATTAATAAATAACGTGAGAACAAAAAAAAATCTTAATGTAGTATCAAGTGACTTGATAAGTTGGAGTAGTAATAAATCCTCGGCTCAACACCCTAACAATTAAAGTAAATTTCTGACCTGGGTATTTGTTACCAGCTGCTTTAACCTTTAAGTCTCCATAATAGTCGCGTGCCAATTTTATGACGAATGTGCGGGTAAAACTTGATTCACCCGGTATATTGTTTTCAATTTGTTAGGTTAGGTTTCCTGACAAAAATCATGTTTTACTCTGATTATAAATTTAAATACACATCCGTTACACTTGATATGACCTTCAATCTGTGATTTTAGGTCAGTTCAACTCAAGAAGACCCAAAAGAGCAGTGCATAACCCAAAAGTTGTCAATTAACTTAAAACGACTTAACAACACTTATACATCATATCCAACCCAATCTGATAAAACTCCTGAAGAAAACACGTCCAGTTCAGACGAACATAGTGAACAAGTTCCAGATTTTCCACCTCCAACACCTCCTATAATGCTTCGTATCAATTCCCAAACTCTAACAAGTGCACCAACAGCAGATGGTGAGTCACATTTTCGGCTTCGTCTCGTGTGATAAAAAAGTTTTAGGTGGTCGAATGTTGGTTGGTGATGTTGTTTGGGGTAAAATCCATGGATTTCCCTGGTGGCCAGGAAAAGTACTAACTATAACAAATTGTGGAAATCAAGGTCCTCAAGCACATGTCGCATGGTACGGTTCCTCGACGTCGTCACTCATGCAGTGCGATCAATTGAGTCCATATTTAGAGAATTTTAAGGTGGGTTATTTTGTTGAGTGCGAAGCAGGAGTATGTTTTATAAATTTTTTTATAATTTAATAGATACGTTATAATAAGAAGAAAAGGGGACCATATAAAGAAGCTATTAAACAGGCAACACTGGAAGCGAAGGAAAATGCTGAATTAAGAATGAGACAGCCGTTGGGGAATTCACCTTCGCATAATATTATCCAACAAGTGGTGCCACCTGCTTTGGCTTCGCCTAGAGAAATTGATGTTGTATCATAATGAAGCATTTTTTTTCTTTATAATTTGATTCTTCATTTGTTGCTAGAAAACAAATGATGAATTGAAGGATTTCACAACTCTTAAATGTGTTGATAGCTACAAGTAATTTTGTCTACTGCGCATGTATGTAAGTACTTTTATATTTATACAAAAGAATTGTAAGCAGGCGTAACAACTTTTGTTCCATTTTTGGATTAAAATGTAAAAATTGACAAGTTTCTTGTAAAGAATATTTTTTGTGATAACTTTGGATAATTGTTTTTCATATTGAAGTGTTTTATTCAATATTTTTCTAGGGTTAAGTCATAGTTATTACTATCTGTTAAACAATAATCAATATATCTGTGATTTTATTCCTTTAGATACATATGTAAGTAGTAAAATTTAATTAATAAAGTCATTTGGTACTAAATTTTTTTTTCTAACAATAAACCATATGGTCAAGTTTATAAGTATGTTAAATTTTCAAAAGTGAATTTTAAGAAGAATTGGACGCGGAGCCTTATTAAACAACTATTTACACTCTCAAAATATCAAATATTGAATCGCTCGGAAATTATCGCCTGAGGGGAATTCTGACTGCCTCTTATAACGCGTGTTGATCTTCAATTTGTTTTACATTTCGTATTTTTATTTAAAATGTCATTTAAATTCTCCTAGAATCACAGAACTGTTGAAGGGCACAGCTGCACTTCTGTGATCAATTAGTAACGAAATGTTGACATAGTTGTCCAGTTGGACAATGATTAGTTATTCTACGCTTTGTTACATCGAAAACAAAGCTGGTTGACTGTATCAAGGCCAAGGCTACTTAATTTAATGACTGTTCACATCAAGGACGTTATATGACCAGGACGGAGGGTCGCCTATACTGTCAATGCTAAAATGTTGAAAGCATTCGCTCACTCCAAAGTAACCTTTTACGACTCTATTTCTCTCTCTCTCCTATACAAGGCAGAGGCGTAGTATGGCGTGGACGTAAGGTATATCTAACGTACAATTTGGAAAACGATTCTGTTAGTTGCTTCAACTGTTAAACTTAAGCAGGTGGGCTCAAAATAAAGTGTGTTTGAGTATAAATAAATATAAAATTAACATTTTAGATTGGAAGCTTCTCGTGGCGTGCACCAATTTATAAATCTAACGAGACGCTACTGGTTAGACATGCGTAGAATGGTCTACTTTAGTAACCTTTTATTGCTTAACGTGCATTGGCGCCGTTTTCACTTTTTTGAATTGACCCTCCGTCCTGATCATTCAACGTCCTTGGTTCACATAGTTTTTACGACTATTTTACTTTTACGACTTAACTGGCAAGCCTTACGCTCTACATCTCTTGGATAAAGAATATATTTAAATCTTTTTTGATAGCTTCTGTTTTTTTCTGCCGTGTCGTTGTTTTGAAGTTCTCTTAAAATCTTATTTTGCCTTCAAAACTAGTTTTGTTCTTTGTTTCAAGTGCGTTTAGAATTATTGTTTTTTTTCTTTTTTTCTCCAAATATTGTCTTTAATTTCTTTTAAACGTATTTTGTTTTCTTTTTTTCGAATTTTTAGAATATTTTTTCAGTCGTCTTTTGTTCTTCGTCTTCTTCCATATGTTGTTTACATAGTACTTCTGTGCATCATTTCTTCTATACATTGTTTTTTCAGCGAAACATCATTTTTCTATTTTAACTGCAGCCATTATTCGCGTTATTTTGTCGTTTTACTGGTTATTTTCTTTTTAATATCTTCTTTTTGTTTTCTTTTTTTACATTCTTTTAGAAACTCTTTGTTTTTGTTTGGAAGAGTCCCTTTCTTTCAAATGTCTTTTAAGTTTTCTTAGAAGCCTCTATTTGTTTTTTAAGCTTATAGATTCTTCATTTGTTCTTATTTTTCAGTTATCGCGTTTTAAGTTTTTCTAGAAGTTTTTCCAATGTTCACCAGTTTGTCTAAAATCTTCTTTTGTTCTTCATTTTTAAGTTTGGCAACAATTTTTGGTTGTTTTTGGTTCCAAAGTTCCAAACGTCATTTCTTATTTTTAAAAGCTTCTTTTGTTGTCTTCATCTTTTAAACGTTATTTTTTCTCCCAACTGTATAGTTTAACATTTTTCCATAATCTTCATTTGTTAATTTTTCTTCTAGTCATAGTTCTTTATTTCTTCTTTTAGTTCTTTTCTCTGGACGTTCTTCTCGATTTTCTTTTACTTCCAAATGTAATATTTCTTCTTTTTTTCACTTTCACTCTTTGGACTGTTAAGTCTACAATATCCTTTTGTTCTTTTTTAAAATTCTTCGGCAAGAATTCTTCAATAGTCATTTTTTGTTCTTCTTCTTCATCTTCCAAATGTTGTTTTCCAAGTTGTGCCAGCGTCTTTTTATTCTTTTTCTTCCAGAGGGCGTTATTTATTAATGTTGGTTTACAGAATTCTAGAAGTTTTCATTTCTAGTTTTTGTTCCTTTTTCCTTTTAAAATCTTCCTACATTGTTTTTTCTCTATTTGTTTCTCCAGTGCGTCCAGAACCAACTTTTAGTCTTTTTTCTGTTTTTTTTTTTGTTTCTTCTTTCATTCGAATTAAGAAAGGAACTAGCATCATTTGGAAAAGAACGTTTGGAAGATGAGGAAGTACAAAAGTAGAAAAACTATAAAACAAAAAAAAGAACAAAAGGATATTTTAGATAAACTTAGAAACTCACAAAATCAAGAAAAACTACGTCTGAATGAAAAAAAAAATTCTTATAGAAGAATTAACAAACTAAAATTGAAAGAAAGGGAAATAAGAATAGGGAAGAGAACTAAAAAGTTGCGTTTAGAACTTAAAAAACTTCAATTGGGGGAGAAAATCGTGGTTGAAGACATTTAGAGAAACTATAAAAACTACATTTGGAAGAAAAGGAGTTTCCAGAAGGAATCAAGGAGCAAGAATTGATGAAAGAAAAACAAAAAGCAATTAGTGCATAACAGCATGAAAAGCTACTTCTGAAAAACGACTGGAATAAGCTACAACAATCAAAAAATACATAACTGCGTGTGGACGAAAAAGAGGAAACGCGGGTTTTTCTTAAAAAAAAAGAAAACTGCCAAAAGATTCTAAACGAGCTAAACTTAAATAAGACTGGAACAAAAGAAAACGAAAGAATACTTTTAAAAGTAATAATAACAACTGAAGGTGAATAAAGTGAAAAACAAAAAAGGTAATACTGGAAAAAAACAGATGGAATAGGGAAAACTACGACTGTAAGAAAGAAAAGAATAAAAGAAGTTTGGAAGAACAAAGAAATGTTCTCGAGCAACTTAAAAAACAGCGATTGAAGAAAAGCAAAGAATAAACTGTATAATTGCAGTTGAAGGCAAAAAACATCATTTTGACGAAACAATAAAAAAACGATGTACGCATGGAAGAAAAAAAAGTACGATAACAATGAATTTGAAAGCAAATCTTAGAAGAAAAGAAGCACAAAAGAAGATGGTAATATGTACAACTTAAGAAGCAACATATGGAAACAAAAGACGACTAGAGGAGAATTGTAAAAACAGAACAAGTAAAGAAAACAGCTTTTTCTAGATAAAGTTGAAAATTAACAAGAATAAAAAAACTAGACTTAAAAGAATGTTAAAGACGTTTATTGGAAAAATAGGGAGATAATAAAAAGGGAAATTGAAAAACAAACGACAAACGAAATAAAGAACAAGGAAAACTACTTTTGAAGGCAAAACAGATTTTCTAAGAAGCTGCGACGGAAAAAAATGACAGGCAAAATTCTTTAACAGAATTTCAACTATAGATATGGAAGGAGCGAAACAAAGAAGTTCCTAGAAAAATTTTAGACCTGGCAATCGAAAAAAAAAAATAAATAAATAAATAAAAAAAATCAAAGGATTATTCTAAAGAAACTGAAAAAACGAATAGAAGTAAAATGTAGAAAAAATTTCTGAAATGAGGGTTTAAAAAATAAAAAACTGTTTTAAATATAAAGCATTTAAATTTATTTATTATAAATCCTGTATGTATATAATATGTAAAAAAGACAAAAAAACACAAAAACCTTGATATAAAAATGGCAGTCACAATAACAATATAATATATACAATTTAACACTATACAATAAAAACATTAACAAATGCCTTCACACCCTTAAACCTACTCGATCTATTTATATCCATTCATTTTGCTTGACTCAAGTAACAAAGACGCATCGCACATCATTCTTGCATTACTCCTCACCAAAAAGAACAAATGACACTCCTCGTATACAGTGAGTTGGACTCGAGCACAGACAAGACCATGAAGAACCGTAGCACGTTGAAGATCTAGCCAGCGTTGGAGGCCCAATTCACGTTCGCGGATTGTAGTACCAAGAGCGACATCTGACGGTCCCCATAGACAAAACTCAAGGATAGACTTGACTTGGGTGAGAGTGACTGCACGTTCGTTGTTAAGAAGGGATTGGAGAAGAGGAGTGGTCTTCGCTGAGGGTTGGAGAAGAGAGAGAGCTTTAGAGGCACACATGCATAATGTACCCAATGGGGCGGCGGTGGGCGTGAGGTGGAGGTCTTCCCCAAGTCTGGAAAAAATAAAGTCTGTAAGAACAAATACGGTATGGTACACGGGGTGTTTACCCTTGCAAAACGCATAATCTTTGATGAGTGTCTTTGTCCATTTCTTTGCAAAGGACGAAACTGTTTAGGGATAATGACAGTTCTTCAATTCCTTGTGCTTGAAGAATTTTTAAAGCGTTGACTAATTGAAGCATGATGAAACTTGCGTCTTTCCAGGTTTCTTCAGTGTTTTGGGTGGCTTTCTTCAAATTTTCGCCGTATGTTTCAATTGTGTTTACTTGAAGCCATGGTAAAACAGATACAGTTGCTGGAAGAAAAGAAGAAATTATTAAAATGTTGTTGGAAATGTCGAGGAATGACAAACACTTGTATTTGTTAAGAAAAATAATGGGAAGAAGAATAATGGGAGATTTAAGAAGATTTGTAAGAAAAACAAAGAAGTACAAGAAAAATTCGTCTGAAGAAAAGTGAGGAACAAAAGAAGATTCTAGAAGAACTTGAAAAACAGGAACCAGAAGAAAAATATAGAAGAAGGAATGAAGAAAATGAATGAAAGTACAAAAAGTACAACTGAAAGAAAAAGCACACAAAAACTATTACTGTAACGAAAAAACAAGAAATGTTAAAGTTGGAAGAGAAACAAAGAACAAGAAACTACGTTGGAAAGAAGATTTGAGATTCTAAACTTGTATAATGACGATTGAAACTAAAAGAACAATAAAGGAATGAGTTTTTATGGGCTTACAAAACAAAGAGTGAAGAAAATAGATAAAACACTAAAAAATAAAAAAAGAACAAACAAAATTACAAATGTATCTATACGAGTATAAAAAGACATACGAAAGAAGTTTCTAACTTGAAAACTACAAGTGGAAGATAAAGAACAGACAATTTCCATATTCTAGAAAAAAGATGAATTGAAGAAAGGAAGAAGACAAGATTCTAATAGCAGCTGAAAAAAGGATTGGAGAAAATATAGAATAAGAAATCTACGTTTAGAAGAAATAAACAATCAAAAAGACATAACCATAAACAGACCATAAGAGTGTAAAAAACATTGATGTAGGATTGTAGGGAAAAAAACCTGTAACAACCACTGGAAAGGCTCAATAAAATAAGCAAAGGAGTTTCTAGGTGAAAGAATTTGAAAAACGGCACTAAAGAAGAAAAAACAACGAAAAACTACAAATGAAAAAAGAAGAAGACAACTATGTGTAGAAGAACAAGAAAAACTTTAGGAGATTCTAGAGATTTTAAAAATAAAAACTGGAAGAAATCCAGAAAGCGGGAAAAAGTAAATAAAAATTCTAGAAGAAGTTGGAAGACAATTTGAATAATAAAAAAAACAAAAAATGATGCTATAACAGCTTAACAAACAACGAGTGTAAGAGACAAAAACATGAAAAACCACAAAAGTTCTAGAGGAACAAAAAGTCTGAAAGAAAATAAAAAATATACTGGAAGTACTTGAAAACGATGAATAAAAGCGTCCAGTGGAAGACAAATAAAGAAGATTGACTGATCCACAGAAGGAAGACTGTGACAACAAAATGTTCTAGAAGAATTTGAAAAAGAAGGATTTGAAGAAAAAGATATGTTTAAAAGAAATCAAAAAATTAAAATTGGAAGAAAAAAGACTACGTTTGGAAGAAAGATATAAAGAAATGCGGATTCTAGAAGAAACGCTTGAAGAGAAAAGCGAACAAAAGAAGCTTTTAAAACTGAAAGCATTTGAAAAATCACAACTGAATGAAGGTAAAGAAGATCAAAAGACTATTTCAGAAGAACCTGGAAAACGACGATTTTTAAAAGCATAAAATCCGACGAGTATACGAGATAGAAAAACGGAAAGAACAACTACTGAAAAAACGAAGAAAAATAGGGATAAAAGCTATAACTGAAGGGAAATATGACACGAGAAAAATTACGTTTGGGGTCACAAGAAAAACAAAAGAAAGTTTTAGGAAAAAAGAAGTTGAAATACGATGAGTGAAAAAGTCAGAAAAACCAAAAACTTTCTAGATGATATTAGATATAAACGCTCTAGAAAGGTTGGATTTGGAAAATAAACAAGAAGAATTAGAAACATAAACAAAGATTCTAGAAGAGTTTGAAAAAAGAAGAATAAAATAAAATTATATATAAGTTCAAAAAACAACGAGTGCACGAGAAAGAAGAAAGGAAAACAATAATTACAAGTTAAAGAAGAAGAAACAAAGGTTATGGAAGAAATGGAAAAGATGCTTGAAAACAATAAACAAAGATTAATCTAAAATAATTTGAAAACGACAAGTGACAAAGACGACTGAAAGAAAAAAATAATAAAGAAGAATGGCACAAAATTGGCACAATTTTTTTTAGAAGAATTTGGAAAACGAAGATTGGAAAAAAACAATAGGAACGTTTGGAAGGAAATAATTCCAGAACAGAATAAAAAATATGATTGTAAAAAAATGAGAAAGTTAAAGAAAAAAGATTTTCTAGAAGAATGCGGAAGACAACTACGGCAATAGAAAGACCGGAAAAAGTGCTTTAAGATTTTAAAAAACGTCAAATAAAAGAAAGAAAAGATGAAAAAGTAATTTGAAAATAAAGAAAGAACAAGGAAAACTACATGTAAAAAACGATGAATAGAAGAAAAAGAAGTAGAAAAACTGTGTTTGGAAGAAAGAGAAAAACTAACATGGAAAAATAAAATTGTCATTTGGAAGGGAAAGAATAACAAAGAAAATAGAAAAAATACTTTAGAATTACAGAAAAATGAACGATCTAGAATTAAAAAGAAGATTTTTGAAAAAATTACGACTGAAATGAAAACAAGATAATATTCTAGGAAAACTTAAAAAAAGACGTTTAGTATGAACAAAAAATCATTTACGTTTGAAAAAAAGGAGAATAATTTAGAAGAACTTTGAAAATAATCTTTGGAAGAAAAGGAACAATAGGACAACCAATGTTTTGAGGAAAAAAAAGCCAAAAATTATTCGTGATGATTTGAAAAATGATGTTCGATATTAAGAAACTAGAGGTAAAAAATTCGAAAACTGAACCTTAAACACAAAAAACAAAAGAAAATTTTAGAAAATCTTAAATAACAACTTTTTAAATATGCCTGGAAGAAAAAGAAGAAAAGAAGCTTTTAGAATTAAAGAAGCGAAATGTGACGGCTAAAAGAATTATAAAAAAGTCGTTGTCTAATGTTCAGTTAAATTGTTGTTAAGATCTTTCCAAATGGCGGTCAAAATTTAAAAAAAAGAAAAAAAACACTTTCTAAAAAGACCCTCCCAAAAAATTTCGTCAAAAACCAGATTTTTTAAGTATAACTCACCTTGAATCAACTTATCTTCTTCACTTCCATTCCCCACAAATTTTTCTGGTACCAAATCACTAAATTCCGTAATTGTCATAAGACTACAAGTCCCCAAAGCCAACGTACTCGACGGTACTGCTCCAGTGTTCACTACAAGTGTCACGTGTTGGGTATTCCACACTGCTTGATGGAAAGTTCTACATCCAACCACAAGAGGCTGAGATGTAGATTTTACGGAAAAATCAGTCCATCTTAGATTGGACAAACTCTTCAGACCTCTAAGTGCTGGTTGAACATGACTGGTTTGTTGAATCTGCAAAATAAAGAATTATTTAAGGAGAAGAATCTCAGTTGGTTGTACTGACATTTTCAAGAACTTGTGCAAGAGCTTCGTGGTTGGCAACAATGACAGCTCCGTAGTTATCTTCTAAGTTTTTATGAACGATACTTCGACCTTTCCGGGAACGAAGTTTATGAGTGCGACCGTTTTGGATCCAGTCGTGATCATCTTCAGTTACCTGAAATTAAAAATATCGAGTGGTGTCCCTCCTGCTTCGCTTTCGGCAAAATATTCACCTCTGACTCACTTCCATAGAAACTATAAGGTGAGTAAATCTCTGATTCAGTCTCACTTCCACAATACGTCAAGGATATTGATCTTGGTATATTCCCAAATTTGAAATAATCCCCAGATACATCAATACTACTCTCCGACCTCTTACTCAACCTCACACTCTTCTTACTCGTTGGACTATTTTTATGTGGACTAGAATCAGAATCGGGAGAACTCGATCTTCCACTATTGATATAATCATAGACATTCTCTCCACCATCAGAACCATCAACTGGTTCATAATTACTATGTTTTTGTTGTTGAGCTTCACGTTCTCTCATACTTGCAGTTCTTTGTGGTTTATTTGGAACAATTGCAGATCGGACTTCACCGATATTTGCATACACTGTTTCAGTTTTCTTAATAGAGACACCATCAGAGTATTGCTTCTGTTTGGTGATGATCTCTACGGATTTGGGTGGATGTGGAAGAGGTTTGTAGGATAAGTCGTCATAACGAGGGGGCGGTGGAGGTTTTTTCGGGACGAAACTTTCGTAGTCGTTGCCGTCAGAGTAACGGACGTTTTGGTAGTCGCCTTTGGGGACAACCTAAAAAAAATACAGAGGATATTGATATAACAATGAGTCTATGTAAAAATTCTGCTTTGAAACCGGTTATAACGACTTGTGATTTTAAATTAAAAACCTGTAGAGTGTAAGAAAGTAATATGAAGCAGGAACACATATAACGTTAGACTACCCACGGATAGATAGCGTTCCGAATCGTTCAATATCCGTTATTTCCAAAGAATTGATTCCCCGCTCTCCAGAGAAGTCGTATCCGGTACTTTTCCCGGACTACACTGTTCTGAGAAACTGCTTCCGTTTCCTTCGTACTTCACGCATTTCCCAAGTACCGAAAACCGCTCCCGTCTAGCAGATACTTGGCGCATTTGCTAGGTACTTGACAACGCTTCCGTTCCCCAGGTACCTGGCGCATTTCCTAGGTACCTGACAACGCTCTTGTTCCACAGGTACCTGGCGCACTACTTCCTAGGTGCCTGAAACGGCTTCCGCCCCCCAGGTATTTGGCGCATTTCCTAAGTACCTTAAACCGCTTCCGTTCCCCAACTACCTGGCGCATTTCCTTAGGTAACTTCCAACGTTTCAACGCGTCCGTTCTCCAAGTACCTAGCGCACCTCTTAGGTACCTGAAACCGCTTTCGTTTCCCAGGTACTTGGCGTATTTCCTAAGTACCTGAAACCGTTCTCGCCCCCGAGTTGCTTGGCGCCATTTGCCAAGCACCGAAACGCTCACCGAAAGCCGGAGTTAATTAATTTTTGTTCTTGTTTTAGAAACGCGGAGTTATTGTTTTGTTTTAGTAACCCGAAATTATTAATTTGTTCTTGTTTATTTCTTTTGTATAGAATTGTTTAATTATTTTACCTTGAATAAACATTTAAGAGGAATTGGACTTTAATTACAACGGAACCCTGGCCCCGAAAACTAACCCGGACTAACCCTGCATTGTAACGAAGCGTTTCCATATTTACCGAACGGAGCAAGATAAGACTAATATCGGACCGCGACGTCATCCGAATACGTCATGCCACTTCCAATGCCATGACGTAAGCTGTCCACTACCGACAGGCCACCACTAACGCCTTCCTTCTCTTCTCCTCTCGTTTGTATATATTGCACTTTGCCGCCACCAGAACTTCACTTGTGGGCGCATTTACCTCGCAAGTGACTTCCCCCAGACCCTGCCACCGCTGGTGCATCAACCCAGTGGCTTCCTTCTTCCTGAAACCGCTATCTACCGTGCATTAACTCGTGGGTACTCTATCACTTCTCGACGGGTACTCGCGGCGAATTAATCGACACGTGGGGGACGCGCTACCAAAGACGACCAAGCTGGAGTGTCGACTTCAGCAATGTCACCGTTTTATCAAGACAGGATTTAGTTTGTTATTAAGAAATTTTATTTTATTGTACACCGTTCAAAGGTCAAGTTCTATCACGCAAAAAGAGCAGTTTTCAACAATAATGGTAGTTTTATCCCGACTCATCACGTGTTATTACCTCTACTCGTGCTCCATTGAGCTCCGATGGATGCACAATCACCAATCTCGGCTTCGGCATTGGTGGACCCTCTACAACATCCTCCCCCTTCACTTCCACTTTACTTCCTCCCATCCTTAAAAACTTCTTCAACGAGAACCTCCCCTTCTTCCTCTTATCATCACACGCCAAACTATCAGTAGACACTGATAACAACTTCCTTGGAGCTGGCTCTGGAATCTCCTCTCTAAATTTCGGACTACACGACGACGCCCTTTCACGTTTTTCCTTCTCCCTCACAACCGGTGAGTCACCCTTTACCAAATTCGCATTTCGGGTGTAAATCTCCCCTTCGGGTGGTTTTGGCGCTCTTCGTTTATTCAAAGCACGTGAGCCGATATCTGATCCGTTTGAGTTCTGTTTAGTGAGAACGGGTTTTGCTGGGATTTTCGGTTTGTCGTAGAGAAAAGACGTGGGTGGCTCGATTAGCGGAGGAGGTGGGGTTAAAGGTAGTGCTGGGGGTTCGGTAATAGGGGGATCAGCTCGGCCATCGGGTTCGCCTGCTTGCTCTCGACTAGATTTCGGTGGAGGAGGCGGAGGTAAATGGGAGGTTTCGTTATTTAGAATTTGGGGAATTTCTGGTTTTGGTTTCGGGTTTTTAGTGCTGAGTTCAATTTTGGCAGTTGAGGTTTGGTAAATTAGTGGTTTTTCGTGGTCGCGTTTGAGGGCAGGAGTGCGGGAAAGATTGATTTTCCGTTCAGGTTTGTTATCGATGTTTTCTTTGTTTGCAACACTTAGAACGATTTCTTTTTGGATCTTTTTGCGACTCATGATTTGGATTGGGTTTTTGCTGTTTTCTAAAGTTTCGGTGATTTCATCTAAAAGTGATTTTTCTTCTTTATCTTCATTTTTCGTATATGATTTTAGAACAACACTAGTTTGTTTCGTTTCAGGAACAGTTTCTTTGTTTTTTGATATCGGTATGTGTGATATAGTTTTGATAATTTTTTTAGGTTGATTTTCTTCACCAAATGGTGTTACTGATACTAAAAGTGTTTGTTTACGACCGGAAGAATCAACTAGAGGTTTTCCTAATAAAAGTTGAGTTGTTTTTTTCACAATGACTTCATCTTTTAAATTAGTTGTATTAAAATCTGTGTTTTCTTTAGTTATCCTTTTCAATTCTTTTTCTGTTTCTTCTTCTTCTGATTCAGCAACAAAATCTTCTTCACTTGATACACTGTCGTTGCAATCTTCATCTTCTGATTCCCAATCTTCACCTCCATAACCAATAATCTCGGTTAAATCTTTCGTAAAACAAACTGTTCTTTTTGGTCTAAATTTTGTTGAGTTTTTTATTATTCCTTCGACTTTTTCATTTGATATTAATGTGATTGGTTTAGGTTTAGGACGTTCTGCGTGTTCATCTTTTGATTTGAAACAATTGGAACACAGTTCTTTCTTCCAAGCATTCTGGACAAAGTTCTGACAGATTGCTGAAGACATTCTTGCTTATTTCTGAAACAAAAAATAGATTGTTGTATATCTAAATAACGAAAAAAATTAAAAAATGTTTAATAAATAATTAATAAAACAAATAGGAGATAGGACAAATGGAATAAATAGTAACCATGACACTCTTACTGCCTTAACAAACCTTCGAATAATCCTAGGAAGATCAATAACATGACATTATCACTATTAAATTAAACTTTGCTGTGAAGATGAAGAGATAGATAGTAATCATTGATTCTATTCAAACTAACTTTCGTATCAAAGTTTTCTCTACCAAATATTTTTGCTACAGTACAATTATTTTGCTTGGCGTTTCAACTGTTGATGACCAGGTTGAATGGTAACAGTAACAGCGTCTTAATAATGAACCTTTGGGAGTGAGTGAACTATATAAATGGATATAAACTTAGTACACTTAATACTAATACTATTACATCAAACTTTAGAAACCTCCCAGGAATACAAGGCACAAGATTGTCATCATTAATTGGTGTGAAAAGCAGGAGAAAGAAAATAGCACATCTCTACCAAATGTACGTATAACGGAGGCTATATATTGCTTTTGCCACCACCGATATTTGCATACTTATGGGAGCATCAACCCTGTAGGTAGCCACCCCCAAACCCCTCTGGTGCATTAACCCAGGGATCCTCCTCTCCGATATAGCTACCCACGGCGCATCAACCCGCAGGTAGAATCCTCCTCTCCCACGGCGCATCAACCCGTAGCTAGAATCCTCCTCTCCACCGCAAGTACGAGCCGCCGAAGTCGACGACGAGGAACCGAGGACGAAGAGCCGAGGACGAGAAGCCGCCGACGCTCTAATAAACCCCATTGAAGCCGCTCTTCTCTCTCTCTTCGTCCCCAGGACTCCCACACAGAAACAACCGTTATACAATTTTTGTACAAAGTACTACTAACAAAACAGTTGGAATAAGAAAACTGATTAAGATAGTCGGAGTTTATGTTTGGTTAAGACAAAAAAAAATATTTATTTAATTACGAGTAAGATAGTCAAAGAAAAAAATATTTTTTACAATTTCAAGGAAGACAGTTAAAGGGTAGAAAAGTAATTGAATGTACAACATACATTTAATTAGGACAGTCGAGAAAGATAGGAAAAAAGTTGTGTTAAGAAGACAGTCATTTGCCATCGATCTTAAGAAGATAGTCAACAGAAATAATTAATCCATACATTGTACACATTACTACTAATAAGACAGTTGGAATGAGAAAAATAATTAAGACAGTCAGAATTTTATTGTGTCTGTTTAAGATGGAGAAAAAATTATTTATTTAATTACGAATAAGATAGTTTAAGAAAGAGAACATTTTGTTATTCGATAAAGTCAGCTGGAAAGTAGAAAGAAATTTATTTTATCTAAATAAGACAGTTGGTAAAATGCCTTTTGTTAAAACAGTCGCAAAACAGATTTATTTGTCACGACTTTAATAAGACAGTCGAAATGAAAATAACGAGCATGATTAAGACAGTCGGAAGCTTATTTTAAACTAGTTAAGACAGTTTAAGAGAAAAATAATATATCTAATTACGACTAAGATAGTCTAGAAAAGAAATTATCTTATCAGAATAGAGCAGTCTAGAATGATGGAAATATTTTTATATAAGACAAATATTAAAAATAAGACAGTTAAAAATAAAAAAACTTATATTAGGACAGTCGCTAAAAAGATATATTTGAGAAAAACGAGAGTGATGAGGATAATTGGGGGTTTATTGCATGTTAAGTTAAGACAGTTAGAGAAAAAAATAATCAGTTAGAGAAAAGAATAAAAAAAATATCTAATTACGACTAAGATAGTCTAAGGACGTAAACTTTTTTGCATTTCAATGACAACAGATAGTAGGAAAAAAAGTGTGTTAAGATAGTCGCAAAACAGATTCATTCAAGACAGTTGTAGAATAATAATAATAATAATTTTATATGAGAGTTGGAATGAGAAAAACGAGCATGACTAAAAGAAACTGGAGTTTATTGTATGTTTAGTTACGACAGTTAGAAAAATAAATTACGACTAGAATTATCATATTAAATAAAAACTAAGATAGTCTAAAGACAGAATTTTTATTTTTTATTTTGATGAAGACAGTTGGGTAAGAAAGAAAATGTCTTATTTAATTACGACAGTCGGGAAAGGTAGACATATTTTAATAGACAAATAATAAGACAGTTGGGAAATAAGAACTTGTATTAAGACAGTCTCTAAAAAGATTAATTTGTCATAGACATTATTAAGACAGATTAAGAGAGAAAAATAAAAAATGCTACTGTTAATAAGACAGTCGAAATGAGAAAAACTAGCATGATTAAGACAGTTGAGAGTTTACTATATATCTATTTAAGACCGCTGGAAAAAAAATCATCTACCTAATCACGAGTAAGATAGTCCGAAAAAGAGTTTTTTTTCGGTGAAGAGATAGTGTACGAAAGAAAAGTCGAAATGAGAAAAACTGGCATGATTAAGACAATTGGAGCTTTATTGTGTAAAAGCATTTTTGCGAATTATATTTTTTTTTATACGTAGTAAACTAGGCACAACTTTTTTTTTTGTAATTAAACTTTAGAAAATATAAGGTCTATAACAACTTTGAGTTTCATACGTTCCTATAATAAGATTGACATATTTACGAGCTTCGGACACATAAACCATTTACCCCGATAAGCTTAACGAATTGCCGAACAGACTTAAGAGTTTTTGGCGGCTGAACCTTCTGTCTCAGACCATATGTAAAACAGTTGGATTTTAGCCAGCAGCCGGGGTGGTTAATTTGTGTTAATTTGTGCAATTAGTTGAAATAGTTGTTCTTTGTGTGGAAAGGTGAGTTTATCACAGAGCAATCCTTCTATTCGTGTAGTGAGCTTTTAATTAAGCTATCATTTATTGGTGTTTTAAGTTTTACAATTTCTTTTTGTGTCGTGAAGTTATTTAATTCAATACCAGAGCTTTTGAGATACAAATGTCTATCATCGGTAGGGTGAGTCCAGTAGCAATTAGCTTGGTATTTGTTTAATGGTTAATGTATTAATGTTATGACTTTGAATAACGGTTATCCAGTTGTTGGATATGAGTTGATATGTTTTTATAAAGTTGAGTATAAATGGTTAATTCTTAATTTTACAACGTTGAGCCTTGATATATCAAGTTAATCTAATTAAACTGTCCATCCCTCTTTTCCGCCCGCTAGGTACTATTTAGGGCGGTTAGGTATGGGAAATTGCTGACACTGTCCATTGCACATTTAGACCTAGCGCATCATGACGGCCCCGGGTGAGTCGACAGGTAGCGCCGGCTCCCCCAGGTCTGTGGTTTTGTTTTGTGATGAGTTACTGGAACGGTCACCAGTTTATGACACCCATTGCACACCCAGGGCTAATTGCAGGTTAGTCGCTGGAAGAGAGGTGCCAAAAGGTGGCCATTGCACTCCCAGATCTCGGTGTTATTGCTTAGAGGGGTTGATTGGGTTGGACCTCACAACTCTATGAAGAGGACAACCATTGCACGCTCGGGGCATAACGTACTTTGTAGTCGAGTGGTTTGTCAAAAGAGCTCCATTGCACTCCCAGCTGCTTGCTCTTTGCGTTTTATGTTTTGTTGGCTTAGAAAGGCTGATTGGATTAGTCCCCACAACACCATGAAGAGGACGGCCGTTGCACGCTCGGGGCATAACGTTGTACCTTGCAGCCGAGTGGACCATCAAAAGGAGACTATTGCACTCCCAGCTGCTCTGTTCTAGGCATGTTTATTGTTTTTCGTAGAGAGGTTGATTGGATTGAACCCTACAACACTATGAAGAGGGCAACCATTGCACGCTCGGGGCATAACGTACTTTGCAGTCGAGTGGTTTGCCAAAAGGAGTTTATTGCACTCCCAGCTGCTTGCTCTATGTTTTTTTTATTAGGCCACTGGGTGGGGTACCGCTGACACCGTCCATTGCACGTCAGGGGGTCCTGTCCGATAAGGGCTTAAGGCCACTGGCAGAACTGGATCTCGGTGAAGAGATAGTGTACGAAAGAAAAGTCGAAATGAGAAAAATTGGCATGATTAAGACAGTTGGGGGTTTATTGTATTTCTAGTTAAGACAGTTGGAGAAAAAAAAATCTAATTATGACTACAGATGAAAACTTATTTGCATTTCTATGAAAATAGCTGGAAAGTAGTAAAAAAATATCTCTGAAAATTTGTAAATACTGTAAAAATTGTAAATAATTGTATTTAGCAACTACATCGAGCTTTAAATTTCTAAAATTTCCTTACTATTATCGTCTCTTCTCGTGACTGTCGATGTCGTATTTAACAGACATCCAACTAACATTTCCCGTTAATTATCGTTTAAATAATTATCCATTAAATTCTACAATTTACATAACACAGTTTTACATTTGCTCACTTGTTATATAATACATAGTTGCAGATAATTTTTATTTATCCTGGATTTTTATTTATTTCTTTTCTAATAACATAAACCTTGAATTACATAAATTGGCACAATTTTCCACTAAAACCCATAAAACAATTTTTTACCGTAATTTTATTAACCGCTTCACGGCATATTAATTTTAATTCGATTCCACCAATTATACAAAATTACGAGTCACTGAATTTATCGAAAATAGTCCAAACAAAAGTGAAATGAATAAACATTTTAACTAAACCTACTCAAAAACAGTCACATTCCTTTTCATTCATTTCAATTTGTCCCAACATAACAGAAATGTTTTAATTGTGACAGGTGGCCATTCTGACCACTCCTTTTAACACATCCATCTTCAAGTGGCCATTTAGGTCACCAAACCGGTACAAAAATCTCATTTCATAAAATATTGTACAAGTAAAAGTCGTAAGCATCATCTAATTAATCTCAATTTTTTTATATTTCTCTTTTAGCATTAGATATTGATAAGTTTTCTGTAAAAAATTGTTGACGTAAGTAGTGGAAATAATTCAACAGCTAGAAGCCAATCCCTGAAGTGTATTACATTATTTAACTGTTTACTAACCAATGACAAAACAAAATCTAAAATAAGTCACAATTTTTCGACTGTTTTAATTAGATCTACAATGATTTTTTTAACTCTTATTTTTTTTATTAGTTACCTAGTAGAGTGGGCCAAAAAAAACCGATTATATATTTTTTAACTTCCGACACTGAAATATTCGTTCCTTGGCACATTTAAAAAATGCTTTTTCAAGATGAGCTCTTAATTTTAATAGGAAAGACTCCCTCATCGCAGTTTTCCATTTTTTTTTCAGTTCCATATGGTAAAATCCATATCTCGTTACTACTTGATCGTACAGAAAAAGTTTATTTACATTTTTTGTAGGAAATTTAATTATTTAAAAAAGACATCTTACAATTTTTTTTATAACTCTTACCGTTTAGAAGATATCAAAGGTCAAAATTTGAAGAATTTAGCAAAAATTTCTTTTTCACTTCTAAATTTTATATCTCGTAGATAAATCAATATTATAAAGTGCTCAACATACGGTTTTGTAGGAAATTAAACGCTCTTCAAAAAAAGTCGTTTCTGGTTATTCGATTACTTCAATCATTTAAAAAAAATTGGAGATTTAGTATAAAATTTTGGTTTTTAAAATGCGAATATCTTCTAAATGGTTAGAATAATCAATTAACCACAAGAGACCTTTTTTATAAAACGTTTATTTTTCTACAAGGCTATATGTTGCGCATTTTATAATATTTATTTATCTGTGAGTTATAAAATTTAGAATTAGAAAAGGAATTTTTGTTAAATTCTTCAAACTTTGACCTCTGATATCTTCTAAATGGTAACAGATATAAAAAATTGTAAAATAACTTTTTTGTAGATCGTTTAATTTCCTACAAAAAATGTAAATACAAATTTTCTGTACAATCAAGTAATGACGAGATATGGATTTTACCATATAGAACTAAAAAAAAAAACTGCGATGAGGAAGTCTTTCCTATTAAAATTAAGAGCTCATCTTGAAAAAGCATTTTTTAAAAGTCCCTAGGAATCAATTATTCAGTGGCGGAAGTTAAAAAAAAATAATCGATTTTTTTGGGCCATCCTATTACCTACACTTAAAACATTTTTTATTTTTGTTTTTATGACTGTCTTTAAAACTATTGTATCCTCTTAACTGCTTTATTATTAGTATTTCTTACTGCAGCAATTTTCTTCTCTACACTATCTTAATCATAATTAGATTTTTTCTTCAACTATCTTGACTGTCTAAACTTTCGACTGTCTTACTATGCTCATTTTTTTGGTTTTAGCTGTCCATCTTATTTCTGTTTTCTATTTTTTTGTTTTTTTGGCTGTATCCTCTAAACTGTCTTATTATTAGTATTACATACTTTTTTGTGCGATCAGTTGTTTTTATCAGTTTACTGTGCCTGTTTCCACGACGGTAGGTTGCTGTTACCGTTTTGTTACTGGTTGCTACGTGTAACAAAACGGTAAGTAATTCACTTACCGTTCAGTGAACGGTAAGCAATTAAATCTAAAAAAAAAACAATTTTGCGATTTATTTATTAAAATTAAATATACAATTATTATAATTAATAGTAGTAATACCACTCGCATTTGAGTTTCTAGTGTTAATAGACAAACTTTCCGACGTAGAAGTCCCAGGTTGTTGTAATAGTCCACCAACATCGCTGTGTAAAATTTTATGAGCAAATTCAATTTTGTTTTGGAGGGAATCTTCCACGTAACTCTCGGCCACCGTTGATGAACGCCACCCACCATGTCTTTTTACTCCCAACACATCAACTCCGTTATTCGCCAAAAGTGTAGCCGATATGCGTCGAAACGAGTGTCCAGTAAAACCTTCAGGGGCTTGCAATTTTAAATACTTTGCAGTTTTTGACGGCCACCCTCCAACTGTGCCTTTTCCTGTGACTTGCCTAGTGCATTTGCCATTTCGATAGTTCAAAAAAAAATGATCTGACGTTGGATTGCTTGGTCGAATTCTTATGTATTTTCGAAGTATTTCCAAATAATGAACTGCTTCATTTTCTTTATTAATAACTGTAAACGTTCGCTGAATATTCGTTTTTGTATTTGGAATATTTACTGTAAACATTTCTTCATGTTCTTCTATGTCACTCATTTTAATATTGTACAATTCCTCTCGTCTACAAGCGCCCGATACTTTCAATATCATTGCTACCTGCAAATATATTGTTTCCTTAGAACTCAGATGTGACACCTCATCATCTACAACATACCTTTTGAATTAAAAATTGTTCGTCTGGGGCTTCATTCAAGAATTTTTTTATGTCTTCTTTGGTAAAAATTTTAGCCTTCTTAGACCGATATCCAATATTCTTTCTCTTAAGATAAGTAATTAATGTAGCAAACTTAAAAATATCGATAGCATCATGGAGAAAAATTGTACTCTTCAGCATAGAATACTTCGCTCATAAACTGCCTTCGGCCTTCAAGTGTCCACTTCTCACCACAAAATACGCTAACAAGCTCTTTTCATTTACAGAAATCTTCTTTGCTTTACGCCATTCCTTAAACAACTTGTATGTCTGTTCATATCGGGCTTTAGATTTTTCTGGAATTATTGCCGAACATCCTTCTTGCCAAGCGTCTTTTAAATCATCCGGTAGATCATCACTATCGCTCATATTTGCTTCGAAAACTGAACCACAAAACAGAACTATGTAGGAATGATTGTATCAAAAAGACAATTTTACTTGTTTGGAACAAAACCATTGCAACCATGGAACAGCCACCCAAAGTTTTCAGTTTCAATCTTCCCGATTATCACAAATGTATTGATATAAATTATTATTATTATTATTATTATTCTAGAAACTCCAATCGCGCAAAAAACGTTATAAGCATGTCGAACGTTAAGAATTACCGTTCTCAGACAATAATTGGAGTCGTCGCTTCGCTCCTCCTCCAAAAAAATGGTCTTCGAACGGTAAGCATTCCTTACCGTTCTCCATACTTAATATAGTATTTACCGTCTGTCTTAATTAGATATTTATTTTTTCTGACTGCGTCATTGAATCAAATTATGTTGCGACTGTCCGAGTTTTTTCCATTAATTGTCTTACTGCTTTATTAAATGAAAAGAATATTTCGATCTGTTAATTACTTTTCTCCTACTCCTCAACTGTTTTCATCGGAAAAGATTTCTTTTGCAGACTATTTTACTCATAATTATAGATGACTTTTTTCTCCAGCGGTCTTAACTAGATATACTTACAGTAAACTCTCAACTGTCTTAATCATGCTAGTTTTTCTCATTTCGACTGTCCTGTGAGTAGCAGAATGTTTTATTTTTCTTTCTTAACCGTCTTATAATATCTATGACAAATTAATCTTTTTAGAAACTTTTCTTATTTAATGTGACTGTCGTAACTAAATAAGATAATTTTAGTTTAGTTTTACGACTGTCCTAACACAAGTCTTATTTCTAACTGTTTTGCTGTTTAATATAAACATTTTTTTATATATTCCGACTGTCCTAATTCAGAGTATGTTGATCAATTTTTTTTCTACCATCCAACTGTCTTCATAAAAATACAAAAAAACTTTTTTTCTACTTTACGTCGGTAACAGAGTCCGATTTGGGTGCGGTAATAGCCATTACCGCACCCAAATTGCGTGCGGTAACAGCTAGTGCAATTTAGTGTTTTCGGATTGGTAACACCGTGTAACACGCTATCGCTGAAATGAGACATCACGTTTCTGTGGGCGATGAGATTACAGTAATTATATTCGAATAAATTTTGTTGCACTTGATGACCAGCAGTATTCCTCAACAAAATGTTTTTGTGTGTGTGTGTCGCAATTAATCTATAAAATATTCGAAAGTGGGGCGGAACAAGCGGCGGTGGACATGCGATAAACTTCAGCTTTTGAGGTTAGAACAGCGTTAAAGTGAAACTTGAAACTAAAATGGAGCTTTTGGCCTTTATTTTGAGCATTTACAACCCCCATAGCATTCGATAATTTACAAGTTATTTGCTAGATGAGTGTAAAAATTACGTAAAACACGTAAAGTAGAAAAAATAGCATAAAGAACTAGTTTTTCAAAGTCATTGTGGCACTCATTCTTTATAAAAACTCGCGCTCGCGCTCGTTTTATAAACTTGAATTCGTGCCACAAAGTTGACTTTTCAAAACGCGTTCTTTAATATACTATTTCCCTACACTATCTCACTTGTAATTAAATTTTTTCTTCCTTAATTGTCTTAATAATGTTTATGACAAATGAATATTTTTGCGACTGTCCTAATACAAATCTTTTTTCCCCAACTGTCTTACTGTATTTTCTTTCCTACTCTCCAGCTGTCTTCATCTCAATGCAAACAAAAAAATTTCTTCCCTAGAATATTTTAGTACGACTTTCTTAATCATGCTTGTTTTCTCACTTCGACTGTCTTATGGGTTTTAATGTGTATAAAAATTGTATTTTTTTTCCAAATTGTCTTCATCGAAATGTAAAAAAATGTGAGGTAGTGTAGTCACTCGTAATTACATTTTTTTCCGCTGTCTTGTCCAGACATAGATCTGTCTTAACCCGCAGAGTTTAAATGTCTTACTGTTGCGAACTTTGATTTCCATTTTATTTATTCTCCAGGATCGGCCCGATATCGTTATCATTTTTGCTCTTGTCCATCCGTTTTAGGATTGTCCAATCAATTTCCTGACTTCATCAATGTCTTTAAACCTCTCTCTTTGACTGTAGTAGTAGTCCATCCAACACACTTTTTTGAACAACGCGTCGGACCAGCTCAGGTGAAGTTTAATTTCAAAATCATACTAGTGAACTCTCTCAATCCATGTTGCTGCAAGATCTATCTTATCTTCCTTCAGGTTATGAAACAGTATGGCGATGTCTACAAATCCCTTGACATCACAGTGGTAGTAATTTAAGAGTTCCATCAAAAGCTTCTTTTGTTCTTTTTTCTTTTCGAATTGGAGTTTTTCTGGTTCTTCTTTCTCTTCGTGGTCGTTCTTTTATTTCTTCCAAAAAAATTTTTTTAGAATAATAATAATAATAGATGTTTTTGCTGTTATACAAGCATAAGGCAAGATTTAAATAGATGACCTTGTCCATCCTCTGTTCTACCATCTAAGCCTAAATTTTCTTTTGTTCTTCCTTTTCTTCTATACGCAGTTTGACTTATCCTTCGTTCTCCACCAACTGTCGCTTCTTCAATTTCCTCTAGAAGCTTCCACTGTTCTTTCTTTTTCAAACGTCGTTTTTCGTAGTTTTGTTAATTAGAGTTTTACGAACATGTAACGAAATTTATTTCTTCATTATTTTTGTTTTTTACATGTAATTTCGGATAATACGACAAAATTAACATTCACTTTTGTTCTCTGATAAACATATTTCTGATAAGCGAATGTCTTCTGTACCTTAATTAAAGTGTTTAATAGAGACGACTGATGGAGTTATTTCTTGGTTTGAAGACGACTAAACAACTTGGTGTAGAATTAGCATGATAGAAATTCTTCTGTCAAATATTCACGCTACCCCAAAACTTGAATGTTTTTTTTTGACCAGCATATTTTATGTGACGCCAAAAATGTTAGAAAAATCAATAACCACTCCTTATTACTGAAAAGTGAGAATTGAAGAAGGCCTTAAATAAACATAACTACAATTCCAAATTCCAAAGGTTTTATTTTGGTCTCCAAAGACAACGATTCTAGTGTAAAACTACAGTTACTTTACTTTTATCATTCAGACACAGTGTGCCATCTAACGAAGAGTGCTGGAAGGTGCGAGAGTTGTATAATAATGTTGGCGGATAACAAAGTTATCTCTTAGGCTCTCGCTCGGCCACCAACATAACTAACCTCCACGATTAGGCAAAAACAACTACTTCGCGGACTAATGCCCCGACCGACATTGAATTACATCACCTAATCGCCCAACCTTTGCTAGTTCTGGTTACACTGCCTTCCAGTGTGTTGCTGGTTGGGCGACTAGGTGATGTAATTCAATGTCGGTCGGGGCATTAATCCGCGAAGTAGTTGTTTTTGCCTAATCGTGTATTGCGCAATATTTGGTCACGATTTTATTTTAAAAGAGTTCATTGATGACAATAGATTTAGGCCACTTGTTAAAACAACACAGAAGTGTCTGAAAAAGGAAATAAAAAAGTTAAAAAACATTTTAGAATAACAAAAACGAAGCTGGAGGAGATTGAAAAACAACGTTTAGGAGAGAAAAAAGAATAAAAAGGTATTATATTTAGAAAAACAAATAAATTCTAGAAGAGTGTCAAAAAGAACAATAAGACGAGAAAAAGGAGCAAAGAAAAATTCTAGAAAAACAAAAGATGATTCTAAAAAATCTTAAAAAATGGAGAAGGAAAAAGAATGTGAAAAACTGAAAGCTTCTGGAAGAGCAAGAAAAATTACGAAAAAAGAAGCAGATAAAAAACTACAGCAAGAGGGAAAGAAAGAATTAAAATAATCGAAAAAGAACGTCTAGAAGAACAGAAAAGTATTCTCGAAAAGGAATAAAGAAGAAATTTCAACTAATACAACAACGAGTGAAGTAAAGTTCCATTTGACGATCAAGCTTCTTGACCAATTAAATGAAGAGAAAACGGTTTAAATCTGTACCTAAAATAAACAGCTTAGAAATGAGAAGGTCTTGGCCCTCTTTATTGGTATTAGGAGGCCCCAATCTCCAGCTGTTTATGAACTCGGTTTAGGAAAGTTTTATCTGTTTTTTCTTGCAATAAACCATACAGAAATTGTCATAACAAAATATTACTTAATTATCGATTTACATATGTGTTTTTGTGTCTGATATGAATATATTTATTTAGTTTTTGTTTAAACTGATTTCTTTTTAAATTATTTAGAAGAAACAAACAAATAAATTCTTTTCTTAATGGTAGTTTAATATTCTCTCTCAACCTAAATCCTAATAAAATCATATTCAAACAAACTACGTCGCCATTTTGTCAAACATAACGTTTGTCTCTTTTTTTTTTTTCAAATGATGGACACTATTTTGAATTTAGACTGGAATTTTCGTATTTGTGTGGTAAGAATTGCTTTTGTGGTCTTTAGAACAGGTAAAACAACTCTAAGATGTAGAAAATAGAATAACTGCAGAAAGTAAAGCTATAGAATTGGCACTGTAAAATATAAAACTGTAGAATTAGAGAATCATAAGAGAAAATCAGCAACCAACAGATGGTGCTGATTTGAAAATTATCCCTTCTATTACCATATTTTTACCCTTCTATTATTATCACAGTAAGTGTCAAAAATACGTCTGAAAAATATTATGATAAATAAAATTGCGATTCTTTTTGCTAAAATATAAAAATGTTGTTTCCATCTTTTGTAATATTTATGCTGAGTTTATTGCTTTATGTTTATTTATGTATACCATTTTTCTCTCGATTAAAACAGTTTACAATTTGACACCAGAAGTCAGCTACTTCTAGCTAATAGATGCTATAAAATATAATACTGAATCTAGAATTATAGAATGCAGCATTGTAGAATAGCAAATCGTAGAATCCAAAGCTATAGAATGTAAAATGGTTGAACGCAGAATTTAATATAAAGCAGAATAAAATTTAGAGTGTAAAACTGTAGAATCTAATATCTAAATTGTAGAAACTGTAGAAAACAAAACTGTAAAACAAAAACTCAGAATCTAGTAACCATCAATCACTCTAACCCAATCAATCAATCATGGGCGAATTCGGTGAAGGTCCCATTCCTCCCCCTTTACAACTTCCCGGCGAAGGTGGCCCCCAATTTGGTGCTCCAACTCTCTCCACACTCAGCGAAGCAATCAAAGAAAAAATCCTGACCTTCGATGAAGCCTCAAAATGCCTCAACACTCTCGGCAAAGACGAAACCGGTGCGCGCTACGCCTACCTAATGATAACTGCAACAAACCGGAAACTAACCGACGTCTCAATCATCCTCCGATTCAAACACGTCCTTTTCCTCGACCTCAGTGGCAATTTCCTAACAATTGAAGCCCTTCAAGTGCTTACAGAAATGCCGTTCCTCATTCTGCTTAAAGCCGAACGAAATCGAGTTAACTCAGCTTCACTCAAACCTATGCCATACCTCCAAGTACTTGCTCTTAATCAGAACCAGATAAAACAAGTCGGGAATATCAATCAGCCGTTACTTGATTGCTTAGAAATGAGTTTCAATGATATCTACAAAACGGAATTTGAAACATCGGATTTACAACAGCTGAAACAGCTTGAAATGAGAAGTAATCTCTTGATTGAAATTGAAGGGTTTTACCCTCCTAATCTCCAAAAATTATACATAGCTGCGAATAAAATCGCAACGATTAACTCCCCAGAATTCTCGAAATTATCAAAACTTGAAATTCTTCATCTACGTGAGAACGCAATTCAGAAGCTAGATGGTTTTTCCGAAGCGCAAACGAATCTCAAATACATCAATTTACGAAGCAATAAAATTACAGATTTACGTGAATTTCGTAAATTACAGTGTTTACCAAATCTGGAGACGCTGATAGTTACAGGAAATCCGCTTCCAGGGAGTGAGGTAGCGCAAGTAGGCGAAGGTGGAGGAGGAGTAATGTTTGGAGAAGGTGGAATAGTGAGAGATCCAATGGTGATTCCCTTGTTGGTGTTGTTACCGAAATTGAAGAGGATTAATAAGACTGTTATTAAGATGGAAGATCGGATTGAAGCTGAAGATATGGAGAATGATGTAGTGGAAGCGTTGTTGAGAGATGACGAGACGGTACAGGAGACGGATAGGGAAACGGATACGACGGATTATAAACAAGAATCGGATTTGGATGACTGATTGTACTTACAGAGGTCCATTGGTGAGAGTAGAATGAGTAATCTGAAACAAAAATAAGTAATTTGTAATGTTTATTTTGTTAATTTTTAGAAAGAATAATTAAATCAACAATTTATTATTATTGTTGTTATTCAATAGTCTATTTCTTTACCAAAAGAAACAAGAAAGTAGCTAATTAGGTACCAAACACAAATGAGTATATCAAACTTCCAACATTTACTGGTTTTTCTCTGGTAAGAAAGGAAGCTTAGATGATAGAATTTACTTTGAAAAAACTAATTATTAAAGTCCAAAAATCTTAAGAAAATTGGGCGAAAAGTAGATATACATGATTTTAAAAAAAATCTGTGAGTAATTCTCTAAATCATACGATTTGTGAAATAATCTATTACGACACTTCTCCTAATGATACATATTGCCTTAATTTCATATCTGCAAATACACCAATGCCACTGGCAAATGTGCCAAATTTAAGCAACAAGTCTTTCTTTTACAAATTCAAATTTTTTCTACAAACCTCCACAGGATATTGTTACGACCTATTTCAGAAAAATTCCGAATACTTCCAAAATTATGACATCGCGCTATGAGTGGCACTACAGCATGTAATTCCGCGAAATATACGACTATCGACTTGCTACGAGAAAGCTGTGTCATCGTTCTACCAGAATAGAGAGTAAATACTAGAAAGCCCTATCGTTATATAAGCAGTGAGATAACAATGAATAAGTAAATAAGTTAGTGCCACCGAATAGTGAGTTGAGTTCTGCGGTTCATCAGAACGATATTCTCCGAAGCGAATCGATGTCAATGAGCGACAGTCGTAGGCGTAATCTGTAGATTCTGAATTCGATTCTAGTAAAATTATCGCTCAATAAAAGACGAACTTAAGCTCCTTGACTCTTCAAAAAAATGTGTCACGGGCTCTGCCTCGTGAGGTGGGGTTGAGATTAAAAACAGGGTTTTAATACAAAAGGAAATTTAATAATGTTTGCAAAGTTTACATGATATGGAAATCCAGTTATACATAATACAATAAGGCTACTTACATTGACATTCTTACACAATCGAAGGGTCTAGACATATTTCACACTCCACCTAACTCAACTCTCTTCGTTGAACTCTACCAACCGACTCCACGATTAACGCCACCCGCTAGTTCGCCAACCCCCCAAATGCTGAGCCAGCTATTGCCTCAACCGACGGTGATTTAGTCGATATCAGCAATAGCCCATCCGCATCGGCAGGCCTTCGACCTAGCAGGCTAACGAACTTCCGCTTCGTGACAAACGATTTTCGTCTTCTCTGCAATACTAATTCCGTCACAAGCAATGTGAATACTACTTCTAAACAATGGCATTTAAACCTAGTTTCAACATTACCTTCTAAAAGAAATAAAACCAGAGCTTTAAAACCTTGGAGTCAGAAGAAGAGTCTGATTTCTCAAAACTTTAATTTAATTTACTAAGAGTGGTTGTGAAGATAAGTGAACCCTTTAGTTATACCGAAGTGACCAGCTGGTCAGTCGATGAAACCTCGATGGAAACAAACAAACAAAACCACGCGCCGGACTTTTACAATCCACTTGAAATTCAGGGGCTGAGATTTCTTTATCGGTAACAGAATGAAATAGATATTTTTATTATAAGGCCAGAAACTGTCGTTTTACGAGTATGAGCACGGATTCGCCTCAGCCCACAAGTGCAAATACTCGCGAAAAAGTTTGTAGCCGTCTGATAAACAACGTTTTTTAGGTCAACAACTTGCCTAAATTAAAAAAAAAACATTTTTATTGTAAAATTTTTTTGCGTTAGAGTATTTGTTTTTCTGAGGTTAGATAACTAAATTTTAAATTTAAAATATCATTGACAATAAACAATTATAAATTCTGTCAAATCGTGCTTTTGTGCTAAAATAAATAAAACTTCTTCCAATAAATCAGAAAATGGAGGACTATAATAACGCAGAACGTATAAAAAACGCAGCCAGAAAGGCAATTGGAAATCTGCTGCCTGAGAAATCATATAACAGGAATTAGAATGAATACAATTTAAAAACAAAAAATCCCTAGATTTTACTTTCATTGTCTAAACAGTGCAAAATAGTGACAAACGCAAACAATCACTTTCCGGACGATTTATACGACTAGAAATTTAGTGTTTCTAGACTGAGGCCTAAAAAAAATTCCTTTATTGTAGCATAAAATTGTTCCAAATATCGAGACTTTTATAGCCAACATTGTCCAGTTATCTTCATGCTTGGAACAGAAAATTATAAAATTTCATTTTCTTCAAGAACCTAGATGGAATTTCGAAAAAGCCAAATGGATTGGCTTTGTCGATATAGTCAGGATAGTGATCATCGTTTAATTCAGCCAACTGTAAGAAACTGAAAGTTTTATCCCATATTAGGGCGGTGCAACAATGAAATTGTACAATACATAATGTCTCCAGTCCTAACCCAGAGATTGCCGATGCCGTATTAAACTCGTTAAACAAAGCAAAAAAAAATAATAATGAAACAGCTTAATGTAAGATTGAAATTTCACACAGAGTAGTCGCAGTTATTGGAAGCTTTTGCAAAACCTTCGATTTTCAAACTCCGCTCTGCCAGATTCTGCTATCAACTCGAAGGCTGCAGCTAGTCGTTTAATAAAAGTTTAAAAATCCGTTAAGCTAGAAAAAAATCAAAGAGGATAAAACGTCGGGTTCAAAAACAAAGAACGTTTCATAGAAGCTTTCAAAATGTTTCAATATGGATAAGTTAAAAGGAGCTACATCATCAACTCTGTATAACAAATCGACTGATTTAGATAGGATCTACCCAGAATTTATGAAAAATCTCGGAAGTTTTACACTGAAATGGCTTACTTCTCTTTTTAATAATATTTTCATTTCAGCCCGTCTGCTTCCAGAGTTTAAAAAGAACAAATTTATCAAAATTTAAAAAAAGAAAAACCTCCGAAGTAAGTATCTAGTTACCGGCTTAATTCTTTGTTGGGTGTTTGTAACAAGATTCTGGAAAGGATGATTTATCAGCGCATTTCTTCTATTGTTGAAGATGTTCTTCTCCCTGATTATACTAAATTTCCACCACAAATAATTACTGCAACTAAGTCTTGGATTTAACGTCTTACAAGTGTCAAAAAAACGCTTAAAAATTGGTGTTGTTTTTTTTGGATTTCACTGCCGTAAATAATAAAGTACCAATAATTAGTATATTAAGTATGGAGAATGGTAAGGAATGCTTACCGTTCGACATGCCTATAACGTTTTTTGCGCGATTGGAGTTTCTAGAATAATAATAATAATAATAATTTTTATCAATACATTTGTGAAAATCGGGAAGATTGAAACTGAAAACTTTGGGTGGCTGTTCCATGGTTGCTATGGTTTTGTTCCAAACAAGTAAAATTGTCTTGAGCGATAGTCATGATCTACCGGATGATTTAGAAGACGCTTGGCAAGAAGGATGTTCGGCAATAATTCCAGAAAAATCTAAAGCCCGACATGAACAGACATACAAGTTGTTTAAGGAATGGCGTGAAGCAAAGAAGATTTCTGTAAATGTAAAGAGCTTGTTAGCGTATTTTGTGGTGAGAAGTGGACACTTTGAGGCCCCAGGCAGTTTATGGGCGGAGTATTCTAGACTGAAGAGTACAATTTTTCTCCATGATGCTATCGATATTTCTAAGTTTGCTACATTAATTGCTTATCTTAAGAGAAAAAGTATTGGATATCGGCCTAAGAAGGCTAAAATTTTTACCAAAGAAGACATAAAAAAATTCTTGAATGAAGCCCCAGACGAACAATTTTTAATTCAAAAGGTATGTTGTAAATGATGAGGTGGTACATCTGAGTTCTAAGGAAACAATATATTTGCAAGTAGCAATGATATTGGGAGTTTCGGGCGCTTGTAGACGAGAGGAATTGTACAATATTAAAATGAGTGACATAGAAGAACATGAAGAAATGTTTATAGTAAATATTCCAAATACAAAAACGAATATTCAGCGAACGTTCACAGTTATTAATAAAGAAAATGAAGCAGTTCATTATTTGGAAATACTTCGAAAATACATAAGAATTCGACCAAGCAACCCAACGTCAGATCATTTATTTCTGAACTATCGAAATGGCAAATGCACTAGGCAAGTCACAGGAAAAGGCACAATTAGAAGCTGGCCGTCAAAAATTGCAAAGTATTTAAAGTTGCAAGCCCCTGAAGGTTTTACTGGACACTCGTTTCGACGCACATCGGCTACACTTTTGGCGAATAACGGAGTTGATGTGTTGGGACTAAAAAGACATGGAGGGTGGCGTTCATCAACGGTGGCCGAGAGTTACGTGGAAGATTCCCTCCAAAACAAAATTGAATTTGCTCATAAAATTTTACACAGCGATGTTGGTGGACTATTACAACAACCTGGGACTTCTACGTCGGAAAGTTTGTCTATTAACACTAGAAACTCAAATGCGAGTGGTATTACTACTATTAATTATAATAATTGTATATTTAATTTTAATAAATAAATTGCAAAATTGTTTTTTTTTTTAGATTTAATTGCATACCGTTCACTGAACGGTAAGTGAATTACTTACCGTTTTGTTACACGTAGCTAGCAGTAACAGCAACCTACCGTCGTGGAAACAGGCACAGTAAACTGATAAAAACAACCAATCGCGCAAAAAAGTTAGTTTAATACACAAAATTTATAAAGTTGTACCTTGCAAACGGATTGTCATCGAGAGAATATTAACAAATAGAAAATTTAGAGTTTTTATCGGAGAAAAATCAAGCAAAGTCAAAACTGTTAACAACGGGCTTCCTCAGGGTGCAGTAGAGGAACTTACCCAAATATGGACCCCGTTTTTAATATACGCATCGTGCCTATTTGCATTACTATTAGTATAGTCTATCGAGAGATAACTGAATTGACTTTTTAAGGGGGGAGATACCTGTAAAATTTAGAAAAAAATTTTTTCTTTCATAAAACGTCAGTATGATCCTTTAAGAATATGTCACAAAAATTTTGGAATGTGATTTCAAGTATTTCTTATACAGGGTGTTTCACGAGTGGTATGAGCCTGCAAAACTAAAAATGCAACCAGCAATACAATTCCAAAGATAACGTAGTTATTTCTTTTACAAATACATTAAATAAAAAATCATTTAATCTTTCGGTTAACTGAAAACAAAATAATGCCACTTGCTTGTGAAATCATTCTTTGACTTACATGTGAACAGGATCAGTAGCTGTTCTTGCTTTTGGCTTTTTCAAAGTGGTTAATTTTTCTTTAAGGTGTTTCAAGCCGTTCGAATATGGTGTCAGCAAGAGTTCTTCTCTACCCGGAAAACGTTGTCTGCACAAACTCATCGCGGCAGAGGCAATTTTTCCCATATATCATCATCATGTCGGTTTCTTCATCGTTTGAATACATTTTTTTATCGGTGACAGAATTGACAAATAAAATTTGAAATCAATGTCATCTACGTTAACTCTGGAACTGTATTGCTGGTTGTATTTTCAGCTTCGCAGGCTCATTACTACTCGTAAAAGTCTGTATATTGTAACGTATGAACTTAAATTTATAACGTATTAACATTCCAGTATTTAAACGCGTTTTTCGCAAAACCATATTTTTGGAATTTGCTGACACGATAACTCAAAAATTATTGATCGATCTGCCTGAAATTTTGCACATATCTTTTTAATAGCATTATTTATCATATAAACATACATGTTTTGAAAATTTGTTTAAAAAATTATCTTTTCCGAGCAAAAACAGTCGAAAAGTTCGATAAAAAATCTATTTTTATTTTTGAGTGTTTATTTTACAAAAAAAAAAAAAATTCACTTATTTTTAGGTTCATCTGCAAATTATGACATTAATAAATAAAAAAAATTTTTAGTTTTTGACTTTCAAATCCATAGAACCGAAGCTACCTTCAATACCAACAGATTGAGACGTCTCACTGCGACATTCCCGGACACTAGATTTTTGTCCCGTAAATTTGCGAAAACGCTCTCTACATTGATTTTATATGGCTACACATAAAAAACAACTAAAAGAAAGGATTTTCAAGTTCTTTGGGTTAACCCCTATCACGCAGATTACTTTTTGCACCTATTTTCTTATGCGGCTTCCAATCAGAAAGGTTTTGTTTGTTTTACACGTCTGTCAAATTTGTGTCGATAGCTGGTTCTGGTTTGTTTAATTTGGTTTTTTAGGGAAGAGATTTATTGTAGAAGCGATTCATATTGTAATGAGTCCCGAAGGAGCTGCCCAAGCTGTTTCTTTACATAATGATGGACGCAGCATACGATTTATTGCAAATGTGCTTGGCTTTCCTAAAAGCACGGTATCCGATGCGATACAAAGGTCTAGGACAACTGGTTCCTACTCCAATAGACCTGGACAAGGCAGAAAACAAGTAACAAATGAAGTGAAAGACCGATTTCTTCGATCACAAATGCTGCGAGAACGGACTCTTCGTGCTACAGCTTTGGCCAGGAGACTGGCGGACGTTCATGGGACTATGATTTCTCCTGATACTGTTTTAAGAAGGTTGAAGGAAAACAATTTGACATTACATCCACCTGCTACTGGCCCTAAGTGTAACGCAGAGCATCGCAGACAGCGATTGGAATTTGCGCGAAATCATGTTGATTGGAATATGGACGAATGAGGCTCCGTTCTCTTTACGGATGAGTCGCGTTTCAGTAGGTATTCACCTGATCGTCGTCAACAAGTATTTAGACGCCCGGGGGAACGGTATGCCCAGTGTTGCTTTGCGCCTAGAGTCGCATTTGATGGTGGAGGTGTAATGGTATAGGTAGGGATTTCTTTGAAGGCTCATACAGCTCTTGTAACGGTGTGGAGAGGTAGCATTAACGCTGACTGGTACATTAGGAAGTGTTTACAAGAGCATGTGGTTCATTTGAGGGGAAGAGTTTCTCTTAATGCACGACAATGCGCACCCTCGTATAGCCTAGATTACGCGTCAGTACTTTCACGACGTTAATGTTCAGGTGCTAAGGTGGCCACCCATGAGCCCTGACCTAAACCCTATTGAGCACATATGGGACAACTTGGGGAAAAGGATTAAGCAGAACTACGGCGAGTTTCATACAACAGTTGAGATGGAACAGGCGTTGCTGAATGAGTGGAAGCTAATAGCCCAAGATGAGATCGCAGACTTGATTGCAGGTATGTCTCAACGAATGAGAGCTCTGTAATTCAAGCGCAAGGAGGAAATACTCGCTACTGAAACCATTATTTTGCAGTTTTCTTAATTTTGTTTTGTTGCTTGAAATCAAATTTTTGTTTAATTTGTAAATAAATATTTATTTTTTAACATTATTAATCAAAATTAACTTTATTTCAATTTAAATGTTCTTCATTGCACATTTTCAATTTTCAATGAAAATTATTTTGATTCAAATTTTCGTCACTGAAATTTTTCCAAAAATTTTGCGGTCGAGTGTATATAATAACTCCTCCAATAAAAAAAATGAAAATCAAGCAAAATTTGAGTATTTAGAAGTATCTCCCCCCTTAAAATAATAATTATTGCAGTTACCCCAAACTTGATTTATGAGGGTGCGTATTTAACAACAACCTTGGCAGGGTTTGCCGAGAAATGAGCCAATCAACAAGAGCACAATTTTCTGAGAAATCAAAAATAAAAATCTTTTTCCTCTTTTAAAGTCGATCCGGGAACATACTGTATATGTAATAATACGTTTTTTACTATCAAAATACTTTTTATCATTAGTGATGTAATGAGATTAATCAAAATTCGTCATTATATTACTAGAAATGTAATGAAAGCCAATACATAACGCTAAAAATTGTTGTGAATAGTACGTCATTAGATTCGGTAATACCTATGTAGTTTAAAAGTCTTGAAAATGACTATTATGAAGATAAGTTTGTACTGTGTCAAATAACATTTAATTTGTCTTGTATTGTTAAACACGTCTTTTCTAGAGTTATCTAGGTTTAATTTTTAATAAAAATAATTAATAAAGAAATTTGATCAAGAACTCCTTTATATTCCTAATTTGCTTTAAATTTTGTATGAGGTTTTTAATCTTTAGCAATTACCTGTCATCATAGTGAATGAATGGCATAAATATCTGTTAGAATGAGTGACAATAACCTTGCAATTTAATATGATTCTATAAACTTTCATTTCGTTTATTATTATACTAAAATGTCAAGTAAAGCCAAATTAAAACTGCAATTGCAATCTCTTATTGTAACTGTACAAAACACCTACGAGAAGTAAACAAGCCAACAAAAGATTATGAAATTTATTTCATTTTTGTATTTATTAAATCACATACAGGTGTTCTCAAATTTAAGCAGCAAAAACTAGGAAATAGTACTTCATAGTCTTTCATATAAATTACTCATAAATTTACAGGAAGAGCGTTAACGATGACTCGATGATTACATATTAAACAAAAAAAAAAAGTGTAAACGGACGTATTTATTATTAAAGCACGGTTTCGTGCACTTTATACGAAAGATATCGTGCAAGAATTTCACTTCTTCATGACTCGTTTTCTACAATACATTTTATTTTGTATCTTCGGAATCTTAATTGCTTGTAGAAAGTGAATATTTCCAATAGTGTTGAACGTATAATTGATTTAAGTAATTTTACTCTTTTTTGTAGAGTATTCAACAAAAAAACCTTAAGCAATTTCAGTGAAAATTACTATTTATTAAATTAGGTAATGTACAGTGAGTTGAAGAAACAATCAAATTCAAAAATTATTATCCCAACATGAAATAGTGTTTCGTAATGAGATTCAGAAAATAATGGCATTCGAGTCAAAAGTGGAATATACGTGGTGTATTTTTATATACAAAATATAAAAGAGACATGATATTTTAGTAAAACGGCCAATAAGAAACAAAAACAACAATATTGTCAAAAAAAAAGCAATAACGATGAGCTTTGTAGTCAGGTTTCATTATTCGAGGAGGTATTATAGTAGACACTAATAATCATCCAAATCGTATGATAAATCCAATGAATTTTAGTAATTTTGTATATTTCTAATTAAACTAAATATTTACTAATTTTTTTCACTTTCATTTCTTGTTTAAGCATAATTTTTTATATATTGTTAAAAAAATCTAAAAATTAAAAAAAAAATACAAAATGGCGAATATACAACAGTTATGTTAGATGAATTAATAAATAGATGCCTGAAGATGGCCATAATCAATAAAAATTGTCTGAAACACGTAGCATAAACAATAAAGTGGATTAAAAAAACATAAAAATCAAAAAACTTATTTACCCTAAAAATAAACAAATAAAAAACAATGCCAAAAAAACTCCAAACCAGGGTCGGATTGGTTTTTCTGGTAGGTTTTTTCGTCTCTATACCGACAATGTCAGGTCCCTGGTCGAGGTACAAACACCTTTTATGATCTTATTCTACTGTTAAGACCAAAGCTATCCCGAGTACTGTGAAACTATTAGAAAAGGTGTTTTATACATCGACCAAGATTTCAAGCTTATGCTCACTCCTGTTATTCCTCCCTCCACGGGTGTTTACTAGAGCCCCTTAGCTTCAAGAAGAATTTTACGAACTGAGGAATTATTTTTTTACACAGGGTTTTTCAATAAGGATGGGTTGATATTGGCACCCTGTGACGGCTATGTTTTTTTGGCAGTGCCTGTGTAATCTGGTGTTTATTGTTCAGTCACTGATGCCAAATTACCATGGCAAATTACACAATTGAGCAACACGTCTAAATAAAAAAACTTTATTATCGAAATGATTGTTCGTTAGTTCGAACATTGCGCTCGTTGCGCCCATTTTATGGAAGACACGGTGGTCCTTCAAAATCGACTCTGCAGCGTTTGGTGACCAAATTTGAAACAACGGGTTCGGTAAACAATCAGCTAACACCCCGTCATCAAAGAAATGCTAGATCGGTCGAAAATATTGCTGCCGTACGTGAAAGTGTACAGCAAAACCCGAGACAGTCAATTCCGCGTCGTGCACAAGAACTCGGCCTTTCGCAGACATCAGTTTGGCGAATTTTGCGTCGGGATTTGGGATTACACCAGTACAAAATCCAATTGACTCAGGAGCTTAAAGTTAATGACCATAGACAACGCCGTTTGTTCGCTGACTGGGCTTCGAACCGTTTAGAAGAAGACCCCACATTTGATCGAAAAATCATCTTTAGTGACGAGGCGCATTTTTGAATGAATGGCTACGTTAACACTCAAAATTGCCGTATATGGGACGACGCTAACCTACACGAGGTTCAGCAAGTTGCAATGCATCCACAAAAAGTTACTGTTTGGTGCGGATTTTGGGCTGGCGGCGTCATTGGTCCATACTTTTTGAAAATGACGTTGGTGAGGCCATCACCGTCAACGGCGAGCGCTACAGAACGATGCTAACAGATTTCTTTTGCCCTAAATTAAACAATATGGAGGTAGACGGCATGTGGTTCCAGCAGGACGGGGCTACGTGCCATACAGCAGACGCCACGCTGGACATTCTGCATGAAAGATTTGAGGGCAGAGTTATTTCTCGCAAAGATGACGTGAATTGGTCACCAAGATCTATACCAATACATCTATACCAATCAGCCGCAATCGACCGATGCCCTTAAAGTCAATATCACCAATGCCATCGGTCAAATTCAGCCAGATCTATACGAGCGAGTCATTTAAAATTGGTCCACTCGGATCCATGCCACAGTTAGAAGTCGCGGCGGACATTTGAACGATGTTATATTCCATAAATAAAGGCATGCATGGACCTTTCATATAAAAAAAGATTTTTTTAAATACCTCACACACAGCTTGTTTTATTCCATTTTAACATCGACCCATCCTTATTGAAAAACCCTTTACTTGAAGTAAATTTCTTAGATTATTGCCGACGTTTTCTTTTGCTAGTATCACTTTTTTATTAGCTTCCTCAGAGATTAAATTCGCAATTCATTTTTACATTTATGGTAATAAAAATTGAGTGTAACACAAGTCATTGTATAAAAGCTGTAATCAACAAAAGATACTTTATTTTTAGCTTTCTGAATCAAAATCAGAAGCCATAAATAAAATTCTATAAAAACTGGAAGCCATAGGCAACAATTTATCAAAATTAATGTTAAAAGAAGCATTCTGTAAAAATCGGAATCAACAGGAAACATTTTATAGCTTTTTGTATCAAAAACAGAATTTTTTTATAACTGGAAGTCATAGGCGACAACTTACAAAAAATATAACATGTAATAAAGATTTTATTTTAGATTGGTATAAAAAATTGTCTTTTTGTAAAAAAAAAGTAACAGAAATCGTAGAGCTCATTTTATAAAAATTGGTTATACTATACAATAAAAAAAATTTAATATAAAAATCGGTATCAGCCTTAGACCATTCACGGAGCCGCTTCACTGTAATGGATTGCTAATCTCCTAACCTTCCTGTGCGTGAGTTACACGCCAACATGCAAGTGAGATATAATATATATTTTGTTTCTTTCTTTTCAACACCGCGCGCCGGTTTACGCAGTTGTCAAATTTATTTTGTATCAAAGTTGGAGATTAAAAAAAACAAACAGTCAATTTTAAATAGAAACATAATGTAACATTTGCAAAATTTTTAAAGCTGATACAATTTATTTTATTCTGCAGACTTATATTTTTTTTTCTTACACTAAATTCAAATTTAAAAACATGATATGGCAACGTTACAAAGCAAGAACTTGAAATCGTTTCGGCACAGCAAAGGACCAAGATATACTTTTGTCCTTTAGATGTTTTCGTGTGTTTCTGAACCGTATTAGCAGTCCATTACAGCGAAGCGGTTCCATGAATGCTCTAAGGTATCAGCAGAAAATATTCTGTTTACATTTTTTTATCAAAACCAAAAGCCATTTACGAAATTTTACAATAATTGGTAGCCATAAGCGACAATTTATCAAAATGAAAATAGCATTTTAATCTACTAGATATTGTAGACGACACTTTAAAAAATATAATTGTCACAAAAAGCATTTTTACAAGCCAGATCAACAGGAAACATTTTATTTATGGCTTTTTTTACAAAAATAATAAAAATGAAAGCTGCAATAGGCATTTTAGATCGATTACTATAAAAATAGCGTTTTGTAAAAAAAAATAGCTATTAAACAGGCATTTTATAACAATCAAAATCAACCGAACATATTTGGTTTATAGCATTTTTTTTAATCAAAACCGGAAGACATAGACAAAATTTTATAAAAGCTAGGAGCCCTAGGCTACATATTATAAAAAAATGGGATCAGCAAAGATCATTTTATAAATATTGCAATCAAAATTCATCCTTTTGTAAAAAAAAATAGCCACTTTTAATAAAAACTTGCCTGTTACAAACGGCATTTTATAAAAACGTAATCAACAGAAAATTGCTTATTTACAGCTTTTTTAAAAATCATTTGTAAAAATCGGAATGATCAGAAGACATTTTATTAGTAGATTTTTTTAACAAAAGCCGTCGCGTCGGTGACATTTTATAAAAATCGCTATCAAAAATTGTCCTTTTGTAAAGAAATAAATCAGAAATCATAGAACTCATTAAAAAAACTGAGAGCTACAATTTATAAAAAGGGAAACTACAAAGAGCATTTTATAAAAATTGCAAACAAAAATTGTCTTTTTGTAAAAAATATATATATATTAGAAATTGAAGACGAGTATAAAACCAAAAGCCGTGTTATTTTATATATTTTATAAAAGACTCGGAGCCACAGACAACAGTTTATAAAAATAGAAAGAACGTGTAATAGCCACTTTATAAAGGTTGTTATAAAAAAATCGTCTTTTTGTAAAAAAAGTAGAAAACTTAAAATTGTAGTGCTTATTTTATTAAATTCGGAATCAACAGAACACCTATAGAACACCATTTTATCAAAAGCAGAAGCCACAAAAAAAATTTCTAAAAAATGAGAGTTAAAGACGAAAACTGCAAGTCACATTTTATAAAGATTGCAATCAAAAATAATCTATTTTAAAAAGTAGATACAGTGTGAACCATTTGTATGGAAAAACTTCTAGAAAAATTCAGGGACTTATTTTTCAGGAAAACGTTTGAACACGTATCCTGTTATTTTTCAACGCGCATTTTTTGACAAAAAAATTGTATATACAGAGTATCCCAAAATCAAAATACGACTCTCAATTTTGAAATTTCAATTGAGAACTCCAATTTTTTTAGCATATCTGAATTCTACGTATAAAATCCCTAAATTTTTATCGAATTTATTTATTTCAAATAGATCACGTCTTTTTTTCAAAAACAACTAAAAATCGACATAATGTGTGCTACATAAAAAATACCCAAAATTATATGTAGAATTTGATATGCTAAAAAAAGATGTTTTATTTAAAATTTCAAAGTTGAGGGTCGTATCTTGATTTTGTCAAAAAATTCGCATTGAAAAATAACAGGATACAATTCTAAGCGTTTTCCTGAAAAACAAATCTCTGAATTTTTATCAAATTTATTCATTTCAAATGATTTATGCATTTTTTCAAAAACAACTGAAAATCGACACAATGTGAGCTACGTAAAGTACGCAGAATTATATGTAAAATGCAGATGTACTAAAAAAAATGGAGTTTCTATTTAAAATTTTAAAGTTGAGGGTTGTTTCTCGATGTTGGGACACCCTGTATAGCCAAGTTTTTGTGAAAAAATGCGCGTTGAGAAATAACAAAATACGTGTTCAAGCGTTTTCATTAAAAACAAATCTCTGAATTTTTATCGAAGTTATTCCAAACAAATGGTTCACACTGTATATTAAACATTGTAAACAATATTTTATTAAAATTACATATCATAAAAAGAATTTCTGTTATTTTATACAAATTAGAAGCCGTAGGCGACAATTTATAAAACCCATAATAATGAAATGCCTTTTCATCAACAAATTTCAATTAAGTTTTTGTTAATAAAGAAAATTATGGGGGAAGATAGGTTACCAAAACAAGTGCTAGAATGGACACCAGAAGGAAGAAATCGAAGAGGACGTCCGAGGAAAAACTGGATACAGGGTATCACCAAGGCCATGAGTGAGAGAAATCTAGCCGAAGCAGATTGGTTAGACAGAAAAAAATGGAGATTGGGAATCGGAAGGCGACACAAGACGCTATAAACCGAATATATATATATATATATATATATATATATATATATATATATATATCCCGCTATCATTAGCACGTCCGTCCGAAAAACATTATTAGAGCGTCCGGGTCTAAAACTCACAGAAGTAAACTGTTTTTTAAAAGTTTTTCACCAGTATACATCGTCTATTCCCTTACAGGTGGCGTTGCCTAAATATGAAGCAAATCTAAAGTTTTCAAATCCGTTGTACCACCATTGCAGCGTCCTTTTACGGAACAATCAATGTAGCGTCCGTATATTGGTGCATAGAGCGTCCCTTGGTGTATATAGACCGTCATAGAGCGTCATGCGGTGTTGCCAGTTGTTATTCTCATTTTGTGTCTATAAATAGAATATACACAAAAGGACGCTTTATGCATGCAAATATATGGACGTTCCAATGGTGGTTTAAAAATCAATTTTTTAACGACCAGTGCAATCTTACTAACAATAAGCCGCAATCTGTGTACGCGGATTTGGTTAAAATATCTTCTATTAATAATTATTAATTTAATTATGAAAATATTATTTCTGTTTGAAATAGTTATTACTTGGACATAAAAGGTAGGCTATATACCAAAAAAGTTCTCTAGCTCTCTGTTAACATTTGAGGCATAGGAACGTTGAAAAAAGAAAATAAAAATTACTGAAACGTCGAAAAGTTTTAACAATAACAATTTAAAACAACATGAACGTTACTAAGAAAACTAGTCTTACTCAAGGTTCAATAAAAAATAAATGTAAGTTTGATTTTGCCATAGAAAACTATCAATTCCAATTGCTATTTATTATAAGTTATTCAAAAAAATATTTTAAATTATTAGTTCAAATGTTATTAATTTAAAATTAGTAACATGTAACAAGTTTCCTATGGTATTTTATGGACACAAGAAAATAAAAGTATTTCGATGAAGCACTTTAAATTCATTAATTTCTAGAGCAAAATTTGCCTTATTTTTTATACAATTAGCATAACGTAAAGCCCCTTTTCTAATATGTTTCAAAATGTCAGTAGTTAAAAATCTTTAAAGGAGTTGTAAAGGTGTGAGGAAGCTTAAAAATTTTTTTTTCAACTGTCCATTTTTGTTTTTTTTAATTGTTGAAAAATGATTGTCTAAAAAACCATAGATTGGTACACACTTTTTCCAATTTGGTAATGTATTGCACAATCGCTCTTATTTTGGCTTGGAAGTTTCGGCTTCTGATTTTTCTTTAATTTCGGGAATTCTATTTTTATCTTCGTCAATCCAAAAATTTTGATTATTAACTATATCTTCCATTTCCTCAAATGTAAATGCTTTTTTAAAATTAATTTTTTACTGTAAATCATAAAAAATAAAGTTTTTATATCAACAAAAAATACAACAGTTACTAATGTAAATTAACATTGATTTTTTAGGTAACATATAAGAAACGTTATTTTTTGAGAAAATTAAAGAAAAACCCGGACTTAAATAATACTTTATTTTTCAAATTTGTTTTAATTGCTGTCCTGTTTATATGACACTGGGTGTTAACGGGTTAATTAGATATATAAAGTTTAATTTTATTAAGTGAATGTTTAACTAAAATTCTGACAATAAGTCAAAAAATTTGCCAAATCTGTGCTGTTTTTTTGTTTTCCAACCAATGAACATTTTATGAAAATTTAGAAAAATTTGTGTAAAAAAAGTAATTGTTTCATTATAGTGAAATTTGCATTTTTAGAACCTTTTTTTGGTCTACTTTTTCTTCTGTAAAACTTAGTAAACACAACATTTTAATGACAATTTAAGCGGTCTAAACTATCACATTTAATGACTAGGCAATACAGCATTTTTATAGACTAAGCAGTAAAGCAAACACTTTAAAGCCGTTTTTCATTTGTCACAAAATTTTGAGACTAGATGTCAAACATCAAGTTTCTCTTAAAAAAAGCTGTTTTTTAAATCACATGTTTTATTGCTTAATTCAAAAATAACTATCTATTACATTATTTTTGGATGTCGTTATAATATTAAAATAAAAGATTATTTAATATTTTATTAATATACTAAAATAATATTTAGAACATATTAATAAAAATATCTTGAAAAATATAGACAAAATTTCTAAAAATTTAAACAAAAATTGAAAATGCAAAACAAACAAGAGATAATGTATATCTAATACATAAAAAAAACTGGGAAAAGCAGATAAATATGCTAAAACTTAAAAGAATAATTAGAAATCTAGCTGAATTAAGGTCTTTTCACAGTAAAAAAAATATAAACATTTATCAGAAAAATCGAAATAAAAGTAAGAAAAAAATAAGAAGAAGAAAAAAACTAACAATAAACAATAAAATACTGAATTCAAGAATTAGGAAAATAACAAACGACAACTAGTCGTAATTGAAAAAAAACTTATCTATAAAACAAAAAAACGGAAAGTAAGGAAAGATAACCATCGAGTTGACGAATTGACAATAAAAGAGTATAATAAAAAAATAGTAGAAATAGAAAATTAGAAAAAAATAAAATACAAAAATAATACAACAGCTTTGACAGTAGACAACAGGAACCAAAAACCGAAATAAAATATTAGGAAAGTTACTAAGATCAGAAATAAAGAAAAGATAAAAAAATGTTATACTAATAGAATAGAGACTAAACAAAGGTATAACAAAATTTCATAAAAAAATACAAAAATATAAAAAATACAAAAAAAATTAAAAAAAAACAAAATTTCCTAAAATATTTTAAAAAAATCAATTTTAGAAATATGTGGAGTAAACAAATCAACAAATACGAAAAAGCTAAAACACTGGTAGAACAATAAAATTAAACAAGAAGTAATTAAGAAAAAACTGTTATCGAAAAAGTACTTAGAGAACAACAAAACCTAGATGACTACCAACTGTATAAAGAACAAAAAGAGAACATAAAAATTATAGTAAAAACGGTAAAGCAAAGTTATGAAAAAAGTTTGAAATAAAGATAAAAAAACCGCTTTAAGCAATGCAAAAATAGTGTACAATATTGTAAACAATTTAAGAAAATAGATCTTAAAAAAACCAAGAGAAGATATTATTGAAAATAAACTCAAAATTATTAAGTGATAGAGATTGTTTGACAAGTTAAAAAAAACCTGATTGTTTTCCAGTGAGTGTTAATGTTTCATTATAATGAAATTTACACGATCCTAAGAAACTCACTTTTTTTAACGTGTTGAACATGTTATTATTTCGTATACTTGATAAAATTCACTGTAATTTAAAGAATTAAAGATTATGAAATAAGTCTAAGCACTGTAAATTACTTAACGAACGACAACTTTATAAGATTATTATATGGCCGAAAAAGTTATTAAAAATCAATATTTATAATTATTACACTGACAGTAGGAGAGAAGTTACTTTATGTTAGAAATAAAATTTTTTGTTATTGCAAATTAAAGAAACCATTTATTGCAACATTTTTACTTATAATTTTATTATTTTTAACCAATTTATATTTATGTATGAATACTTTAACCCTAATAATTTAAAAAAAATTAAATTATTTTTTTTTTATTTTTTTAATTTCAAAATTAGATTTTATTACATTTTTATAAATAAATGATCAGAAGCATTAAAAAGCAAAATATAATTACTTGAAGCAAAAAAATGCTATTAGTAAAATTTGGACTAATAATTTAAAATATTTTTTTAGGCCTCCGTTTAGAAACACTAAATTTCTAGTCGTAGAAATCGTCGGAAAGATGATTGTTTGCGTTTGCCACTATTTTGCACTGTCTAGACATTGAAAGTAAAATCTAAAAATTTTCTGTTTTTGAATTGTATTTATTCCAATACCTGTTATGTGATTTTTCAGACAGCAAATTTTCAGTTGCTTTACTGACTGCGTTTTTTAGATGTTCTGGGTTATTATCGTCTTCCATTTTCTAATTTATTGGAAGAAGTTTTATTTATTTTAGCACAAAAGCACGACTTGACACAATTTATAATTGTTTAATGTCAATTAAAATAGTTATCATAATAATCAAAATAGTTTTTTTTTAGTTTAGACAACTTTTCGGCTTAAAAAACGTCGCTTATCACACGGCCAGAAACCTTTTTGCAAGTATTCGCACTTGTGAGACTCGGCTTCGCCTCAGCCCACAATCCGTGCTCATATTCACAAAACGACAGTTTCTGGCTTTGTCGTAGAAATAACTATTTCTGTATAATTAATAATAAATAGCAACTAGAATTAATAGTTTTCTATAGGAAAATAAAACTTACATTTATTTTTTATCAAACTTTAAGTAATTTTAGTTTTCTTAGTAACGTTCATGATGTTTTAAATTATTATTACTTTTCGACGTTTCAGTAATTTTTTTACCATCCCCGAAATGTAGGCAAAAAGATACAAAACTTTTTTTATATACAGTAACCGGCAAAAGTATGGAACATCTAAAATAACTTTAAAACTATTTACTTCAAAAAAATAGCTCGGGCACTATCTGTTATCTGACAATACCAGTTCATTAAAAAAAAACAAATAATTTATAATTAAAACTTTATTTTAAAAAATTAAAGTGTTAATTATTATTTCCAACAAATTTTCAACTGCCAGTATTTTTTAAACTGTTAAAAAGTTATAAGATGCTAGATTTTAACAATAAGTTCAATAATAAATTTCAGTTTTTCAGTTTTTTAATTTTTATTTTATTTCAACTTTTAATAATTTAAGAATGTCACAAAAATTTTAGTAAAGATAGGTATAGCACATTATACACAAAATATGTTCAAAATTTGTCATAAATTTTAAAAATGTAATTAAAATTATAGAGTGTTCTTTGAAAAAACAAAGTTGATGTTGGTATCTTATTTTTGGTCACACTAAATAAAATAGATATTAAATTTAATTAACAAATTATTATTAAAACGCGCAATTTAAAAATAGAATTGACCTGTCCGAACAATTTTAAAAAAAATAAATACTTTTAAAGTTATTTTAAATGTTTCACAATATTACCGCTTACTAGTAGATTTAAATTTGAAGCATTAGCGCGCGCGTCTATCTTTTCATTCCTCACAACTCAGGTCAGAAATCGTTTATTTAATTTCATTCATATCGTTACAGTGTTGCCAAACTGACGGACGCTCTATTACACCGAGGTTGAATATACGTATATTACGCCAGCGCCACCACCCCTATATACGCCGGAACTAAAAATTATACGAATTTTTCATCCAGAAATCATTAAAGCGTCCAAATCGATTTTTGCCATTCGCTTCGTCTTGGTGTAGGAAGGCTCCCAAATTTCTTTTACATGGGGTTGCAGCAGAGCGTCCATATACGGGCGCTCTATGCACTTGGACGTCCTAATGATAGGGATCGGGCAATGTATGGCCGTGCTAATGATAGCAGGATATATATATATATATATATATATATATATATATATATATATTTATTTATCCTTAGCATGTTACTGCGTCCGTACATTGCAAAATTACATACAATGCTGCGTCCACGACCTTACTGCGTCCGTATACGGACGCAGTAAATCTTTTCCACACTAATCGATTCTAAATAAAGAGAAAAAGATAAAACCAAAGTTTCAGAGGGACGCCATAAGGTGCATATGATGAAAAAGAACTGAATAATTTAGTTCTCTCAATTTAACCTAGATGGCGCTGCGAATTTTTTAAATATACACCAGATGAATATATTTCTTTCATTATTCAGATGATGCTGCGTCTGTTCTGTATATTTGTTTTCACCATATGCACCTTACCGCGTCCTGTTCACGTGGCAACACTGTTCGTGTGCAGTGCGCGTGTGCACTAAAGATTCGCAAAAAGAATTGACTGACTGGTTTGTCTATCGAAGTTAGAAATATTTATGAAATTATGAGATTAATGAATTGACTTTTATTGACTGAAACATTAGTTGGAATATTTTTTAAAAGTGATAAGGGTGTTAATGATATATAATATAATTAGAATTTTTCGGTTATAATTATAATGATTATAATTTTCTGCTTATAATTAAAATAATTATAATTTTCTGCAAATTTGCAAAAAACAGATTTTTTTTAGAAGTTAGAATTTCGAAGGCGCTGTAATTAAGATATTAATTAAAATTTATCAGAGTTTTGTTATAAAAGTTAGTGAATTAAATAAAAGACAAAAAAACAATAATTTTTATGTGCACAAACTTTTGAAACACAAGATCGGCAGTATTATTTAGATGACAACAAACGTCTTCTTAATTAAAAACTAATTTAGATAAAAAAGTTATTGAGGTGATTAAAAGCAAAATTTATAAAAAATTGTAACAACAGCACATATTGGTGATTTTTTAATTATAGAAATTCTTAATGCTTGTATTGTAACCCAGGTAGTTTCGCTGTTTTCTAACAAAAAGGTCGCGTTTCATAGAAAAATTTTTAGTATAAGTTTTCTAAATTACATTTAATCAATAAATCAACAAATTAAAAAATAGAAAAAAAATCAATATAATTAATTATGTCTGGATATGTTTATTTTCATGTAAACCAATTTCCTTAATACCACAATTAAGTCGCCGAAAATTGTGGTACTTATGCAAAATAAGTGAAGTTAAACCTAATACACATTTATATTATTATTGCTTCTTTTTCACAGCACAAGTAAGTTTAGAACACTGGACCCTTAATTTTTAAGGTATGGCATGCAAATTACCAGACAATAAGATTATTTTACTTTTTTTTAATTTTAAGAGACAACTTTCTTGGTCTTTTACTTCCAAAATTATCTTTACCAATTTATTTTTTTTTATTAAAACTTACTTCTCTTAATGGGATATTTTTTGCTAAAATAACAATTTGTGCAAATTTTTGAAAAATTAAAAATAATTTAGTGAAAACTTGCTGTAGACACTTAAATACTAATAAAGCTGTGAAACGATATTTTGCGGAACATTTTCATTTTTCAAAGTAGTTATTTTGGAAAGTGTGTATTAAAAATAGTTATTTGTGTATCAAAGCCAAAAAGTAGATTTTTCAGTTCAGTGTGATTTTAATCACCGAAGAAGAGGCAAAGCCTGAAAACAGACAAGACCAAAAATAAAACACTTTTAGATCATGGCGTACAAATTTTTTTGTAGTGTACTTTAGGAAAAATTATATCTTTGAGCAGGTTAACATTTTAACAATGGTCAGTTTTTGACCGCATCTATATTTAATTTTTGTAAAGACCAACTAAAAATGTTTATCAAAAATAAAATTTGACTAAACTACTGTTTTTCTTTAAAAAAATATTACAATAGGCTTGTTTCAACAACACTTTAGTTAAAAACAAAAAGGAGCATGCGTAATAAAGCTTTGAAACGCAAAAATGCTACTGTTCATGGGCAATATTATAATTCTGAACTGTTCTAAATTATTGCTGTTAGAATCATCTTATTACTTAAAAAATCAAAAAAAAAAAATACCTCGAAGCAGTCGAATATTGTGTTTATGTGTATCTCTCCAAAAACTATTAAATTTGCTTTGCTTAAAAGTAGAGTTAAGTCTAAAGATGTACAAATAAGTAGTTACACGAATTATTTAATATTGAAATTATTCCTACTAAAAATATTTAAAAAACGAAATAATTAAATTATTATACAATATTTAAGTTGACAGTTTAAGTTTAATTCAAAGTTATAAACTATACAGTGGTAAATTGTAATATGTCGCTATTTAAAGGCAAACTGATGAAAATTAGAATCATTTTATATACTATTAAAAACAAAATGCATGGTACTCTCAAAAATTGATACAAATCGCAGGCAACTTGAAAGGATCTAATTTCTTAAAAAGCAATGCATAATTTGAGATTTGTAAGTTGTAATTTTATTTTAAATTCGGTTAAAAAAATAGAAGACTTTATGCTTGATTTTTTTTTTGTAATTTGCGTGAAGATAAAGCAGTACCTTCACTTAAATAAATTTACTTAAATAAGCTATTAACTGATTATATGAGAGATGTTAACAGATGTTATGAAATTTTTGATAAAAGAAAATTTAGAGAAAAATGGATATTAGTACTAGATACACTGTAACTATAGATAATATTACAAAAAAATAAATCTTTTTTTTTTTGAGTGTGTGTTTACAAGATTTTGAGTCATTTTCATTGCAAATAATTTTTTTGTTGTACGTAATTTTCAGTTTCATTTTGTTCCTTGCTTTTCGTGTTCAGTTTTTGTTTGTTCTTTACATAATGTGACAATTATAACATTTCTGACAACCAGCACAAACATAAATAACTAGCATCATTTAAGGAAACATTTTCTGAATGCTTTTTAGGCATCAAGAATCAGGATAGTCCTTTTATTCAGTTTTAATTCAATATCACTATGAACAAAATATATCTTATAAATTTGAAAAAAAAGTAATAATTCAAAATTATTATGTGCATTTTTGGTTGTTCCATATTCCAAAAACGTAATATTTTACACATTTGTATTGTATACGATCCAAAGTAACTACAAAATTGACTTTAGTTGTAATAATGATTTTAGAAATTTTACCCATTTTGCACAAAGCGCAATAATTATTATTGACTTGATTGCTATATATACCGGGTGACTCAAGTTTTAACCGCACCTCAAAAACAGATATTTCTAATTAAGCAAAAATTCTCAAAATAATTGTAGTTAATATTTTGAAATATGTAGAAAAAGATTTTCCTCAAGTTTTAAATTGTTTACTTGTACGGTTTCTTTTTTACTTTTGTTTATTTGATTATAAATTAACGTTAACGATTTTTCGTACGGTTTTATTTTTCGTTTTTCTCATTATATAAGTTTACGTTAACGATTTTTGTGTACATGTGTATTTTTTTGATGTAATGCACAAAGTGGTTAATTGAATTTTTGCGTCACTTGTTTTTAATTAATATTTTATTATTGAAGCACTAACTTTTTCATAATTTATAAAAATGTCGTAAATTTTATTAAAAAGGATTCCATCAAGAAAAGAAAAGGTGTTTCTTAAAACTTATGGCATTCGTCATTAAAATGGAACACATCTATTGTGAAAATTGAAATGCTAAATTAGCTGGTAACTAATTGTCAGATCATAAATCTATTTTAATTCTTAGGATGTTCCTATTGGATATATTACTACTCCAACTTATCAAGTCATAAATTAGACTAAAATAGTTAATACATAATATAAAAATGGGTTTAAATCAAAGTCTAATATTTTTTTCAATAATAAATTTTGCAGATTGATTTTGTTAGATATTTTTGATCAATTAATGTAAAAAACAGGGCAGATCAAATAAATTGCTTGAACAATCAACAAATAAGTATACAATTACGTGCAATTTTTAAAATATCAACAATTTTCTAATTTTGACTTAAAAATTATAATAAGCAACTTCTAAAACTTTGTAATACTTATTTTGAAACAATTACGTCATATATTTTTTGATATTTTAATTTTAGAAATAAATTTTTTATATGGTAATTTTGTTAATAACAAATTGCACAAAAATATAGCAGTCAGATAAGTTATGTTACTTTTAACCTCTAGAACTTATGGAACGTTAAAATGCTTTAAGTAAATCGGTCAAAGTCGAAAAAAGTTTTAAGATAAACGCAAAATTGACTCAACTAACAAAAATGCATTTGTATTTTTAGTTTTCATTATTGTGACAACTATAAAATTTACTGGAAATATGGCAACGTTGCGGACGCAACATGTGTTATAAAATGAAAGTAAATATACACGAGGACGCAGTATAGTGCCCACTATGAAAGTCTATATACACGGACGCAATGTCATGCTGATGATGAAAGGACGCAGTATTATGCCAATAATGAAAACTTTTGATCTATAAGGTCTATTTTAAAACGGAACCGATATCTGAGATCGCAATTAAAATATTCACCAGGATCTATTTTTAAACTTCGATATATATGGCTCCTTCTGGTGGACGCAGTAACGTGTGTTTCATGAAGGGACGCAGCATTGTGCGAGGGATGTAAATATATATATTCGGTTTATATATATATATATATATATATATATATATATATATATATATATAATAAAGAAAATTAAATTTGAATTAACAACAGAAAAGAGCGTTTAATTTCCCATAAGATTCACATTTTTTTTTTTGTTTGAAGTCTTTATATAATAATAATAATATTTATTTGTGTTTGTACATATACAATGTTTAACACGTCATATAAAAAGTGAAAAAATAATAATAAAATAAATAAAAAATATTAAACTAAATATACTAAGTGCAATTGAAATCCGAACACCTAGAAAAAATGATTGTTGAACGATGAAATTGTAGGGGTTTGTATAGGAGGCCTTGAAAAGCAAACGATTAAATTTTTGAAACAATTAAACAGCGTATAATGGTGTTTGTAAAAACTTTACCGCAAAACCTTAAAAGCAAAAATAATAGTTTTTTAGATTGTGATCCGGCTTTATCACTCTGTAAAAGATAGTATTAGAAGCCACCCCATGCAGAAATGCCCCGTAGAAGGCAAAACGCAAATTTTTTCCAGCTTTCCGCGTTTGAAAGGGGACGCATTGTGAGGCAGCGCGAACGTGGTGCTTCATTCCGCGAAATTGTTGGGCGTGGGCTGTGTGTTGGGCTGTGGGACGCAGTGTGTCAAGTGTGGTAGATGCAAGGCGGGCATGGGCGGAGGAAGGACGGACACAGCGTGCTAGAGGAACAGGGGCTATTAGAAGAACTACCCAACGCGAAGATCGTCTTCTGCGACTAATGGCTCTAAGGGACCAACGCCGCACTACGCGGTCTGTGGCTGATGCATGGTTTGCAGCAGTAGGAAGGCTACTTCGACTCCGCACCGTATAGTACAGATCGCGCACCATGGGTCTGAGATCTTACCGTCCACACTTGGTGCTCCCGCTGACGGAAAATCATCGTCGTCAACGTCGTGACTGGTGCGTTGAACGGCAACAATTGAATGATGAATGGTATTACATTGCGTTTTCGGATGAATTCCGATTTTGTTTGGGAGGCTACGATGGTCGGCAACGGATCAGACGGATGCGTGGTGAACGTCGTCGTCTCGATCTGGCTATTGAACGCCACGTACACCGTATTCTTGGTGTGATGGTTTGAGGTGCCATTGCATTTGGTAGTAGGTTCCCTTTATTAATCATTCGTGGCAACATGACAGCCGAGCGCTATGATGTGCTAGAGCCAATTGTTGTTCCTTATGTAAGAAGCATCGAAGGCAGAATTTTCCAGCAAGACAACGCACGCCCTCATATTGCTCGTGCTTCTCGACGCTTTTTGGAGTCGGTTAATAGCGGCGTTTACACGTAGAGTTTTTCGTACGGTTTTGGACTCTGCCGTTCCAAGCCCGCGTGATTGAACGTCCGTGTGAATGCGACAGGATCGTACAGGTTTAAATCGTACATTTTTCTTGACACTCTAATCGTGCAGGACTTGCTCTTGTTAAATTTCTTTAATACGTTCTTAGACCGCGGTACTTATCTGCAGCTCCATTATTTAAAAATAATAACAATAATAAAATGGCTGATACCAGACACTGGAGCAAAAAATTGATAACAGACATTATTATTCAACTATGTGTATAGAAAACATATATGTTTATGGAAAGTAAAGTCTAAAGACTATACCAATATAAATTTAAAAAATTAAGCATACCAAAAATTGATTGCTCTTTGTAAAAATGTTTATATTAAATATTTATATTATATTATTTAAATAATTTTATCTTTAACCATCGACCGAAACTTATCAAATATTTGAGAGTTCATCCGCAAGTAGTTTCTATAATCTTCGAGGTAGTTTTCTCATAATTTACGAACCAAGGGCATGTGTTGGTTCTGGATCTATTTTCAAATTTTTTACTCAAATATTTCTTTTTGGTTTTCTCGACTTTTCAAAAAAATCTAGTGCATATACATGAAAGCGACAATACATATACGACTTTTTTTTATTAATAACGATTATAATTATTGTGGTTGCACTGTTATCTAAAAATTAAAATTTGGTTCTAAAATGTACAAGAGTCCAAGAATTTTAAGCTTGCTTAAAACTCCACACGCCACGCTAGTCACGAAGGATTTAACACAGTTTTGTTATTCACACACTCGAGTTTGTCCTGTACGGGTTTAAACCGCGGAAAAGAACGGACGCCAAAACTGTGACCAATTTTCATCGACAAGATTGGAACGCCACATTCCTGTCCCAGGTTCAGGAGCGTGCGACTAGAACGCGCGTTCTAAGCGTTCGCGATTGAACGTACGTGTAAACGCACCTAATATCACGGTATTGCCTTGACCACTAAGATCTCCTGATTTGTCGCCAATACAAAAAGTGTGGGATTGGATGGGTTTAACAACTTTAGATAAACTCTGGGTTGCAGTACAAGAGGCATGAGACGCTGTACCCCAGGAATTTATAAATAATCAAATCGCAAGCATGCCTCGACGTAAACAAAAGTGTATAGAACAACATCCATTACTGATAAATTGGAGGCAATTTTAATAAAACTTAAATGATTGTTTGAATGAGCACATTCTTTAGGAATTCTACATACGAGTAAAAACTCTTCTTTAAAAAAATGATTTAATACAAGTCTTAAACTATGAAAGTTAATATGGATATTCTCTTGGTCTCTTAAGTTGAGAATATGGAGATCTCTCCGTTTAGAAAACTCTTCAATGTGTGTCTTAAGATATAGCAAACAAGAAAATATATACACACATTGAAGTGTAAGAAGTTTCAATTGAGAAAAGTAATACCTTCAATCCTCCTGATACTTTAAACCAGCAATTATTCTTATAGCTCTTCTCTGCATTTTAAATAATTGTTCTGAACCAAAAGATTGTCCCCGAACTCAAATTCCGTAACTTAAACGTGAGTGAATATACGCGTAGTAAAAGGAAATTAAAATTTCTTTAGAAACAAAGTTGCTTAAGGATTTTAACAAAAAGGTATTTTTTGCAAAATGACTGATAATGTAATCAATATGACAATGCCATGTAAGATGCACATCCAAACGAAGACCTAGAAAGTTGACAGATTCTTGGGTGAAAAAATCGAGAAGAATCTGTTTTAAAGAAAAGTAAAATGTCTTAGAGTCATTTAGAAATAAGTTATTAGAGGCAAACCATTGAAATAAGGAAGTTTGTATTTGCAATATATCATTTTTTAAGACACTAATGTCATTATTATTTTTAAATAAAAAAGAATCATCAGCAAACAAAATACACTGCTCCAAGAAATTAACGCACCACTTGAAAATAAAGTAAAAAAATTAAAACTATGTACATTTGACCACTTTGGTTGAGAAGGTTTAATCAAGCTATAATTTAGTTACCCATTGTAATAAAAGTTTTGGCATTAAAGTCAGAAATTTGAGTTTAATAGTTTTTAAAGCAGAAATTTTAAAATAATTTTCATTTTTAAATTGTGTTAATTTGTAATTTCGTTTTATTGTTATTTGAATTTGCCGTTCTGTGGATAGTTTTTATCATTTAAAACAATAATAAAAACATTATGAGGAATTTAACTCGAGAAGAATGCGCCCAAGCTGTGGTTTTGTTGGAGGAAGGTTTGGTGTATCTCATACGTCAGTTTCGCGTATGATACAAAGGTACAGAGAGACAGGAAGTCACCTCAGAAGACCTGGACAAAGAACAAAAAGGAAAACCACTCCTATCCAAGATAGATTTTTAAGAATATCTGCGCTAAAGGAACGCTTTGTAACTGCCAGGAAGCTATAAACTGAGTTCCGTGACGTAGAAGGATTTCAAATCAGTACCGAAACTGTTAGAAAAAGACTTAAGGAGGATAATTTAACACCCCATATTCCTGCTTGTAGTCCTGCATTGACTGCAGAACACTGCAGAGCCCGATTAGAATTTGCTAGAGAGCACATAAATTGGCAAAGAGAGGATTGGGAGTCTGTTCTTTTTACGGATGAGTCAAAATTTTGCCTTTAGACGTGTTCGTGTGTATCGTAGACCAAATGAGCGGTACGCACAGTGTAACATTCATAATACCACATTGTTTGGTGGAGGCTCAGTAATGGTTTGGGGTGGTATTTCCTTACAAGCTCGCACGGAGTTAGTGGTTGTAAATAATGGCTCTATAAAAGCGGACCGTTACATAACAGACATTCTTGAAGAGCATGTCGTACCATATGCCCCTTATATTGGTCCAAATTTTTTGTTAATGCAAGATAACGCAAAACCCCACACTGCCCAAATTGTTAAAGATTACATGAATGAGGCAGAAGTCAATATTTTGGATTGGCCAGCTCGAAGCCCTGACCTGAATCCTATTGAGCATGTTTGGGACATTCTCGGGAAACGTTTAAAAAATCTTCCACATCCTCCTGTTCATCTTCAAGAGGTAGGTCCTCAACTAAATGAAATTTGGAATAACTTAAATCCAGAAGACATAAGTTCGTTAATTTTGAGTATGGAACGAAGATGTGCAGCGGTTATTCAAAGTAGAGGTGGAAATACGCGATATTAAGATGTTTTCTGTAACTTGTATAACGGCGTAACTTTAATAAAATTTTGTTTTCGGTTTGTTTTTCTATATTTGGACACATTAGATATTAATTTACTTTAAACAAATGTTTTTGTTAAGTTTTTCTTAATTTTGTACCAATTGGTCGAATACATGTTTCAATTTTCAAAAAAATTCAAGTGGTGCGTTAATTTATTGGAGCAGTGTAATATTTTCGTTGGGAAAAACCTTATTAATATCATTAATGTACAATAAAAAAATAACGGGCCCCAACCAAGACAGAACCTTGAGGAACACCATGTTTTACTGGTAGCCAGGAAGAGTTATCATCCAAATACGAAACCATTTGATACCTATTTTTAAATTTTTTTGAAAATTTATAGTTGGTAAGAATTTTTTCAATAATTTGAAATGAAACGCAATCAAACGCTTTGGTTAGGTCACAAAAAATAACCCCGCAATAAGAATTCTCTTCGAATGTTTTATTGATATAAGAAATTAGTTGAGAGATAGCTAAAATTGTTGATTTGTTTTTTCTAAAACCGAAGTGACCAGCTGCAGTAAATAGATTATTTGATTCAAAATTCGATAAAATTTGTGCCTGCAGTGCTCGTTCAAAAATTTTACTCAAGACCGGTGTTATTGAAATTGGACGGTAATTATTTAGTTCATTTGGATCACCCTTTTTTAAAAAAGGAAGAATTTTAGATTTTTTTAAAACTTCAGGATATATCCCTGATCTAATACATTTATTCAAAAGTGCTGTTAAAGGATAAATAATTATATGCTGTATGGACTTGATTATTTTATAATTAAGGTGATGAACATCTAAAGTAGAAGTGTTTTTGATACCAGAGATAATATCTCGGACTTGATTAAAAATCAATTTAGTAAAAGTAAAACTAGGAAAAGGAACAGAATTAAGATTTGAAGAAGGAGGCAAAGAGTACGAAGAATTTGTTTTATCGGAAGATATTTTATTAAAAATATTTTCTGCAATACTAGAGAAGTATATGTTGAATACATCGGCAGAAAAAAGAGGGGAGGGAGAGTTAACATTTTTGCTTTGTTATATTATGTAGGCTTTAAATGCAAAAATCGTTCAAAGTTTATTCTTAGATTTCATACAGGTGCAATATATTTAAATAAGAACAATTTCTAAATATTGGGTTTTCGGATTCACGTGAAATGCCTCAAATGTTAAAGAAAACACAAATAACGTTACATAAAAGAATTGAAGTGAAAATTGTAATAAAAAATGTGAAAGAAACTTGATGTTAAAACTTAGCGTTAAAAAAAACAAATTTCAGTTTCTCTTGGCGTATAACAAGTTTTTTTTTTGGACAGTGTTTTGTAGCCAAATCACTCTTGATCAAGAATTTATTTATACACACGTTACAATGGTAATAGTCAATAATCTATATGCAGTCATTTCTGCAAAAGATTATGATTAGAAAAAAAATCTTATAATTATACTTCTATATGACATTCACCTATTTTTTTATTTAACTTATTTAAATTTTTATAAACAATGAATCAATAAATTATAATCCAAGTGTAGAGAAAGTAATATTATATGAAAATAAGTAATAAAGTGAATGTCATAGAGGCTGAAATAACTGAATAAGTAAGATGTTTTATGAATGGTTACAAATTAGATAGATAGACTTACACATATATCACGCATCTTTTAAACTCAAGCGACAACTGATATATCTAATTAAAAGACCAGACTACAATGACATCGTTCAAAGATCTCAATTTATTTAATTTTACGAGGATATTCTTAAGCAGCAAAAAATTATGACTGTCAGAAAAATACCCAAAGACCATAAATGTTTCCTCTCAAATAACGTGACTATAATTTAACCAATTTAAGTTTTTTTATTGAAGAAATAATAGGGTGTGTCCCCTAGCTATAAATTAAAACGTTTGAAATAATAGTCGAGTGGTTTAAGTGGGAAACAAAAGGAATTTCAATTTATTGCAGTAAATTAAAAAAAAAAAAATTTGGTGGCGCAGTTGTCACGGTTTCATTATGAACCTGCCATATTAAAATGACAATTTTCAATTTGACATTTCAGATGACCTAACCTCATTCCTTATTTGAGTAATAATAATCACTACTACTCCTAATAAAAGTAATATAAAATTTATTTGTTATGTCAAACATGATTGATTAGAAAAGTGACAAACTGCCAAGATATTACTAGATATAAAAATGTCATTGATTGTCAAATAAAATATTTGTCAACTTGTGGTGTGTTCACACCTTAAAAATCACCGCCAAATTAAAAAAAAAAGTTAATTACTTTTTTTTATTTTCTAGATCCTGAAAATGTCGCATTCTTTCCTTATGTAATAAACCTACTAAGACAACCTTGACAAAAATGTTATTTCCGCGTCAAGTTAATACACCTACTACTACTTTTACTATAAAATGTCACGATGTAAGTCGTTTAATTGCCCGAGATACTTGCATTTATTAAATCTGCATGAAACTACAAGAAAATCTGATTTTTTTTAATGTATGCTGAATATTGAAATGAAAGGAGGATACGGTATTGTAATGCCAATCAAATACTTAATTTTTTGTTGAAAATATTATATAACGTGCCAATCAATCAGATACCGTTGACCTATATTTCAACAATTTGCTACTTTTGTAATTACAGGAAAAAATATATCTAACTTTCATTTTCCACGCTTCTAAACACAACCATTTATGTTTTTAGAGATATTATCAACTTAAATTTACTGAAAAGTGATACAAGCAGATGTATAAAAAGTAAACTAAAATTTGTATCTTTAAAGTGCCGATTTGAGTTTTATTTTAATTTCGTTATTTATGCTAATTATCTGCCGATAAAAATATTCAATTTGTCAAAACAACAAGATAATCTACAATTATAGAAAGACATTAAACGATAAGATAAGCAATGCGTCGAATTAGAAATCTTTTGAAGCTCGCAACTTCTAAAATGATATCACGATAATCAGGGTAACTTCAACCACGATAAAATACGAAAATAAACACTTGATGTTTCCGCAAAAATTGTAACACAAAACTAAAAATAAACGTAGGGAACCAGAAATTAGGTTTAATTCCCTCTATATAGTAACTTAAGGTTACAAAACGTAGTTAAATTAGTGTCAAATAATTCTAGAAAGAACAAGTTAAAAACAGAACAAAATAAAAAAGTTCAGGATTCAAAAAACCATAAAATTTTTGATAGAATTTAGAAATCAAAGACAACAATCACTATAAAAATTTATTGACAAAAAAATGTTTCTGCAATGCTTATAAAAAAAATTGAATAAAACTGTCACCTCTGACTTCTAAATTCTATTAAGAAACATAAAAAAATTCTATATTTTATTTTTAATAAATTTTAGCATAGAATACATTGTATAAATTATAATAAATTTTAACACAGAGTGCAATATAATCCTTCAAGACCAATTTTTTATTAGCCATCCCAAACACACTGGAAGCATTTCTCCATTGAATTGCCTGATTAATTAATTTTTTTGAGTTAAAAATTTTACAAAAAAGAGAGTCACAAGCGAGACTATTGTATTGCTCCGTCTAAATTCTGACTCAAAGAAACATAACATTTTTAAAAACTGTCTCTAAAGACACCCCTCTCTTAGATAGCCCTTAGCAGGAAAAAAAAATTAAAGCCTGCTTCCACAACGCAACAAATCCACCTGTTCAAAAAAAGTAGAATGTTGTAAAATTGCAAAACAATTGTTTTGAATGAGATTAGTAGATTAGAATAACAAAATCATTCATTTACGAACAAACAATTGTTATGACCAGTCATAAAAAACTGTCTTAATTTTCGAAGCAAAGAATGAAGTGGCATGACGGTGTCTTACACTGTCGACATGTTTCCTTTTCTCCTAGCAAACAACGAGCCTTTTTTTAATGAACAGTTTATATGTATCATTAATTTTCAACAAGTGAAAATGTTCCAAAAATTCAGAAAATCCAAATATCTCGTAAACCAAAAAAGTAAGAGATCTTTAAACCTTCACCAATCGATTCCTTAGATATTTTAACCCTCTTTACACCATTTAAAATTTATTCAATTAGTTCTCTTGTATCCTCAATAACAAAAAGAACATTTTTTTTTTTTTAAACAAGAGGGGCCCGCAGCGCGAGCCGCACACCGAGGCCTACGCCCATTGTATGCAACCTCTCGAAATAGCACTACTGCAGTAGCCCTGTGCCTCTGATGAAGCTCAGTACCTTGTCTGCAGGAGCCTTCTCGATAGCACTGGGCTTCAGATATCGGGAGCCCAGGTGTAAATCTCTGATACTTGCAAAAGCAGGACAGTAGCAGAGAATATGAAGAGGAGTTTCCTCATCTTCAGCACAACCTCTGCAAGTCTCGTCCTCGCTGAGTCCGATGACGTGCAGGTGTTTTTTTAGTAGGCAATGTCCTGTGTACATGCCTACCACTAACTGAAGGTCTCTACGGTTGAGACGCATCAGGTTTTCACTGCGTGCCTTGTCCGGTCCTTTAATAAGAAGCCTGGATTGCCGCATGCCTTCTTGAAACTGCCATTCAGAGAGATGGCGAAATTCCATCCACTTATGAAGTGTGTCTTTCTGTCGTCTTTTGGTAACGCCAAGAGCCGGTTCCGCCCCGATAAAGTCCATTTGTGAACCCTCTCGAGCCAGAACGTTAGCCCTCTCGTTACCCTTTAGACCACAGTGTCCCGGTACCCAACAAAGTACAACCTTTTTGTTGCACTCCGCCAGTTCCTGTAATCTGTTGTGACATTCCCAGACAAGCCTCGATGAGTACCTGCATGATTGCAAGGCCTGCAGCCTGACTGAAGCCTGACTGTCGGTACAAATGCAGATTCGCCTATTTGACAAAGCCCTCTGCACGCACTCAGTCACACAAGCGAGCAAAGCGAAGATTTCCGCTTGGAAAACGTCAACATGTTTGCCCAAAGGTATTGAAATTTCAACACCGAGCCCACATATAGATACCCCTGAGCCCGCCCCATTGGGGTGAACCGACCCGTCAGTATAGCATACTAGCCAGTCCCCCGTTCACACCAGTTGTCACGTGGTGGAATGTTCACAAGATACTTGTGATTTGTAGCAATCCTGGGGGTCATACTGTCGTCCCTCATTTCAAAAATAGGGTCCAAATTCAACATCCTAGTGGATATTGTCCGATGACCCTTCCCGGTTGCTGTTTTCCACCGATTTGTACCGCGAAGCCGTAGGAAACCCACTGCAGCAGACTCTTCCACAACAAAATGAAGTGGCCGAATCCCCACAATGAGCTCCATGGCTGCGGTCGGTGTAGTTCGGAGGGCCCCTGTAATTGTCAAGCAGGCCAAACGCTGGACCCGTGCCAAACTCTTTTTGGCCCAGGACGCACACGATATGGTCCACCAGACAAGGGAGCCGTACGTGATCATTGGTCTGACAACATAGTTGTAGAGCCAAAGCATAACGCGGGGTGTAAGACCCCAGGTTCTGCCAACAGCTCTTCTGCACGCCCAGAGCGTGCTCGTAGCTGTTCGCATCTTTTCTTCTAAAAGAACGTTAAAAAATGGGGAAAGGGTTAATCAACGACTTTCTAGTCTATGCCAAATGATTTAAATGGTGTTAAAATCCCTGAAATCCAATTTTGGTTCATATCTATCTTATTAAAAGAGGAAAATAGAGCCCAACATTTACAAAACCGGCAAAACTAAAAATGTTTAATCTTACCTTAATATTCCAATATTTATTTAAAAATATTTGTTGGTAATTTTTTTTCATAAAAAGTTCATTCTAATCATAATAAGCACTAAAACTCATCAAAATGCGTCCATCTCTAAAATCACTTCTTAGCCAGAAAATTTTTAAAAATTTTGTACACTAGATATCTTTTTTCATCATAGTTTCTTGGGATTTCTGATAATTTCTAGGATTTCTAAAGATTTTAAGAATTTCATCTAGATTTCTAAGAATTTCTATTAATTTCTAGACCCTACAAATTTTTATAAAATTTCTAAAAAAAAATTGTACTTATAACAAGATTTCTTAAGCAATTTTACCCCGAGGTGAACCTCCGACAATATTTTGTACATTAGATTCTTTTCTTCATTATGACATCTTAGAATTTCTAGTAATTTTTAAAAGTTTCTAAAGATTTCTAAGTTTTTCCTCAAGTTTTCTGAAAATTCCTGAAGAGTCCTAAGAATTTTTTATAATTTCTAGAGATTGTTAAAAGTTTTGTAAAAATTTTTTAGTACTTGTATACCAAATTTCTTGAGCGATTTTGTCCCGAGGTAAACTGATAACAAAATTTTGTACGCTAGATTTCTTTTTGCATTATGATTTCTTGCGATTTCTGCTTAGTTTAATGCGTTTCTAAAGGTTTCTAAGTATTTATACGTACTAGTATTTTTCGTTTTTATGAATTTCTAAAAATTTCTTCTAAAAATATTTCTTCAAAATTTATAAGATTTTCTAAAGATTTTGCTAAAAGTTCTTCAAGATTTCTAAGTATTTTAAAAAATATTTATATAGTTTCTAAGAATTTCTTAGTGTTTGAGCGACTTTGTCTGAGGTAAACCGTTGACAAAATTTTGTACACTAGATTTCTTTTTTCATCATAATTTCTTGATATTTCTAGTGATTTCTAAGGATTTGTAAGATTTCTAAGTAATTTTTCACAATTTCTAAGATCTTCTAAAGATTTCTGAAGATTACTAAAAATTATTGCTCTTTGTTTTTGTTGACGGGATAAGGACTGTTTGTTCAAAGAATTTAGATTTTTGCCGACGTTTCGCTCTTTATTATTTAAGAGCTTCTTCAGGCTTTAAATTCAAAATTTATATCATTATTAAGTCTAACCGCATGTTTCGATGTTACATTTGTCTTGTCACATCAAAACTTAATAATGATATAAATTCTGGATTTAAGCCCTGAAGAAGCTCTTAAATAATAAAGAGCGAAACGTCGGCGAAAATCTAAATTCTTTGAACAAACAGTCCTTATCCCGTCAACAAAAACAAAGAGCAATTATTATAATGATGAACGTAAAACCACATGATAATTACTAAGAATTTTAGAGATTTCTACAAATTTCTAGAGATATTTATAGCATTTCTTAGTACTTGTTTACTAGATTAATTTTTTCATCATGATTTTTTGAGATTTCTAGTAATTTTTATAGATTTCTAAGAATTTACTAAAGATTGTTAAAAATTTCTTAGTATTTGAATATTAGATTTCTTTTTGCATCATGATTTCTTGGGGTTTTTAAAGATTTCTAAATGCCTATTTCTTCAAGATTTCTTAATATTTTGTACATTAAGATCAGTGACTCCAGGTCCGAAGTAAAAAAAGTCAGAGGATTCTAATCTACACCAATCAATTTTTTAGGACAATTAACCCCATCTCCTCTCTATTTAAAATCCATTCTATCGAATAGTTTTTCTTTCATCGCAAATAATACAAAAATTTTCGAAAATTTGAAAAATCGGTAAATAAAACAGAAACGAGAAGAGCTAGAAGTCTCTAGCTTTCCCCAAACAATTTGTTGAAACGTTTAACTACCTATATTATATGCATCTTAGAATCCATTCTAATGAGTAGGTTTTTTTTTTATCATCAATATTCCAATAAATTTTTGAAAATTTAGTAAATAGTACGAAAACCAAAAAAAAATTCTAATCTTCACGAATAGATTTATCAAATTGTTATACTTCCATTTATCTAATTTATTTATTTATATACATAATATATAATTTAAATAAATAATATTCATAATTTATTTAGAGTTCATTTTATGAATCAGTTTTTCTTTCATCGCCAATTTTCTAAAAAATTGTTAAATAAATCGAAAATGAAGAGCTAGAAGTTTCTATTCTTTACGAATAGAAACGTCAGATGGATTTACTTCCCGCCCTCACCCACCAAATACAAAACTTAAAATCCATTCTATCGATTAGTTTTTGTCCTCAAAATTCCAAAAAATTTCTGAAAATTTGAAAAAAATTTGTAAATATTTCGAAATACAAAAAGTAAGGTTCAAATTGTTGTCTCATGCGACCTATTTACAAGATTTGGTCCCTTCTAATTTAAGTTTATTCACAAACATAAAAAAAATATGAGTATAAAAAAATCTGTGGCAAATATGAAAGTACCAGGGAGCGCAAATGACTACTTTTAAATGTTAAAAAAATCATCCTTTAGGAATTGAATAAAGTCACCTGAATCTCGTTGAAACAAGTGCATTGAGTTATAAGAAAATATGTTAAAAAGTAAAATTATATGAATTTTACAAAAAATTTTAGAAATCCAGTATAAATCTTTAGAAATCATCAAAAATCTCAAAAATTCAAGACAGAAAAAGAGAAATCAGTAAAATTGTGTCAGAGGTTTATCTCCCAGTTTCCGATTTATTTACGGATTTGAAGTTCTTAAAGACCGTAAGCGCCAATGCATTTTTAAATAAATTCTTTTTTCTGTACAAAACGGTTACAGAAAACAAAATAAAATTTTGCCAGAAAAAAAATCTTTCCAGAAAATTTTGAATACGGCCGATTTTAAAAGAAACGTAAAACACCCACTCACACCAGAGATTTACGCTTAGGCTTCCGACATCTGAAGCCCAGTGCTACTGTAGTAGTGCTATTTCGAGGGGTTGCACACAATGGGCGTAGGCCTCGGTGTGCGGCTCGCTCTAAAAGATACAAAATTTACCCCGGGGGTAAACCGCTCAAGAAATTTACTGTACAAGTACTAAAAAAATCCTTACAAATTTTATAAGAATCTCTAGATATCTCTAGAAATTTTTATTAATTTTTAAAAATCGTTAGAATTTCTTCGAAATCTTGAATACTTAAATTTTTTTAAAAATCCAAAAAAGATTACTAGAAACCTTAACACATTATGCTAGAAAAAAATCTAGTGTATAAAATTTTGTCAGCGGTTTTCTTTTTTAGAAATTCTACAAAAATGGCTAGACATCTTTAGGAATCCTTAAAAATCTAGAATAAATCTTTAAAATTCTTAGAAATCATCAGTAATCTCAAGAAATCATAATTAATAAAGAAATCTAATCTACAAGTACTAAGAAATGTCTAGAAATTGTATACAAATCTTTAGAAATCCACAATAAATCTTTAGAAATCATCAGAAATCCCAAGAAATTATGATAAAAAAGAAATCAGTAAAATTGTGTCAGCGGTTTATCTCCCAGTTTCCGATTTATTTACGAATTTGAAATTTTTAAAGATCGTAAGAGCCAATGCATTTTCAAGTAAATTTAGTTTTTTGTGACAAAACAATCATAGAAATCAAAATGAAATTTTGCCAGAAAAAAATTATCTTTCCAGAAAATTTTGAATAGGGTCGATTTCTAAAAGAAACGTAAAACAACCACTCACAGCAAACACTACACTTAAGACGGCGCGCGTTTGAACAACAAAGTTGTCATCTTCAGGTAGAAATTAAAACCTCAGTATTAATTTCTACTTGAGGACGACAACATTTTTTTGTGTTAGTGGGTGTTTTACGATTCATTTAACACACTAAGAAGATCCAACAAGAAGATTGCCGATTTTTGAACAACTGCGGATATAACGCAATTGTATTACAATATTAACTTTTAATTTTGAATAAATCTCTACTAAAAAACAATATCAATTTTTTAATATGTAGAGTGTTTTTTCAGTTGGGCGTTTCTATTTGTTATCAAAATATAAAATTGTATTACAACGTTTTTTGCTATAAATTGTGCTTTTGTTCCTTCAAGGCTAATTTCCCTTTTACCTGTCTAATTTGTCCACTAATCAATAATTTTTAAATTTGGAATAGTAAACGGAAATCAAATAAGGCAAGGTCACACCAAGACTGCCTGCGGCTAACATGTATAATCTGATCAAACCTGTAACGGAATAAAATTCCACTAGATACCGTAGCAAAATGCTTTATGATAAAGTTCTTCAGGTGTCCAGGTGTTGTTTCTCTATACTGCCATATACGATCAACATTAACTTTTTTTTTTGTTAAGAGATCTGTCTACGAGTATCTCATTCATAGACTTTATATTAAAGATAAGGAAATGATTGTTTTCTAGTAGTACTGTACTGTACATTTTAGTACCGTGATTATTGTTGTTTCTAGTCACGTTGTGACACTTTGATATGTGCATTGTTTACTAATTTGTTCCGATTTAACACAATTTACAATGCAACAAGTTGTATAACATTCTTATTATGGAAGGAAGTTGGTACATTACCTAGTTTTAGAAAAGTAACGGTGCGGAAAATGTTGCTTTACTTGCGATGGCAAAACAAGGAACAATAATACAAATTCTGCCAAAGTAAAAAGTTGTTAACAAGAACCACAACTGTGGTGCGGTTCGCCTGAAACTTTTAAAATTAAAGCCTAAAAAGTGAACACTGGCCACACCAAACTCAGATAACAAATTAGAGACTTCTCCACGAAAAAAACGATGACTCGCAAAGATTCGCAGCAACTTAAGGACGAAATAAAAAATCATGCAATATAGATTTTCCGTAAGTGATATAAGTGAATTTCAACCCCAATAACAAGATGAATTAATAAAGTCAAATTTGGATTATCTCAGTGAGAGAAGTCCCTAATTTTAGCTTTAATTTAGACAATGACGTTTAATATATTATGTAGTTTCGTTCTTCATGTTGTATCAAATAACGTGGCTACAAAACTTCTCGAAATTACGCGTTTAAAATATTTAGATACTGTTACGAAATAGTCCAGAGAGATGCCAAACACTTCTAGAATTATGAATCACACTGTAGCGTATAATTTCGAGAAATATTCGTCACGGTCAATGGAGAGCACGAGAAAGCTAAGTCATCGTTCCGACCGAATAAAAATTCTTCGGGATAATTTCTGCGAAATTTCGAGAAGCAACGTATCGTTATATAAGCGAGCAGAGATAATGACCGACTTAGTGTAGAATTCGACAAGCAATTAAAAAGTGAGCAGCTCATCGAAAAGGACATATTTCATCGGAAATCATAGTTATTACTGTGTGAATATCGAGTTAATATAACAAGAAGTCGGTCAGAAATAACAAAAAGACAAATGCGTTTATTGTCAAGAAAACTGGAAAAAATGAAAAGAAACAATGACTTGACAAAAAAGAAGAACAACGAAAAATTCTATTAAAAATAGAAAAATGAAAAACAAAATTTTAAGAGATCTCAAAAAACTACTTTTAGAAGATAGAAAGAAAGAAGAATAAAAAATGCAAGAAACAATTCTAAAAAAACAAAAAAAAATGTTGAAAGAGCTTGATAAACTTCTAGAAGAAAAAGAATATAAAAAACGACGATTAGAAAAGTAAAAGAACATTCTGAAAAAAGTTGAAAGACATTGGTTAGATAATAAAGTACAACAAAAAAAGATTATGGAAATGCAAGTAATAACTCGGAAAACAAAAAAAGATCTTGAAAAATGTAACAAAGCGTTTTAATATTTAGTAAATACAAAAATATTAAACCACGACGTCATTCGTATACATCATGCTACCTCTACTGCCATGACGTATACTTCCCATTACTCTGAGGACCACCACTAACGCTCCGCTACGTTACTCCTCTCGTTCCCCTCGCCAACAATCGGAGGGTATAAACTACACTTAGCCGCCGCCGATATTTCAAACTTACGGGAGCATTATCTTTGTAAGTAGTTCCGTCACCCCCTGGTGCATTAACCCAGGGGTTCCTCCTCTCCGATGCCGCTACCCACGGCTTCTAAACCCATGGGTAATCCTACCTCCTCTCCACAGCAAGTAGAAGTCGCCGAACACGACGAGGCCGTATACAGTTTATTGAAAGATTCGTTTTAGTTTCAGAATTATTTTTTTATTTTCTTTATTTATTTGTACATTCATAGTTTTAAATTTTAATAAAATCCCATCGAAAGCGGCCCTTTTCTCTCCCTACGTTACTCAGGACCACACGGAAACAACCGTTACAAAAATCTTAAAAAACAGCTTTTAGAAAAAAAAAGAAAGAACAATTAAAAAAATATATTCAAGAAACGCCGATTAGAAGAAAAAGAAGAGCTAATGGAGATCCTAGAAGGACAAAAAAGATTCTTAAGAAGCTTAAAAAAACAATTAGAAAAGAAAGAACAAAAGACGAAGCCTGGAAGAAAAAACTATAAGAGAATTTGAAGGCAAACATAAAAAACTACAACTGGAAATAAAAGCAAAACAATTTTTTTTTGGAAAACTTCAGATAACGGCCACAAGAAAAACAAGAGAATCTTCAAAAAATTTAAGATTTTGCAAGATGCTTTTCAGTGGAACGCACAAAAAAAATGTTAGGAACTAGTCCAGAGAGATGCCGAACATTCCAGAATTCTAAATCATACTAAAGCAGGTAATTCCGAGAAATATTCTTCTAATAAACTTCTGGTGAATTTCGAGAAGCGACATATCGTTATATAAGTAGGCGAAGACACTGATGGAGTTAGTGTAAAACTCGCCAAGTAATTGAGCAATTGAGCGGGTCGTCGACGTATTTCGTCGTAAGCGACGTATTTCGTCGGGGATCATAGTTATTACTGTGTAAATATCGAGTTATTTATTGATCAAATTATTGTTGTGTAATTTGAAACATACAAATAAAAAGTAAATAATCTTTTGAGAGGGTTTGAAAAAAAGCAAGACGAATCAACAACAGTGACGTTATATGAGAAATCAAAAATTAGAAATTTTTTCCTCTTTTAAAGCCGGTCCGGAGACATACTAGGTATATGATAAAAATAAATTATCCGTTATTAATTCAACTCTTTAAATAAAAAAAAACCTGATTTTGCACAGTGGTTGCAATACTCTATTAAAGAATTTTTTTAAATAGATAAATGACGCTTTTATTTGCATTTCTGTCTATTTCGTCACGATCTAACACCACAAAAATTTGTGCAGGTCACAAAAATCAATTAACTTAGGGTATTAAAAAAAAAAATAGGAATGAAATAAATAGATATGTACACAAAAATTTCGGCCAAACACAAAAGTAGCCGATTTGGCATAGAATGCCAATTAACACGGTAGCACACTTATACACTTTGTAATTAAAATCTTCCAGGAATTTTTGTATTGTTTCCCACGAAACTAAGAACAGCCTCTTAATAACTATAATCACGCAAGAATTTTGATGACGTTTTAGCCCAATAACTGGTTCACCATCATTTACCTTACATAATAATTGTCTGTTCTAAATTCGGAGAGAATTTTAATACAAATATTGTGAATTTCTTTTTCGTGATCGATTAGAAAGGTAAAAATAATTAAAGTTTATTTTTAAATGAGGGGTCTGTATTTTAAGAATGGTAAAAATAATTTATTTGAAGGGTGCGTTTCGGTCTCAGATCGTTAAGTTTAAAAGGGTATTGTTCTCACGAAGTGATTATAGATAATTTATAGTTATTGGATTTGATTACGGATGATTTAATAACAGAGGTTATAAACAATTTTTTTTTCTGAGATTAATTAGTTGTTTCCGGTATAACTCACATTTTTTATTTGAAAAAATGAAACAGCATCTAAAACATATGTTTACAAAAATTAAAATATGAATTTTTGGGATTCTCCAATCTGTAGATATATTTAAAAATATTAAAGCACTGAAACAGACATAGAATGACTCTAGTTAGGTAAAATAAAACACAGAAATTATTATTTAATCATTGATTTATATAGTAATAATGTTTCAAAACATGATGTCAGCCAAATGGTTGTCACGGCTGTGCTGGTAAATCCCGACCAAAAAATAAATGTAATAATAAGAAGTAACAGTGACTATTGATTCCCCTTTTTGTCTTCTCAAAACACAGAATATATTAGTTTCGAAAGTCTCAACAAAGCCATGGTAGTGAAAATAAATACCGTAGCAAACCATAGATGATATTAGAATTTAGAAGTAAAACTAGCTTTTAGGCGGTTTTTCTTAGTTTTTGTGTTATTCTGCTATAGAAAAAAAAAGACATGACGATAATATTGCACTATCGACTCACAGAAGTATACGTATTTCACTCAGGGCTTCGTCTCTCGTGAAAGTAGAAATAAAATTCAATTTTATCTTTTTGTATAAAGTCGCATCATAAAAATCTTTCGTCGCACTTAAGGCGATTTTCTCAAATTTTTTTGGGTAATTTCAGTTTCATTAAACTGTGATTGGCTGTTATTAAACAACTCAAAAGTTGTGATTGGTCAATATAAATCATATGATATTTTAGGAAGATTCTCAGGTAAATTTGTGGTATATTTGTATGTTAAAATGCTTACTTATTTTTTTTAAATTTTAAATATTGTTTTATCCTTAATTAAACGATTTGCAATAGTAATTCATTTGCTTGTAGCAACTCGTCCAGTTTCAAAATTTTCACCACAAAAGTAACTTAATGTCAAAAGTTTTGAAACATTAGTTATAGCTTCATTCGTTAGTTAGCTTTTCCACAATAAAAATTTTCAACAGTTTTTTAAATGTCTTTATTACCTCTTTACATTATTTGGAATTTTTTAATTACATGTGATTTTCTATTATTTAAATTTCGTAGAATTTATTCGTAATTAAGAGATTTGCAATAGTAATTCAATTGTTTGTAGTAACCCATCTAGTTTCTGCATTTTCACCGTAAAGGTAATTTTATTCTCTTTACATTATTAGAAATTTTTGAAGTACTTTTGATTTTTTATATTTTAAATTTCGTAAAATTTGTAAATTTTCTACTGTATATATTATAGCTATTTTCCTGAAATTAAAAGATTGTATATCAGTTGTTGTAAAGTTTCTGCTTGTTAGTACCTTACCTCAAAAAATTCTACGCACATTTTCAAGTATTTTAAGCACCTTTGTTTCTTGTGTGTTGTCATAATCAATCATGGAGCGTTTTAGCGTTATCTCCTTATTATTTTCGTTGTTTCCACCTTAGTGAGCATCCAGAGTATATACCTATATGTATGTGGTAAATGCGAAAAATAAGAAGGATCAAGTCGGCCACAAAAAAAAAAGAATTTTGACGTAAATACCTACTTATATTTTTTTCTGTTCTCAAGTTATCTACACTGAGTAAAATGGCCCATAATTGCTTGTATTTTTTTTTTTTCGCACGGTTTAAATTTAAGTGTGAAGGATAATAAAAGTGACTAAATTCAGAAAGAAAAACTCATCTTTATTCAATTTAGAGAGTGCGAATCTAGTTGCAGTAAGCGTGAAGGACAGAATTTTGCATTCACTCTAATGAATAATTGCCTCAAAACGACATATTTAATAATAATTTTCATGACTTATGGTATACTAAGATGTTGCAAAAGACTAGAGAATGGAAAGTTAATATTTGTTATAGGAAAAATTATAATTTATGAAGGAAAAATATGTTAAACATTAAAATTTTAATGCACTGTTAATAATGTAAATGTTTGGAAGTACCGTTGGAAGAATTTGTGATTAAATTTTTTTAAATATGAACTTGTGAGCTACTTTTTAATATTTTTTACTTCTAGTGCTTAAGTTGGTCTTGTTTTTCGTCGTAAAAATAATCTAAAAAAAAATTATTTTTTTCTCTCTGTAAATTACCTACTGTTACAGAATAAGTTAGTAAATTCTATAAGTTTTATACAGCGATAGGTTATTAACAGCAGTTCAACTTAGCGAAACTTAGAGATTAAGTTATTATTAAAATTATTCCTTTTTCGTAAAAATTAATTTGTTGACTTGACCTATTAATAGTTTCTAAAGAGTCATTTAAAACAGTTCTTACTTCCGACTCTTAAAAATATATATTTTAAGATTTTTAACAAAATTTTGGGACCGAAAGCGAAGTTCTCTATTATATTTTTTTATACAACATTAAAGAAAAGTTTTTTATTATATTTTTCGCTGAAAGTCAATTAAAGCTTAGCTAGTCCTTTGAGCCGGATCTTGAGAACAAGACTGATTGTAAAACAAGCTATTTACAACAGTTTTGGCTTTGGTTTTTTAAATAAAATTTAAATTTTGGTGGTGTCTTCACACTGTTATTAGCAAAAACAATCAAACACTATATCAAAATATTTTCCCTTATTAACATTTTGAGAGAAACAATTTTGTACTAATTATTATAATAGGATATAAACAATAATTAATTACTTAAATAAAATAAACAAACATTTCTCCATCTTAATGAATTATTAAAACATTTAATTCAATTACTACTGATTGTTTTTCTATTACTATTTTCTCACATTACATTCTATCTACTTTTAGGAAAGTGTGAGTATTGTTTTTACCTAATAAAGATTAGAAGTAATTAATTATGTAGATAATTTCATTTAATAGAAAAACAAAAAATAACGAAGAAATTGCAAGTTTATTGACTTTGCTTTCAGAAATATCTGATATGCAAAACACACAACATACACAGTTTCAATTTAAAAATCTCTGTTTTCACTACTGTTTCCTAGTGGAATTTTAAAGCGGTCATTGGCTAGCCTGTATGGCACAAAATTTTAACAATGCCCACCTAAATTCTAGTATAACAGTTGTTTTAATACCTCTGAATGCATGTTTATTGTTCATGAAATACATAAAGACTGTTATTCTGACATGTACTTGCTAATTATGTCATGTAATACCTGTAATACATGAATATTACAGTCTTTGATAATATTTTTTATGAAAAATGAGAGATTTTATCGTCATATTGCGAAAGAAATGTTTCCTTTTCGGCTGGATACAAGGCTAACAACTGATTTTATTCCCACACAAAGACGTGGTAAATAAAAATTTATTGTTATTTGAATAAAAACAATTAATTTCTTGGTGAAATATTGATAGTTTTATTTTTTTTGAAGTTGGCGGTTTGAAATAGGCCATTTTGAAATTTTGATATATAATCTGTTTGTTGGATCTTCTTGGTGTGTTTAAATGAAAATTGGAAATGAAACACCCACTAACATCAAACTTCTTTACTTGATACGACGCACGTTTCGACAACAATGTTGTCATCCTCAGGTAGGAGTTAAAACTGATACAGTTTTATCGTCACTGTATCAGTTTTAATTCCTACCAAAGGATGACAACATTGTTGTCGAAACGTGCGTCGTATCAAGTAAAGAAGTTTGGTGTTAGTGGGTGTTTCATTTCCAATTTTCTTTTGATATATAATAAATTAAAAACTTACCTAATAAATAAATTCTTCAATAAAATTGGATGGAAGAGCCTGAAAATAACAAATTTTATTACTAAAAATCTAATATTACATTATAACTTTGTGAAAAAAAATATACGAACAATTTTTGGCGCCCTCTAGGACTTAAAAATTTGTAATTCAGTACAGAAATGACATTTAGTGTTAAATATTGCGCTGAAACTCTGTATAAAACAATAAATCTTGGAAAACATTTTAAAATTGTTGTACTAGCTTTCACTTTCCCTCCCTTCAGCAAATTTTCCGTATTTTTGTAATAAATAATTTTTATACCTACAAAACTGCTTGTACGTCCTTCTATAATAATGAATAATTCATAATTAAAACATGTTTAATGCAATTTTTGCTAAACAAAATTATGTAACGTGTTGTTGCATTTCCTTATTTAAGAAAAGTTAATAATCTTGTAATTATTCAACAAGGCGTGTCCTCATATTACTAGAATTACAACATATAATAACTAGATGCAAATATAATTTGTTGCAAACTGAATATGAATCAGATGTAATAGAAACAAAAATTTTGTTACAACAAACTAGATCAAATAACAAGAAGTAATAGGTGATATCTATAATTGTAAAATGTAGTACTGTTTGAACGAACTACAAGTTTTTAACACTCTGTATATCAGAATGCATTTTTTTATCAATAAAACACCGACGAGAAGTTGTATTAAGCTAGAAAGCCAAATTAAGAAGTGTCTCTCAAATATTTCAAACTGGTAGTAAGAACATTTGGTAGAGAAAACACTGACACAAACATTCGGTAAAATAGAACAATTGGCTCCTATATATATAGGTACTCTAATCTCCATAACAAAGTTCGTTTTGAGACTTCAAAAAGTCGTTAGGAAAATATACATTTTCAACTCACTTATCAATCGAACTACAACGTCGAGAAACTGTATAACGGTTTCGGGGTTTTTGCCCCTCATCAGTACAGTGTATCCCGGAGCGTTGTGCTCGATTGAAACGGGTGGGAGAACTCGCTTATATCAAGCGAAGTCCGGCTAGTAGTCGTATAGACGGACACAGTGTGCCATATAATGAAGAGTGCTGGAAGGTGCGAGAGTTGGTATAATAATGTTAGCGGATAACAAAGTTATCTCTTGGGCTCTCACTCGGCCACCAACATAACCAACCTCCACGATTAGGCAAAAACAACTACTTCACGGATTAATGCCACGACCGACATTGAATTACATCACCTTATCGCCCAACCAGCAACACACTGAAAGGCAGTGTCACCAGTGTTCCTGAATATTTAGCTTAATCTGCGCATGCATAAACTACTTGCACAGGTGCAATAATGCGCATAATAATACTACAAATATGAAACTTAAACTAACTCTGTTAGAACATATTATTATTTGGGAAGAACTACTAAATAAGTATCTAATAAATAATAGTACAAAAACGTTTTAGATCAACTCTTGCTGTGCATCGGCAAAAACTCATAAAAGTGCAAAATGGTGTTCACTGTAGAGCATAAAACATTCATTATTGAATTGTAGACAACACGCGGGTCACGCTAATAGCTTCGTGTGAACTAATCGTATAGAAGATAACACTTTGAATAAATTTCATAGCAAGAGTAGATGTAAATCAATAATAAACGCACCCTATTTAGGACCATAATAATAACTGATTTTAAACTAAATATTTCATAGAATTCCGAAAGATTTTTTTAGAGATTCCTAGAAGATTTCTTTGGTCAAAAAAATTTCTGGTGTATAAGTTTTTAAAACGTGTTTAGCCCTCGTGTGAACTGGCTGGGTACAAAAGGATATTCCAAAATAACTTTAAAAATAATGATCAGAAGACGAAGTACTAGAAAAATAAGAACAAATAACGCTTCAGAAAAATTTAGAAACGAATAGTACAAGAAAAAGAACATTGACATAAAGAACAAAAAAATATTTTCAAAAAGTCCAATAATTTTCGTCCGATTTCTCGCATATTTACAAAATGTTTTCAATAGAGTCATTTTAGAAAAAAAGTCAAAGATATTTTTAAATCAAAATAAAAATTGGGAAATTGGAAACGAGACAAATTATAGAAATCAAATCAGCGTCCTAATAGATCAAAAATTTGGTCAACTTTAACATAATTTTTCTTTTCTTGGTCCTGGACTGTAGCCCATAATAGTCAATTATCATGTTCCCTTTTGTAAGCACTTTTGTAATAATAAATTTCAAAATTTAATCCAAAATTTTGGCTTTGTGAATTATGTTATATAACAACGTCAACGTGACATTGTCATATAACATGCCCTACATTTTAAAAACCCGAATTTTCGGTAAAAAACATAATTCACAAAGCCAAAATTTTGGATTAAATTTTGAAATTTATTATTACAAAAGTGATCCGGGTTTATATATTTTCAGGTTATCATTTATCCCAGTAACAGGAAAAGTTTCTTGAGTAGTTTTACTAGTTTTACTTTAATTTAGCATTTGTAAAAGGTTAAAATTGTAAAAAATTTTCCTTATCACTGATCAGCAGGGTGCCAACCAAGAGTTTTTTCTCTGCTGTCAACAATCACAGAAGATTTAAATTTAAAACGGTCACAAATTTTAAAACTCTCATTTTGGTTCAAATTGTCAGGTTTAGATGATTCATTCACAATTTAAAACTGTAAGAACTAACTGAAACCTTAAATTTAAAAACTTAATTTTCAAAAAAAGAGAAAAGCGTTTATGTGAACCCAAACATAAAATTAAAATATTTTGGTGAATTACGTCCATTCTTTTTACATTCGAAATTTGTTGTTACGGGGAAGTGGACAAGGCAGAAAAAAAAACCTTGGCCTTATAAAATTTTTTTTTTCTGCCTTGTCCACTTCCCCGTAACAACAAATTTCGAATATAAAATTAAAATGTGGCAAAATACCATTTTTAAGCCAAACTGCTTTGCCAGATTTCTATCAATAATTTCTATATAAAACGTTTGTATTTTGGTTAATTAAACATTATCGTAAACGATTTTTTTTTCACTTAAATAGTTGGGGAAAATTTATTTTGGAAACCTGTGCAAATTTTTAAAATTGTGAACAAACCACAGTAAACGTCGAAATTTCTCGGTGGTATATCCACAATTTCCAAATTTTACAACCAAGTTTAAATATTTTTTTAAAGTAAAATAAAAGTGAAATTGCTTAATTATCTGACAGATGCTATAAAAAAGTGAAATGTTTGTCCTCAATTAATTTTTCCACAATAATCCACTTGAAATATATCTCGTCTGTCTATTTTAAGTTTGAAATACTCAAGATAATCTCCGATAAGTGCAATCCTAGAGTTAGGTGAATGAACCAAATCTATATTTACACTCAGACGAATTAATATTAGACACAACTAGTTCCAGGAAATGCAAAATTTACAAAAAAAAAGTACAACTTCCTACTGGGGTTAGCCTTGAACTTCGGAAATGTTTAACAATAAGTTACGTTAGGAAATGAAAAAAGTGTTAACTGCCATGACCAACTTGAAACTTGAGTCATTAATAATTAAAATTTACGATTATATCTATCTGTCTATAAAGGAAACTTCCAATTATTTCTTTTTAACACACTTTCAATGCTAATTCACTGCAATTGAATTATTTTCATGAAATTCATATGAGTCTCAAAATTACAATAATTCATATTTGCATAAAATAAAACCTACTTAAGATCCAAGAAAGTGAATTTCATGTCGTTCCAAATAAAGTAGGCTGATGTTAAGTTGATTGCTTTCATATTTTTTTAACACCTCCACAATACCTTAACATTTTAATTTGGCTAATACTAGCGACAAGATTTTTTTGATGATTCATCTCATTGTCCAAATTGACGAGATTTTACTGTATTGTTATAGAATGATTGCAAGAACCAGTCAAGCGTAAATACCTACATATCACGCCCGCAAGGTCATTGGACTTAGATCTATCAAAGACATTTATATTTCTTCTATCCCATAAATTACAAATACTAACAATTGCTGTTAAATTTTCCTCTGAGAAAGTATAAATCTGCGCTTTGAAAACTTTAATAGAGTCATATTTGCAATAAAAAATATTGTAGTGTACGAATAAATATTCAGAAATGTTTACTTCGAACAAGTATAGATAAAGGTCAGCAGTCAGTGGACTCTGAGTACGCATCTTTACACAAACTATTTAGAACTTGGAACGGTACAAGTAATTTTTATGTACAGTTTGGTGTATTCGATGCGAAATTTTATATAGAGAGGTTGTATGAAACAATTGAATTGGACTTGAGAATTGACGGTGAAAATATTGTGAACGCACCATAAAAAACATACTAAATTTGGTGTCGCAGATAGTTTTAAAAATTTTAAATTGTGACTGATTATAGTCCGTCCATCGATATTCCGAAAAGACTTTATAATCACTAGATAACACTTTGGGTCGTTTACGATAATCTTATTATTAAGGGATTATTTACCACTCTGCAATAAACTCTCAAAGGTTGAGGTTTCAGATCCGTATTCAGATTTTTTCAATAAAATTACATAAGTGAAAAAACTGTATTTTTTAAAACAGTAATTTTTGATTATTATTAATTACCTTGCATACATAATTAATTAAACAAATTGTTCTTTAGAAATTACAATACCAATAACGTTATAGTTAATTTTAGTCTTGCCTTTGAGCTTTAGGTAAAAATTAAAATAATACTGAAAGAAACGTTTGGTTCAACAATTTTATCTTAATCCGGGTAGCAAAATTAAAAATGCGGCTCTGTTTATTAATTTAGTTCAAGACTTGTCCCTGGGGATTAGTGAGGATGGGCTGCTTGCAAACTCAAATTTTTATAAACGTTTCAAAATTCATGACTTAAATAGATAAATTTTAATTTTTATTAGAAACTATTAAAATCAGTACGCATTGGGATTCAAATGCGAATATTTTCTAAATGGTTGGAGTAATCGATTAACCACAAGAGATCTTTTTTGTAGAGCATTTAATTTCCTACAAAACTGTATGTTGCGCATTTTATAATATTTATTTATTTTCAAGTTATAAAATGTAGAAGTAAAAAATGTTTTTGTTAAATTCTTCCAACTTTGACCTCCGATATCTTCTAAACCGTAAGAGATATAAAAAAATTGTAAGATACCTTTTTTCTAAAGCGTTCAATTTCTTACAAAAAATCTAAATAAATTTTTTGTATGATCAAGTAATGACGAGATATAGATTTTGCCATATGAAACTGAAGAAAAAATAAAAAACTGAGATGAAAAAAACCTTCCTATTGTCACGAAGCGAAAGTTCGTTGGCCTGCTAGGTCGAAGGCCTGCCGATGCGGATGGGCTATTGCTGATATCGACTAAATCACCGTCGGTTGAGGCAATAGCTGGCTCAGCATTTGGGGGGTTGGCAAACTAGCGGGTGGCGTTAATCGTGGAGTCGGTTGGTAGAGTTCAACGGAGAGAGTTGAGTTAGGTGGAGTGTGAGATATGTCCAGACTCTTCGATTGTGTGAGAATGTCACTGTAAGTAGCTCCTAAGTATCCTATCCACTATCTAATATGTATATCTCGATCATCATTAAATTTTCTTTTGTATTAAAACCCTGTTTTTAATCTCAACCCCACCTCACGAGGCAGAGCCCGTGACACTATTAAAATAAAGACCTCATCTTTGGAGAGCATTTTTATAGCAAGCTAGAAACTAATTTTTCAGTGTCGGAAGTTAACAAAAAATAGCCAATTTTTCTGACCTACCTTATAGACAATTTACAGTATAAATAAAACTCAGGTGAGGAGTGAAGTCAGATTTACACTTCTTATTACTTAAAGTGTGGATGTAGGCGCTTAAAATATGAAATTGTTGGTTTTAAAAATGCTCACTGAAACAAACACACCCTACGTTTAGCTTTAATTTTAGAACCAAGTCTGGAAATATTTACTTTCTCAAAATATGCTCTAGTGTGTTAAGGACTTTTATTTTAGGCGTTTTATTCAAAATTGACCAATGAAGAGCCGTTATTCAAACAGCGCGGTTTAAGTGGGCGTTTTTATTACTCTATCTGTTCGGCGGACAGGGGATAATCTTACACTCATTTGGCATGTATTATCTGTAACAAAGTTCAAAAAAAAACTTGTATTTTGCTCATAAGTCATAAAAGAATTTGCTTTTAAGCAAAAGTGTCGGTAAATTATTTGTGTGTGTTTATATTTGTAATTTTTAAATTTTTCAATTTAATATAAATACTTGGTTTTCTTTTTTTAAGTGTAAAACATATATGTAAAATAAAAAACGGCACTATTTTTACTATAAAATAGTTTTTGAGAAAGGGAGGGCACTGTAATACTAGCCTAGGGGCGCTAACGACAATAATCCGGCCCTGTTTGGGAGTTTGCCGTTTGCTCTCAAAGCTTATAATTTTTACCGTAATGAATCTTAAAAACTTAAGATTTATAAAAGAAAAATTATAAGTAGTTTCTGCAAAATTTTATTTAATCACAAAGAACAGTGTTATGTATATATTTTCTGTCAAAAACAAATTATTTTTTACTTTTTAGTAGGTAAAGTTTTGTAGTTAAATATTTTTCTTAAATAAAATACTATTTTACGTAATTTTATTTTAAGACTAAAAATATTAGTTTATCACTTCCAATATTCTAAAAAGCAGATCCACAGCAAAGAAGCAAGTTTACAAAATATCTATCAGCTGTTTGTGCTCGCTTATTTTTTTCGTTTTTGTGCTTCTGTTGATTGTTTTTTTAAAAAAAATTTTATTTGAAATTGAATGGAATGACTTGATATAACTGTCAATCAAGACAGACGACGGTAAAAAGTGTACAATAATTTACGTAATACATAAATTATTTTTGCAATAAGCCTTCAGTCAGCTACTGATAATTATGTATAGTCGGGGGCAAAAAAAAACGAACACTAAATGGACTAGTATGGTTTGATGTGGTTTGTACTGGTGTGGTTTACTGTGTTTTGCTTGGTGCTTTAAAAGGTTTTTGTCATCAGAACGGGTTTCGGCCGGTTAAGGCCATCTTCAGCTGATTCATAAACATTCACAGTACAAATTAAAAATCAAAAAGTTTGAGAGTGCTCATTTAAACTAAAATGAAATAAAGCGTGTCAAAAATTGTTAGATTAGGAGGAAAAAATACAGTATGTCCCCGGATCGACTTTAAAAGAGAAAAAAATTTCTTCTTTTTGATTTCTCACAAAACTACATTCTTGTTGATTTGTTCTGATTGTTTTCAAACCCCCAAAACACAAATTAATTTTTATGTAACTCAAAAAGATCTCGAGATATTGAGGATGACAACTTTGTTGTCGAAACGTGCGTCGTGCAAAGTAAATTATTTGGTGTTATTGGGTATTTTACGTTTCTTTGCACACACACAAAAGATCAAACGAGAAGTTTAATATGTATGCTAATGCGTTCCATTTAAAGAAACTGCTCTAAATAACTGTTGTTATACTCATTTTTAGCAAAACTCCTAAAACAAGAAAATTTTTTAGAGAAAGAGTTTCATTTAAAGTCTTCCACCCAATTTAAAAAATATCGTAATTCTCTATAGGGTGGTACAAAATTTGCAAAGCACCTATAATGCAAAAAATGGGCACTGTATTGGTTATTTTACGAAAACAATTTTTTTTATTAATTATTTTACACGTATTAGACAAGGACCAATCAAAATACTTCATTGACTGACCGTACTTGGTAGTATTCTGAGAATCTTATGACATTCTATTAGACCAATGAAAAACGAATATTTCAAATTAAAAAAAACTAAGTTTAAATAAATTATTTCATATTTCTTTTATTATATATGTTTATTGACTAAGAGACATAATAACTGGACAAACATATTTTTAGTACAAAGTTTATCATTTGTCATGCAATTCTCTTGCTAAATATCACTTGAACTTTCATTCATTTCCAGATATTCTCATGCATTTCAAAAAAATTTAATTAATAACGTCGTTTTTAAAATATCCACTCGAAAAAACTTCCACAAAGAATCAAAGTACTTGTAATATTATAAATAAAAATCGCATAACATTGTTGATTTGCCAATAAAATGCCTTCATTTATTCTAGTTTCCATAATGACTACAAAAATTACCGATAATTTGTAATGTCTACCTATATTATCTATCAATTTTTCTTACTGTGTAACACATTTTTTTCTTATAAAATACAAATAACGAGTACCTATTTTAAAATTTGCTTTTCAAAATTTATGTCACAATTTAGAGAATTAAAAAACCTTATATACAATAGAGCTCTAATCCATTATTTACTTGTTGCTAACGCAAACTTGTCGATAAGTCATTTGTTTAATTATTACTTACAAAAATTCGATAGTAAGCATCACTTACAGTTCTAAAACTGTAAGTAACTAAATTTATTAAAAATTAATTCTAAAAAAAACTTTTTCAACGAAAATCAGTCGCACAAAAAATGTCATCAGAATCACAAATGACAATAAATAAAAACCAGTCGGTAAAACGGTCTTACCGTTCTTGATACTTAAAATGTACTATTTCAACCACTTGTCTCGTAAGCATATCATTACTGCCATACTAACAGTAACAAGAAGCAACAATTATTGTTCATGAAATTATTACCAAGAAATAACTCTGCTTACGATTCCTAGGGCTGTAAGTGCAGGCCGTAAGCAGATTAATGTATTTGTGTTCTATTCAAGTGGTTAAAAAAATTGTAGATAAATGTTAAGGCCGGAAGCACTTTTCGTGCTTTCGAACTTTTTATGTGTAGAGATGTACTGTAAGTAGTTACAAAACACGACAGAAAAGTAGCCTTTCACAACAACTACATTTATTTCATTAATTTTTCAACAACCTGTCTCGTACTAACAGCAACAGTAAGCAACAATTAGTGCCCATGGAACATGGAATGATTACCTACAGTAGAAACGATGCTACTTACGATCCCTAGAGCGGTAATCACGGACTTTAAAGCTGTAGGGCGGTAAACGCAAAACCTAAACTAATTAACGATCTCTTGTTCTTTTCGGGTGGCTGAAAAAATGATATATAAATCTTGAGGCCGTAAGTACTTTTCGTAGTCCCAAACGCTTAGAAAACCTCAAGCTTTTCCTGCGCTCTCGACTGAGAAAATATATGTTTACGGCCCTTGAGGTTTAATATACTATTATAGTAATTAAAAAAAATTGAAACTTTTTAGAAAAATAAAAGAAATCGTCAAAAATCAGAGAAAATCTTGTTAAAAACTAGGAAATTTTAAAGAAATCAAGAAACGTCTTACAAAAAAGAAGGAATCAGTGAGCAAATTTTGACATGCGATTTACCCCCGACCCATACAGTTGGAGTCTATTAAAATACGTAAAGTAGCTTCATAAAATTATAACGAAACGAGTGTAAAGCTACAACAATAAAATAATACTAATAAAATTTTTAAAACCGTTATCACTATGTTTTTGTACTCGACGTTTCATTAACCATCATAGGTAGCTTCTTCAGGAGTGAAGTGACAACTGGTTGAAACTCGCAGAAGAGTGCATCTTTATCTGTTGAATTTCCAAAAATTTTGTTTAATCTTCTTAAAGTAGCTATTCCATATATTAAAGAGAGACTTATAGACTAATTTCAAGTTGAGATACTACCGGTAGAAGCCCAAATTTTATTACTTCTCCTTGGTAACAACCAATCACAGCTTAGAAACGAAAATATTATCGTTCTTATCTCAACTTTAAATTAGCTCATGAGTGTTTAATCAAAAAATAGAAAATAAAATCTAATAAATAACTTAAAACTCTTTCAAAAGTTGTAATGCGTTCACAACATATTTGCCAACTCCGACCACTTATAGGCTGTCTTATCTTATATGCATAAATCAAAAATTATAATTTTAAATAAAGATATAAAAACTAAAAATAGCACAATTTTCTTAATAATTGTTTTTCGTTTAATTTTTGATTTATTTTTAAACATGAATATTTATTATATATAATTGCCGTTTAATAATTATAATTTCAAAAATAGAATTTGCAACTTTTATATCGTCAATTTCAGTTAAGAAACAATGCCTTTTTTATAGATTTAAAAGACTTATAAGAACGGCACAAAAGCAAGTAAATGCTCAACATTAGGGCTGGGAAAAGTATCGATACTTACAGAAGGTATCGATACCTGCTCAGGTATCGTACACCGATACCGACTGCAATCAGGTTTATAAGTATCGATACTTCCGATACCTTGATATCTCCGATACTTGAATACCTCGATACCTCCGATACATCGATACCGCAATACCTTCGATACCTCGATACTTCCCGATACCTCCGATACCTCGATACTTCCCGATATCTCGATACCCCCGATACCTCCGATACCTCGATACTTCCGATACCTCGATACTTTGGCAAGTATCCATACTTTGCAGGTATCGATACCCGATAAAAACAGGTATCGCCCAGCCCTACTCGACATGTAGGTTATTAGAGTTGCAAATAAGTTACCCTTCTTTTGTGATATTTAAATATTTAATTACAATAGTGTGTTATAAATGTTACTTAAAAATAACAAAATCAAAAATTTCTCAGTTTGTAGTTAACATTTTTTAATTTTAATTTTTTCAGACTGTTTTCTGATATATTAGTAACATTGATAGGTAAAGAAAATTAATATAATAGATTAAAAAAATTCTTGCCAAATGCATTGATATTTGAATTTTTTTTAACATTATTTTGCGACTGTATAAAGATAAATTTTTAACCATAAATTCTATTTGTTTAAATTAGTTGAAAACGGTAGATTTTCCCCTACGCATATACGTCGAGACACCCTCTATTTTATACTAAAAGTGTCAATATAAATTTTGACATTGCATCCTTTTGTTTAAAGGACCCTCACTGAATGCAACAAGAAGCGAACCAAAATTATTGGTCTCTAAATGTTTGGGAAGCAGTAATTCACAACACCGTGGTTGGTCCAGTATTTTTAATAGGGCATCTAAATGATGAAATGTACATACGCAAACTTTTTGCGCGAAGATTTAAGGGGAGTGCTGAAGAATGTTCCCCTTAATCTAAGACAGAGTATGTTTATAACATCTTACAAGAAACTATAAATTTAACATTGTACATAATTTCAAAATAGCTATGTGGTTCCAACAAGACGGGGCCCCTCCTCATTATAGCCAAGTAGCGAGAGCGGATTTGTTCAATGTTTTTTAATTAAAAAAAAATATATTACGGTCCTGGAAAAATTCCAACATTTAGAAATTTTACAATCTTACCCCAATTACAATCCCCATTGTCACCTAAAATTTGCGACGGCACAACAGCAGATTGTAAATAAAAATAATTTTTAAAGTAAAAATCTAAAATTGCGTTTAATTCAAAATCTGATTGATATTTTTGGGCCCTGATTTCGTAAACAATCATTGGAAGCAAATCTGTGTACATTAGTACAAAAATCAGAATTTAACTTATTGTTCGAAAATAACTTTTTTTAGATTTTTGACTTTGTAAGTGAAAAATTACCAAAAAATTCGTAAATGTACCTTAATAATATCCAGTCAAGTGTAATAAATTTCAATAATTTTATTTAATCAGAAGTCGCTATTTTGGGAGTGCGCGTATAAGTTGCTGCACTCGGTATAAACAGTTGGTATTGCACCAGTGTTGCAAACTTTTAACCCAGATAAAACAAGTACTGCATTTTCAAGCCGATTTTGAGAAAATGCATCGTTAAAAAGTCATTTGCTACTTTCTGTAATCAAATTGTAGCGTAAAATTTCCCTGTGTGCCGTAATATTTAACGAGGTTAGGTAAACTCAAAATGTCAAAATTAGAATGGTGTGTTCACAATTTTCCACTTTCGTTGCCAACTGCAAGATTTTATATTTTACTAGTGACACATTTTTGATTTTGCTAATAAAACTTTCTATGTCAAGTGGAAATAATTTTATTTGACAAACATGTATGTAAATATTAACAGATTTTCACATTTTGTAACACATTTCTAAATTGACAATAATTTATAAATAAAATAATGATATCTAATAATAAAAAATAATTGACTCTTGACTCATATCACAAGCTTACTCAGATTGTGCATATTACAAACCTATATTAGGTAATTTAAAAACCTGATTCATCGTCACATATGACAGCATCTGTCATGGAAAAAATGAAAAGAAAGCGTGAAAAGAAAAGAAAACGTCAATTTATGGGCCACAAAATTTAAATTAAGTGTAATTTGTTTTCCGTTAGTCCATACTTCCTGTGTGAAATATTAAATACACAATAATAATTGTACAGTAAGCACGAGAAATTTTTTTTCTAGAAGGTGTCTGTCTTATCATTTATCAGAACAAATAGTTTTGCTGTTTAATATTAGAGTAGGTCAAAAGTCCGTCTTGTTTATACATTCCTTTGTTCATTCATTAAGATTGCAATTTTTATTTCTCAGAATCGCGTTTTATTAAATAATGATTAATCTTCATGAATGTTGTCAAAGTTGACAATCACAGTACGTCATGAAAGTTTCAAATTGTGAACAGACCATTTTTTTTGACATAATTTTGACTTTGAAAGACAATTGATTATACTTATAAAAAACAAACTGTAACTTCGCTTTTTGCTTATAAAACAAATTAAATTTAATGTGAAACGTTCACACTTTTAAATTAACTCTGAAATTGATTACAAAAAGTGACAGTTAAACTGTAATAAAATCAAATCTGTCATAACCCATAACAGTGACAAATGTCTTTTTAATGACGTATTTTCTTGAAATTGCAATTCTTGTTTAATGTGGGTCAGAAGTTGCATCTGCATGATTGTTCTAACCTTACTTTTTGCAAAGACAGCTTCACACAGCCCAAAGCGCATTCAATTACATTGCTGCCAACATTCCGTTAGTAATTATGCAACACATGTAGACTTGTTCTGGTTACACAATCATTTTTGCTAACTTAAATAACTGATTTATTATTCAAGTGAAACAATATCTTTGTCTTTACACCAAGAAAACTGTTCATTTATTGGATTACAACGGAATTTTTCATTCCAATTGTAGAAAAACCGTTGAAACCTCAAAGCTAAAAATGTCACACAGTTTTTTATTTTCTTATTGTTTATTGTTAAGTAAAACTAACATTGAAGGTTACAGTGAAGAAAGAATGTTGTAATCGGAAACGGAAAGAAATATATCTTAGAGTTATCAAGAAATTATAATACGATAATAAATTCCGAAACTCTGGGAAGATCATAAATTGAAGATGGATCAAATGTTAAAATTGATTTTTTAATTAGATGTTCACAGTTTTTATGATCAGAAAATTTGTATTTTAATCCGTTTAATTTAACGTTTATCAATGAGAGATTTATTTCATTATAATTACTAGAAATCAAACGGAAATTGCAGTAGAGAAAATTATCGATGTAATTTACATATCGGTTATCTTAGATTACACAAACTTTAATTGCCAATTAGGGAAACAAAAATTTGCTTATGCATAACTACGTATTTAGCAAAATAAACAAATATCAGTTACGCATGATTAAACTTCAAAAAATTAATCAAATGTGATTTAAATAAATATCTTGGCAAATACATTTATATTAATTTAGTATTACAACAACTAAACTTTTAAGATTTAAATTAGTTTGATATTAATTTTTTAAACAGCGTCAAAATTGGTGTTGAAAAATTTTTTGTGATGCATCTCCAAGATTGAAACGCTGTATAGTAATCCAGAAAAAGTAACGTTATATGACCCTATCCCTTTGTGCAAAAGTCAATTTTTTAACAGAAAGTTTGCAAACCTACCTATGGACAGTTTACTTACTTTGAATGCGGATAAATTAAACAAAAAATAAAATAGTTTAAATTTTTATCACAAAAATATAACGCATAGAATTCTTGATTCGAAATTAGAAACAGAAACGTTCGAAACATTGTTCATAATTTTTTTCTCATTAATCACATTTGTTGGCATTTCATTTAATATTAATGTAAAACATACCTACTATAAATTGCTCGAGAATTTCGTGTTTTAACGTAACCTTGAAATTAAAAGTCCGAAGTTTGTAACGCTCTACTTGTCAGATTATTTTTTACAAAAAAAATTCTAATTAGTAGAACATTTAATTATAAAAAGATTCTATCCTTCCATAAAAAAAATATGACGTCATAGCGCTCGTATATTAGCCGCTACGAGTCATCCAATTACATCACAAATGAACTCCTTAAATATGAAAAGCTAGCTGTTTTAGCATTTTTTTAAATTACAAAAAAAAGAAATTTATGCGTTAGTTTAAACTCACCTAAACTACCTAAAAAAAAACCAACTAATCTTTTTATTTTGTTTAATTGCTAATATCAATGCAAAAAACTAATAATTTTGTTAGGAAAACATCAACTGACGTCAGCAATCCTAATACATTTGATTGGTTACAGTGTGGATGTGTGTGACAAATGTGGTGTAGTGGGGAATGTGCGCAATCCATTGCCCAATTATTATTGGTTCTGACGTTTGTAAAGTCGAGTATTATTGAAGTAAGTTGGTAACTAGGCGTGGTCAAATTTTTGATGTTATAAAAAATTTAAGAAACTTAATATCGATTTTAAACACTTTCCACATTTTTTTTCTAAGAAAAACAATTTCACTTCTATTTGTTTTGCAAAATTAAAATTTTGTAAAATGCATTATAATCTAATTTTCTTAGAAAAAAATTAAAGACAGTCAATATTTACATATATTTTTTAAATAATAGTTACTACCTGTTACTGTTATTTTAAAATAACAGTTTAAAATAGCTGTTATTTTTAAGCTGTCATTCTTAAACTGCTGTTATTTTTAATCTGTTAGTTTCAAACTATTGTTTTTACAAAGTTTTTTAGAAAATTAAATTAAAAGACAGTAAATTATTTATACTTGGTGGTGATAACAAAAATTGTTATTATTTAATAACAGTTACTACTTATTAATGTTATTTTACAATAATAACAGTTAAAAATAGCTGTTATTTTCAAAATGTTAGTTTCAAGCTGTTGTTCTTAAACTATTTTTTTTTTAAATTAAAACAAACGCAGCATATTATGTATACTTGGTAGTGATAGTAAAAATTGTTATTATTTAATAACAGTTACTAACAGTTAAAATAGCTGTTATTTTAAACTATCATTCTTAAACTGCTATTCTCAAACTGTTATTTTTAAGCAATTAGTTTCAAGCACATGTTTTTTATTAGTTTATTAGAAAATTAAAACAAACGCAGTAAACTATTTATACTTGGTAGGTAGTGATAGCAAAAATTGCTATTCTTTAATAACAGTTACTATCTGTTAATATTATTATAAAATAGCAGTTGAAAATAGCTGTTATTTTTAAAATGTTATTGCAAAACTGCTTTTTAAACTGTTTTTTAACAAACTAAACTGTATTTAGTAACAGCTAATAGTGCTCGTTCTCAAATTTTAAAATTAATTAAAACTAATACTTGGGTAATTCTAATTGCTTTATAAAAAACATTAATTTATAGTAAAAATAATTATTACGCAATCTGATTTCGGCCAAATAGCTGCCGCGGCTGTACTGGTAAACCGAGATTCTTTGATAAAAATTTCTATTTTCAGTTTAATTTGTAATGTCTTAGCAAGAGGTTTGAAGTTTACAAAACTCTAAAAAAGAGAAGAATCAAATCGCATGATGCAAGTAAAACCCCCGATTACTTAAAATAACCTTTTCTTGGTCGTTTCATTTACAAAAATAGTAACATTAATAATTATTCTTCGACATGTTGCCGTGGTAGCCATTTAACCGAAATCATATTTAACAATTAATCTCAACATTTCTAGTTTATAACTAAATCAATAAGAATTGCTGAAGTATAATTTTTACTTATAAGTTGAGTATCCGTGTAGCTCAACAGCGTTCCGTACTGTTATCTCACTTTATGAAGCTTCCCTCACCGCACCGTCATTCAACGATATTAGGTTGGGCCAAAAAATCAACATTTTTTTTTTAACTTTCGACACTGAAAAATTGGTTTCTTAAAAAATGTTTTTTCAAGATGAGCTCTTAATTTTAATAGGAAAGACTCCCTCATCGCAGTTTTCCATTTTTTTTTCAGTTCCTTATGGCAAGATCCATATCTCGTCATTACTTGATCGTACAGAAAAAAATTATTTACATTTTTTGTAGGAAACTGAACGCTTTAATAAAGGTATCTTACAATTTTTTTATAACTCTTACAGTTTAGAAGATATTAGAGGTCAAAATTTGAAGAATTTAGCAAAAATTTGTTTTTAATTTCTAAATTTTATAACTCGTGAATAAATAAATATTATAAAGTGCGCAACATACAGTTTTGTAGAAGAATAAACGCTCTACAAAAAAAAAAATCGTTTGTGGTTAACCGATTACTTCAATCATTAAAAAAAAAAATGGAGATTTAGTATAAAATTTTGGTTTTTAAAATACGAATATCTTCTAAATGGTTAGAATAATCAATTAACCACAAGAGACCTTTTTTATAGAGTGTTTAATTTCCTACAAAACTATATGTGGCGCATTTTATAATATTTATTTATCTCTGAGTTATAAAATTTAAAAGTAGACAAAGAATTTTTGTTAAATTCTTTAAACTTTGACCTCTGATATCTTCTAAATGGTAAGAGATATAAAAAGATTGTAAGATAACTTTTCGTAGAGAGTTTAATTTCCTACAAAAGATGTAAATACAAATTTTCTGTACAATCAAGCAATAACGAGATATGGATTTTACCATATGGAACTGAAAAAAAAAATGGAAAACTGCGATGAGGAAGTCTTTCCTATTAAAATTAAGAGCTCATCTTGAAAAAGCATTTTTTAAAGGTGCCTAGAAATCAATTTTTCAGTGTCGGAAGTTAAAAAAAAATTGACGATTTTTTTGGCCCACCCTAAGGGTGTTTATAGGGTGGATCACCCTATAGGGTTATTCAAAATTTCGTGGCATAATTTAACCTAAAGCTCCACAAATAATAAGTGGGCAATTTTTTAATCTCAACTGATAAAATTACAGATCTTCAAATTTGGGTTTTTAAACATTTTTTTAAATATATCTCTAAAAGGGCTTAACTAATTATTATGAAATTTGGTACACAAACTAAGGCAAATGTGCCCTTTTTATTGATAATAGCGAAATTTCGCTACATCATCTCAATTTCCAGTGTGGTACTTCCATTGCACATTTTTGAAAATTATTCAATTTTTTCATAATTAACTCCTAATTTTTAAAGCAGAAATAACTTTGCCAATAAATTTTAAATAAAAAATTAAGAATACAAAATTTCGCTAAAACATATCGTTTTCGAGATATTTATGTTGAAAGTAGAAAAATGAGTTTTAATCCCCAACTTTGGCGCCCTCTAGCTCCCAAACGGTGCAACTTGGTATATAGGTAAGTTGTGTTAAATCGCCTCATTTTGACCTAAAATATCTGCGTAGTTCTGTCTAATTTTTTTTATTATACGTTTTATAACAATTAATTTAGATATGTTATAATTTTGTTGACAGTTGAGATAAAACAATTTTTTTTCAGATTTTTATTTGTAATCTAAGATAATGCTACGTATTTTCAAATCACCCTATATAATGGCATGATATTATTTATTAGGTATTATTATTTATAATTTTTAATAGAGTTAATATTCTTATTTCCAATCGGTTAGACTTATTCTACATGATAATTCTAATTTTTTTAGACAACTAAATACCTAAAATCATCCTGTTGGATCTTCATATACAGTTAATCCCTACCTAAAAATGACAAATTTGTTGTCAAAACGCGCGTCCGCCGTGTTAAGTATAATGTTTGGTGTTAGCGGTGGTTTTCCGTTTCATTTAACTAAATACCTTAATATGTTAATCAAAAAAAAAGTGTTGTCTTGTACAATCCCAACTACGATATAATTTGCACCTCCTAAAATCTCCGATTTCGTCCAAATTTCAAAAAAATACTAAAACAGGTCAAGTTATAAAACGACAATTTTGAAAATTTCTATAAGGCTACCTAAAACAATTTTGTTATATTTACAGACAATGAAAACAGCTTTAAAATGATGTGTCACTCGATCCCACTTGTTATTTAATTTTTTTAAGGAGTAGCTTTGAACGCTCGAGAGATGTGGTAATAACTTTGAAGCTATGATACAATCTGGCACCCCAAAGCTAAAATTGACCTGTTTAGCATTTTTTCAAAATTTGAACGAAATCGGAGATTTTAGGAGGACCAAATTGTAGTTGGCACACCCTGTATAATGTATAAAAATTAAAATTATTGTTTATTAAAAGCTTGATAGAGTTAATATTCTTATTTCCAATAGATTGGATTTGTTCCACATGCTAACTCTATGAATTAGATAAATTAATTATTTTTTTTTGATAACTAAATATCTAAATATATTAATTTAAAAAAGTGTTTTTAATTTTTTATATGGTTTCTATCTGTCTATTTACAATTTTATTCAAATTTGCAATAATTGTTGAAAATTAAATTTAAATTTTGGATGTCAAATATTTTTATGACATCCGCACTGGCACTGTCATTTTTGAGAAAATATCTCGATTGTTTTAAGGTATTTTCCAGGTCTTTTACCCTAAAAATACAGAAAAGTTGTCAAATTAATTAATAGGAGTCAATTTGAATATTTACAGTAAAAAAAATAGAACAATTCACCCAAAAATTGGATGAAAAATGACATTGGCAGTGCGGATGTCAAAACAATGAACAATAAACCAGAGCAAACCACGTGTAGTAGTGTCTACATCTACAGTATGGTAGGTCAAGAAATCCATTTAAAAACCCTAAACTGTATTATAATTATGAATGAAACTCACCGGAAAACAATCCAAGTGATAAGAAAAATAAATCCTGTATAAGAATCCACAATGATAATAAAATCTGTTTTGTTAAAACACACACACTCGCACACAACTGCACTGCATACTAAACGCCCTAAAAATCCACTTCCATCACATCACCACAGACTGTTGTGTTCTCTCACTCAAGTCTCTCCACTCCACTCCCACCATACCAAACCCAGATGAATAACTTTAGAACTTACCGTAAAAGAAATAAATCTTGTCGCCGGTTCAGAAGAAAGTTGATTCATACGAGGCGTCAGCCCCACTACCACTACAGGCCCACTTTTTTGGGCCGAAAGGTTGCGGCGGAAATGGGAGTGGTGGGATAATTGGATGCCTCGATGGGATCAAAATTGTAAATTGTAAAAAAAAATTCGAAAATTTATCGATTTTTAGACAGTGATTGGATTGGAACTACAAAAATATTTGTACAGAATGTTTTCAAATAAATATCTTAAATCAAGTGATAACAAAAAATTAACAAGACCGTTCATTAATATAAACGTTAATGCATGATTTTCGCCAATATTGTACCTAATGTATTGCATTTTTCAAAATTGTTTATTAATGTAGATATTAATGTATGATTTTAGATTAATTAATTTTAGATTAAAATTTTAAAATAAGATATTTATTTACCCTAAGATAAAACGGCTTACGGTCAATAAAAAAACATTGTAATCAACTCATGTTAATGGACGACTAATATACTCGACAATTAAAGACACCCACTTGATTATTAATTGCTTCATTAACACCATTGTGTTAATAACTATTTTATTTAGCCTCAAAGCATAAAATAAAAATTATACAGAAGCACATCTCATGTAGTAAAATAGTAAAGTAAGGGTATAATGGCGAACATCACAAATCCAACGCTCCTCAAAAAAGAGCTGTTAAAACTTCAAAAAAACGACTTAGTTGATATATTAATTAATAAAAAAGTTAACGATACAGTGACGGTGCACGACGGTGTGAAAAGTTATATATTGGCTTTGTTTAAACACGAAAATTTGGATTTTGACGAAAGTGACACTAACGAAGATGATGTTTCGCATGAGGGCTGTCGCAACATCAATTGCATCAGGCAAGCTACCCAACTAATATGCATGCAAGAAGAAAAAGTCACATTGACTAAACTAATTAACCATTTAGAATGTAGAATAACTGATCAAGAAATAATCGTAAACCTTTTTAAATCGGATTTGCATTCAAACGCGTTATAGCAAATAACAAGGAAAAACGTCCCGCTACTATCGCTACTATCACTGAACACAAAAACAGAGTTCTTCAACCTCACACAACACAAAGCAATAAAAACATGGATAAAATAAATAATATTCAATTAGCAGCCGAAACAAAGGCAAAAATACAATTAAATTGTACCAAAAAGGGTAATAATGAAATAGAGAACTCTGACGTTGAAAAGTCTGATAAAACAAAAATTATTGGAACAAAAACAACACAAAACTCTTTTAGAGCAGCTGAAAGAAGGGCATGGCTGTACGTTGGTAGAGCAAGTGAAGACACAACTGTGGATGATGTAAGGGATTATCTACAAAAAGAAAGACCTAATGACAAATTTGTTATTGAAGAAATAGAAAAACGACCCTCAAACAAAAGTAAAAATAAATCATTTAAAATTGGAATGAACTACGAAATTTTAGATGAAATGAAAAAACCGGAAATATGGCCTGAAAAAGTGGTTATTGAAAGACTAAAGTTTTTTCGGGGAAACACAAAATATGCACACTCTAAACAAAAAAACAACTACTTTAATGAACCTCAACATCCAGTCAATACAAAATAAAATTGATGTTTTGGAACACCTATTAAATCAGAATAAAGTTGACATTGCTGTAATCACAGAACACTGGCTGCAACTAAGTAATCAATCCAAAATAAAAATTTCCAATTTCAACTTAGAAACATACTGTAGATCACAAATAAAATAAGGCATGGAGGTGTAATGATAGCTGTTCGGAACAATATCACATACAGACATATAAGCGAAATTATGCAACTATCAAAAGAAAAAGTAATAGAAATGGTGGCAAACTTCATACCCGCTAGAAATATGTTTATAGTAGGAATTTATCGACCCCCTGATTCTGATTTTAATCTTTTTATAAGTATATTGGATGAAGCGTTAAGGGTAATTAATGAAAAGTTTCCAAAATGTCAGCTGTATGTATGTGGTGATTTTAACGTCAATTTATTAGAAAAGTCTGATAAAAAAAATGTTTTTCTAGAAGTAATGGAATCATTTGGATTAAGTCCTGTAATGAAAACTCCATCGAGGACCACAGATACAACTTCAACTTGTATTGATAATATATTCACAAATATTAACCATAACCAAATCTTACAAAAGATTACAAAAAATTTATATGTTTCAGATCATTGTGCTCAGTTTATACAAGTTCGATTAGAACAAGAACAAATTAAAAACAAGTCAGTTATAATTAAAGTTAAAAGAATTGACGCTCCACATATAACAACATTCAAAACAACTTTGAGTACCATTTCATGGGACTTCTTAGTCAATCAATCCGCCGCCGAAGCATATAGTAGTTTTCACAAACTGCTACTGCAACATTTCAATCAGCATTTTCCAGAAACAGAGAAGCGCATAAACTTAACAACATCTCAAAAAAGAATAATAACAACACCTGAAGTTCAAAATATTGAAAACTTAGTAAAAGCTTTACACACGATATGGTTAGTAACAAAAAATCCAAGAATAAAAAAAGCATACAACGAACTTAAGCAAAAGTATCAACAGAAAATCACAGAAATAAAGCAACAACTAAACATGCAAACTATCAGCAGAGCAACTAACAAACAACGTGCCATATGGAATATTACAAACAAAGAAAAAGGGGGTCCAAGAAAAACTCCAGACACTGAATGTATATTAACTGCAGAAGATTTAAATAAATTTTTTTCAGAAATTGAAGAGACAGTCAATAAAAATACACAACAAACAAAAGATCCTTTAGAGTTACTACAGCACATCAAGAACAATCAAGATTCAATTTTTCTGGAACCGACAAACACAATTGAAGTCATGAAGATAATAAAATCTTTAAAATCTTCTAAAGCCTATGGATATACAACCAATCTCCTTCAACATACTGCTCAAGAAATTTGCAGTCCGATCACAACTATTTTTAATAAATGTATTGCAGAAGGAATCTTTCCGGATGAACTAAAAATAGCTAAAGTTATACCAGTCTATAAAAAAAATGACATTAACACTTGCAGCAATTACAGACCAATCTCCATTCTTCCAGCAGTATCAAAAATTTTTGAATCGTTGCTTAAAAATAGAATCGTATATCTTTCTTTGAAAGAAATGGCATATTTGACAGTAGTCAACACGGATATCGAAAAGGTTACTCAACTACCACAACAGTCATAAGAGCGCTTGAGCAAGTTTTCCAAGCAATAGACAATAAAGAGATAACTGAAATTGTAATGTGCGATTTGAGCAAAGCATTCGACACTATTCCACATAAAATTTTAACTCACAAATTACACGTTTATGGTATAAGAGGCGAAGCAAACAAATTATTCAAATCTTACTTGACCAACCGACTTCAACTTGTAGAATGGAACTTTAAAAAATCCGAGAAACGAGAAATTAAAAGTGGCGTACCGCAGGGATCTATTTTAGGTCCAATTTTATTTATCATATATGTAAATGACTTTTCTCATAATTTGAAAGACAAAGTTTTGTGTAGTTGCCAGTATGCGGATGATACAACTCTGGTTCTTAAAGCAAAAGATATAGAAGAAATGCAAATAAAAAGGAATGTTGCCATGCGTGAAGCTCACACTTGGTTTGAGACCAACAGAATGAAAATTAACACTGAAAAGACTCAAATATTATCCATTTCAAGTATAGCAAAAAAACCATCATCAATTAAATTTTTGGGCATACACATTGATAATAACTTGAACTGGTCAGTACACGTCGAAGAAACTTGCAAAAAACTATCTTCATCTTTATATGCAATAAGAAGAATAAAAAATCTTTCTACGTTTCAATATGCGAAGATGACATATTATGCAAATTTTCATAGTATTGCAACGTACGGCATATTATTATGGGGTAGCTCTTCAAATATTCAAAAAATTTTTATCCTTCAGAAGAAAGCTTTGAGAATTTTGTGTGACCTTAAATACAATGAAACATGTAGAGAAAAGTTTAAGGAGAAAAAAATACTTACTATACCATCTGTATTTATAATTGCCTACCTCAAATATGTCTACTCTAATATAAGTATTTTCAAGAAAAACAATGAGTTTCACAAGTACAACACCAGAAACAAAGAAGAACCTAAAATACCACGACACAGACTTAAACAGACTCAACAAAACATAGGATATTGGGGAGCCGTACTTTATCAAAAAGTTCCACAGAAGATAAAACAACTTAATAAAACAAAATTTGAAATTAAAGTTAAAGAAATTCTTCTGAAGGAGGCCTTCTATTCAGTGGAGGAATTTTTAAACTGTCCTTTTTTATAAATTTTTTATGTTTATTGTACATTAATGTTTATACTACATTATACTATCATATATATATATATATATATATATATATATATATATATATATATATATATATATATATATATATATTGTGACATACCATGTAAACTACTTTGATGGTAAATAAATTATTATTATTATTATTAAAAAAAAAAAATGTAAAGGCAATGCCCACTCTGAAAAAAAAATTGCCTAATTTAAAAAATCATTGTTCTGTCTACAGGAAAAGATTGCAAACTTTTCGATATCGAAATAAAGAACGTTGTCAAAGACGTATATAGGATTGTTTGTGCGAGTTTTTACAATATTTATTACAAACAAAGAAAAACTGTTATATTTGGCTGCTAATTTTTATTAAAAATCTTAAAATCAACATTTTTGAAGAGCGGAAACGAGAATTATTGTAAATTGTCTCTTCTATTCTTAGACTTTTGTCAATATCTTGATTGAAAAACCATCAATGGTTTAATACAATTTTTGTATTTAAAAAATAGAAAGTGTTTTCACCTGTCAAAATTTTATATTGTACGATATGATTGGTAATTTCGTTTATTACTTAAAAAACTGTGGAAATTCTTAAAATACTTGTAAATTTATGAGAGCTACGAACAGGACTGTTGCAAATTGTCCTATCTATACTCATATTCGGCTCGAAAGACTATACAATTTTTGAAGAACAATTAATATAAAAAAAATGTTTTTGCAGTTTTTAGGTATAAAAAAGTAAAATTAAACGCTCTAGAAAAATTGGCTTTTTATACTAACAATAAGACGTTTCTCTACATCTGGCTTGAAGGCCTATAAAATGTTGAATACAATTTGCAGTTCTCCAATTTTTCTAAAAAAAAAGTACACACTGTCGTTTCCAGATCTCCGAAATTCTATTGAAAACCTTAAAATATAGATTTTTGGAAAAGGGAAGCAAAAATTATTGTAAATTGCTTCATCTGTATTATATGACTTTTCTCAGTATTCAGCTCAAAGGATCATTCTTTTATTATTCTAAAAATTTTTTTGTTTTTTTTTTCTTTTACAACATACGTACTAGTTTTTTTGTTATCAAGTCATCTTTTTTACAAATTCATCTGGAACCTACTTCTCTTCTTTTTTAACACTTAATTATCACTAGTCGTACTTCTTGTATTCATTTATCTTTCTCATTAAATATTCTATTTATTCTTACACAAATCTAAAGTAGTTTTTATGACATGGTCCTATTGTATTAAGGTAGTTCCACGATAGCAGTGGACCTTAACTTTCAGAAAAATTCAAAAAATATTTGTATTGCACATTTTGATGATTTATACCCTTTATTATTATAAATATTAACAACAATAACATATAAATATTTATAATATTTACTTTTTCTGTAGATTAAACTTATGCTTAACCTATATCCGCTAAGTTTTGATATTTATTTCAATCTGTTGGGCCTTTATTGATTTTCAAACATCCCGCGTGGTGCAACGTTGCCAAGTCACTGTCTCTCACGTGTCAAGTTATAAGAGAATTTTTGAAAATCATTAAACTTTACAATTATTAACAAACTTTAAAAATTATTTATAAAAAAATGAATACCGCTTGTTTATGTTATTCTTGAAAAAAAATGTTATATTTTTAATTAATTATTCTCAGTTAAAAAAAAATCCTAAGAAAAGTACGGTTCCTAACAAATTAAATGCTTATTCAAACTACGGTCAGGATAGGGAATACATGTTAAAAATACGATTTTCAATTATTAATATTTCAAAATTTGGTACGGTAAAACTATTAAAAAAAATACTTGCATAGAAAAAATTGTTAGAAGTATGTGTATTTAAAAATTGAAAGATATTGTAAGAAAAGTGATTTTTCACGGAACGTCCTTAAAGGTAATGATAGTAACAAAGGAAATGTGCCGCTGGACAATAAAACTGTAATTATAAATCTTCTTACTAGTACTAGCTAGATCTCGATCCAAGCAAACGAATTTGATTTACCTACAACAGACTTCGACAACCCTTTCAATACCATCATTATGATCACTTTAATTTTGGATTAGTATACGTAGATCTTATAATTCAACTTTGAAAGAAACTTTTGCTTATCTACACGTATTTAATTTTTTTTTTTGGTGACAAAAAAACTAGACTAAAAAAGATGTCTAAACAATTATTCAATTTTCGAGATCAACTAATCACAATTTGGTATTTCAATTTTCCGAAACTAACTCGTTTTTAATTGGTTAAAAAAACTAGAAAAAAATACAAATTGTGTCCTTTAAATGTCTCTTAAAGACTAAAGGACAGTTTATAAAATTAAAAAAATATCCTTTAAAATAAAAAACGGTTGGCAACTCTACTTAGATAAAATATTATATTAAAAAATATACATTTTTTTAGAAAAATATCTAACAATAACAAGAGAATTATTTTTGTGCACCAGTTGAAAAAATTGGTCATTACAGTATGATTGTAAGGCCGGACTAAAGGAGTATTCACATCCATATAGCACTGCTGGCTGGATTACAGTTCTATAAATTCTAATTTTTGTTTTTCTCGACACTATTTTTTTCTCAATACCGTGCTTAATGCCCCTAACGCATTCGTTTCTTCAGTTAGTTTCTTTTCTATTTCCATTACTTCTTCATTATTTTCATTCACCGTAACCCCGAGGGTGTAAATAAGTAATAGTAAATAAAACGCTTTACCAAGCTCTAATTTGATCATTCCAGGTTCATTTTCCAAGGTACTCATATCTGTCTATTCTTTGAAAACAATAATTTCTGCCATTCTGTTCTGTCACTTCCAGAATTAAGTTATTAGAAATTGTATAAAATGTGATAATAAATTCTCTGTATTTTTTTTTAAATCTTACTAAAAAAATAAAAAAAAATAACTCTTCAGGTTCTCTACTTGTTTCTTTTTACGTTACTAAACTATTTTCTTCTATTCCTCTCAATGAAGCTTATTCTATTCTCTTTCTGTTTTTAATATTTTTTTTTAATTTACTCCCTTTTTTACACGCCATTAATTTAATTTTTTTTTGTTAAATTAGTTTTAAATCAAAATTTATTCATTTTTAGTAATAATATACGAGTAGGTACATAAACAAAACATGATTTTAGCTCTGAGCCCTCTTTTTAGCAGAATAATTTATAAACAAACTTGAAGAAATTTTTTAAAACTTTCCATTATTTCAAAACATATTTGTTTCTGGTTTAGACCACTAAAACAAAATTAGATAATTTTCTTTTAGCTGTCAACTCATCACATAACAACATTAAATTTACTGTAGACATAGAAACAAACTTTTACTTACCATTTTTAAATGTTAATATAATTTAAAAAAACAATTCACCTTTTGCATTTCAAATTTACAGAAAATCTCCATCTACAGTAATTTCTCCAGATTCCAAACATTGTTATTCTTACATTACAGCTGCATTTAATTCTTTATTATTTAGACTTCTTTATTTTTATTTATATTACGTTGCCTTTAAATAAAAAAGCTTATTATTAAACGAAGAGCAGTAAATAATCACTTTATATATAAACTTTACCATAAATTCCGAAACAGTCTTTCTAAGCTTTAACATATTACATAATTTTCCTTCTGTCTCTTTTCTTTTAAATTCTCTAAACTTCTATTTTTTTAGTGTCAAAATTTCTTTTTCTCTCTCTCATATCTTAAAAAACCTTCATATAAAAGTTGCTTTTAATTCTAAAAGTAGTCTTTTGGCTTGTCTGGTACGCAATAAGAATTAAATTTTTCCTTTACATTATTCAAGTGCCTAAAAGTTATCTTATAATAATTGAAATGCAGTTTATATCAGTCAGATAACATGAAGGATTAAAACCAGAATTTGTAATCATGTAAGGACAATAGATAAGTATATAAATACAAATAGAACCAACACTTCATCTGGTCTTGTTTTACATCTTTTTTCCGGTCATTTCTTTTTTTTTACTGTTAATAATTCTAAGTTCTTTTACATCTACGACTCGTACAATAAAAGTAATTTTTTTAATTTTTTAGAAGCTTTAGAAATTCTTGAATACACTCGCGAACCTTCTCTACAAACTTTAAATGACCAATTAAATTTTGACCTTAAAATTGAAATATTTATTTAATTTCGTTTCCTTACTCTCTTTATTAGTGTTTATGTTTTTAAGTTATTTTTTTAAAGTCAACTATTTTTAGATGTATTTAAAAAAGAAAGAAATTTGACTTAATAAAAAAATTGGAGAGTGTCAATAAGTCGTCAAAAAATAACATCTTGTTAGTTAATGACTTATGCTTTATTTATAGTTTACGGTTTACTAGAAATCAAAACTTTTTTGAAAGAAAAAAACTACTAAAGTGAGCCCCTATAGTACACAGCCACTTTTAAGGTAAAACACCGTGATTTTCAAGGTAGTTCGAAAAGTCTAAAATTTCAAGCAAAACCCTCTGATTTTCAAGAGTACCACGTCTGGAAAATCTATCTTTTGAAGAAAAAAACAACCGAATTTCCAAGGTAACTCAAAGGCATGCCCCCTTCAGGACACTCACTTTTTTAAGGAAAATCACCCTGATTTTCAACATAAAAATTTTTGCACGTTAACCCCCTTCAGGACACTCAATAATTGAAGGTAAAACACTCTGGTTTTCAAGGTTGTTCAAAAGTCTAAAATTTTAAGGTAAAACACCCCCGATTTTTAACCTAAAAAATTTTGCACGCTAACCCATTCAGGACACTCAATAATAATTTAAGGTAAAACACCCCGATTTTCAAGGGTAAACAGGAAAGCAAAAAAAATCGTGAAAACTTACCGGTTTTAAGGTATATTTTAATATTAACATTTTTCAAAGGTTTTACTCTGTTATAGTAATAATAAAGAATTAATATATAAAACTATATCTAAATTGGTGAGGAGGATAAAATATATTTAAAAGAGTTGTGTGAATTGAATTTAGATAATGAAAATTCGGTGTATACCCAAACGGTATACACCCTTGAAAATGGTGAATAAATCTCTTGTAATCAAGGAAAAGTTTCCCACTCGTTCTTGAAGGATAAAAAACGCAATTATAAAAATTCGCTCTGCCCATGAATGGACTACTTAATAACCAAACGGTATTGTATAAAAGTTTTCTAAAATAACTCTCTTATCATAAACAAAACCAAATTCTTTTGTTTCTATTTTATTTAAGAGTTCCTTACTTCCTTAGTTTTAGCGTTGAATACACAATAGAAGCGGAATAGCTATTCGCTGTGAGCGAAGGCATGGTAGGGGAAATGAAATCGACCGAAGCGCTTGCAGTGGTCACGTTCAGCAATTCGGGAGGCTATTATCGATATAATCGATACTGCATGCAAACACACGCGTAAATATTTATTTTGATTTAATTTTAATAAATTACATAAAAATGAGACACCAGAATTGTTGTTTTGTTAATTGTACAAACACTAGCAGAAAAAGTAAGTGCAAATTTTATAAATTTCCGACCGCTGAATGGACGGAATCGGTGGATAGCTGCAGTTAAAAGGCTAAAGTAAGTAGTACCATAACCTTACAGTTATCAAAAATAATAATTCAGAGTATTGTAAATCTTTAAAATTTAGTTAAAATGTGATTTTGTAGCGTTGATGGGCGCATTTTTTTTTTTTAGAATTGTACAGATAAGACAGGCAAGACATGTCGGGAATGTCATTTAAGGGTCTCCTTTCTTTGATATTAAGTTTAAAAGTTGAAATTAGTTTTTAATTTTTTTTCATGTTTCTTTATAAATGAAGTAATTATTTTTAAGTAATAGGTATGGGACTTCATAAAATACCCCTATAAAAAAACCGCATCATTCTAGCTTCACTATTCTAGCTTCACTTAAAAATTTTCATAATTTTTGGTAACTTTGGAGGCGGCTGGGGACAGTAGGGGGAGTGGTACAGAGCAACTGATATTTTACTTCTTTATTGTACGTTCATGTGTATAAGAAACAAAAAAAATTTAAAAATCTAAGAAATTTTTTGACCTCACATCCATCTCAAGATCCCTACTAGAGATCGGGGGGAGGGACGAAAACTTTTTTATTTATGACCTTAAAAATCTGAAATTTTGGGGTTACAAAACATAGATTTTTTAAACATTCCTGGCTCTATCAGAATTTTTATACGGTATCTAGTTATCGAGATCTATAGACGTTTATTGGGAAATTTGGGGAGCCCAAACGGCATTGCGCATTCGCAAAATTTTCGTAGAATATTAAAGCCAGGATATGTCCGGGATTTCATTTGAGGGTTGCGTTCTTCCATTTTAATTTTAAAGATAAAAAACATTTTTTTAATTTTAAGAATGTAAAATTTACCACTTTTTAACCCTTTTTGAGGGGATAGGAGTAAATTTGAAGAAATGAAATTGTCAAATTCGTATTCTTCAGATCAAAATACGTCGGGACTGTCAAACTTACCAGCCTAAAGTTCGGTCTAGTACCCATTTTTCATCTCTAGTTATTGAGATACATACAGTAACTATATGCATACAGTAACGCAACGTCCGCCATATTTGGAGTAAAAGTTCTGGCGGGAACATTCAAATTTCTAAATGCTAATTTTACTCAGATTGGAATCCGGAATCGAACAAGTTGACACTATAAAAATACGCTCTACTGTGTTTTATGCAGTGTGATCCATTTGTATCGAATAACTTGGATATACAGGCTGTCCCAACATCGGGATACAGCCTTCTACTTTGAAATTTTTAATGGAAACCCCAATTTTTTTTAGCATATCTGAACTCTACGTATAATTTTGCGTATTTTTTATGTAGCACACACTATGTCGATTTTCAGTTTTTTTTAAGGCGTGATCTATTTGAAATAAATAAATTCTTTAAAAATTCAGGGATTTTTTAACCTCTAATTTATTGTCCAAGGTCAATAGTGAAAACTCATTATTGACCAAAGTAGAGAAAAACAACTTCACAACCTCTTAACAAACTAAATAATGGTACCTTTTATGACTAGTAGTGGAAAAAAATTATTAAAATTTATATATTATATTTTTCAATTAACAAAACATACAATATACACTTGTATTTAATTGTGACCGCAATTATACATATTTTTTTTTACAATATACCAAAAACTATTTTAAATTAATCCTCATTGCCATGCTCCGACTATCTTTTCCAGTTGATGTAGTGGGATCTATTCTAGATTTGAGATGAAAATATATGCGTGATCTTACATACAATTTTACAATTTTCTTTAATATTTCATGACAATTTGGAATAGTCGGCGCAGTGTGCATATTATATACATGAGATAAAAAGTTATCTATCTAATGTTAGCCTATTGCTTATTATTTGATTTTCAAATATTCTATATTCTGTCTCAACCTTACAAATATAGTGGAATAAATCTAAAGTAGCGAAAACTAGCGCATTCTCCTTAAATTCTTTTAATTTTGTAAACAAATTTAAACTATTTATTTCCTTGGGATCCGTTTGTACTGTTTTGTAGCAATAGTTTTGTAGTGAGTAAAATTTTTCTTAATTTTTAATATAATTGAACCCAAAAGATAATAGATTGATGACTGGATATCAGATTTAGTTTCAGCTACAAAATTATTATTTTCATTTATAATTTTATCCATTTCATACATTATTTCGTCTTCAATCTGCTCATGAGGTTTACTTAAAAGATTATTTAAATCATTACAGTAACTTATTAAGTCATTGGATTCACTATCACTATAACTAGTTTTCTTCAATGATGATTGAAACTGTGATAAGCATACTAGTCTCAGTGACACTTTAAATAGTCGAGCATCTGGAATTGGTTGTCGCTTTCTAATCATCGAAAAAGAATTTTCAATCGGATCCTGGACTAATCTGCCGATCATGACATATTTGTAATTATATTCTTCCAAATAAGTTTTCTGAAAATCTAAAGCTGTTTGTGTGGCCATAATTACACCTGTTTGATATGGTTTCCAAGTGCCATTCACTGTAATGCAGTAAAACAATTCTTGTATAGATATTAAAAAATTTATCGCTTCCGTGTGTTTTTCTTCATTAGTCGGATCGAATGCGAAGGCGTGATACCTTCCCGTCATGAATTTGAACCATTTTTCCATTTGAGTTAAGAACCAGGCTGTTGTCTGATGTTCTGGATTTAACTTATTTCTGATTATATAATAGGATATAGCTGCTGCTACATCATGGCTTATTAATGCCACACTTAAACTAACGTTCATCTTATCAAAATGAGAGGGGTTAAGAACACTTTCTTTTAATCGTGGGCATAACTTTATTACATCACCCTTTTCAATCTCAAATATATGTTTGATTGGTTCAATACTCACAAGGTTGGAAGGTAAACCGTATCTTTCTACAATTGCATCATGTAAAATGAATTTATGACCTTTTGTGAGGGCACCAGCTATATTCTTAAATACATGTACTGAATCCGGTGTAAAAAATAATTTATCATTAGGTAAACACGGATGTTGGATGAAGTTCCTGATTTCAGTGAGTTTTCCAGCAGCCAAACCTAATTTCTTCCACAAACACCGATTTTGAGGACCCATGTCTGAAATTGTAATATTTATTTCATGGCATTTTTGGATAATTGTAATTATAATACTATATAATTCATCAGCACTGATTGAGTTTCCAGAGAATTCATAATGAGCCTATAATTTGTTTCCATCTTGATGATACTCCTGCTAACATAAAGACTAATCCATGTGTGGCCAGCTGATTCGATAAATCCTTGCTATCAGATGTGCCAATTGTAGGTCTGCCAACTACCATTGATAAAGAATTATCATACTGTGATGGCCATTTCGTCGAATATTAATACTGCGTGTCTTTCTTCAGGTTTAAGATTTTCCATCTGCAAAAAATGTTGAAAATTGTGAACATGATTTACATTTAGTCTTTGCTTAAAGAAATTGAAATAGTTAAACTACTGACTAGCCACTAAGAATTTATATGACCAATGAACAAGAAATAAACAGATTAACTATAACAACTTGCCAACACCAAGAAAATACTAACTCTTAGCTTTAAAATTTGTAATACATCATCCAGGATACCTGGTTTGAATTTCAAATTCCTCAAACGATGTTGAAGCGTCCTGATGCTTGGATAAGGCAACTTCTGATTTAGAAGTTCCTTGTACCCTTCAGTTCCACAAGCCATATATAACTTCAACCCCCTAGTTATTGTGTCATCTGACCACATTGTTCCTCTACGTTTGTCCGTTTCTAAAAACTCTAGTTGATCCAAATTGAAAATTTTTTCAAGGTTAGTAGGTTCCCTCTGTTTTAACTTTTTTTCATAATAGCGGCATTTTCGGGATAATGATTTCACGATTTTTCTCAAAGAAGCCACCAGATCTTCGGTATTTTCCAACGACGTCGACGTTAATAGCTCATTATCTAATTCGTCATCATCATTCAAACAATTCAAAAGGGACTCTTCATGGCTCGCATCATTGTTAGAATATTCAGTATTTTCGTAAGACACATCAACGGAGACAAGTCATTTTTTAATAATTAGTAGTTTTTATAATGTAAGATTACCATTTGAAGAATCTTTTAAAGTTGAACTTTCTGCCGCAGCCCCCTCATTCTCGTTTGTCCTTACTAGTTTCGCACACATGACAACTTTCTCGCATTTTCTCTTGATCCCGGAACTTGTGCTATGTAACACATCAGGGACAGCAAAGAAATTGCTTCAGCAATTTCTTGCCATCTAACCTTGCACTTTCAAATTGTTCCTCCGAAAAGTGCACCTATTATCATATCCATAATTATCTTAAATGCTTCCAACTCCAACTCTAATATACATACCTCACAAATTCGGGCTTCATTATGTAAATTTGGACGAGCAATTAAATCAAGCCAAATTTGTTTCCTTTCCGCATTGGTAGGAATCTTAAATAGTCTATAACCTTTTGCGACATTGTTTTTACACGAATTAACACAGCAATTATGCGGCATTTTCACTTTTATCACAATTTAATCAAATCAACAACACTGGTCGAAACTCTTACGACGAAGAGCACAAAAAAACAGGAACAGGCTCACGAAAATTTTACACGCGGCTACGCCAAACAAAACGCAAAACACGTGTTGCCTCCCGTGAAAAAGTCGTAACTAAAAAGTGAGGTTAATTCAAAATTGTCATTTTTGGGGAGAAAACTAGGGAAAAATAAAAAGTAACTAGTTAGGTCGCCATATTTGGAGTAAAAATCATTCTCTCTCTCTCTGACTCATTGGAACATAACCTTGCGATACTGTATTCTTTTAGTTACTGTAGTACATTCGTTTTCGAATGAAAGATCTTATAGTGTCTGTCCTAATTTTCTTATTTATTAAAAAATGAAATTCGTTTCGCATGCTACGCACTAGTGTACATAACAATTATTGTATCTGTGACACTTCTTAGGCCTGGCCTGTTCAAAAAAGTAGATTTTTGAATGATCGTCTAGGATTTTTGTTATTTGGACTCTACGTTGTGTTTTGTATTTATTTGTTCGTTGTTTAAGCACTGTGTATCAAGGAAGAGTAAAACAGCTGAAATTGAATAAAGACATTTATTCAAAATTATTACAAGTGTGCATATGGTTAGCCTAAGATTAGGCAACCCGTTATACAATTCAAACCTTATTGGTAGTTATACAACACAGAATACGTTGCATCCCTTGAAGGGTTACAACACCTATTCCGGTGCCAAAACCACTGCAGGCCAAAAAGGGTTAAACCCTGAGTTAATTGCAGAGCTGATTAAACACCTCCGACTCAGAAAATTAATAGATAAGAGTGCGTAGAAGCCTCCCCAAAGAACCAACTACCGCGTACTCTCTTTCCCTAATATGTCCCATTTTCGGGAGTCTTTTTGTTTGTTAATAATTAGCTAGGCAGTCTTTTTATCGCCATGTTTTAAGTGTGCCATAGTACTACACCCGGGCTGGCTCGGTTTTTTCCCGTGGTGGGGTAGTGGTCCCCGGCTTGGCCAGGAGGATAGTAAAGAGTTTGCAATTAAAGTGCAAGTAATGAGTCAGATGAGTGTAATCAACTATTAGTTAATTACAGCAAACGGCCATTAGTAGTTAGACACGTACAAATGATACGCGAAGCTAACTTAATCGGTAAATAATAAAATAATAAGTAAATGAAAGAGTTAACAAAATAACAATTAAATGAGTTGGTCATAACCGTCAGGGACTCCCCTGTGATTATAAGTTGTTAAATACACATATAAAGTGATTAAATTAGTCTTTACCCCTTTGATACCGACCTGTGGGAATCTGGTCACCTTCAGGAGATGATGGACTCTCACGGACAGCGGAAAGGTGGTCCTCTGGCTCCCCTGACATCGTGGACAACTGTTTTGAGAGAAAGATTAATTAAACGAGAGTTAACTCGTGAGACAATTTACGCCAATTTGCGATCAAACCCGTCGGAGACTGGGAATCTGCAAATAGGTGTAGAATTGCTAGTTCAAAAATTCGCCTTAGGTGCGATCGACCCGTCGAAAACTGGGAAATCTGCACTTCAGGTGAATTTACAGTTCGAGCCCTCGGTGCGATCAAACCCGTCGGAGACTGGGAATCTGAACTCTGGACACGACCGTGTAATGAGTTCAAAGTTTTTGCTAGTAGACAGTCTTTTGGAAAGCGATCCACCCGTCGAAGACTAGGAATCTGCGATTTCCAAAAAAATAAGCCAACTAGCTTGGAGAATGACAAAGCACTCTCTGAACAAGTCCGTGTAATGAGTTCAAAGTTTTGCTAGTAGACAGTCTTTTGGAAAGCGATCCACCCGTCGAAGACTAGGAATCTGCGATTTCCAAAAAAATAAGCCGACTAGCTTGGAGAATGGCAAAGCACTCTCCGGACAAGTTCGTGTAATGAGTTCAAAGTTTTGCTAGTAGACAGTCTTTTGGAAAGCGATCCACCCGTCGAAGACTAGGAATCTGCGATTTCCAAAAAAATAAGCCGACTAGCTTGGAGAATGGCAAAGCACTCTCTGAACAAGTCCGTGTAATGAGTTCAAAGTATTGCTAGTAGACAGTCTTTTGGAAAGCGATCCACCCGTCGAAGACTAGGAATCTGCGATTTCCAAAAAAATAAGCCGACTAGCTTGGAGAATGGCAAAGCACTCTCTGAAGATGGCTTCTCTCGGGGTTCCTTTTATATCCAAATTTTTAGTGACGTCGGAGGTGGCTACGTGACTTTCCTCAGGGGGTTGCTTGTGTGTTCCCACAGTCTGGAAATTTTAATTAATTTTTAGCGATTTCGAACCAAAGAAGGGTTTGCTCTTATGGCTTTCTTTTCACTCTAAGTTTGATGATTTTCGACCCAAAAGAGTGTGCCGAGAAATCTCCCCTATGCGTAACTAACCCTTTAATGGCTGACCCGGTGACCCTTTTTCCGTCGAACGGCGATTCGTTCTGCCTTTTAAAATCTTCGATTTTCGACTCCAATATTCCTAATTTAACTAAAATATAAACAATTAATTGGTTCCTGTAATATGTGGATGAATAACAATGTTAATTATTCTGTTTTCATGAAGTTTATCTTGATAGATAACTCGCTACGGGGTTGAATGGCTGAAAAAGGAGCTGTGAAAGTGAAAACAACAAATTATAATACTCGGGCCCGAGATAAATAAACAATTTACGATTATAAATAGATAGACAATAATACTGAACATCGTCCACTCGATGTTCACCTGTTAAAACGATAATTAGTATAGTTATTGTTCACTAAAATGCTGAAAAATTAGGAGGCTAAATAAATAGCAGTTATACACATTAAATTTGACTAAAACAATTACCAAATAAAAGTGCAAAAGATGTAGCACAACCCTATCTCATTTGTATGTGCTATTACCAACCCTTTCCTGTAATAAAACATTGAAATAATGTCGCCGTATTGTTGGTTGCATATACTAAAAGGCCAGCCAGACCTGGATGGTCTCATATCCAAATTAAATTTATTTTTTAAAGGTAAACACGCACGTAATACGCTGAATACGCTCGATCGTGCAGCGCTTAAATTTGATAACGAATAACGCATTTTGACTTCTGAGCGTTTTTATTAGAGAGTTTTTATTATACTCTAACAGAAAACGGTCGATGGTCGAGCGTTGGTATCCTTCAAAAATACGCTGATACATCGGCCTACTCGTTAAAAAAAACGGGTTTACTGTAAAAGCAATATTTTTTCCGTTATAGAAATTGTTCTTATTCTGATTAACAATCAATACTTTTAAATTTTTAGCTGATTTTTTTGGTTTGCATATCTTAATGGAATTCTAGACACAATATTATCACAAGTTCATTCACATCCTAATTGTTAGGATTTTACATTGGCTAAAAAAATATTATTACACCTAAGTAACGATGCCAACGTAAAATTCGTTTTTTTATAATTTGTTTTTGTAAGACAACTACTTACTAAAATTGTTTTTTTTTGTTTTGTGATATTAAACCGTTATACATTTTTATATTTTGTAAATAATAAAGTTTAAATTGGGCCAGTTTATAAAAAGCAAAACAATATAGTTAGCGCCATCTAGAGCAGTGTGTGTCTGTCTATATACTGTTCAGAACCAACTGTGGGAACGAAATCAATAATCTTGGGTCACAAAATATGACAGGTCGTTTTTTATTACATGAAACATTGATCATTTTTTATAATAAAGTTAGTATCATACAAAAACATTTAGACTTAAAAAATCCTGTCTAGACAACCTATATCAATAAAATTAAATACATAAAATTATCGTTTTCAATCTCATTTTATTCTAGGTAAACAAATTTCACACTTCTACCGTTCGTAAATGTTTGTACAGAAACACAGTTTTTAGAAATGTATAAACATAAACAAATTCGGTACCATATATCAGCTTAGCTAACATAAACGATAATTTCAATTTTTTTTTCGTTTTGTTATAATCCGACGGAACGTCTAAAAGTTAAGTTTCATAAGGGATTTATGTGAACTAAGCTATATGATACCATATCCTTTACAATTTACTAGATTTTACGATCAGCTTGTCATCAGAAATATTTGCGAAAGAGTCAACAACCTGTTCATAAGATGTTGCAAAACCGCAGACAGTTACTTCTTGATGGTTCGTGTGTAGCCCAATATATATTTTGTCTTTTGTAATATTCTTTCCTTCAAAAGCTTTATAGTACTCATTGTCAAAAATTTGTTTGAGACCATTTTGTGCACTCCTCTGACCAAACTTCACTTCTATAATTATTCCTGTGCCATCCTTTCTTATTATTAACAGTAAGTCAAATCGATTTCTTTTATTTTCTTGACAAAATCCTTCGCACAATGTATCGAATTTGTTTACACAAAAAGCATAGAGAATACCCTTAAGTTCATCATGATTCTTTGGCTTGAAACTTCCAGAAAATAAGCTTGCAATGGAATCTGCGAACTTTTGAAATGATTCATTATTGTGACGATCTAAATCATTTATAGCCGTCCTATATTTGTTAATCATCTCTCTACTAATATTGTATTTGGTCATGTAGTATGATTTATCACAAAACTGCTTAATAATTTCGTCTGTGGCTTCACCGTTTGGTATAGCGTAAACACACCGGTCTTTATTCTTTTCAATTACGTTGAAATATCCACGATCCTTCATGTACTGAAGGAATAAATTGGCATGTTCGTTATTGACCTCACTAGGTTGTAACATCACTTCCATCAGTATCATAACGTGTTCAGGTGTCAACCTATCCAGAGGCTTCCCTACAGTAACTGTACCTTCGGTAATAATACAACTAAATTTGTCTCTAAGACCCTCAACTGCAAACAGTTTGTTCAAGGGTTGAATCCCGTGGCTACTAAAATAATATCTAGGTGCGTGCTTCTTTATATCTGGACTCTTATTAGCTTCATGTTTCGTGCGTCGCCGTGCAACTATCCAATCCTGGAGATATTTTAAAACAGAAAATGTGTTATATAACTGTAGATTTGTGACAAGCACTTTATAGCCATTATAATAAGATAAAATGTCGTTTCCATTAAAACCCTTGAATACAGGCATCTTTAGTAAATCTGCTACTTCATCCTTGGTAAATCCATAATATTCAGAAAAATCATGAAGTTCTAGGAATGAACAAATAGAAACATTGTTGGCGTACGGTGATATAGTTGTTGCCAATAAAACACAGGCGTTAATCAATGCACCTAATACCTTCTCATTACCTTTTAGAACGATACTCAACATTTCCCCGATATACCGAATGATCTTCTTTACGTACGCTAGTTCAATACTTTGTGATCCATGTAGCAACTTCATAAGAGGAGCGTCAAATTCTTCTATTAATATCAGCACTCTTTTATTGAATTGGATGTACAAATATTTTATTAACTTGTCTAAAGAATGTCGCAAATCATCTTCATCTAATTCCAAGGTAATTGGTTGACCTTCCTTATCCAAATCACGTTTCTTACCCTTAAGAAACAAATTAAACTCTAGCTTCATATCCTCGTCTAAACGACTTCTTTGGTCACCCAAATACCCGTGCCGTTCATATGTTTCACACAGACTTTCTTTGAGTGTCTCAATAAACCCGTTCCAATTATGAGGCGAAATATCCTTCAAGCTAAAGAAAATTACTGGATGCTGACCACAATGTTGGTAGAAGAATTGTCTGCTCTCGCATGTTCCATTTTCCAAATCGTCGTCCATGTGCTTTGTAGGACAGGTGCAGCTGTAAATTTGCAAGTGCTTGTTTCTAATAACGGTCTTGAATAGTTTGTAATTTTTTGGTGGAGTTTTGTTTTTATCTTCGACCCATTTTCCGGCTACATTCTTTTTCAAACAGGTAACGATATTTCCTTGTTCATCCACATCTGGTTCACAGAACACCTTCAAGGTATTCATGATTACCGATTTACCAAATCGACTAGGTGCTGTGATGAGAATTTTCTTTGCCGATGATTTTTCGTTTAGACTTCCTCGAAAAAATTTTTTTATAAATAGCGTTTTGTCAATAAACGCATTAGACGTAAGGAGAAGCTCCTCAAATTCTTCTGATTCTATAAGACAATCTTTCTGAAAATTTGAAAGAAACATTGCTAATAAAGAAATTAAGATCAACAAATTAACTTACATTGTCGTCAGAATTACTTTGCCCATTCCCTTCAAGTCCTTGGGCACCAGCTCCTAGAACCTCTACACCTCTGTTTTCGGTTGTTACATCCATCTGGTTATACAATAGGACACAATATATTAAGTTAAGGCCGGGATTAACAAAATTTATAAAGAAATTTAACAACATACTAAAATTTATACAAAACTTACATTTTCACTTATTCCGGACAGAGTTTCCAAGTCTGAAGAAATCGCCAATCTAGTTCTTTTACAAGGGGGCTGGGCCATTTATCTACAATAACAACAAGATTAACAATAAAAAATTATAATTAATCGTAATAATAATAATCAGTCAGGTGAACATGGTTTATAAATATAAGTAATTAAAATATGTAAAAAAAATAATCTGTAATGATAAGATCCTCAAACGGATAAATCAATGCTGAAAGAAAAAAAAATTAAGTAGCCCTTTATGATCAAGCTACAGAGTGATAAACAATGACTGAATCTGTTGGTATTAAAACAATCGAAAAATATCGACTTTTGTTTGCGGCCAAGTTGTAAAATCTGGACAAACCGTAAGTCACAATATTCGGGCGTGAATGTTCAATTAGGTTATCTCACATTGGGGATTTGAAAACACGATGAAAGGGAAAAAGGTTAGAAAGTCACAAACCCTGTCAAAATGTTGTCAGTGCAGTTAAATTTGACAACAGGAAATGTATTTATTCACAAAATCAATTGGTAATTAACTGTTTTCTAACTTTTAAAAAGTTTGAAAGTGACAATTACTCACTTTCACTCCCATTCCCTGGGTACATCGGTCAATCGGTCAGTAATAATAAGAAAAAGACGTCTCGTCGGTAATGAGACGTATGTACCTAGCAGTTAGTAATGGTCATTCTTAAATTGTGCAGGCACGGGCAATATGTTTATTAAAAAACTAAACAATTGTAAATTTGATGTGAATTTGTTAAGTAATTTAATAAACGATAATATTATAATAGAGTTAGTTAGATTTTTACCTATTTTTTATTAAACTATTTATTACTTAGCAGAGGTACAAATTTCATTCAAAGTTGCAGTGCCGCCAACAGATTCAGTCATTGAAATATCAGTAACCTCCTTATTTCTTTTTGAATGATGGAGGCAAATATTTTTTAAATAAATAAAAAAAAATGACCAATACTAAAGAGAACAAAATTGTAGCAGAATATTATACACCATTAAAAACAAGACAACCATCTGAACTCCAGCAATTCAAAAATTGTTACAAATCTTTTACTCAAGATAAAAAACTAAATATACCAAAAAATATCAAAATGAGAAATCGTAATTTTGCCATTGAATACCTCAATTCTACCGTAAATAAAAAACTAACAAAGACAGATTTTTGCAAATCTAAAAGTATTTCCAGAAATTCCCTTAATATGGGACTAAATTCAGTTGGAATTAAGATTGCATGTAAAACGAGAACAAACGGGAACAAACCAGAGCAATCCGGAACAAAAGAGAACAAATCGGAACAATTGGGAACAAAAGAGAGAAAAAGCAAAACAAAAAATAAAAAAATATTCGATAATGTAGAACACAAAGCAGGTAGTCGTAAACATATAAGTTTAGATGAAGAAGCAGATGAATTAATTAGTAAATCTTTAGAAACTTTTCAGTCATAAATGGACAAACTAGTTTCATACATTCCCAACGATGAGAAAGAAAAATGGAAAAAAGATTTAAAACCTATTATTACTGAAATAGACAGATTAGAAGATGGAGCAAAAATAGTTGGTTTCAAACAAGAAGTTGTAGATAAATATATTGCAAGAAAAGCAGCTAATTTATTCCTTGAACAATTAATTATGACAGACTGTGAACTAGAATCCGCTAATAATAAAATAGATGAATTAGACAACTACAATAATTATGATCCTGAATTAAGAAACAAAACAGTAGTAATACCATCAAACATCGATGATGTAAAGAAAAGAACCCTGAAAATATTTGAAAGACATACTAAAAATATGAGAGCAATAAATGAAAGAACTCAAAAATTGTAAATTAAATGGAAAGTACTGTATTCAAGAATTTAAATATATTCAATGAAGAATATCCAAAATTCCGAAAAAAGTTTTCAAGTCTCATTCAACAAGTTAACAAATTAAAAATTATTATTTTTGTTCTTATGTTTATTATCGTAATTGTAATTATTGTTTTCTTAATTTATTACTTCAACACTAATAAAAAATAGCGATTTATTCAACAATGTCCATGAACGTACCTAATACGTGTCCATAAGCTAATGTATCTGTATGTAGAATTAGGTAAAAGGTATCTTTTATCATCTTTCCAACTTAGAGACTTTTTCTTTACTTCTTCAGCAGTAAATATATCATGTTTATGACTCCTGATCACTTTCTGTCTATGGAAGTATTCTTTTTGATTAAACAAGCAATTTTTGTAATCTTCAAAACTTATTTCTTTCTTCAATACTGCTTTTTTGATACGTTTTAATTTTTTCGAAACAGAATTTTCGGTTCTGTAACTGTACATTTTTGACCTTAAACCTATGCATTCCAATTCATCTTTGAATTTCCCTATTACTTTCTTATTTTTATCAGAATATAATGGATGATCCTTTGGATAATCAGATGTATCAAAATAGTCGGGATTGTTTTTGATAAATTCATAGAAATCGACATTTTTAATCTCATATATAAAGCTATCAGTGTCTCCATAAAGAAGTTTTACGTTTTCATTAAATTCTTTTTTAATTACATTGTAATGGAAGTTATACATTAACAATTTCGATCGATAAATCTAATACAGCTTGCCCAATATAAATTGGTTTATTAAACAATATTTTTGTTTTAAAATTGTGAACTGCTGCCAGGTGTTTGCTAAATATAGTTCTGTGTTTAAAATTAGGTTTGTTTATCGCTTTTTGTAATTTTTCTTCATCACAATATAATTTAATATTTTGTTGGTTTCTAACAGATTGCATAGACTTACCATATGGGGCATTAACCATTAATTTCCAGAAATCTTTTTCAAAATCATTTTTCGCCTTTTGTCTTTGTTCAGTATTAAATTTTACATATGGTGCTATGAAATTTGACTGAGTAAATTTTATACCTCTGTGAACCTTTGTTATTCTAATACCTAAATTTTTGTAAAGTTTTAATGTTTCGTAATGAATTATATAATTTTTCTTATCATAGAAATGACAAAGTAGTTTTTCTACTTTTCCGCCCGGAGGAATTCTATTTTCCGGGGCTAAAGGGAGATCATTGAATTTGTTATGAATAGCTAAGTCTACTGGAAATGCTAAATCGACTTCCAAAACATAACCCGTATCACTATCTGATACCAATATACCGTCGACATTTTTAATTTCATCACAAGTCAACCATTTAAAGTCTTTTTCTGGTAATTTCTGAGATAAAGCCCATCCATATAGATTACTAGCATCTATATAGATAATCTGAGTATTTTCATCTGCTTGCTTTTCATACCTGTTACTACACTGTGAAATACCTCCTCTAATTCCCCTTTCAAAAAACAAATACATTTCATAATCAGTTAATAATTCCAACTCCACTGAAGTATATTTGAGCATACAGTCCCAAGCTAACACCGGCGTTGTATAATACCAAACAGGATCGAGTCCCTAACTCTTTTCCAAACATAAGTCTCTAAAATTTTCAAATACATCAGTTAACAGCAAAACATCTAGTTTTAAGTATAAATCATGCCATTCACCCAAATTTTTGATTTTAAAATGTTTCCATACTTTTACTGCATGTTTGAATTCTTCTTGAGAAATTCCTTCTTTTGTGAGCGAAGAATAAAATTTATCTATTGATGGAAGTTTTGTTTCAGAAAATTTCTCAAAAGAATCCATGTATTCATAAGGATATATTCCTTTTCTAATTATCTTGCTTTTTCCTTTCCTAAATAACACATCTAATTCATTATTTGAAAAGTATTTAATTATTTCTCTCAACTGACTTGATTCCAGATTAGATGACAAATTGTCTAGGCTACTTGCTAAAAATCTAAATGAATCGATAAATCTCAATTCGATATATCCATTATCATCCATTCTTAAAATTTTACTGAAAGAAATATACTTCTCTTCGTTATTAGGTATTAATTTCAATTGACTTTTATCTTCTCCTAGATTTTTTTATAAACAAATGACAATCGTAAGAACTTAAATTATGGAATAAACAATGGTTGTCTATATTTCAAATTGCATTTTCTACAAGCAGCTCCCCTATATTTTCCAGTGTAGTGATCATGATCTCTTACTTTTGGATTTTCTATAGAAAACACATTTTCACAAAGATAACAAATTTTTGTTTTTTCATATACTTCTAGTTCGATATCTTTTATGATGTCAATAAAGTTAGCAGAACACTTTTAGCAGAACATATATTTCTTCGCAGAAAAATTTAAAGCTAATTAAGAGCTAATTAAATGCTATAATTAAAAATTTTGTGCTCGTATTTTTTTTAAAAAAACAACATGTTCTGCTAGCTTAATAAAAAGTTAGCAGAGCAACAATAAAATATGACATAAAACGTAAATATAATAATGGAAATATTTTAAGCTTATTACGAGCTAATTAAATGCTATAATTAAAAATTTAATGCTCGCTAATTTAAAAAAAAAACACATGTTCTGCTGGCTTAATGAAAACTTAGCAGAACAACAACAAAATATCACATCAAACATAAAGATTATAATAAAAATATTACAAGCTAATTACGAGCTAATTAAATGCTATTATTAAAAATTTTGTGCTCGTATGTATTTAAAAAAAAACATGTTTTGCTGGCTTAATCAAAAGTTAGCAGAACAACAATAAAATATCACACCAAACATCAAAATGATAATAAAAATATTACATGCTAAATACGAGCTAATTAAATGCTGTAATTGAAAAAATTATGTTTGACTTTAAAAAAAAAACATGTTCTGCTAGCTTAACAAAAAGTTAGCAGACCAACATTAAAGTATCACATTAAACGTAAATATCATAAGAAAAATATTTTAAGTTAATTACGATCTAATTATGTTGAAAAATCGTTGTGAAAAAAGGGTCAGTCTTTGGGGAAAAAAGGGTTCGCGCATGCGCACAATTGTCAAATAAATAAAAAAGTTTTTAGGAGTGATTATAAGACGCAAGGAAAGTGAAACAAAGTAAAATTATCAAATTAATTTCACATTTTAATGTGAAATACCACCGTTTTTTCCTAAACTAAGCTAAAATGTTAAAATACTGCCGAAAATTATTTGAAAGATAGACACCTAAACATACACATTTTTAAATATTTGTGCGGTGACTGATAGATGACACTTTGGATAATTTTTTAAGTATTTTTTTAATTAACTAAAGTACGATTAATTAGCTCGTAATAAGCTTTAAATATTTCCATTATTATATTTACGTTTTATATTATATTTCATTGTTGTTCTGCTAACTTTTTGTTAAGCTAGCAGAACACGTTTTTTTTTTTTTTTAAAGGCGAACATTAGATTTTTAATTATAGCATTTAATTGGCTTGTAATTAGCTTGTAATATTTTTATTATAATCTTTATGTTTGATGTGATATTTTGTTGTTTGTTCTGCTAACTCTTCATTAAGCCAGCAGAACATGTGTTTTTTTTTTAAAAATAAGCGAGCATTAAATTTTTAATTATAGCATTTATAGCGTAATAAGCTTGAAATATTTCCATTATTATATTTACGTTTTATGTCATATTTTATTGTTGCTCTGCTAACTTTTTATTAAGCTAGCAGAACATGTTGTTTTTAAAAAAAAAATACGAGCACAAAATTTTTAATTAGAGCATTTAATTAGCTCTTAATTAGCTTTAAATTTTCCTGCAAAGAAATATATGTTCTGCTAAAAGTGTTCTGCTAACTTTATTGACATTCTTTTATGGGTTTATTTTCTTTTAATAACTTATATATTGTTCTGGTATGTTCAGTTATTCTTTTTATAAAACGTTTATCACTTTCCTCTCCTCTGTAAATTTCCAATGGGAAGCACTCTTAATGTATAATCCATAACCACAGGGAACATGAAATTGTGTTTTATGAGTATATGATGATTCAGGATTTGGTTCGCAGAATAGATTCAAAATCAGAATAAATGACATACGGATGTCTTAACATTCTTTGAATATTTTTAAATTTTAATACATTATCATCAGGCATGTTCGGAACACATGGTTCATTACTAAAGCACACATTTTGATGTTTCTTTAAAGCATCTTCAGTTCTAGCGGAGTAGTTTAAACATCTTCTACAGAAATATTTTTTGCTTCTATTTATTTCCAACTGATCGATCATTTAACAATCGACTCAAATTCTTGATCCAACAATAATGATTGTTGTCTTTATTTCCAAAGTATAGTAAGTCGATATTCATTTCATAAAATCGCTTCTTATTATGATACAAAGGATAAAATATTTGTTCTTCGTAACTAAACACGGTAACATTAATTTTATTATGTGATTCAAATTTAGGTATGTCCTGAAAATTTATTCCTTCAAAATTTAATTCGTTTATATATTCCGGCTTATTATAATGATTCAGTCTATCTACATGTTCTTTTGCTTGATGTAAACAGGATATTACGCTGTACATAAAGCATTTGTTATCGTTGTTTTTAACATTAACGCAAGCTTTTTTATCTTTAATCCACTTGGGTAATTCTACATATGAATTTCCGCTTAAAGGTGTATATTTGTTTATATTAATGCACAAATGATTTATATTTTTCAGAGTCCATCCAGATCCTTTTTCTTGTAGTTCATCACATCTTGATATAAATAAATCCTTTTGTTCATCCCAGTATTCCTCTAAGGCGTCTTTTTCTCTTAGTATAACATTTGGTAACTGAAATTTATGTATCATTGTGAAGTCTTCATTTTCCAGCTTCATAAACTCACATTCCATCTCTAGATTGGTTTTAATATTTTTATGGAGATTTAAAGCATTTATAATTATTTTAATAACCTTTTCTTTTATCATATCCATGTATGTTTCCATATACATGTTTCCATATACATTGAGGTTAGGTCCAACATGTCGGACAGAGAAGACAGTAAAAATGTGCTCGCGTGTAAACGATGTAAAAAACAGGGTTTAACAAACCCTGTAAAATGTGTTCAGTGTCCAAATACCTTCCATGATAGCTGTGCAAAATTATATATAAATATAAACAATATTGACAAGGACAATTACGTCTGCTGTGATGTTCCCTCGATACCACCGGCTATCATCAACTCGAACAAAGAACAGGATTATTTCTGGGACGCAGATGATTACCAGAGCACCAGTAAAAATAATGTGAGATTTTTAAATATTATTATCCGACAAAAGGACGAATTAATCGATGAACTGCGCGAAAAAATAACGTTGCTGTACGATCACATTGACCTGCTGAAACAAACAAAAAGCGAAAGCAACGAAAAAGTTATCATCCCGAACGGCAAAAGCGAACTACCTTTGCAGATAAGTAAGGATGTTAAAAAACCAAAACAGACATCAGCTGCTATTGAAAATCAACCTAATCAACCATCCAAAGAGAAAAATAAAGAAAACACAACAGGACGCTCACGAATAGTGTCAGGAGACATGCCACAAGAAAAGCAAGCCCTGGAAGCGAAAGTTTTAATAAGTAATGCCCAATCAACTAATAATAAGCCGCAAAATCATAAGTACAACAGGGACGACAAAATTTCGTTCTCAGATGTAATTAGGCGATCCGCAAAATTGCCCAAACAAGTCGTCGGGGAAGATGCCCACAACACAAAGAGGCCACGAAATAAAAGTCAAAAGTGCATCATCGGACAAGCTAACCAAAGTAATATAAAGGTTGTCCCAAAAAAAGCGTTCCTCTACGTCAGTCGTCTGGACCCCTCAACGACAAGTGATGAACTGAAGACACTTGTTAAACAACATTTCCCTGAAGCAGAATGTGATCCAGTGGAATCGAAATTTCCTCAACATTACATCTCGTTTAAGGTCACCATTAATTTAAGTAATTTTGAAAAAGCCATGTCGGAAGATTTATGGCCAGTTGGAGCGTATGTAACCAGGTTTTTTCACAAAAGGACTCAGGCGGCAGTAATAGCTTAGTCAAGGGACAAATACTCCTATGTAATACAAGATCCTTAAATCAAGATAAAGCAGACCAAATCTTTCTAGATATTATGGAAAAACAGGTTAAGTTTATATGCTTGACTGAAACCTGGAGCAACGGTAATACAAACCTGATAAATTTTCCTGATTTTAAGTTGGTAAGTCATTTTTCGAGAACTCAATACAAAGGAGGGGGTGTTGCAATTTGGGTTAAAAAATCGTTAAGTACAACAATTATAAATTTTAATAACTTATGTGTAGAAAAGGATATTGAAATATGTGGACTAAAATTTAATACAGCAAAATTTACTACCGTCATTATAACAGTTTATCGTTCACCAACTGGTAATTTTGATGTTTTTTATAAAAACTTAAACATTGCTTTAGATACAATATACAAAAACGAACTCAGAATATTTGTATGTGGAGATTTTAATGTCAATCTTTTAAATGGGACGCGAGAAACCAAAAGTCTTATTTCTCTAATGGAGTCATACAACTTAAAACAAATGGTTAGTAATCCTACAAGAGAATGTGGAGAGTGTTTGAGCTTAATCGATCATTTCTATAGTACTGACACAATAAATGCAAACGTAACGATAGAAGATAACATAATATCTGATCACAAATATGTCTATTTCTCCTTTGATAGTGAAAATAACTCATCGAATTTTTTTACATATTCCAGGGATTATAAAAATCATAATAAACTGCAGCAGTTTTGTTTGGATTTGATGAATGAGGACTGGATCCATATATATAATACAGAAACAAACGTTAATGAGAACTTTGAGACTTTTCATCAAACTTTTATTTTCTATCTTGAAAAGAATTTTCCAATTAAAAAAACACTAGTTAAGAAAAATAAACAATGGGTAAATAATGCTATAAAGAAATTAAGTGCAGAATTAAAAAATATGTTCTTTTTACAAAAAACAAATGCAGATTTAAAACAAATTTACAACGTAATGAAATCTAAACACCAAAAATTAATATGCGATACTAAAAAAACTAATTTTCAAAATAAAGTACTTAATTCGTCGAATCCAAGCAAAACTGTTTGGCAAGAGATTAATAATAAATCCAAAAAAACCGACAATATTACAATAATAGAGAATGGTGTTGCTATATCATCTGCTGTTAATGTAGCAAACATTTTCAATAAATTCTTTAAAGACGTAGTTACGGAAACGCGTAATGCTATTCCGGCTGTCGCTAGGACGACACCTCAGAAACAAATTCAGAATAGTATGAGTGTACTACCATTCACAGAGCTTGAAGTAACCAGCTTCTTTAAAAGACTTAAAAGCACAGATTCATGTGGACCAGATGGTGTTCCTGCATCTTTATTAAAAAAAGTAGGACATTTAATAATAACTCCAATAACTTTCATTTTAAACCGTTCTATAGAGCAGGGTGTATTCCCCGACTTATTAAAGCTATCAAGGGTCACTCCTGTCTTTAAAAAGGGCGACGAGAAATCTGTAGAAAATTACAGACCAATTACTATCAGTTCCTCTTTTTCAAAGGTATTTGAATATGCCATGCTTGATAGACTAAACAACTATCTATCTAAAATAATATTATAAGAAAAAGTCAGCATGGATTTAGGGCGCGTTGCTCCACAATGTCAGCGATGCATGATTTTTTAGATAATGCAGTGCAACTAGTTAATAAGGACGAGTGCCCCGTTGGGATCTTTTGTGATCTAAGCAGGGCATTCGACTGTGTTGATCATACTATTCTTATTGAAAAACTAAGAGAATACGGTATTCGTGGTATTGTAGAGCAATGGTTTAAGTCGTACCTAGAAAATGGAAGACAATTTGTCCAAGTCCCGGATTGGAGCTCTGGGTCCTGCGACCACGCCCATTCTGGTCTACTGGAGATACCTTTTGGGGTACCTCAAGGCTCTATTCTTGGGCCTATACTGTTCATTCTCTATATAAATGATTTGAGTGACCATTTCACTAGAGAGAATATTGTAATGTACGCCGATGATACAAGCCTGCTAATATCGGATAAAAATAAACTACGTCTTCAAGAAAAATGCAGTGTAACAGTAAAAACGCTTTACAATTGGTTTAATGAAAATAAATTACTTTTTAACACAAAAAAAACGAACGTAATAAGATTTCACAAAAGGCAGCAACACCCTGAGCCGATTACGATAAACTTTAATAATAACAACATTACAGAAGTGAGCCATGTAAAATTTCTCGGTGTGCATCTGCAAGAAAATTTCCTGTGGAATGAACACTGTTCTAATTTGACAGTAAAACTTAATAGAATATCATATCAAGTACGATATTTAAATAAAATTTTGACAGTTGACCAACTGAAATCCTTCTACTATGCTGAAGTACATTCCCGTTTGGCATATGGTGTGGGTTTTTGGGGAAATTCGAATGCAAGTAACGATGTTTTTAAATGTCAAAAACGTATTTTGAGATGCATGGCTGGAAAACCTTCCACATATTCCTGAAGGGAACTTTTTCGAAGTTTTAAAATCTTACCACTCTCGTGTATGTACATTTTAGATGTTCTTCTCTACACACACAAAAACCAACAAGTTTACAATAAAAATATAAGTATTCATGGACATAACACTAGACAACTAAACGATTTTCACTTACCCTTAGCAACATGCGATATTTTTAAAAAGTCACCTTTTTACAGTGGCCAAATGCTCTTTAATTTCCTCCCTGTGTCAGTCAAGCAAATAAGCAATAGAAATCTGTTCAAAAAACAGTTATTAAATATATTGTACGAAAATTACTTTTACAATGTTCGCGAGTTCAGCAACTATTTAATTGTCAAGTGATGTTAACTTTATTTTATTTTATATGTTTGTGTTCTGACTTTGTCCTATACATTTATTGTTAATGTCTTTGGGATCAAATAAATTATCTATCTATCTATCTATCTATCTATATCTATACCTTCTTCTAGATTATTATGTTGATATGTTAATAATCTTCCCTTAAAAGCAACCTGAACTAAAATGAAATCTGGCTCTGGATTATGTCTTGCTTGATGCAACTGCATTCGACTTTCCTTAATATACTTTCCACATTCATCACATTTGATCTTTCTTACTCTTTCTTTTTTTGGTTTAGAAAATATGGCATCATCAAACGGAAATATTTCCAAGCTCTTCTTGTTTTCTCTTTTTATTTTTAATTGCTCTTCAGCATTAATAATCTCGTTTATCAATTCTGCCTTATTGTATCTTTTAATGTATCTTATACCTAAGGATTTTGCCATATTACGTAATTTGAGCAAACGACGACTATTCAAATCATGTTTTAATTTATGCAAATGTATTCGAGTTTCCTCGATATATGTTTCACACATATCACATTTTATCTTCTTTACTCTATTTTTTTTTTGGTTTAGCAAATATATCGTCATCAAACTGAAATGTTTTTAGGTTCTTTTTGTTTTCTTTCTCTTTATGGAGGTGCATTCGGGTGCTTTTGATATATTTTCCACATATGTCACATTTGATTTTACTAACTCTCTTTTTCCTTGGTTCAGCAAATAAATCATCATCAAATGAAAATATTTCTGAATTCGCTTCGCTCATGAGGACTCTGTCCGAAGCTTTGATAATAGCTTTTATTAAGTCTGCTTTAGTATATTTTCTAATATATTTGATGTCTAATGATTTTGCAATATTAAACAGTTCAACAGATAAACGAAGATTACTTAAGTTCCTTCGTTCCATTTATTATAGGAAAAAATCTAACAAACAATTTTTAGTAAATAAATAAATTCAATCCATTTTTATGCAAACTTGTTTTTATATGCCTTCTAAAATTAGTTCTAGTGTAATATCTACCACAATCACATAATAAACGAGTAGAATTAACTGCTTTTTTACATTGTTTACATGTTTCTTCATATTTATTTCTATAGTTATAAAAATCATCTGGACATTTTAATTCCAAACAAATGGAGCAAAGACTTGTCATTTATTAGAAAATTTATTCATCAAAGACTTGAAGATTAGGAAAACGAATTTTAAGAAAATCTAGTTTTGCCAAGGTTAATACGTTATTTTCATACATTTTAAATTGATTATGCATATTTTTAAATACTAATCGTTCAAAGTCATTATTTGGTTTGCTTCTCATATCGTTCAATATTTTTTGAAACATTTGCCATGCTTGTTGGTCATCGTTATGTAAGTCATTCATTTAATTTATTACATTTTTTTCATAAGAAATTATCTATAAACAGTGCATACTAAAACACACTGTCCCTTTTTAGGTAAAATTGTGATAAGTCTCGAGATTCAAAAAAATATGTATGGTATAGGGAGGTGGTGATCAATTTAATGTTTATTTAATTAATTGTCAAAAAAAATAAATACTTGTAATAAAAGGGATCTAGTACAATATGCGAGGCAATATGGGACCTACGTATTATAAAAAGTCTACATAAAATAAATGAAAAGCTAGATATCAACGTAGATTCAAGAGAAAAGAGCAATTATTTTAGAATAATAATATAAATAAAGCTATTAAAAGTAATTATATGATGAAGACAAATAACGTATGGAAAGAATTTTATCATCCAAGAAAAATTGAAGCGAAAAATTGACATCAGAGGGTTTTCCCACAATACGAAAGCATGGCAAATGAATTGGAGCAATTGAAAAACGATAACCTGAAACTGAGACAGCTAGTTAGTATAAATTAAGGTTCTCGATGATTATAATAAGGTAGCGCCAACTCATTCCCCATTTTTGAAATCCCGTGAGTGCGACAGAGATAGAAGTATTGAATGTTTCTATAAATTTTTGCAAAATTACATCACCACTAACATTTGAAACAGCTTGACAGTTATGTCACGCAGAGGTTATGGGTTAAGCTGTTGTGACAAAAAATAAAAAAATTCACTGCAGGGTGCAACATTTCCCAATTGCGGTATAATATAACTAATAAAGCATAGTTTTTTGCAAGAAATTTATTCAGGTATACAATTCATCTTGTTTAACAATAGTGGAAAACCTGCGTACGCAAGTACCTAAATCACTGTCCGAAGTAAAACCAAAACTCAATGTAAACTAAATGCTTAGGTACCCAAATAACACCCCAATAAACAAGAAATAATTATGAAACTGAATATGAACAGCAACGAAACTACAAACTACGCAACAAAATGTAAGTAACTATCAAAACTGAACCAAAACCAAAGATCACAAATTCGTAATAAAAACGACAAACGATTAATATAGGTACACAACAGGAACACGAAATGTAACAAAAGTGAACCGAAAACTGGAGGTCTCTGTGGATTACTGAAAAAGAGCACCCAAAAATCTGTTGAAACGTTTGTTGGAGGTGTGCGTATGCATTCGTTTGCATACGCAGTGCTTAAATTCTATTTACCAATGTGGTCATAAATAAAATAGGTGAAGTTAATACAATTTAATTTAACTGGTACATTTTGTAGGCAGTCACAAATGAGGCAACTCAAGTCGCAAAAATTAATTTTTAAAAGATGCAAATTTTTCCGCCATTGCCCCATCTCTACTTGAGATTAACTCAAAATTAAGTGAGATGGAGATATACGTCGCAACCGTTGGCGGTACCTTAGAATGATCCAGAGCCTTAGTATAAATGGGATCGTTGACCCAATAATAAAAAATAAATTAAATTATTGACATAGATAATACTGTTACTTGAAAGTTTATGATCAAGACGTATTTTTCATATTAGACAATGATAATCAACCTTTGTTTAAAGGTAAAGATTTAGCAGAAATATTGGGTTATGAAAAATCAACAAATGCTATTATAAGTAAAGACGTAGGTGTTGATTTTAACAGAAAATTGATAGTCGTATTTTTTGGAAATATGCTGTTTTTGCAGAAAAAGAAAAATATTAATCACAAACAATTTGCTTCAATTCATGGGATTTATTGAAGAAATAACGCGATTTTAAGAACTTTTTAAAGGACAAGGAAATCTCATACGAAGAAATAGATTATAAACATGCTAAAGCAAATTTGTATAAATATATACAAAATGATTAAAAATTTTAAAGAATTAATAATGATGTTGAGGCAAACAATAAGGCAAAAAAAAGTTAGGAAATATTATTTTAAATTAGAAGAATTGCTAGATAAATAGGAAACTAACGTTGACATAATTATAAAATTAATGCTAATCCATTAAACCTGTTTGACTTTATAAATAAAAATAACTACTCCTATAAAATTAATTTGAGTACGTGGTTGGTTAACCGATATATGGTTTACGTTATTTAAAAGAAAAATATAATAATAACAAATGATCTTTTATGCTTTATACAATATGGAATTTCTACAAGATCATCTTTATACAAGATTTAAAGAAAATTTTAGAAAACTATAAAATAGAATACCAAATAATAAATTATGATAAGATTAAAAATGAATTATCATATTATAAAAAATTGATAACAAAATACTCCTATATTATAAATGTTTCGCCAAATAATTTAAATAAAACAATATGGATTTTATTGAGTGTTCGTAATATTAAATCCCTAATAATAACATTAAATACAAAAACGGATCAAGAAATTAAAGAATATTATATTACTTTATTTATTTTTATATTTTATTCATATTTGGAATACACTAAAAAGTTTTATTTGAATATAGGAGAATCACTCGAAAAGATAGTCAGATAAAGCAAACTGAAACGATAATTGAAATTAAGAGAGATGGTTAAAAATATTATCAAGTTAACCAAAGATCACATTAATAGTATAATAGTTTTATAGCAAAGATTCGGTAATAAACAATATAACAACATTGTGGTAAAGACATGTTTTCATTATAATTTAATCGATGATCATAATATAAACAGATAACTAACTCATCTTTGATAACCTAAGCACAACAAGTTGTCCTTAAAAAAATCCAACTTTTAGATTACTTCAATATTTTTTTTTGGAATGCAACTAACTAACATTGAGTGAAATTGTGTTGTTGATAGAATAAGTAGGTACAACTTACAGTACGAGTCAGCTTTAAGCAGATATTTTCTCTGCGATACTTAAAAACCTTACGAAAACACAAATTCAGAAAAGCAATTTTGCCTACCGTACAAACAACACGTGTTACAACTTCCCAGTGATAACAGTATAATAAATGTAATTATTCTAGTTATTAAGTACTACCATGTTTTGGACGCGAAAACAATGTTTTTCTTTTATGACATTGAAAAACGATTACAATACCTATAAAAACCACGTTCGTGGGTCAGGATTCAGTTATTTGATTTACTTCAATTTTAGACACAATCGTTGAAAATGAACATAATGTCAGACGAATTGCATTTTACTTATAACATTTAATAAATAATATTGACTTACCTATTAACAACGATTAAACACCTATGATCCACCGTAGAATAACCTGTAATGCACTGAAAATTGTTAGTGTTAACGGTCAACGCAACAGACAAGTAAAAAGGCAAACTGAATTATCGACCGAAACAGCGCCGGCGCCGCGCGCGCTCCTGGTCTAGATGGCCCCATCTACAGTAACTATATGCATACAGTAACGCAACGTCCGCCATATTTGGAGTAAAAGTTCTGGCGGGAACATTCAAATTTCTAAATGCTAATTTTACTCAGATTGGAATCCGGAATCGAACAAGTTGACACTATAAAAATACGCTCTACTGTGTTTTATGCAGTGTGATCCATTTGTATCGAATAACTTGGATATACAGGCTGTCCCAACATCGGGATACAGCCTTCTACTTTGAAATTTTTAATGGAAACCCCAATTTTTTTTAGCATATCTGAACTCTACGTATAATTTTGCGTATTTTTTATGTAGCACACACTATGTCGATTTTCAGTTTTTTTTAAGGCGTGATCTATTTGAAATAAATAAATTCTTTAAAAATTCAGGGATTTTTTAACCTCTAATTTATTGTCCAAGGTCAATAGTGAAAACTCATTATTGACCAAAGTAGAGAAAAACAACTTCACAACCTCTTAACAAACTAAATAATGGTACCTTTTATGACTAGTAGTGGAAAAAAATTATTAAAATTTATAAATTATATTTTTCAATTAACAAAACATACAATATACACTTGTATTTAATTGTGACCGCAATTATACATATTTTTTTTACAATATACCAAAAACTATTTTAAATTAATCCTCATTGCCATGCTCCGACTATCTTTTCCAGTTGATGTAGTGGGATCTTAGATAGATTTGAGATGAAAATATATGCGTGATCTTACATACAATTTTACAATTTTCTTTAATATTTCATGACAATTTGGAATAGTCGGCGCAGTGTGCATATTATATACATGAGATAAAAAGTTATCTATCTAATGTTAGCCTATTGCTTATTATTTGATTTTCAAATATTCTATATTCTGTCTCAACCTTACAAATATAGTGGAATAAATCTAAAGTAGCGAAAACTAGCGCATTCTCCTTAAATTCTTTTAATTTTGTAAATAAATTTAAACTATTTATTTCCTTGGGATCCGTTTGTACTGTTTTGTAGCAATAGTTTTGTAGTGAGTAAAATTTTTCTTAATTTTTAATATAATTGAACCCAAAAGATAATAGATTGATGACTGGATATCAGATTTAGTTTCAGCTACAAAATTATTATTTTCATTTATAATTTTATCCATTTCATACATTATTTCGTCTTCAATCTGCTCATGAGGTTTACTTAAAAGATTATTTAAATCATTACAGTAACTTATTAAGTCATTGGATTCACTATCACTATAACTAGTTTTCTTCAATGATGATTGAAACTGTGATAAGCATACTAGTCTCAGTGACACTTTATAAATAGTCGAGCATCTGGAATTGGTTGTCGCTTTCTAATCATCGAAAAAGAATTTTCAATCGGATCCTGGACTAATCTGCCGATCATGACATATTTGTAATTATATTCTTCCAAATAAGTTTTCTGAAAATCTAAAGCTGTTTGTGTGGCCATAATTACACCTGTTTGATATGGTTTCCAAGTGCCATTCACTGTAATGCAGTAAAACAATTCTTGTATAGATATTAAAAAATTTATCGCTTCCGTGTGTTTTTCTTCATTAGTCGGATCGAATGCGAAGGCGTGATACCTTCCCGTCATGAATTTGAACCATTTTTCCATTTGAGTTAAGAACCAGGCTGTTGTCTGATGTTCTGGATTTAACTTATTTCTGATTATATAATAGGATATAGCTGCTGCTACATCATGGCTTATTAATGCCACACTTAAACTAACGTTCATCTTATCAAAATGAGAGGGGTTAAGAACACTTTCTTTTAATCGTGGGCATAACTTTATTACATCAACCTTTTCAATCTCAAATATATGTTTGATTGGTTCAATACTCACAAGGTTGGAAGGTAAACCGTATCTTTCTACAATTGCATCATGTAAAATGAATTTATGACCTTTTGTGAGGGCACCAGCTATATTCTTAAATACATGTACTGAATCCGGTGTAAAAAATAATTTATCATTAGGTAAACACGGATGTTGGATGAAGTTCCTGATTTCAGTGAGTTTTCCAGCAGCCAAACCTAATTTCTTCCACAAACACCGATTTTGAGGACCCATGTCTGAAATTGTAATATTTATTTCATGGCATTTTTGGATAATTGTAATTATAATACTATATAATTCATCAGCACTGATTGAGTTTCCAGAGAATTCATAATGAGCCTATAATTTGTTTCCATCTTGATGATACTCCTGCTAACATAAAGACTAATCCATGTGTGGCCAGCTGATTCGATAAATCCTTGCTATCAGATGTGCCAATTGTAGGTCTGCCAACTACCATTGATAAAGAATTATCATACTGTGATGGCCATTTCGTCGAATATTAATACTGCGTGTCTTTCTTCAGGTTTAAGATTTTCCATCTGCAAAAAATGTTGAAAATTGTGAACATGATTTACATTTAGTCTTTGCTTAAAGAAATTGAAATAGTTAAACTACTGACTAGCCACTAAGAATTTATATGACCAATGAACAAGAAATAAACAGATTAACTATAACAACTTGCCAACACCAACAAAATACTAACTCTTAGCTTTAAAATTTGTAATACATCATCCAGGATACCTGGTTTGAATTTCAAATTCCTCAAACGATGTTGAAGCGTCCTGATGCTTGGATAAGGCAACTTCTGATTTAGAAGTTCCTTGTACCCTTCAGTTCCACAAGCCATATATAACTTCAACCCCCTAGTTATTGTGTCATCTGACCACATTGTTCCTCTACGTTTGTCCGTTTCTAAAAACTCTAGTTGATCCAAATTGAAAATTTTTTCAAGGTTAGTAGGTTCCCTCTGTTTTAACTTTTTTTCATAATAGCGGCATTTTCGGGATAATGATTTCACGATTTTTCTCAAAGAAGCCACCAGATCTTCGGTATTTTCCAACGACGTCGACGTTAATAGCTCATTATCTAATTCGTCATCATCATTCAAACAATTCAAAAGGGACTCTTCATGGCTCGCATCATTGTTAGAATATTCAGTATTTTCGTAAGACACATCAACGGAGACAAGTCATTTTTTAATAATTAGTAGTTTTTATAATGTAAGATTACCATTTGAAGAATCTTTTAAAGTTGAACTTTCTGCCGCAGCCCCCTCATTCTCGTTTGTCCTTACTAGTTTCGCACACATGACAACTTTCTCGCATTTTCTCTTGATCCCGGAACTTGTGCTATGTAACACATCAGGGACAGCAAAGAAATTGCTTCAGCAATTTCTTGCCATCTAACCTTGCACTTTCAAATTGTTCCTCCGAAAAGTGCACCTATTATCATATCCATAATTATCTTAAATGCTTCCAACTCCAACTCTAATATACATACCTCACAAATTCGGGCTTCATTATGTAAATTTGGACGAGCAATTAAATCAAGCCAAATTTGTTTCCTTTCCGCATTGGTAGGAATCTTAAATAGTCTATAACCTTTTGCGACATTGTTTTTACACGAATTAACACAGCAATTATGCGGCATTTTCACTTTTATCACAATTTAATCAAATCAACAACACTGGTCGAAACTCTTACGACGAAGAGCACAAAAAAACAGGAACAGGCTCACGAAAATTTTACACGCGGCTACGCCAAACAAAACGCAAAACACGTGTTGCCTCCCGTGAAAAAGTCGTAACTAAAAAGTGAGGTTAATTCAAAATTGTCATTTTTGGGGAGAAAACTAGGGAAAAATAAAAAGTAACTAGTTAGGTCGCCATATTTGGAGTAAAAATCATTCTCTCTCTCTCTGACTCATTGGAACATAACCTTGCGATACTGTATTCTTTTAGTTACTGTAGTACATTCGTTTTCGAATGAAAGATCTTATAGTGTCTGTCCTAATTTTCTTATTTATTAAAAAATGAAATTCGTTTCGCATGCTACGCACTAGTGTACATAACAATTATTGTATCTGTGACACTTCTTAGGCCTGGCCTGTTCAAAAAAGTAGATTTTTGAATGATCGTCTAGGATTTTTGTTATTTGGACTCTACGTTGTGTTTTGTATTTATTTGTTCGTTGTTTAAGCACTGTGTATCAAGGAAGAGTAAAACAGCTGAAATTGAATAAAGACATTTATTCAAAATTATTACAAGTGTGCATATGGTTAGCCTAAGATTAGGCAACCCGTTATACAATTCAAACCTTATTGGTAGTTATACAACACAGAATACGTTGCATCCCTTGAAGGGTTACAACACCTATTCCGGTGCCAAAACCACTGCAGGCCAAAAAGGGTTAAACCCTGAGTTAATTGCAGAGCTGATTAAACACCTCCGACTCAGAAAATTAATAGATAAGAGTGCGTAGAAGCCTCCCCAAAGAACCAACTACCGCGTACTCTCTTTCCCTAATATGTCCCATTTTCGGGAGTCTTTTTGTTTGTTAATAATTAGCTAGGCAGTCTTTTTATCGCCATGTTTTAAGTGTGCCATAGTACTACACCCGGGCTGGCTCGGTTTTTTCCCGTGGTGGGGTAGTGGTCCCCGGCTTGGCCAGGAGGATAGTAAAGAGTTTGCAATTAAAGTGCAAGTAATGAGTCAGATGAGTGTAATCAACTATTAGTTAATTACAGCAAACGGCCATTAGTAGTTAGACACGTACAAATGATACGCGAAGCTAACTTAATCGGTAAATAATAAAATAATAAGTAAATGAAAGAGTTAACAAAATAACAATTAAATGAGTTGGTCATAACCGTCAGGGACTCCCCTGTGATTATAAGTTGTTAAATACACATATAAAGTGATTAAATTAGTCTTTACCCCTTTGATACCGACCTGTGGGAATCTGGTCACCTTCAGGAGATGATGGACTCTCACGGACAGCGGAAAGGTGGTCCTCTGGCTCCCCTGACATCGTGGACAACTGTTTTGAGAGAAAGATTAATTAAACGAGAGTTAACTCGTGAGACAATTTACGCCAATTTGCGATCAAACCCGTCGGAGACTGGGAATCTGCAAATAGGTGTAGAATTGCTAGTTCAAAAATTCGCCTTAGGTGCGATCGACCCGTCGAAAACTGGGAAATCTGCACTTCAGGTGAATTTACAGTTCGAGCCCTCGGTGCGATCAAACCCGTCGGAGACTGGGAATCTGAACTCTGGACACGACCGTGTAATGAGTTCAAAGTTTTTGCTAGTAGACAGTCTTTTGGAAAGCGATCCACCCGTCGAAGACTAGGAATCTGCGATTTCCAAAAAAATAAGCCAACTAGCTTGGAGAATGACAAAGCACTCTCTGAACAAGTCCGTGTAATGAGTTCAAAGTTTTGCTAGTAGACAGTCTTTTGGAAAGCGATCCACCCGTCGAAGACTAGGAATCTGCGATTTCCAAAAAAATAAGCCGACTAGCTTGGAGAATGGCAAAGCACTCTCCGGACAAGTTCGTGTAATGAGTTCAAAGTTTTGCTAGTAGACAGTCTTTTGGAAAGCGATCCACCCGTCGAAGACTAGGAATCTGCGATTTCCAAAAAAATAAGCCGACTAGCTTGGAGAATGGCAAAGCACTCTCTGAACAAGTCCGTGTAATGAGTTCAAAGTATTGCTAGTAGACAGTCTTTTGGAAAGCGATCCACCCGTCGAAGACTAGGAATCTGCGATTTCCAAAAAAATAAGCCGACTAGCTTGGAGAATGGCAAAGCACTCTCTGAAGATGGCTTCTCTCGGGGTTCCTTTTATATCCAAATTTTTAGTGACGTCGGAGGTGGCTACGTGACTTTCCTCAGGGGGTTGCTTGTGTGTTCCCACAGTCTGGAAATTTTAATTAATTTTTAGCGATTTCGAACCAAAGAAGGGTTTGCTCTTATGGCTTTCTTTTCACTCTAAGTTTGATGATTTTCGACCCAAAAGAGTGTGCCGAGAAATCTCCCCTATGCGTAACTAACCCTTTAATGGCTGACCCGGTGACCCTTTTTCCGTCGAACGGCGATTCGTTCTGCCTTTTAAAATCTTCGATTTTCGACTCCAATATTCCTAATTTAACTAAAATATAAACAATTAATTGGTTCCTGTAATATGTGGATGAATAACAATGTTAATTATTCTGTTTTCATGAAGTTTATCTTGATAGATAACTCGCTACGGGGTTGAATGGCTGAAAAAGGAGCTGTGAAAGTGAAAACAACAAATTATAATACTCGGGCCCGAGATAAATAAACAATTTACGATTATAAATAGATAGACAATAATACTGAACATCGTCCACTCGATGTTCACCTGTTAAAACGATAATTAGTATAGTTATTGTTCACTAAAATGCTGAAAAATTAGGAGGCTAAATAAATAGCAGTTATACACATTAAATTTGACTAAAACAATTACCAAATAAAAGTGCAAAAGATGTAGCACAACCCTATCTCATTTGTATGTGCTATTACCAACCCTTTCCTGTAATAAAACATTGAAATAATGTCGCCGTATTGTTGGTTGCATATACTAAAAGGCCAGCCAGACCTGGATGGTCTCATATCCAAATTAAATTTATTTTTTAAAGGTAAACACGCACGTAATACGCTGAATACGCTCGATCGTGCAGCGCTTAAATTTGATAACGAATAACGCATTTTGACTTCTGAGCGTTTTTATTAGAGAGTTTTTATTATACTCTAACAGAAAACGGTCGATGGTCGAGCGTTGGTATCCTTCAAAAATACGCTGATACATCGGCCTACTCGTTAAAAAAAACGGGTTTACTGTAAAAGCAATATTTTTTCCGTTATAGAAATTGTTCTTATTCTGATTAACAATCAATACTTTTAAATTTTTAGCTGATTTTTTTGGTTTGCATATCTTAATGGAATTCTAGACACAATATTATCACAAGTTCATTCACATCCTAATTGTTAGGATTTTACATTGGCTAAAAAAATATTATTACACCTAAGTAACGATGCCAACGTAAAATTCGTTTTTTTATAATTTGTTTTTGTAAGACAACTACTTACTAAAATTGTTTTTTTTTGTTTTGTGATATTAAACCGTTATACATTTTTATATTTTGTAAATAATAAAGTTTAAATTGGGCCAGTTTATAAAAAGCAAAACAATATAGTTAGCGCCATCTAGAGCAGTGTGTGTCTGTCTATATACTGTTCAGAACCAACTGTGGGAACGAAATCAATAATCTTGGGTCACAAAATATGACAGGTCGTTTTTTATTACATGAAACATTGATCATTTTTTATAATAAAGTTAGTATCATACAAAAACATTTAGACTTAAAAAATCCTGTCTAGACAACCTATATCAATAAAATTAAATACATAAAATTATCGTTTTCAATCTCATTTTATTCTAGGTAAACAAATTTCACACTTCTACCGTTCGTAAATGTTTGTACAGAAACACAGTTTTTAGAAATGTATAAACATAAACAAATTCGGTACCATATATCAGCTTAGCTAACATAAACGATAATTTCAATTTTTTTTTCGTTTTGTTATAATCCGACGGAACGTCTAAAAGTTAAGTTTCATAAGGGATTTATGTGAACTAAGCTATATGATACCATATCCTTTACAATTTACTAGATTTTACGATCAGCTTGTCATCAGAAATATTTGCGAAAGAGTCAACAACCTGTTCATAAGATGTTGCAAAACCGCAGACAGTTACTTCTTGATGGTTCGTGTGTAGCCCAATATATATTTTGTCTTTTGTAATATTCTTTCCTTCAAAAGCTTTATAGTACTCATTGTCAAAAATTTGTTTGAGACCATTTTGTGCACTCCTCTGACCAAACTTCACTTCTATAATTATTCCTGTGCCATCCTTTCTTATTATTAACAGTAAGTCAAATCGATTTCTTTTATTTTCTTGACAAAATCCTTCGCACAATGTATCGAATTTGTTTACACAAAAAGCATAGAGAATACCCTTAAGTTCATCATGATTCTTTGGCTTGAAACTTCCAGAAAATAAGCTTGCAATGGAATCTGCGAACTTTTGAAATGATTCATTATTGTGACGATCTAAATCATTTATAGCCGTCCTATATTTGTTAATCATCTCTCTACTAATATTGTATTTGGTCATGTAGTATGATTTATCACAAAACTGCTTAATAATTTCGTCTGTGGCTTCACCGTTTGGTATAGCGTAAACACACCGGTCTTTATTCTTTTCAATTACGTTGAAATATCCACGATCCTTCATGTACTGAAGGAATAAATTGGCATGTTCGTTATTGACCTCACTAGGTTGTAACATCACTTCCATCAGTATCATAACGTGTTCAGGTGTCAACCTATCCAGAGGCTTCCCTACAGTAACTGTACCTTCGGTAATAATACAACTAAATTTGTCTCTAAGACCCTCAACTGCAAACAGTTTGTTCAAGGGTTGAATCCCGTGGCTACTAAAATAATATCTAGGTGCGTGCTTCTTTATATCTGGACTCTTATTAGCTTCATGTTTCGTGCGTCGCCGTGCAACTATCCAATCCTGGAGATATTTTAAAACAGAAAATGTGTTATATAACTGTAGATTTGTGACAAGCACTTTATAGCCATTATAATAAGATAAAATGTCGTTTCCATTAAAACCCTTGAATACAGGCATCTTTAGTAAATCTGCTACTTCATCCTTGGTAAATCCATAATATTCAGAAAAATCATGAAGTTCTAGGAATGAACAAATAGAAACATTGTTGGCGTACGGTGATATAGTTGTTGCCAATAAAACACAGGCGTTAATCAATGCACCTAATACCTTCTCATTACCTTTTAGAACGATACTCAACATTTCCCCGATATACCGAATGATCTTCTTTACGTACGCTAGTTCAATACTTTGTGATCCATGTAGCAACTTCATAAGAGGAGCGTCAAATTCTTCTATTAATATCAGCACTCTTTTATTGAATTGGATGTACAAATATTTTATTAACTTGTCTAAAGAATGTCGCAAATCATCTTCATCTAATTCCAAGGTAATTGGTTGACCTTCCTTATCCAAATCACGTTTCTTACCCTTAAGAAACAAATTAAACTCTAGCTTCATATCCTCGTCTAAACGACTTCTTTGGTCACCCAAATACCCGTGCCGTTCATATGTTTCACACAGACTTTCTTTGAGTGTCTCAATAAACCCGTTCCAATTATGAGGCGAAATATCCTTCAAGCTAAAGAAAATTACTGGATGCTGACCACAATGTTGGTAGAAGAATTGTCTGCTCTCGCATGTTCCATTTTCCAAATCGTCGTCCATGTGCTTTGTAGGACAGGTGCAGCTGTAAATTTGCAAGTGCTTGTTTCTAATAACGGTCTTGAATAGTTTGTAATTTTTTGGTGGAGTTTTGTTTTTATCTTCGACCCATTTTCCGGCTACATTCTTTTTCAAACAGGTAACGATATTTCCTTGTTCATCCACATCTGGTTCACAGAACACCTTCAAGGTATTCATGATTACCGATTTACCAAATCGACTAGGTGCTGTGATGAGAATTTTCTTTGCCGATGATTTTTCGTTTAGACTTCCTCGAAAAAATTTTTTTATAAATAGCGTTTTGTCAATAAACGCATTAGACGTAAGGAGAAGCTCCTCAAATTCTTCTGATTCTATAAGACAATCTTTCTGAAAATTTGAAAGAAACATTGCTAATAAAGAAATTAAGATCAACAAATTAACTTACATTGTCGTCAGAATTACTTTGCCCATTCCCTTCAAGTCCTTGGGCACCAGCTCCTAGAACCTCTACACCTCTGTTTTCGGTTGTTACATCCATCTGGTTATACAATAGGACACAATATATTAAGTTAAGGCCGGGATTAACAAAATTTATAAAGAAATTTAACAACATACTAAAATTTATACAAAACTTACATTTTCACTTATTCCGGACAGAGTTTCCAAGTCTGAAGAAATCGCCAATCTAGTTCTTTTACAAGGGGGCTGGGCCATTTATCTACAATAACAACAAGATTAACAATAAAAAATTATAATTAATCGTAATAATAATAATCAGTCAGGTGAACATGGTTTATAAATATAAGTAATTAAAATATGTAAAAAAAATAATCTGTAATGATAAGATCCTCAAACGGATAAATCAATGCTGAAAGAAAAAAAAATTAAGTAGCCCTTTATGATCAAGCTACAGAGTGATAAACAATGACTGAATCTGTTGGTATTAAAACAATCGAAAAATATCGACTTTTGTTTGCGGCCAAGTTGTAAAATCTGGACAAACCGTAAGTCACAATATTCGGGCGTGAATGTTCAATTAGGTTATCTCACATTGGGGATTTGAAAACACGATGAAAGGGAAAAAGGCTAGAAAGTCACAAACCCTGTCAAAATGTTGTCAGTGCAGTTAAATTTGACAACAGGAAATGTATTTATTCACAAAATCAATTGGTAATTAACTGTTTTCTAACTTTTAAAAAGTTTGAAAGTGACAATTACTCACTTTCACTCCCATTCCCTGGGTACGTTTCAATCGGTCAGTAATAATAAGAAAAAGACGTCGGTAATGAGACGTACCTAGCAGTTAGTAATGGTCATTCTTAAATTGTGCAGGCACGGGCAATATGTTTATTAAAAAACTAAACAATTGTAAATTTGATGTGAATTTGTTAAGTAATTTAATAAACGATAATATTATAATAGAGTTAGTTAGATTTTTACCTATTTTTTATTAAACTATTTATTACTTAGCAGAGGTACAAATTTCATTCAAAGTTGCAGTGCCGCCAACAGATTCAGTCATTGAAATATCAGTAACCTCCTTATTTCTTTTTGAATGATGGAGGCAAATATTTTTTAAATAAATAAAAAAAAATGACCAATACTAAAGAGAACAAAATTGTAGCAGAATATTATACACCATTAAAAACAAGACAACCATCTGAACTCCAGCAATTCAAAAATTGTTACAAATCTTTTACTCAAGATAAAAAACTAAATATACCAAAAAATATCAAAATGAGAAATCGTAATTTTGCCATTGAATACCTCAATTCTACCGTAAATAAAAAACTAACAAAGACAGATTTTTGCAAATCTAAAAGTATTTCCAGAAATTCCCTTAATATGGGACTAAATTCAGTTGGAATTAAGATTGCATATAAAACGAGAACAAACGGGAACAAACCAGAGCAATCCGGAACAAAAGAGAACAAATGGGAACAAAAGAGAGAAAAAGCAAAACAAAAAATAAAAAAATATTCGATAATGTAGAACACAAAGCAGGTAGTCGTAAACATATAAGTTTAGATGAAGAAGCAGATGAATTAATTAGTAAATCTTTAGAAACTTTTCAGTCATAAATGGACAAACTAGTTTCATACATTCCCAACGATGAGAAAGAAAAATGGAAAAAAGATTTAAAACCTATTATTACTGAAATAGACAGATTAGAAGATGGAGCAAAAATAGTTGGTTTCAAACAAGAAGTTGTAGATAAATATATTGCAAGAAAAGCAGCTAATTTATTCCTTGAACAATTAATTATGACAGACTGTGAACTAGAATCCGCTAATAATAAAATAGATGAATTAGACAACTACAATAATTATGATCCTGAATTAAGAAACAAAACAGTAGTAATACCATCAAACATCGATGATGTAAAGAAAAGAACCCTGAAAATATTTGAAAGACATACTAAAAATATGAGAGCAATAAATGAAAAAACTCAAAAATTGTAAATTAAATGGAAAGTACTGTATTCAAGAATTTAAATATATTCAATGAAGAATATCCAAAATTCCGAAAAAAGTTTTCAAGTCTCATTCAACAAGTTAACAAATTAAAAATTATTATTTTTGTTCTTATGTTTATTATCGTAATTGTAATTATTGTTTTCTTAATTTATTACTTCAACACTAATAAAAAATAGCGATTTATTCAACAATGTCCATGAACGTACCTAATACGTGTCCATAAGCTAATGTATCTGTATGTAGAATTAGGTAAAAGGTATCTTTTATCATCTTTCCAACTTAGAGACTTTTTCTTTACTTCTTCAGCAGTAAATATATCATGTTTATGACTCCTGATCACTTTCTGTCTATGGAAGTATTCTTTTTGATTAAACAAGCAATTTTTGTAATCTTCAAAACTTATTTCTTTCTTCAATACTGCTTTTTTGATACGTTTTAATTTTTTCGAAACAGAATTTTCGGTTCTGTAACTGTACATTTTTGACCTTAAACCTATGCATTCCAATTCATCTTTGAATTTCCCTATTACTTTCTTATTTTTATCAGAATATAATGGCTATTATCCTTTGGATAATCAGATGTATCAAAATAGTCGGGATTGTTTTTGATAAATTCATAGAAATCGACATTTTTAATCTCATATATAAAGCTATCAGTGTCTCCATAAAGAAGTTTTACGTTTTCATTAAATTCTTTTTTAATTACATTGTAATGGAAGTTATACATTAACAATTTCGATCGATAAATCTAATACAGCTTGCCCAATATAAATTGGTTTATTAAACAATATTTTTGTTTTAAAATTGTGAACTGCTGCCAGGTGTTTGCTAAATATAGTTCTGTGTTTAAAATTAGGTTTGTTTATCGCTTTTTGTAATTTTTCTTCATCACAATATAATTTAATATTTTGTTGGTTTCTAACAGATTGCATAGACTTACCATATGGGGCATTAACCATTAATTTCCAGAAATCTTTTTCAAAATCATTTTTCGCCTTTTGTCTTTGTTCAGTATTAAATTTTACATATGGTGCTATGAAATTTGACTGAGTAAATTTTATACCTCTGTGAACCTTTGTTATTCTAATACCTAAATTTTTGTAAAGTTTTAATGTTTCGTAATGAATTATATAATTTTTCTTATCATAGAAATGACAAAGTAGTTTTTCTACTTTTCCGCCCGGAGGAATTCTATTTTCCGGGGCTAAAGGGAGATCATTGAATTTGTTATGAATAGCTAAGTCTACTGGAAATGCTAAATCGACTTCCAAAACATAACCCGTATCACTATCTGATACCAATATACCGTCGACATTTTTAATTTCATCACAAGTCAACCATTTAAAGTCTTTTTCTGGTAATTTCTGAGATAAAGCCCATCCATATAGATTACTAGCATCTATATAGATAATCTGAGTATTTTCATCTGCTTGCTTTTCATACCTGTTACTACACTGTGAAATACCTCCTCTAATTCCCCTTTCAAAAAACAAATACATTTCATAATCAGTTAATAATTCCAACTCCACTGAAGTATATTTGAGCATACAGTCCCAAGCTAACACCGGCGTTGTATAATACCAAACAGGATCGAGTCCCTAACTCTTTTCCAAACATAAGTCTCTAAAATTTTCAAATACATCAGTTAACAGCAAAACATCTAGTTTTAAGTATAAATCATGCCATTCACCCAAATTTTTGATTTTAAAATGTTTCCATACTTTTACTGCATGTTTGAATTCTTCTTGAGAAATTCCTTCTTTTGTGAGCGAAGAATAAAATTTATCTATTGATGGAAGTTTTGTTTCAGAAAATTTCTCAAAAGAATCCATGTATTCATAAGGATATATTCCTTTTCTAATTATCTTGCTTTTTCCTTTCCTAAATAACACATCTAATTCATTATTTGAAAAGTATTTAATTATTTCTCTCAACTGACTTGATTCCAGATTAGATGACAAATTGTCTAGGCTACTTGCTAAAAATCTAAATGAATCGATAAATCTCAATTCGATATATCCATTATCATCCATTCTTAAAATTTTACTGAAAGAAATATACTTCTCTTCGTTATTAGGTATTAATTTCAATTGACTTTTATCTTCTCCTAGATTTTTTTATAAACAAATGACAATCGTAAGAACTTAAATTATGGAATAAACAATGGTTGTCTATATTTCAAATTGCATTTTCTACAAGCAGCTCCCCTATATTTTCCAGTGTAGTGATCATGATCTCTTACTTTTGGATTTTCTATAGAAAACACATTTTCACAAAGATAACAAATTTTTGTTTTTTCATATACTTCTAGTTCGATATCTTTTATGATGTCAATAAAGTTAGCAGAACACTTTTAGCAGAACATATATTTCTTCGCAGAAAAATTTAAAGCTAATTAAGAGCTAATTAAATGCTATAATTAAAAATTTTGTGCTCGTATTTTTTTTAAAAAAACAACATGTTCTGCTAGCTTAATAAAAAGTTAGCAGAGCAACAATAAAATATGACATAAAACGTAAATATAATAATGGAAATATTTTAAGCTTATTACGAGCTAATTAAATGCTATAATTAAAAATTTAATGCTCGCTAATTTAAAAAAAAACACATGTTCTGCTGGCTTAATGAAAACTTAGCAGAACAACAACAAAATATCACATCAAACATAAAGATTATAATAAAAATATTACAAGCTAATTACGAGCTAATTAAATGCTATTATTAAAAATTTTGTGCTCGTATGTATTTAAAAAAAAACATGTTTTGCTGGCTTAATCAAAAGTTAGCAGAACAACAATAAAATATCACACCAAACATCAAAATGATAATAAAAATATTACATGCTAAATACGAGCTAATTAAATGCTGTAATTGAAAAAATTATGTTTGACTTTTAAAAAAAAAACATGTTCTGCTAGCTTAACAAAAAGTTAGCAGACCAACATTAAAGTATCACATTAAACGTAAATATCATAAGAAAAATATTTTAAGTTAATTACGATCTAATTATGTTGAAAAATCGTTGTGAAAAAAGGGTCAGTCTTTGGGGAAAAAAGGGTTCGCGCATGCGCACAATTGTCAAATAAATAAAAAAGTTTTTAGGAGTGATTATAAGACGCAAGGAAAGTGAAACAAAGTAAAATTATCAAATTAATTTCACATTTTAATGTGAAATACCACCGTTTTTTCCTAAACTAAGCTAAAATGTTAAAATACTGCCGAAAATTATTTGAAAGATAGACACCTAAACATACACATTTTTAAATATTTGTGCGGTGACTGATAGATGACACTTTGGATAATTTTTTAAGTATTTTTTTAATTAACTAAAGTACGATTAATTAGCTCGTAATAAGCTTTAAATATTTCCATTATTATATTTACGTTTTATATTATATTTCATTGTTGTTCTGCTAACTTTTTGTTAAGCTAGCAGAACACGTTTTTTTTTTTTTTTAAAGGCGAACATTAGATTTTTAATTATAGCATTTAATTGGCTTGTAATTAGCTTGTAATATTTTTATTATAATCTTTATGTTTGATGTGATATTTTGTTGTTTGTTCTGCTAACTCTTCATTAAGCCAGCAGAACATGTGTTTTTTTTTTAAAAATAAGCGAGCATTAAATTTTTAATTATAGCATTTATAGCGTAATAAGCTTGAAATATTTCCATTATTATATTTACGTTTTATGTCATATTTTATTGTTGCTCTGCTAACTTTTTATTAAGCTAGCAGAACATGTTGTTTTTAAAAAAAAAATACGAGCACAAAATTTTTAATTAGAGCATTTAATTAGCTCTTAATTAGCTTTAAATTTTCCTGCAAAGAAATATATGTTCTGCTAAAAGTGTTCTGCTAACTTTATTGACATTCTTTTATGGGTTTATTTTCTTTTAATAACTTATATATTGTTCTGGTATGTTCAGTTATTCTTTTTATAAAACGTTTATCACTTTCCTCTCCTCTGTAAATTTCCAATGGGAAGCACTCTTAATGTATAATCCATAACCACAGGGAACATGAAATTGTGTTTTATGAGTATATGATGATTCAGGATTTGGTTCGCAGAATAGATTCAAAATCAGAATAAATGACATACGGATGTCTTAACATTCTTTGAATATTTTTAAATTTTAATACATTATCATCAGGCATGTTCGGAACACATGGTTCATTACTAAAGCACACATTTTGATGTTTCTTTAAAGCATCTTCAGTTCTAGCGGAGTAGTTTAAACATCTTCTACAGAAATATTTTTTGCTTCTATTTATTTCCAACTGATCGATCATTTAACAATCGACTCAAATTCTTGATCCAACAATAATGATTGTTGTCTTTATTTCCAAAGTATAGTAAGTCGATATTCATTTCATAAAATCGCTTCTTATTATGATACATACAAAGGATAAAATATTTGTTCTTCGTAACTAAACACGGTAACATTAATTTTATTATGTGATTCAAATTTAGGTATGTCCTGAAAATTTATTCCTTCAAAATTTAATTCGTTTATATATTCCGGCTTATTATAATGATTCAGTCTATCTACATGTTCTTTTGCTTGATGTAAACAGGATATTACGCTGTACATAAAGCATTTGTTATCGTTGTTTTTAACATTAACGCAAGCTTTTTTATCTTTAATCCACTTGGGTAATTCTACATATGAATTTCCGCTTAAAGGTGTATATTTGTTTATATTAATGCGCAAATGATTTATATTTTTCAGAGTCCATCCAGATCCTTTTTCTTGTAGTTCATCACATCTTGATATAAATAAATCCTTTTGTTCATCCCAGTATTCCTCTAAGGCGTCTTTTTCTCTTAGTATAACATTTGGTAACTGAAATTTATGTATCATTGTGAAGTCTTCATTTTCCAGCTTCATAAACTCACATTCCATCTCTAGATTGGTTTTAATATTTTTATGGAGATTTAAAGCATTTATAATTATTTTAATAACCTTTTCTTTTATCATATCCATGTATGTTTCCATATACATGTTTCCATATACATTGAGGTTAGGTCCAACATGTCGGACAGAGAAGACAGTAAAAATGTGCTCGCGTGTAAACGATATAAAAAACAGGGTTTAACAAACCCTGTAAAATGTGTTCAGTGTCCAAATACCTTCCATGATAGCTGTGCAAAATTATATATAAATATAAACAATATTGACAAGGACAATTACGTCTGCTGTGATGTTCCCTCGATACCACCGGCTATCATCAACTCGAACAAAGAACAGGATTATTTCTGGGACGCAGATGATTACCAGAACACCAGTAAAAATAATGTGAGATTTTTAAATATTATTATCCGACAAAAGGACGAATTAATCGATGAACTGCGCGAAAAAATAACGTTGCTGTACGATCACATTGACCTGCTGAAACAAACAAAAAGCGAAAGCAACGAAAAAGTTATCATCCCGAACGGCAAAAGCGAACTACCTTTGCAGATAAGTAAGGATGTTAAAAAACCAAAACAGACATCAGCTGCTATTGAAAATCAACCTAATCAACCATCCAAAGAGAAAAATAAAGAAAACACAACAGGACGCTCACGAATAGTGTCAGGAGACATGCCACAAGAAAAGCAAGCCCTGGAAGCGAAAGTTTTAATAAGTAATGCCCAATCAACTAATAATAAGCCGCAAAATCATAAGTACAACAGGGACGACAAAATTTCGTTCTCAGATGTAATTAGGCGATCCGCAAAATTGCCCAAACAAGTCGTCGGGGAAGATGCCCACAACACAAAGAGGCCACGAAATAAAAGTCAAAAGTGCATCATCGGACAAGCTAACCAAAGTAATATAAAGGTTGTCCCAAAAAAAGCGTTCCTCTACGTCAGTCGTCTGGACCCCTCAACGACAAGTGATGAACTGAAGACACTTGTTAAACAACATTTCCCTGAAGCAGAATGTGATCCAGTGGAATCGAAATTTCCTCAACATTACATCTCGTTTAAGGTCACCATTAATTTAAGTAATTTTGAAAAAGCCATGTCGGAAGATTTATGGCCAGTTGGAGCGTATGTAACCAGGTTTTTTCACAAAAGGACTCAGGCGGCAGTAATAGCTTAGTCAAGGGACAAATACTCCTATGTAATACAAGATCCTTAAATCAAGATAAAGCAGACCAAATCTTTCTAGATATTATGGAAAAACAGGTTAAGTTTATATGCTTGACTGAAACCTGGAGCAACGGTAATACAAACCTGATAAATTTTCCTGATTTTAAGTTGGTAAGTCATTTTTCGAGAACTCAATACAAAGGAGGGGGTGTTGCAATTTGGGTTAAAAAATCGTTAAGTACAACAATTATAAATTTTAATAACTTATGTGTAGAAAAGGATATTGAAATATGTGGACTAAAATTTAATACAGCAAAATTTACTACCGTCATTATAACAGTTTATCGTTCACCAACTGGTAATTTTGATGTTTTTTATAAAAACTTAAACATTGCTTTAGATACAATATACAAAAACGAACTCAGAATATTTGTATGTGGAGATTTTAATGTCAATCTTTTAAATGGGACGCGAGAAACCAAAAGTCTTATTTCTCTAATGGAGTCATACAACTTAAAACAAATGGTTAGTAATCCTACAAGAGAATGTGGAGAGTGTTTGAGCTTAATCGATCATTTCTATAGTACTGACACAATAAATGCAAACGTAACGATAGAAGATAACATAATATCTGATCACAAATATGTCTATTTCTCCTTTGATAGTGAAAATAACTCATCGAATTTTTTTACATATTCCAGGGATTATAAAAATCATAATAAACTGCAGCAGTTTTGTTTGGATTTGATGAATGAGGACTGGATCCATATATATAATACAGAAACAAACGTTAATGAGAACTTTGAGACTTTTCATCAAACTTTTATTTTCTATCTTGAAAAGAATTTTCCAATTAAAAAAACACTAGTTAAGAAAAATAAACAATGGGTAAATAATGCTATAAAGAAATTAAGTGCAGAATTAAAAAATATGTTCTTTTTACAAAAAACAAATGCAGATTTAAAACAAATTTACAACGTAATGAAATCTAAACACCAAAAATTAATATGCGATACTAAAAAAACTAATTTTCAAAATAAAGTACTTAATTCGTCGAATCCAAGCAAAACTGTTTGGCAAGAGATTAATAATAAATCCAAAAAAACCGACAATATTACAATAATAGAGAATGGTGTTGCTATATCATCTGCTGTTAATGTAGCAAACATTTTCAATAAATTCTTTAAAGACGTAGTTACGGAAACGCGTAATGCTATTCCGGCTGTCGCTAGGACGACACCTCAGAAACAAATTCAGAATAGTATGAGTGTACTACCATTCACAGAGCTTGAAGTAACCAGCTTCTTTAAAAGACTTAAAAGCACAGATTCATGTGGACCAGATGGTGTTCCTGCATCTTTATTAAAAAAAGTAGGACATTTAATAATAACTCCAATAACTTTCATTTTAAACCGTTCTATAGAGCAGGGTGTATTCCCCGACTTATTAAAGCTATCAAGGGTCACTCCTGTCTTTAAAAAGGGCGACGAGAAATCTGTAGAAAATTACAGACCAATTACTATCAGTTCCTCTTTTTCAAAGGTATTTGAATATGCCATGCTTGATAGACTAAACAACTATCTATCTAAAATAATATTATAAGAAAAAGTCAGCATGGATTTAGGGCGCGTTGCTCCACAATGTCAGCGATGCATGATTTTTTAGATAATGCAGTGCAACTAGTTAATAAGGACGAGTGCCCCGTTGGGATCTTTTGTGATCTAAGCAGGGCATTCGACTGTGTTGATCATACTATTCTTATTGAAAAACTAAGAGAATACGGTATTCGTGGTATTGTAGAGCAATGGTTTAAGTCGTACCTAGAAAATGGAAGACAATTTGTCCAAGTCCCGGATTGGAGCTCTGGGTCCTGCGACCACGCCCATTCTGGTCTACTGGAGATACCTTTTGGGGTACCTCAAGGCTCTATTCTTGGGCCTATACTGTTCATTCTCTATATAAATGATTTGAGTGACCATTTCACTAGAGAGAATATTGTAATGTACGCCGATGATACAAGCCTGCTAATATCGGATAAAAATAAACTACGTCTTCAAGAAAAATGCAGTGTAACAGTAAAAACGCTTTACAATTGGTTTAATGAAAATAAATTACTTTTTAACACAAAAAAAACGAACGTAATAAGATTTCACAAAAGGCAGCAACACCCTGAGCCGATTACGATAAACTTTAATAATAACAACATTACAGAAGTGAGCCATGTAAAATTTCTCGGTGTGCATCTGCAAGAAAATTTCCTGTGGAATGAACACTGTTCTAATTTGACAGTAAAACTTAATAGAATATCATATCAAGTACGATATTTAAATAAAATTTTGACAGTTGACCAACTGAAATCCTTCTACTATGCTGAAGTACATTCCCGTTTGGCATATGGTGTGGGTTTTTGGGGAAATTCGAATGCAAGTAACGATGTTTTTAAATGTCAAAAACGTATTTTGAGATGCATGGCTGGAAAACCTTCCACATATTCCTGAAGGGAACTTTTTCGAAGTTTTAAAATCTTACCACTCTCGTGTATGTACATTTTAGATGTTCTTCTCTACACACACAAAAACCAACAAGTTTACAATAAAAATATAAGTATTCATGGACATAACACTAGACAACTAAACGATTTTCACTTACCCTTAGCAACATGCGATATTTTTAAAAAGTCACCTTTTTACAGTGGCCAAATGCTCTTTAATTTCCTCCCTGTGTCAGTCAAGCAAATAAGCAATAGAAATCTGTTCAAAAAACAGTTATTAAATATATTGTACGAAAATTACTTTTACAATGTTCGCGAGTTCAGCAACTATTTAATTGTCAAGTGATGTTAACTTTATTTTATTTTATATGTTTGTGTTCTGACTTTGTCCTATACATTTATTGTTAATGTCTTTGGGATCAAATAAATTATCTATCTATCTATCTATCTATCTATATCTATACCTTCTTCTAGATTATTATGTTGATATGTTAATAATCTTCCCTTAAAAGCAACCTGAACTAAAATGAAATCTGGCTCTGGATTATGTCTTGCTTGATGCAACTGCATTCGACTTTCCTTAATATACTTTCCACATTCATCACATTTGATCTTTCTTACTCTTTCTTTTTTTGGTTTAGAAAATATGGCATCATCAAACGGAAATATTTCCAAGCTCTTCTTGTTTTCTCTTTTTATTTTTAATTGCTCTTCAGCATTAATAATCTCGTTTATCAATTCTGCCTTATTGTATCTTTTAATGTATCTTATACCTAAGGATTTTGCCATATTACGTAATTTGAGCAAACGACGACTATTCAAATCATGTTTTAATTTATGCAAATGTATTCGAGTTTCCTCGATATATGTTTCACACATATCACATTTTATCTTCTTTACTCTATTTTTTTTTTGGTTTAGCAAATATATCGTCATCAAACTGAAATGTTTTTAGGTTCTTTTTGTTTTCTTTCTCTTTATGGAGGTGCATTCGGGTGCTTTTGATATATTTTCCACATATGTCACATTTGATTTTACTAACTCTCTTTTTCCTTGGTTCAGCAAATAAATCATCATCAAATGAAAATATTTCTGAATTCGCTTCGCTCATGAGGACTCTGTCCGAAGCTTTGATAATAGCTTTTATTAAGTCTGCTTTAGTATATTTTCTAATATATTTGATGTCTAATGATTTTGCAATATTAAACAGTTCAACAGATAAACGAAGATTACTTAAGTTCCTTCGTTCCATTTATTATAGGAAAAAATCTAACAAACAATTTTTAGTAAATAAATAAATTCAATCCATTTTTATGCAAACTTGTTTTTATATGCCTTCTAAAATTAGTTCTAGTGTAATATCTACCACAATCACATAATAAACGAGTAGAATTAACTGCTTTTTTACATTGTTTACATGTTTCTTCATATTTATTTCTATAGTTATAAAAATCATCTGGACATTTTAATTCCAAACAAATGGAGCAAAGACTTGTCATTTATTAGAAAATTTATTCATCAAAGACTTGAAGATTAGGAAAACGAATTTTAAGAAAATCTAGTTTTGCCAAGGTTAATACGTTATTTTCATACATTTTAAATTGATTATGCATATTTTTAAATACTAATCGTTCAAAGTCATTATTTGGTTTGCTTCTCATATCGTTCAATATTTTTTGAAACATTTGCCATGCTTGTTGGTCATCGTTATGTAAGTCATTCATTTAATTTATTACATTTTTTTCATAAGAAATTATCTATAAACAGTGCATACTAAAACACACTGTCCCTTTTTAGGTAAAATTGTGATAAGTCTCGAGATTCAAAAAAATATGTATGGTATAGGGAGGTGGTGATCAATTTAATGTTTATTTAATTAATTGTCAAAAAAAATAAATACTTGTAATAAAAGGGATCTAGTACAATATGCGAGGCAATATGGGACCTACGTATTATAAAAAGTCTACATAAAATAAATGAAAAGCTAGATATCAACGTAGATTCAAGAGAAAAGAGCAATTATTTTAGAATAATAATATAAATAAAGCTATTAAAAGTAATTATATGATGAAGACAAATAACGTATGGAAAGAATTTTATCATCCAAGAAAAATTGAAGCGAAAAATTGACATCAGAGGGTTTTCCCACAATACGAAAGCATGGCAAATGAATTGGAGCAATTGAAAAACGATAACCTGAAACTGAGACAGCTAGTTAGTATAAATTAAGGTTCTCGATGATTATAATAAGGTAGCGCCAACTCATTCCCCATTTTTGAAATCCCGTGAGTGCGACAGAGATAGAAGTATTGAATGTTTCTATAAATTTTTGCAAAATTACATCACCACTAACATTTGAAACAGCTTGACAGTTATGTCACGCAGAGGTTATGGGTTAAGCTGTTGTGACAAAAAATAAAAAAATTCACTGCAGGGTGCAACATTTCCCAATTGCGGTATAATATAACTAATAAAGCATAGTTTTTTGCAAGAAATTTATTCAGGTATACAATTCATCTTGTTTAACAATAGTGGAAAACCTGCGTACGCAAGTACCTAAATCACTGTCCGAAGTAAAACCAAAACTCAATGTAAACTAAATGCTTAGGTACCCAAATAACACCCCAATAAACAAGAAATAATTATGAAACTGAATATGAACAGCAACGAAACTACAAACTACGCAACAAAATGTAAGTAACTATCAAAACTGAACCAAAACCAAAGATCACAAATTCGTAATAAAAACGACAAACGATTAATATAGGTACACAACAGGAACACGAAATGTAACAAAAGTGAACCGAAAACTGGAGGTCTCTGTGGATTACTGAAAAAGAGCACCCAAAAATCTGTTGAAACGTTTGTTGGAGGTGTGCGTATGCATTCGTTTGCATACGCAGTGCTTAAATTCTATTTACCAATGTGGTCATAAATAAAATAGGTGAAGTTAATACAATTTAATTTAACTGGTACATTTTGTAGGCAGTCACAAATGAGGCAACTCAAGTCGCAAAAATTAATTTTTAAAAGATGCAAATTTTTCCGCCATTGCCCCATCTCTACTTGAGATTAACTCAAAATTAAGTGAGATGGAGATATACGTCGCAACCGTTGGCGGTACCTTAGAATGATCCAGAGCCTTAGTATAAATGGGATCGTTGACCCAATAATAAAAAATAAATTAAATTATTGACATAGATAATACTGTTACTTGAAAGTTTATGATCAAGACGTATTTTTCATATTAGACAATGATAATCAACCTTTGTTTAAAGGTAAAGATTTAGCAGAAATATTGGGTTATGAAAAATCAACAAATGCTATTATAAGTAAAGACGTAGGTGTTGATTTTAACAGAAAATTGATAGTCGTATTTTTTGGAAATATGCTGTTTTTGCAGAAAAAGAAAAATATTAATCACAAACAATTTGCTTCAATTCATGGGATTTATTGAAGAAATAACGCGATTTTAAGAACTTTTTAAAGGACAAGGAAATCTCATACGAAGAAATAGATTATAAACATGCTAAAGCAAATTTGTATAAATATATACAAAATGATTAAAAATTTTAAAGAATTAATAATGATGTTGAGGCAAACAATAAGGCAAAAAAAAGTTAGGAAATATTATTTTAAATTAGAAGAATTGCTAGATAAATAGGAAACTAACGTTGACATAATTATAAAATTAATGCTAATCCATTAAACCTGTTTGACTTTATAAATAAAAATAACTACTCCTATAAAATTAATTTGAGTACGTGGTTGGTTAACCGATATATGGTTTACGTTATTTAAAAGAAAAATATAATAATAACAAATGATCTTTTATGCTTTATACAATATGGAATTTCTACAAGATCATCTTTATACAAGATTTAAAGAAAATTTTAGAAAACTATAAAATAGAATACCAAATAATAAATTATGATAAGATTAAAAATGAATTATCATATTATAAAAAATTGATAACAAAATACTCCTATATTATAAATGTTTCGCCAAATAATTTAAATAAAACAATATGGATTTTATTGAGTGTTCGTAATATTAAATCCCTAATAATAACATTAAATACAAAAACGGATCAAGAAATTAAAGAATATTATATTACTTTATTTATTTTTATATTTTATTCATATTTGGAATACACTAAAAAGTTTTATTTGAATATAGGAGAATCACTCGAAAAGATAGTCAGATAAAGCAAACTGAAACGATAATTGAAATTAAGAGAGATGGTTAAAAATATTATCAAGTTAACCAAAGATCACATTAATAGTATAATAGTTTTATAGCAAAGATTCGGTAATAAACAATATAACAACATTGTGGTAAAGACATGTTTTCATTATAATTTAATCGATGATCATAATATAAACAGATAACTAACTCATCTTTGATAACCTAAGCACAACAAGTTGTCCTTAAAAAAATCCAACTTTTAGATTACTTCAATATTTTTTTTTGGAATGCAACTAACTAACATTGAGTGAAATTGTGTTGTTGATAGAATAAGTAGGTACAACTTACAGTACGAGTCAGCTTTAAGCAGATATTTTCTCTGCGATACTTAAAAACCTTACGAAAACACAAATTCAGAAAAGCAATTTTGCCTACCGTACAAACAACACGTGTTACAACTTCCCAGTGATAACAGTATAATAAATGTAATTATTCTAGTTATTAAGTACTACCATGTTTTGGACGCGAAAACAATGTTTTTCTTTTATGACATTGAAAAACGATTACAATACCTATAAAAACCACGTTCGTGGGTCAGGATTCAGTTATTTGATTTACTTCAATTTTAGACACAATCGTTGAAAATGAACATAATGTCAGACGAATTGCATTTTACTTATAACATTTAATAAATAATATTGACTTACCTATTAACAACGATTAAACACCTATGATCCACCGTAGAATAACCTGTAATGCACTGAAAATTGTTAGTGTTAACGGTCAACGCAACAGACAAGTAAAAAGGCAAACTGAATTATCGACCGAAACAGCGCCGGCGCCGCGCGCGCTCCTGGTCTAGATGGCCCCATCTACAGTAACTATATGCATACAGTAACGCAACGTCCGCCATATTTGGAGTAAAAGTTCTGGCGGGAACATTCAAATTTCTAAATGCTAATTTTACTCAGATTGGAATCCGGAATCGAACAAGTTGACACTATAAAAATACGCTCTACTGTGTTTTATGCAGTGTGATCCATTTGTATCGAATAACTTGGATATACAGGCTGTCCCAACATCGGGATACAGCCTTCTACTTTGAAATTTTTAATGGAAACCCCAATTTTTTTTAGCATATCTGAACTCTACGTATAATTTTGCGTATTTTTTATGTAGCACACACTATGTCGATTTTCAGTTTTTTTTAAGGCGTGATCTATTTGAAATAAATAAATTCTTTAAAAATTCAGGGATTTTTTAACCTCTAATTTATTGTCCAAGGTCAATAGTGAAAACTCATTATTGACCAAAGTAGAGAAAAACAACTTCACAACCTCTTAACAAACTAAATAATGGTACCTTTTATGACTAGTAGTGGAAAAAAATTATTAAAATTTATAAATTATATTTTTCAATTAACAAAACATACAATATACACTTGTATTTAATTGTGACCGCAATTATACATATTTTTTTTACAATATACCAAAAACTATTTTAAATTAATCCTCATTGCCATGCTCCGACTATCTTTTCCAGTTGATGTAGTGGGATCTTAGATAGATTTGAGATGAAAATATATGCGTGATCTTACATACAATTTTACAATTTTCTTTAATATTTCATGACAATTTGGAATAGTCGGCGCAGTGTGCATATTATATACATGAGATAAAAAGTTATCTATCTAATGTTAGCCTATTGCTTATTATTTGATTTTCAAATATTCTATATTCTGTCTCAACCTTACAAATATAGTGGAATAAATCTAAAGTAGCGAAAACTAGCGCATTCTCCTTAAATTCTTTTAATTTTGTAAATAAATTTAAACTATTTATTTCCTTGGGATCCGTTTGTACTGTTTTGTAGCAATAGTTTTGTAGTGAGTAAAATTTTTCTTAATTTTTAATATAATTGAACCCAAAAGATAATAGATTGATGACTGGATATCAGATTTAGTTTCAGCTACAAAATTATTATTTTCATTTATAATTTTATCCATTTCATACATTATTTCGTCTTCAATCTGCTCATGAGGTTTACTTAAAAGATTATTTAAATCATTACAGTAACTTATTAAGTCATTGGATTCACTATCACTATAACTAGTTTTCTTCAATGATGATTGAAACTGTGATAAGCATACTAGTCTCAGTGACACTTTATAAATAGTCGAGCATCTGGAATTGGTTGTCGCTTTCTAATCATCGAAAAAGAATTTTCAATCGGATCCTGGACTAATCTGCCGATCATGACATATTTGTAATTATATTCTTCCAAATAAGTTTTCTGAAAATCTAAAGCTGTTTGTGTGGCCATAATTACACCTGTTTGATATGGTTTCCAAGTGCCATTCACTGTAATGCAGTAAAACAATTCTTGTATAGATATTAAAAAATTTATCGCTTCCGTGTGTTTTTCTTCATTAGTCGGATCGAATGCGAAGGCGTGATACCTTCCCGTCATGAATTTGAACCATTTTTCCATTTGAGTTAAGAACCAGGCTGTTGTCTGATGTTCTGGATTTAACTTATTTCTGATTATATAATAGGATATAGCTGCTGCTACATCATGGCTTATTAATGCCACACTTAAACTAACGTTCATCTTATCAAAATGAGAGGGGTTAAGAACACTTTCTTTTAATCGTGGGCATAACTTTATTACATCAACCTTTTCAATCTCAAATATATGTTTGATTGGTTCAATACTCACAAGGTTGGAAGGTAAACCGTATCTTTCTACAATTGCATCATGTAAAATGAATTTATGACCTTTTGTGAGGGCACCAGCTATATTCTTAAATACATGTACTGAATCCGGTGTAAAAAATAATTTATCATTAGGTAAACACGGATGTTGGATGAAGTTCCTGATTTCAGTGAGTTTTCCAGCAGCCAAACCTAATTTCTTCCACAAACACCGATTTTGAGGACCCATGTCTGAAATTGTAATATTTATTTCATGGCATTTTTGGATAATTGTAATTATAATACTATATAATTCATCAGCACTGATTGAGTTTCCAGAGAATTCATAATGAGCCTATAATTTGTTTCCATCTTGATGATACTCCTGCTAACATAAAGACTAATCCATGTGTGGCCAGCTGATTCGATAAATCCTTGCTATCAGATGTGCCAATTGTAGGTCTGCCAACTACCATTGATAAAGAATTATCATACTGTGATGGCCATTTCGTCGAATATTAATACTGCGTGTCTTTCTTCAGGTTTAAGATTTTCCATCTGCAAAAAATGTTGAAAATTGTGAACATGATTTACATTTAGTCTTTGCTTAAAGAAATTGAAATAGTTAAACTACTGACTAGCCACTAAGAATTTATATGACCAATGAACAAGAAATAAACAGATTAACTATAACAACTTGCCAACACCAACAAAATACTAACTCTTAGCTTTAAAATTTGTAATACATCATCCAGGATACCTGGTTTGAATTTCAAATTCCTCAAACGATGTTGAAGCGTCCTGATGCTTGGATAAGGCAACTTCTGATTTAGAAGTTCCTTGTACCCTTCAGTTCCACAAGCCATATATAACTTCAACCCCCTAGTTATTGTGTCATCTGACCACATTGTTCCTCTACGTTTGTCCGTTTCTAAAAACTCTAGTTGATCCAAATTGAAAATTTTTTCAAGGTTAGTAGGTTCCCTCTGTTTTAACTTTTTTTCATAATAGCGGCATTTTCGGGATAATGATTTCACGATTTTTCTCAAAGAAGCCACCAGATCTTCGGTATTTTCCAACGACGTCGACGTTAATAGCTCATTATCTAATTCGTCATCATCATTCAAACAATTCAAAAGGGACTCTTCATGGCTCGCATCATTGTTAGAATATTCAGTATTTTCGTAAGACACATCAACGGAGACAAGTCATTTTTTAATAATTAGTAGTTTTTATAATGTAAGATTACCATTTGAAGAATCTTTTAAAGTTGAACTTTCTGCCGCAGCCCCCTCATTCTCGTTTGTCCTTACTAGTTTCGCACACATGACAACTTTCTCGCATTTTCTCTTGATCCCGGAACTTGTGCTATGTAACACATCAGGGACAGCAAAGAAATTGCTTCAGCAATTTCTTGCCATCTAACCTTGCACTTTCAAATTGTTCCTCCGAAAAGTGCACCTATTATCATATCCATAATTATCTTAAATGCTTCCAACTCCAACTCTAATATACATACCTCACAAATTCGGGCTTCATTATGTAAATTTGGACGAGCAATTAAATCAAGCCAAATTTGTTTCCTTTCCGCATTGGTAGGAATCTTAAATAGTCTATAACCTTTTGCGACATTGTTTTTACACGAATTAACACAGCAATTATGCGGCATTTTCACTTTTATCACAATTTAATCAAATCAACAACACTGGTCGAAACTCTTACGACGAAGAGCACAAAAAAACAGGAACAGGCTCACGAAAATTTTACACGCGGCTACGCCAAACAAAACGCAAAACACGTGTTGCCTCCCGTGAAAAAGTCGTAACTAAAAAGTGAGGTTAATTCAAAATTGTCATTTTTGGGGAGAAAACTAGGGAAAAATAAAAAGTAACTAGTTAGGTCGCCATATTTGGAGTAAAAATCATTCTCTCTCTCTCTGACTCATTGGAACATAACCTTGCGATACTGTATTCTTTTAGTTACTGTAGTACATTCGTTTTCGAATGAAAGATCTTATAGTGTCTGTCCTAATTTTCTTATTTATTAAAAAATGAAATTCGTTTCGCATGCTACGCACTAGTGTACATAACAATTATTGTATCTGTGACACTTCTTAGGCCTGGCCTGTTCAAAAAAGTAGATTTTTGAATGATCGTCTAGGATTTTTGTTATTTGGACTCTACGTTGTGTTTTGTATTTATTTGTTCGTTGTTTAAGCACTGTGTATCAAGGAAGAGTAAAACAGCTGAAATTGAATAAAGACATTTATTCAAAATTATTACAAGTGTGCATATGGTTAGCCTAAGATTAGGCAACCCGTTATACAATTCAAACCTTATTGGTAGTTATACAACACAGAATACGTTGCATCCCTTGAAGGGTTACAACACCTATTCCGGTGCCAAAACCACTGCAGGCCAAAAAGGGTTAAACCCTGAGTTAATTGCAGAGCTGATTAAACACCTCCGACTCAGAAAATTAATAGATAAGAGTGCGTAGAAGCCTCCCCAAAGAACCAACTACCGCGTACTCTCTTTCCCTAATATGTCCCATTTTCGGGAGTCTTTTTGTTTGTTAATAATTAGCTAGGCAGTCTTTTTATCGCCATGTTTTAAGTGTGCCATAGTACTACACCCGGGCTGGCTCGGTTTTTTCCCGTGGTGGGGTAGTGGTCCCCGGCTTGGCCAGGAGGATAGTAAAGAGTTTGCAATTAAAGTGCAAGTAATGAGTCAGATGAGTGTAATCAACTATTAGTTAATTACAGCAAACGGCCATTAGTAGTTAGACACGTACAAATGATACGCGAAGCTAACTTAATCGGTAAATAATAAAATAATAAGTAAATGAAAGAGTTAACAAAATAACAATTAAATGAGTTGGTCATAACCGTCAGGGACTCCCCTGTGATTATAAGTTGTTAAATACACATATAAAGTGATTAAATTAGTCTTTACCCCTTTGATACCGACCTGTGGGAATCTGGTCACCTTCAGGAGATGATGGACTCTCACGGACAGCGGAAAGGTGGTCCTCTGGCTCCCCTGACATCGTGGACAACTGTTTTGAGAGAAAGATTAATTAAACGAGAGTTAACTCGTGAGACAATTTACGCCAATTTGCGATCAAACCCGTCGGAGACTGGGAATCTGCAAATAGGTGTAGAATTGCTAGTTCAAAAATTCGCCTTAGGTGCGATCGACCCGTCGAAAACTGGGAAATCTGCACTTCAGGTGAATTTACAGTTCGAGCCCTCGGTGCGATCAAACCCGTCGGAGACTGGGAATCTGAACTCTGGACACGACCGTGTAATGAGTTCAAAGTTTTTGCTAGTAGACAGTCTTTTGGAAAGCGATCCACCCGTCGAAGACTAGGAATCTGCGATTTCCAAAAAAATAAGCCAACTAGCTTGGAGAATGACAAAGCACTCTCTGAACAAGTCCGTGTAATGAGTTCAAAGTTTTGCTAGTAGACAGTCTTTTGGAAAGCGATCCACCCGTCGAAGACTAGGAATCTGCGATTTCCAAAAAAATAAGCCGACTAGCTTGGAGAATGGCAAAGCACTCTCCGGACAAGTTCGTGTAATGAGTTCAAAGTTTTGCTAGTAGACAGTCTTTTGGAAAGCGATCCACCCGTCGAAGACTAGGAATCTGCGATTTCCAAAAAAATAAGCCGACTAGCTTGGAGAATGGCAAAGCACTCTCTGAACAAGTCCGTGTAATGAGTTCAAAGTATTGCTAGTAGACAGTCTTTTGGAAAGCGATCCACCCGTCGAAGACTAGGAATCTGCGATTTCCAAAAAAATAAGCCGACTAGCTTGGAGAATGGCAAAGCACTCTCTGAAGATGGCTTCTCTCGGGGTTCCTTTTATATCCAAATTTTTAGTGACGTCGGAGGTGGCTACGTGACTTTCCTCAGGGGGTTGCTTGTGTGTTCCCACAGTCTGGAAATTTTAATTAATTTTTAGCGATTTCGAACCAAAGAAGGGTTTGCTCTTATGGCTTTCTTTTCACTCTAAGTTTGATGATTTTCGACCCAAAAGAGTGTGCCGAGAAATCTCCCCTATGCGTAACTAACCCTTTAATGGCTGACCCGGTGACCCTTTTTCCGTCGAACGGCGATTCGTTCTGCCTTTTAAAATCTTCGATTTTCGACTCCAATATTCCTAATTTAACTAAAATATAAACAATTAATTGGTTCCTGTAATATGTGGATGAATAACAATGTTAATTATTCTGTTTTCATGAAGTTTATCTTGATAGATAACTCGCTACGGGGTTGAATGGCTGAAAAAGGAGCTGTGAAAGTGAAAACAACAAATTATAATACTCGGGCCCGAGATAAATAAACAATTTACGATTATAAATAGATAGACAATAATACTGAACATCGTCCACTCGATGTTCACCTGTTAAAACGATAATTAGTATAGTTATTGTTCACTAAAATGCTGAAAAATTAGGAGGCTAAATAAATAGCAGTTATACACATTAAATTTGACTAAAACAATTACCAAATAAAAGTGCAAAAGATGTAGCACAACCCTATCTCATTTGTATGTGCTATTACCAACCCTTTCCTGTAATAAAACATTGAAATAATGTCGCCGTATTGTTGGTTGCATATACTAAAAGGCCAGCCAGACCTGGATGGTCTCATATCCAAATTAAATTTATTTTTTAAAGGTAAACACGCACGTAATACGCTGAATACGCTCGATCGTGCAGCGCTTAAATTTGATAACGAATAACGCATTTTGACTTCTGAGCGTTTTTATTAGAGAGTTTTTATTATACTCTAACAGAAAACGGTCGATGGTCGAGCGTTGGTATCCTTCAAAAATACGCTGATACATCGGCCTACTCGTTAAAAAAAACGGGTTTACTGTAAAAGCAATATTTTTTCCGTTATAGAAATTGTTCTTATTCTGATTAACAATCAATACTTTTAAATTTTTAGCTGATTTTTTTGGTTTGCATATCTTAATGGAATTCTAGACACAATATTATCACAAGTTCATTCACATCCTAATTGTTAGGATTTTACATTGGCTAAAAAAATATTATTACACCTAAGTAACGATGCCAACGTAAAATTCGTTTTTTTATAATTTGTTTTTGTAAGACAACTACTTACTAAAATTGTTTTTTTTTGTTTTGTGATATTAAACCGTTATACATTTTTATATTTTGTAAATAATAAAGTTTAAATTGGGCCAGTTTATAAAAAGCAAAACAATATAGTTAGCGCCATCTAGAGCAGTGTGTGTCTGTCTATATACTGTTCAGAACCAACTGTGGGAACGAAATCAATAATCTTGGGTCACAAAATATGACAGGTCGTTTTTTATTACATGAAACATTGATCATTTTTTATAATAAAGTTAGTATCATACAAAAACATTTAGACTTAAAAAATCCTGTCTAGACAACCTATATCAATAAAATTAAATACATAAAATTATCGTTTTCAATCTCATTTTATTCTAGGTAAACAAATTTCACACTTCTACCGTTCGTAAATGTTTGTACAGAAACACAGTTTTTAGAAATGTATAAACATAAACAAATTCGGTACCATATATCAGCTTAGCTAACATAAACGATAATTTCAATTTTTTTTTCGTTTTGTTATAATCCGACGGAACGTCTAAAAGTTAAGTTTCATAAGGGATTTATGTGAACTAAGCTATATGATACCATATCCTTTACAATTTACTAGATTTTACGATCAGCTTGTCATCAGAAATATTTGCGAAAGAGTCAACAACCTGTTCATAAGATGTTGCAAAACCGCAGACAGTTACTTCTTGATGGTTCGTGTGTAGCCCAATATATATTTTGTCTTTTGTAATATTCTTTCCTTCAAAAGCTTTATAGTACTCATTGTCAAAAATTTGTTTGAGACCATTTTGTGCACTCCTCTGACCAAACTTCACTTCTATAATTATTCCTGTGCCATCCTTTCTTATTATTAACAGTAAGTCAAATCGATTTCTTTTATTTTCTTGACAAAATCCTTCGCACAATGTATCGAATTTGTTTACACAAAAAGCATAGAGAATACCCTTAAGTTCATCATGATTCTTTGGCTTGAAACTTCCAGAAAATAAGCTTGCAATGGAATCTGCGAACTTTTGAAATGATTCATTATTGTGACGATCTAAATCATTTATAGCCGTCCTATATTTGTTAATCATCTCTCTACTAATATTGTATTTGGTCATGTAGTATGATTTATCACAAAACTGCTTAATAATTTCGTCTGTGGCTTCACCGTTTGGTATAGCGTAAACACACCGGTCTTTATTCTTTTCAATTACGTTGAAATATCCACGATCCTTCATGTACTGAAGGAATAAATTGGCATGTTCGTTATTGACCTCACTAGGTTGTAACATCACTTCCATCAGTATCATAACGTGTTCAGGTGTCAACCTATCCAGAGGCTTCCCTACAGTAACTGTACCTTCGGTAATAATACAACTAAATTTGTCTCTAAGACCCTCAACTGCAAACAGTTTGTTCAAGGGTTGAATCCCGTGGCTACTAAAATAATATCTAGGTGCGTGCTTCTTTATATCTGGACTCTTATTAGCTTCATGTTTCGTGCGTCGCCGTGCAACTATCCAATCCTGGAGATATTTTAAAACAGAAAATGTGTTATATAACTGTAGATTTGTGACAAGCACTTTATAGCCATTATAATAAGATAAAATGTCGTTTCCATTAAAACCCTTGAATACAGGCATCTTTAGTAAATCTGCTACTTCATCCTTGGTAAATCCATAATATTCAGAAAAATCATGAAGTTCTAGGAATGAACAAATAGAAACATTGTTGGCGTACGGTGATATAGTTGTTGCCAATAAAACACAGGCGTTAATCAATGCACCTAATACCTTCTCATTACCTTTTAGAACGATACTCAACATTTCCCCGATATACCGAATGATCTTCTTTACGTACGCTAGTTCAATACTTTGTGATCCATGTAGCAACTTCATAAGAGGAGCGTCAAATTCTTCTATTAATATCAGCACTCTTTTATTGAATTGGATGTACAAATATTTTATTAACTTGTCTAAAGAATGTCGCAAATCATCTTCATCTAATTCCAAGGTAATTGGTTGACCTTCCTTATCCAAATCACGTTTCTTACCCTTAAGAAACAAATTAAACTCTAGCTTCATATCCTCGTCTAAACGACTTCTTTGGTCACCCAAATACCCGTGCCGTTCATATGTTTCACACAGACTTTCTTTGAGTGTCTCAATAAACCCGTTCCAATTATGAGGCGAAATATCCTTCAAGCTAAAGAAAATTACTGGATGCTGACCACAATGTTGGTAGAAGAATTGTCTGCTCTCGCATGTTCCATTTTCCAAATCGTCGTCCATGTGCTTTGTAGGACAGGTGCAGCTGTAAATTTGCAAGTGCTTGTTTCTAATAACGGTCTTGAATAGTTTGTAATTTTTTGGTGGAGTTTTGTTTTTATCTTCGACCCATTTTCCGGCTACATTCTTTTTCAAACAGGTAACGATATTTCCTTGTTCATCCACATCTGGTTCACAGAACACCTTCAAGGTATTCATGATTACCGATTTACCAAATCGACTAGGTGCTGTGATGAGAATTTTCTTTGCCGATGATTTTTCGTTTAGACTTCCTCGAAAAAATTTTTTTATAAATAGCGTTTTGTCAATAAACGCATTAGACGTAAGGAGAAGCTCCTCAAATTCTTCTGATTCTATAAGACAATCTTTCTGAAAATTTGAAAGAAACATTGCTAATAAAGAAATTAAGATCAACAAATTAACTTACATTGTCGTCAGAATTACTTTGCCCATTCCCTTCAAGTCCTTGGGCACCAGCTCCTAGAACCTCTACACCTCTGTTTTCGGTTGTTACATCCATCTGGTTATACAATAGGACACAATATATTAAGTTAAGGCCGGGATTAACAAAATTTATAAAGAAATTTAACAACATACTAAAATTTATACAAAACTTACATTTTCACTTATTCCGGACAGAGTTTCCAAGTCTGAAGAAATCGCCAATCTAGTTCTTTTACAAGGGGGCTGGGCCATTTATCTACAATAACAACAAGATTAACAATAAAAAATTATAATTAATCGTAATAATAATAATCAGTCAGGTGAACATGGTTTATAAATATAAGTAATTAAAATATGTAAAAAAAATAATCTGTAATGATAAGATCCTCAAACGGATAAATCAATGCTGAAAGAAAAAAAAATTAAGTAGCCCTTTATGATCAAGCTACAGAGTGATAAACAATGACTGAATCTGTTGGTATTAAAACAATCGAAAAATATCGACTTTTGTTTGCGGCCAAGTTGTAAAATCTGGACAAACCGTAAGTCACAATATTCGGGCGTGAATGTTCAATTAGGTTATCTCACATTGGGGATTTGAAAACACGATGAAAGGGAAAAAGGCTAGAAAGTCACAAACCCTGTCAAAATGTTGTCAGTGCAGTTAAATTTGACAACAGGAAATGTATTTATTCACAAAATCAATTGGTAATTAACTGTTTTCTAACTTTTAAAAAGTTTGAAAGTGACAATTACTCACTTTCACTCCCATTCCCTGGGTACGTTTCAATCGGTCAGTAATAATAAGAAAAAGACGTCGGTAATGAGACGTACCTAGCAGTTAGTAATGGTCATTCTTAAATTGTGCAGGCACGGGCAATATGTTTATTAAAAAACTAAACAATTGTAAATTTGATGTGAATTTGTTAAGTAATTTAATAAACGATAATATTATAATAGAGTTAGTTAGATTTTTACCTATTTTTTATTAAACTATTTATTACTTAGCAGAGGTACAAATTTCATTCAAAGTTGCAGTGCCGCCAACAGATTCAGTCATTGAAATATCAGTAACCTCCTTATTTCTTTTTGAATGATGGAGGCAAATATTTTTTAAATAAATAAAAAAAAATGACCAATACTAAAGAGAACAAAATTGTAGCAGAATATTATACACCATTAAAAACAAGACAACCATCTGAACTCCAGCAATTCAAAAATTGTTACAAATCTTTTACTCAAGATAAAAAACTAAATATACCAAAAAATATCAAAATGAGAAATCGTAATTTTGCCATTGAATACCTCAATTCTACCGTAAATAAAAAACTAACAAAGACAGATTTTTGCAAATCTAAAAGTATTTCCAGAAATTCCCTTAATATGGGACTAAATTCAGTTGGAATTAAGATTGCATATAAAACGAGAACAAACGGGAACAAACCAGAGCAATCCGGAACAAAAGAGAACAAATGGGAACAAAAGAGAGAAAAAGCAAAACAAAAAATAAAAAAATATTCGATAATGTAGAACACAAAGCAGGTAGTCGTAAACATATAAGTTTAGATGAAGAAGCAGATGAATTAATTAGTAAATCTTTAGAAACTTTTCAGTCATAAATGGACAAACTAGTTTCATACATTCCCAACGATGAGAAAGAAAAATGGAAAAAAGATTTAAAACCTATTATTACTGAAATAGACAGATTAGAAGATGGAGCAAAAATAGTTGGTTTCAAACAAGAAGTTGTAGATAAATATATTGCAAGAAAAGCAGCTAATTTATTCCTTGAACAATTAATTATGACAGACTGTGAACTAGAATCCGCTAATAATAAAATAGATGAATTAGACAACTACAATAATTATGATCCTGAATTAAGAAACAAAACAGTAGTAATACCATCAAACATCGATGATGTAAAGAAAAGAACCCTGAAAATATTTGAAAGACATACTAAAAATATGAGAGCAATAAATGAAAAAACTCAAAAATTGTAAATTAAATGGAAAGTACTGTATTCAAGAATTTAAATATATTCAATGAAGAATATCCAAAATTCCGAAAAAAGTTTTCAAGTCTCATTCAACAAGTTAACAAATTAAAAATTATTATTTTTGTTCTTATGTTTATTATCGTAATTGTAATTATTGTTTTCTTAATTTATTACTTCAACACTAATAAAAAATAGCGATTTATTCAACAATGTCCATGAACGTACCTAATACGTGTCCATAAGCTAATGTATCTGTATGTAGAATTAGGTAAAAGGTATCTTTTATCATCTTTCCAACTTAGAGACTTTTTCTTTACTTCTTCAGCAGTAAATATATCATGTTTATGACTCCTGATCACTTTCTGTCTATGGAAGTATTCTTTTTGATTAAACAAGCAATTTTTGTAATCTTCAAAACTTATTTCTTTCTTCAATACTGCTTTTTTGATACGTTTTAATTTTTTCGAAACAGAATTTTCGGTTCTGTAACTGTACATTTTTGACCTTAAACCTATGCATTCCAATTCATCTTTGAATTTCCCTATTACTTTCTTATTTTTATCAGAATATAATGGCTATTATCCTTTGGATAATCAGATGTATCAAAATAGTCGGGATTGTTTTTGATAAATTCATAGAAATCGACATTTTTAATCTCATATATAAAGCTATCAGTGTCTCCATAAAGAAGTTTTACGTTTTCATTAAATTCTTTTTTAATTACATTGTAATGGAAGTTATACATTAACAATTTCGATCGATAAATCTAATACAGCTTGCCCAATATAAATTGGTTTATTAAACAATATTTTTGTTTTAAAATTGTGAACTGCTGCCAGGTGTTTGCTAAATATAGTTCTGTGTTTAAAATTAGGTTTGTTTATCGCTTTTTGTAATTTTTCTTCATCACAATATAATTTAATATTTTGTTGGTTTCTAACAGATTGCATAGACTTACCATATGGGGCATTAACCATTAATTTCCAGAAATCTTTTTCAAAATCATTTTTCGCCTTTTGTCTTTGTTCAGTATTAAATTTTACATATGGTGCTATGAAATTTGACTGAGTAAATTTTATACCTCTGTGAACCTTTGTTATTCTAATACCTAAATTTTTGTAAAGTTTTAATGTTTCGTAATGAATTATATAATTTTTCTTATCATAGAAATGACAAAGTAGTTTTTCTACTTTTCCGCCCGGAGGAATTCTATTTTCCGGGGCTAAAGGGAGATCATTGAATTTGTTATGAATAGCTAAGTCTACTGGAAATGCTAAATCGACTTCCAAAACATAACCCGTATCACTATCTGATACCAATATACCGTCGACATTTTTAATTTCATCACAAGTCAACCATTTAAAGTCTTTTTCTGGTAATTTCTGAGATAAAGCCCATCCATATAGATTACTAGCATCTATATAGATAATCTGAGTATTTTCATCTGCTTGCTTTTCATACCTGTTACTACACTGTGAAATACCTCCTCTAATTCCCCTTTCAAAAAACAAATACATTTCATAATCAGTTAATAATTCCAACTCCACTGAAGTATATTTGAGCATACAGTCCCAAGCTAACACCGGCGTTGTATAATACCAAACAGGATCGAGTCCCTAACTCTTTTCCAAACATAAGTCTCTAAAATTTTCAAATACATCAGTTAACAGCAAAACATCTAGTTTTAAGTATAAATCATGCCATTCACCCAAATTTTTGATTTTAAAATGTTTCCATACTTTTACTGCATGTTTGAATTCTTCTTGAGAAATTCCTTCTTTTGTGAGCGAAGAATAAAATTTATCTATTGATGGAAGTTTTGTTTCAGAAAATTTCTCAAAAGAATCCATGTATTCATAAGGATATATTCCTTTTCTAATTATCTTGCTTTTTCCTTTCCTAAATAACACATCTAATTCATTATTTGAAAAGTATTTAATTATTTCTCTCAACTGACTTGATTCCAGATTAGATGACAAATTGTCTAGGCTACTTGCTAAAAATCTAAATGAATCGATAAATCTCAATTCGATATATCCATTATCATCCATTCTTAAAATTTTACTGAAAGAAATATACTTCTCTTCGTTATTAGGTATTAATTTCAATTGACTTTTATCTTCTCCTAGATTTTTTTATAAACAAATGACAATCGTAAGAACTTAAATTATGGAATAAACAATGGTTGTCTATATTTCAAATTGCATTTTCTACAAGCAGCTCCCCTATATTTTCCAGTGTAGTGATCATGATCTCTTACTTTTGGATTTTCTATAGAAAACACATTTTCACAAAGATAACAAATTTTTGTTTTTTCATATACTTCTAGTTCGATATCTTTTATGATGTCAATAAAGTTAGCAGAACACTTTTAGCAGAACATATATTTCTTCGCAGAAAAATTTAAAGCTAATTAAGAGCTAATTAAATGCTATAATTAAAAATTTTGTGCTCGTATTTTTTTTAAAAAAACAACATGTTCTGCTAGCTTAATAAAAAGTTAGCAGAGCAACAATAAAATATGACATAAAACGTAAATATAATAATGGAAATATTTTAAGCTTATTACGAGCTAATTAAATGCTATAATTAAAAATTTAATGCTCGCTAATTTAAAAAAAAACACATGTTCTGCTGGCTTAATGAAAACTTAGCAGAACAACAACAAAATATCACATCAAACATAAAGATTATAATAAAAATATTACAAGCTAATTACGAGCTAATTAAATGCTATTATTAAAAATTTTGTGCTCGTATGTATTTAAAAAAAAACATGTTTTGCTGGCTTAATCAAAAGTTAGCAGAACAACAATAAAATATCACACCAAACATCAAAATGATAATAAAAATATTACATGCTAAATACGAGCTAATTAAATGCTGTAATTGAAAAAATTATGTTTGACTTTTAAAAAAAAAACATGTTCTGCTAGCTTAACAAAAAGTTAGCAGACCAACATTAAAGTATCACATTAAACGTAAATATCATAAGAAAAATATTTTAAGTTAATTACGATCTAATTATGTTGAAAAATCGTTGTGAAAAAAGGGTCAGTCTTTGGGGAAAAAAGGGTTCGCGCATGCGCACAATTGTCAAATAAATAAAAAAGTTTTTAGGAGTGATTATAAGACGCAAGGAAAGTGAAACAAAGTAAAATTATCAAATTAATTTCACATTTTAATGTGAAATACCACCGTTTTTTCCTAAACTAAGCTAAAATGTTAAAATACTGCCGAAAATTATTTGAAAGATAGACACCTAAACATACACATTTTTAAATATTTGTGCGGTGACTGATAGATGACACTTTGGATAATTTTTTAAGTATTTTTTTAATTAACTAAAGTACGATTAATTAGCTCGTAATAAGCTTTAAATATTTCCATTATTATATTTACGTTTTATATTATATTTCATTGTTGTTCTGCTAACTTTTTGTTAAGCTAGCAGAACACGTTTTTTTTTTTTTTTAAAGGCGAACATTAGATTTTTAATTATAGCATTTAATTGGCTTGTAATTAGCTTGTAATATTTTTATTATAATCTTTATGTTTGATGTGATATTTTGTTGTTTGTTCTGCTAACTCTTCATTAAGCCAGCAGAACATGTGTTTTTTTTTTAAAAATAAGCGAGCATTAAATTTTTAATTATAGCATTTATAGCGTAATAAGCTTGAAATATTTCCATTATTATATTTACGTTTTATGTCATATTTTATTGTTGCTCTGCTAACTTTTTATTAAGCTAGCAGAACATGTTGTTTTTAAAAAAAAAATACGAGCACAAAATTTTTAATTAGAGCATTTAATTAGCTCTTAATTAGCTTTAAATTTTCCTGCAAAGAAATATATGTTCTGCTAAAAGTGTTCTGCTAACTTTATTGACATTCTTTTATGGGTTTATTTTCTTTTAATAACTTATATATTGTTCTGGTATGTTCAGTTATTCTTTTTATAAAACGTTTATCACTTTCCTCTCCTCTGTAAATTTCCAATGGGAAGCACTCTTAATGTATAATCCATAACCACAGGGAACATGAAATTGTGTTTTATGAGTATATGATGATTCAGGATTTGGTTCGCAGAATAGATTCAAAATCAGAATAAATGACATACGGATGTCTTAACATTCTTTGAATATTTTTAAATTTTAATACATTATCATCAGGCATGTTCGGAACACATGGTTCATTACTAAAGCACACATTTTGATGTTTCTTTAAAGCATCTTCAGTTCTAGCGGAGTAGTTTAAACATCTTCTACAGAAATATTTTTTGCTTCTATTTATTTCCAACTGATCGATCATTTAACAATCGACTCAAATTCTTGATCCAACAATAATGATTGTTGTCTTTATTTCCAAAGTATAGTAAGTCGATATTCATTTCATAAAATCGCTTCTTATTATGATACATACAAAGGATAAAATATTTGTTCTTCGTAACTAAACACGGTAACATTAATTTTATTATGTGATTCAAATTTAGGTATGTCCTGAAAATTTATTCCTTCAAAATTTAATTCGTTTATATATTCCGGCTTATTATAATGATTCAGTCTATCTACATGTTCTTTTGCTTGATGTAAACAGGATATTACGCTGTACATAAAGCATTTGTTATCGTTGTTTTTAACATTAACGCAAGCTTTTTTATCTTTAATCCACTTGGGTAATTCTACATATGAATTTCCGCTTAAAGGTGTATATTTGTTTATATTAATGCGCAAATGATTTATATTTTTCAGAGTCCATCCAGATCCTTTTTCTTGTAGTTCATCACATCTTGATATAAATAAATCCTTTTGTTCATCCCAGTATTCCTCTAAGGCGTCTTTTTCTCTTAGTATAACATTTGGTAACTGAAATTTATGTATCATTGTGAAGTCTTCATTTTCCAGCTTCATAAACTCACATTCCATCTCTAGATTGGTTTTAATATTTTTATGGAGATTTAAAGCATTTATAATTATTTTAATAACCTTTTCTTTTATCATATCCATGTATGTTTCCATATACATGTTTCCATATACATTGAGGTTAGGTCCAACATGTCGGACAGAGAAGACAGTAAAAATGTGCTCGCGTGTAAACGATATAAAAAACAGGGTTTAACAAACCCTGTAAAATGTGTTCAGTGTCCAAATACCTTCCATGATAGCTGTGCAAAATTATATATAAATATAAACAATATTGACAAGGACAATTACGTCTGCTGTGATGTTCCCTCGATACCACCGGCTATCATCAACTCGAACAAAGAACAGGATTATTTCTGGGACGCAGATGATTACCAGAACACCAGTAAAAATAATGTGAGATTTTTAAATATTATTATCCGACAAAAGGACGAATTAATCGATGAACTGCGCGAAAAAATAACGTTGCTGTACGATCACATTGACCTGCTGAAACAAACAAAAAGCGAAAGCAACGAAAAAGTTATCATCCCGAACGGCAAAAGCGAACTACCTTTGCAGATAAGTAAGGATGTTAAAAAACCAAAACAGACATCAGCTGCTATTGAAAATCAACCTAATCAACCATCCAAAGAGAAAAATAAAGAAAACACAACAGGACGCTCACGAATAGTGTCAGGAGACATGCCACAAGAAAAGCAAGCCCTGGAAGCGAAAGTTTTAATAAGTAATGCCCAATCAACTAATAATAAGCCGCAAAATCATAAGTACAACAGGGACGACAAAATTTCGTTCTCAGATGTAATTAGGCGATCCGCAAAATTGCCCAAACAAGTCGTCGGGGAAGATGCCCACAACACAAAGAGGCCACGAAATAAAAGTCAAAAGTGCATCATCGGACAAGCTAACCAAAGTAATATAAAGGTTGTCCCAAAAAAAGCGTTCCTCTACGTCAGTCGTCTGGACCCCTCAACGACAAGTGATGAACTGAAGACACTTGTTAAACAACATTTCCCTGAAGCAGAATGTGATCCAGTGGAATCGAAATTTCCTCAACATTACATCTCGTTTAAGGTCACCATTAATTTAAGTAATTTTGAAAAAGCCATGTCGGAAGATTTATGGCCAGTTGGAGCGTATGTAACCAGGTTTTTTCACAAAAGGACTCAGGCGGCAGTAATAGCTTAGTCAAGGGACAAATACTCCTATGTAATACAAGATCCTTAAATCAAGATAAAGCAGACCAAATCTTTCTAGATATTATGGAAAAACAGGTTAAGTTTATATGCTTGACTGAAACCTGGAGCAACGGTAATACAAACCTGATAAATTTTCCTGATTTTAAGTTGGTAAGTCATTTTTCGAGAACTCAATACAAAGGAGGGGGTGTTGCAATTTGGGTTAAAAAATCGTTAAGTACAACAATTATAAATTTTAATAACTTATGTGTAGAAAAGGATATTGAAATATGTGGACTAAAATTTAATACAGCAAAATTTACTACCGTCATTATAACAGTTTATCGTTCACCAACTGGTAATTTTGATGTTTTTTATAAAAACTTAAACATTGCTTTAGATACAATATACAAAAACGAACTCAGAATATTTGTATGTGGAGATTTTAATGTCAATCTTTTAAATGGGACGCGAGAAACCAAAAGTCTTATTTCTCTAATGGAGTCATACAACTTAAAACAAATGGTTAGTAATCCTACAAGAGAATGTGGAGAGTGTTTGAGCTTAATCGATCATTTCTATAGTACTGACACAATAAATGCAAACGTAACGATAGAAGATAACATAATATCTGATCACAAATATGTCTATTTCTCCTTTGATAGTGAAAATAACTCATCGAATTTTTTTACATATTCCAGGGATTATAAAAATCATAATAAACTGCAGCAGTTTTGTTTGGATTTGATGAATGAGGACTGGATCCATATATATAATACAGAAACAAACGTTAATGAGAACTTTGAGACTTTTCATCAAACTTTTATTTTCTATCTTGAAAAGAATTTTCCAATTAAAAAAACACTAGTTAAGAAAAATAAACAATGGGTAAATAATGCTATAAAGAAATTAAGTGCAGAATTAAAAAATATGTTCTTTTTACAAAAAACAAATGCAGATTTAAAACAAATTTACAACGTAATGAAATCTAAACACCAAAAATTAATATGCGATACTAAAAAAACTAATTTTCAAAATAAAGTACTTAATTCGTCGAATCCAAGCAAAACTGTTTGGCAAGAGATTAATAATAAATCCAAAAAAACCGACAATATTACAATAATAGAGAATGGTGTTGCTATATCATCTGCTGTTAATGTAGCAAACATTTTCAATAAATTCTTTAAAGACGTAGTTACGGAAACGCGTAATGCTATTCCGGCTGTCGCTAGGACGACACCTCAGAAACAAATTCAGAATAGTATGAGTGTACTACCATTCACAGAGCTTGAAGTAACCAGCTTCTTTAAAAGACTTAAAAGCACAGATTCATGTGGACCAGATGGTGTTCCTGCATCTTTATTAAAAAAAGTAGGACATTTAATAATAACTCCAATAACTTTCATTTTAAACCGTTCTATAGAGCAGGGTGTATTCCCCGACTTATTAAAGCTATCAAGGGTCACTCCTGTCTTTAAAAAGGGCGACGAGAAATCTGTAGAAAATTACAGACCAATTACTATCAGTTCCTCTTTTTCAAAGGTATTTGAATATGCCATGCTTGATAGACTAAACAACTATCTATCTAAAATAATATTATAAGAAAAAGTCAGCATGGATTTAGGGCGCGTTGCTCCACAATGTCAGCGATGCATGATTTTTTAGATAATGCAGTGCAACTAGTTAATAAGGACGAGTGCCCCGTTGGGATCTTTTGTGATCTAAGCAGGGCATTCGACTGTGTTGATCATACTATTCTTATTGAAAAACTAAGAGAATACGGTATTCGTGGTATTGTAGAGCAATGGTTTAAGTCGTACCTAGAAAATGGAAGACAATTTGTCCAAGTCCCGGATTGGAGCTCTGGGTCCTGCGACCACGCCCATTCTGGTCTACTGGAGATACCTTTTGGGGTACCTCAAGGCTCTATTCTTGGGCCTATACTGTTCATTCTCTATATAAATGATTTGAGTGACCATTTCACTAGAGAGAATATTGTAATGTACGCCGATGATACAAGCCTGCTAATATCGGATAAAAATAAACTACGTCTTCAAGAAAAATGCAGTGTAACAGTAAAAACGCTTTACAATTGGTTTAATGAAAATAAATTACTTTTTAACACAAAAAAAACGAACGTAATAAGATTTCACAAAAGGCAGCAACACCCTGAGCCGATTACGATAAACTTTAATAATAACAACATTACAGAAGTGAGCCATGTAAAATTTCTCGGTGTGCATCTGCAAGAAAATTTCCTGTGGAATGAACACTGTTCTAATTTGACAGTAAAACTTAATAGAATATCATATCAAGTACGATATTTAAATAAAATTTTGACAGTTGACCAACTGAAATCCTTCTACTATGCTGAAGTACATTCCCGTTTGGCATATGGTGTGGGTTTTTGGGGAAATTCGAATGCAAGTAACGATGTTTTTAAATGTCAAAAACGTATTTTGAGATGCATGGCTGGAAAACCTTCCACATATTCCTGAAGGGAACTTTTTCGAAGTTTTAAAATCTTACCACTCTCGTGTATGTACATTTTAGATGTTCTTCTCTACACACACAAAAACCAACAAGTTTACAATAAAAATATAAGTATTCATGGACATAACACTAGACAACTAAACGATTTTCACTTACCCTTAGCAACATGCGATATTTTTAAAAAGTCACCTTTTTACAGTGGCCAAATGCTCTTTAATTTCCTCCCTGTGTCAGTCAAGCAAATAAGCAATAGAAATCTGTTCAAAAAACAGTTATTAAATATATTGTACGAAAATTACTTTTACAATGTTCGCGAGTTCAGCAACTATTTAATTGTCAAGTGATGTTAACTTTATTTTATTTTATATGTTTGTGTTCTGACTTTGTCCTATACATTTATTGTTAATGTCTTTGGGATCAAATAAATTATCTATCTATCTATCTATCTATCTATATCTATACCTTCTTCTAGATTATTATGTTGATATGTTAATAATCTTCCCTTAAAAGCAACCTGAACTAAAATGAAATCTGGCTCTGGATTATGTCTTGCTTGATGCAACTGCATTCGACTTTCCTTAATATACTTTCCACATTCATCACATTTGATCTTTCTTACTCTTTCTTTTTTTGGTTTAGAAAATATGGCATCATCAAACGGAAATATTTCCAAGCTCTTCTTGTTTTCTCTTTTTATTTTTAATTGCTCTTCAGCATTAATAATCTCGTTTATCAATTCTGCCTTATTGTATCTTTTAATGTATCTTATACCTAAGGATTTTGCCATATTACGTAATTCGAGCAAACGACGACTATTCAAATCATGTTTTAATTTATGCAAATGTATTCGAGTTTCCTCGATATATGTTTCACACATATCACATTTTATCTTCTTTACTCTATTTTTTTTTTGGTTTAGCAAATATATCGTCATCAAACTGAAATGTTTTTAGGTTCTTTTTGTTTTCTTTCTCTTTATGGAGGTGCATTCGGGTGCTTTTGATATATTTTCCACATATGTCACATTTGATTTTACTAACTCTCTTTTTCCTTGGTTCAGCAAATAAATCATCATCAAATGAAAATATTTCTGAATTCGCTTCGCTCATGAGGACTCTGTCCGAAGCTTTGATAATAGCTTTTATTAAGTCTGCTTTAGTATATTTTCTAATATATTTGATGTCTAATGATTTTGCAATATTAAACAGTTCAACAGATAAACGAAGATTACTTAAGTTCCTTCGTTCCATTTATTATAGGAAAAAATCTAACAAACAATTTTTAGTAAATAAATAAATTCAATCCATTTTTATGCAAACTTGTTTTTATATGCCTTCTAAAATTAGTTCTAGTGTAATATCTACCACAATCACATAATAAACGAGTAGAATTAACTGCTTTTTTACATTGTTTACATGTTTCTTCATATTTATTTCTATAGTTATAAAAATCATCTGGACATTTTAATTCCAAACAAATGGAGCAAAGACTTGTCATTTATTAGAAAATTTATTCATCAAAGACTTGAAGATTAGGAAAACGAATTTTAAGAAAATCTAGTTTTGCCAAGGTTAATACGTTATTTTCATACATTTTAAATTGATTATGCATATTTTTAAATACTAATCGTTCAAAGTCATTATTTGGTTTGCTTCTCATATCGTTCAATATTTTTTGAAACATTTGCCATGCTTGTTGGTCATCGTTATGTAAGTCATTCATTTAATTTATTACATTTTTTTCATAAGAAATTATCTATAAACAGTGCATACTAAAACACACTGTCCCTTTTTAGGTAAAATTGTGATAAGTCTCGAGATTCAAAAAAATATGTATGGTATAGGGAGGTGGTGATCAATTTAATGTTTATTTAATTAATTGTCAAAAAAAATAAATACTTGTAATAAAAGGGATCTAGTACAATATGCGAGGCAATATGGGACCTACGTATTATAAAAAGTCTACATAAAATAAATGAAAAGCTAGATATCAACGTAGATTCAAGAGAAAAGAGCAATTATTTTAGAATAATAATATAAATAAAGCTATTAAAAGTAATTATATGATGAAGACAAATAACGTATGGAAAGAATTTTATCATCCAAGAAAAATTGAAGCGAAAAATTGACATCAGAGGGTTTTCCCACAATACGAAAGCATGGCAAATGAATTGGAGCAATTGAAAAACGATAACCTGAAACTGAGACAGCTAGTTAGTATAAATTAAGGTTCTCGATGATTATAATAAGGTAGCGCCAACTCATTCCCCATTTTTGAAATCCCGTGAGTGCGACAGAGATAGAAGTATTGAATGTTTCTATAAATTTTTGCAAAATTACATCACCACTAACATTTGAAACAGCTTGACAGTTATGTCACGCAGAGGTTATGGGTTAAGCTGTTGTGACAAAAAATAAAAAAATTCACTGCAGGGTGCAACATTTCCCAATTGCGGTATAATATAACTAATAAAGCATAGTTTTTTGCAAGAAATTTATTCAGGTATACAATTCATCTTGTTTAACAATAGTGGAAAACCTGCGTACGCAAGTACCTAAATCACTGTCCGAAGTAAAACCAAAACTCAATGTAAACTAAATGCTTAGGTACCCAAATAACACCCCAATAAACAAGAAATAATTATGAAACTGAATATGAACAGCAACGAAACTACAAACTACGCAACAAAATGTAAGTAACTATCAAAACTGAACCAAAACCAAAGATCACAAATTCGTAATAAAAACGACAAACGATTAATATAGGTACACAACAGGAACACGAAATGTAACAAAAGTGAACCGAAAACTGGAGGTCTCTGTGGATTACTGAAAAAGAGCACCCAAAAATCTGTTGAAACGTTTGTTGGAGGTGTGCGTATGCATTCGTTTGCATACGCAGTGCTTAAATTCTATTTACCAATGTGGTCATAAATAAAATAGGTGAAGTTAATACAATTTAATTTAACTGGTACATTTTGTAGGCAGTCACAAATGAGGCAACTCAAGTCGCAAAAATTAATTTTTAAAAGATGCAAATTTTTCCGCCATTGCCCCATCTCTACTTGAGATTAACTCAAAATTAAGTGAGATGGAGATATACGTCGCAACCGTTGGCGGTACCTTAGAATGATCCAGAGCCTTAGTATAAATGGGATCGTTGACCCAATAATAAAAAATAAATTAAATTATTGACATAGATAATACTGTTACTTGAAAGTTTATGATCAAGACGTATTTTTCATATTAGACAATGATAATCAACCTTTGTTTAAAGGTAAAGATTTAGCAGAAATATTGGGTTATGAAAAATCAACAAATGCTATTATAAGTAAAGACGTAGGTGTTGATTTTAACAGAAAATTGATAGTCGTATTTTTTGGAAATATGCTGTTTTTGCAGAAAAAGAAAAATATTAATCACAAACAATTTGCTTCAATTCATGGGATTTATTGAAGAAATAACGCGATTTTAAGAACTTTTTAAAGGACAAGGAAATCTCATACGAAGAAATAGATTATAAACATGCTAAAGCAAATTTGTATAAATATATACAAAATGATTAAAAATTTTAAAGAATTAATAATGATGTTGAGGCAAACAATAAGGCAAAAAAAAGTTAGGAAATATTATTTTAAATTAGAAGAATTGCTAGATAAATAGGAAACTAACGTTGACATAATTATAAAATAATGCTAATCCATTAAACCTGTTTGACTTTATAAATAAAAATAACTACTCCTATAAAATTAATTTGAGTACGTGGTTGGTTAACCGATATATGGTTTACGTTATTTAAAAGAAAAATATAATAATAACAAATGATCTTTTATGCTTTATACAATATGGAATTTCTACAAGATCATCTTTATACAAGATTTAAAGAAAATTTTAGAAAACTATAAAATAGAATACCAAATAATAAATTATGATAAGATTAAAAATGAATTATCATATTATAAAAAATTGATAACAAAATACTCCTATATTATAAATGTTTCGCCAAATAATTTAAATAAAACAATATGGATTTTATTGAGTGTTCGTAATATTAAATCCCTAATAATAACATTAAATACAAAAACGGATCAAGAAATTAAAGAATATTATATTACTTTATTTATTTTTATATTTTATTCATATTTGGAATACACTAAAAAGTTTTATTTGAATATAGGAGAATCACTCGAAAAGATAGTCAGATAAAGCAAACTGAAACGATAATTGAAATTAAGAGAGATGGTTAAAAATATTATCAAGTTAACCAAAGATCACATTAATAGTATAATAGTTTTATAGCAAAGATTCGGTAATAAACAATATAACAACATTGTGGTAAAGACATGTTTTCATTATAATTTAATCGATGATCATAATATAAACAGATAACTAACTCATCTTTGATAACCTAAGCACAACAAGTTGTCCTTAAAAAAATCCAACTTTTAGATTACTTCAATATTTTTTTTTGGAATGCAACTAACTAACATTGAGTGAAATTGTGTTGTTGATAGAATAAGTAGGTACAACTTACAGTACGAGTCAGCTTTAAGCAGATATTTTCTCTGCGATACTTAAAAACCTTACGAAAACACAAATTCAGAAAAGCAATTTTGCCTACCGTACAAACAACACGTGTTACAACTTCCCAGTGATAACAGTATAATAAATGTAATTATTCTAGTTATTAAGTACTACCATGTTTTGGACGCGAAAACAATGTTTTTCTTTTATGACATTGAAAAACGATTACAATACCTATAAAAACCACGTTCGTGGGTCAGGATTCAGTTATTTGATTTACTTCAATTTTAGACACAATCGTTGAAAATGAACATAATGTCAGACGAATTGCATTTTACTTATAACATTTAATAAATAATATTGACTTACCTATTAACAACGATTAAACACCTATGATCCACCGTAGAATAACCTGTAATGCACTGAAAATTGTTAGTGTTAACGGTCAACGCAACAGACAAGTAAAAAGGCAAACTGAATTATCGACCGAAACAGCGCCGCGGCGCGCTCCTGGTCTAGATGGCCCCATCTACAGTAACTATATGCATACAGTAACGCAACGTCCGCCATATTTGGAGTAAAAGTTCTGGCGGGAACATTCAAATTTCTAAATGCTAATTTTACTCAGATTGGAATCCGGAATCGAACAAGTTGACACTATAAAAATACGCTCTACTGTGTTTTATGCAGTGTGATCCATTTGTATCGAATAACTTGGATATACAGGCTGTCCCAACATCGGGATACAGCCTTCTACTTTGAAATTTTTAATGGAAACCCCAATTTTTTTTAGCATATCTGAACTCTACGTATAATTTTGCGTATTTTTTATGTAGCACACACTATGTCGATTTTCAGTTTTTTTTAAGGCGTGATCTATTTGAAATAAATAAATTCTTTAAAAATTCAGGGATTTTTTAACCTCTAATTTATTGTCCAAGGTCAATAGTGAAAACTCATTATTGACCAAAGTAGAGAAAAACAACTTCACAACCTCTTAACAAACTAAATAATGGTACCTTTTATGACTAGTAGTGGAAAAAAATTATTAAAATTTATAAATTATATTTTTCAATTAACAAAACATACAATATACACTTGTATTTAATTGTGACCGCAATTATACATATTTTTTTTACAATATACCAAAAACTATTTTAAATTAATCCTCATTGCCATGCTCCGACTATCTTTTCCAGTTGATGTAGTGGGATCTATTCTAGATTTGAGATGAAAATATATGCGTGATCTTACATACAATTTTACAATTTTCTTTAATATTTCATGACAATTTGGAATAGTCGGCGCAGTGTGCATATTATATACATGAGATAAAAAGTTATCTATCTAATGTTAGCCTATTGCTTATTATTTGATTTTCAAATATTCTATATTCTGTCTCAACCTTACAAATATAGTGGAATAAATCTAAAGTAGCGAAAACTAGCGCATTCTCCTTAAATTCTTTTAATTTTGTAAATAAATTTAAACTATTTATTTCCTTGGGATCCGTTTGTACTGTTTTGTAGCAATAGTTTTGTAGTGAGTAAAATTTTTCTTAATTTTTAATATAATTGAACCCAAAAGATAATAGATTGATGACTGGATATCAGATTTAGTTTCAGCTACAAAATTATTATTTTCATTTATAATTTTATCCATTTCATACATTATTTCGTCTTCAATCTGCTCATGAGGTTTACTTAAAAGATTATTTAAATCATTACAGTAACTTATTAAGTCATTGGATTCACTATCACTATAACTAGTTTTCTTCAATGATGATTGAAACTGTGATAAGCATACTAGTCTCAGTGACACTTTAAATAGTCGAGCATCTGGAATTGGTTGTCGCTTTCTAATCATCGAAAAAGAATTTTCAATCGGATCCTGGACTAATCTGCCGATCATGACATATTTGTAATTATATTCTTCCAAATAAGTTTTCTGAAAATCTAAAGCTGTTTGTGTGGCCATAATTACACCTGTTTGATATGGTTTCCAAGTGCCATTCACTGTAATGCAGTAAAACAATTCTTGTATAGATATTAAAAAATTTATCGCTTCCGTGTGTTTTTCTTCATTAGTCGGATCGAATGCGAAGGCGTGATACCTTCCCGTCATGAATTTGAACCATTTTTCCATTTGAGTTAAGAACCAGGCTGTTGTCTGATGTTCTGGATTTAACTTATTTCTGATTATATAATAGGATATAGCTGCTGCTACATCATGGCTTATTAATGCCACACTTAAACTAACGTTCATCTTATCAAAATGAGAGGGGTTAAGAACACTTTCTTTTAATCGTGGGCATAACTTTATTACATCACCCTTTTCAATCTCAAATATATGTTTGATTGGTTCAATACTCACAAGGTTGGAAGGTAAACCGTATCTTTCTACAATTGCATCATGTAAAATGAATTTATGACCTTTTGTGAGGGCACCAGCTATATTCTTAAATACATGTACTGAATCCGGTGTAAAAAATAATTTATCATTAGGTAAACACGGATGTTGGATGAAGTTCCTGATTTCAGTGAGTTTTCCAGCAGCCAAACCTAATTTCTTCCACAAACACCGATTTTGAGGACCCATGTCTGAAGTTACTGCTCTAATTGTAATATTTATTTCATGGCATTTTTGGATAATTGTAATTATAATACTATATAATTCATCAGCACTGATTGAGTTTCCAGAGAATTCATAATGAGCCTATAATTTGTTTCCATCTTGATGATACTCCTGCTAACATAAAGACTAATCCATGTGTGGCCAGCTGATTCGATAAATCCTTGCTATCAGATGTGCCAATTGTAGGTCTGCCAACTACCATTGATAAAGAATTATCATACTGTGATGGCCATTTCGTCGAATATTAATACTGCGTGTCTTTCTTCAGGTTTAAGATTTTCCATCTGCAAAAAATGTTGAAAATTGTGAATATGATTTACATTTAGTCTTTGCTTAAAGAAATTGAAATAGTTAAACTACTGACTAGCCACTAAGAATTTATATGACCAATGAACAAGAAATAAACAGATTAACTATAACAACTTGCCAACACCAAGAAAATACTAACTCTTAGCTTTAAAATTTGTAATACATCATCCAGGATACCTGGTTTGAATTTCAAATTCCTCAAACGATGTTGAAGCGTCCTGATGCTTGGATAAGGCAACTTCTGATTTAGAAGTTCCTTGTACCCTTCAGTTCCACAAGCCATATATAACTTCAACCCCCTAGTTATTGTGTCATCTGACCACATTGTTCCTCTACGTTTGTCCGTTTCTAAAAACTCTAGTTGATCCAAATTGAAAATTTTTTCAAGGTTAGTAGGTTCCCTCTGTTTTAACTTTTTTTCATAATAGCGGCATTTTCGGGATAATGATTTCACGATTTTTCTCAAAGAAGCCACCAGATCTTCGGTATTTTCCAACGACGTCGACGTTAATAGCTCATTATCTAATTCGTCATCATCATTCAAACAATTCAAAAGGGACTCTTCATGGCTCGCATCATTGTTAGAATATTCAGTATTTTCGTAAGACACATCAACGGAGACAAGTCATTTTTTAATAATTAGTAGTTTTTATAATGTAAGATTACCATTTGAAGAATCTTTTAAAGTTGAACTTTCTGCCGCAGCCCCCTCATTCTCGTTTGTCCTTACTAGTTTCGCACACATGACAACTTTCTCGCATTTTCTCTTGATCCCGGAACTTGTGCTATGTAACACATCAGGGACAGCAAAGAAATTGCTTCAGCAATTTCTTGCCATCTAACCTTGCACTTTCAAATTGTTCCTCCGAAAAGTGCACCTATTATCATATCCATAATTATCTTAAATGCTTCCAACTCCAACTCTAATATACATACCTCACAAATTCGGGCTTCATTTCAAGATCTTTGAGTAACTTACTAATAAATTGTTTTCCGTTAACTACTATCATAGTAGAAGGAACGCCAAAACAAAGAAAAATATAATCTTCTAAAGCTTTTGATACCAACCAGGCAGTAGCATTACGCAGAGGAAAAACAAGCACAAACTTACTGAAACAGTCAATAACACTTACAATATAGCAATAACCTCCAACTGTCTTAGGCAAGAGCCACGAAAATTTTACACGCGGCTACGCCAAACAAAACGCAAAACACGTGTTGCCTCCCGTGAAAAAGTCGTAACTAAAAAGTGAGGTTAATTCAAAATTGTCATTTTTGGGGAGAAAACTAGGGAAAAATAAAAAGTAACTAGTTAGGTCGCCATATTTGGAGTAAAAATCATTCTCTCTCTCTCTGACTCATTGGAACATAACCTTGCGATACTGTATTCTTTTAGTTACTGTAGTACATTCGTTTTCGAATGAAAGATCTTATAGTGTCTGTCCTAATTTTCTTATTTATTAAAAAATGAAATTCGTTTCGCATGCTACGCACTAGTGTACATAACAATTATTGTATCTGTGACACTTCTTAGGCCTGGCCTGTTCAAAAAAGTAGATTTTTGAATGATCGTCTAGGATTTTTGTTATTTGGACTCTACGTTGTGTTTTGTATTTATTTGTTCGTTGTTTAAGCACTGTGTATCAAGGAAGAGTAAAACAGCTGAAATTGAATAAAGACATTTATTCAAAATTATTACAAGTGTGCATATGGTTAGCCTAAGATTAGGCAACCCGTTATACAATTCAAACCTTATTGGTAGTTATACAACACAGAATACGTTGCATCCCTTGAAGGGTTACAACACCTATTCCGGTGCCAAAACCACTGCAGGCCAAAAAGGGTTAAACCCTGAGTTAATTGCAGAGCTGATTAAACACCTCCGACTCAGAAAATTAATAGATAAGAGTGCGTAGAAGCCTCCCCAAAGAACCAACTACCGCGTACTCTCTTTCCCTAATATGTCCCATTTTCGGGAGTCTTTTTGTTTGTTAATAATTAGCTAGGCAGTCTTTTTATCGCCATGTTTTAAGTGTGCCATAGTACTACACCCGGGCTGGCTCGGTTTTTTCCCGTGGTGGGGTAGTGGTCCCCGGCTTGGCCAGGAGGATAGTAAAGAGTTTGCAATTAAAGTGCAAGTAATGAGTCAGATGAGTGTAATCAACTATTAGTTAATTACAGCAAACGGCCATTAGTAGTTAGACACGTACAAATGATACGCGAAGCTAACTTAATCGGTAAATAATAAAATAATAAGTAAATGAAAGAGTTAACAAAATAACAATTAAATGAGTTGGTCATAACCGTCAGGGACTCCCCTGTGATTATAAGTTGTTAAATACACATATAAAGTGATTAAATTAGTCTTTACCCCTTTGATACCGACCTGTGGGAATCTGGTCACCTTCAGGAGATGATGGACTCTCACGGACAGCGGAAAGGTGGTCCTCTGGCTCCCCTGACATCGTGGACAACTGTTTTGAGAGAAAGATTAATTAAACGAGAGTTAACTCGTGAGACAATTTACGCCAATTTGCGATCAAACCCGTCGGAGACTGGGAATCTGCAAATAGGTGTAGAATTGCTAGTTCAAAAATTCGCCTTAGGTGCGATCGACCCGTCGAAAACTGGGAAATCTGCACTTCAGGTGAATTTACAGTTCGAGCCCTCGGTGCGATCAAACCCGTCGGAGACTGGGAATCTGAACTCTGGACACGACCGTGTAATGAGTTCAAAGTTTTTGCTAGTAGACAGTCTTTTGGAAAGCGATCCACCCGTCGAAGACTAGGAATCTGCGATTTCCAAAAAAATAAGCCAACTAGCTTGGAGAATGACAAAGCACTCTCTGAACAAGTCCGTGTAATGAGTTCAAAGTTTTGCTAGTAGACAGTCTTTTGGAAAGCGATCCACCCGTCGAAGACTAGGAATCTGCGATTTCCAAAAAAATAAGCCGACTAGCTTGGAGAATGGCAAAGCACTCTCCGGACAAGTTCGTGTAATGAGTTCAAAGTTTTGCTAGTAGACAGTCTTTTGGAAAGCGATCCACCCGTCGAAGACTAGGAATCTGCGATTTCCAAAAAAATAAGCCGACTAGCTTGGAGAATGGCAAAGCACTCTCCGGACAAGTTCGTGTAATGAGTTCAAAGTTTTGCTAGTAGACAGTCTTTTGGAAAGCGATCCACCCGTCGAAGACTAGGAATCTGCGATTTCCAAAAAAATAAGCCGACTAGCTTGGAGAATGGCAAAGCACTCTCCGGACAAGTTCGTGTAATGAGTTCAAAGTTTTGCTAGTAGACAGTCTTTTGGAAAGCGATCCACCCGTCGAAGACTAGGAATCTGCGATTTCCAAAAAAATAAGCCGACTAGCTTGGAGAATGGCAAAGCACTCTCTGAACAAGTCCGTGTAATGAGTTCAAAGTATTGCTAGTAGACAGTCTTTTGGAAAGCGATCCACCCGTCGAAGACTAGGAATCTGCGATTTCCAAAAAAATAAGCCGACTAGCTTGGAGAATGGCAAAGCACTCTCCGGACAAGTTCGTGTAATGAGTTCAAAGTTTTGCTAGTAGACAGTCTTTTGGAAAGCGATCCACCCGTCGAAGACTAGGAATCTGCGATTTCCAAAAAAATAAGCCGACTAGCTTGGAGAATGGCAAAGCACTCTCTGAACAAGTCCGTGTAATGAGTTCAAAGTTTTGCTAGTAGACAGTCTTTTGGAAAGCGATCCACCCGTCGAAGACTAGGAATCTGCGATTTCCAAAAAAATAAGCCGACTAGCTTGGAGAATGGCAAAGCACTCTCCGGACAAGTTCGTGTAATGAGTTCAAAGTTTTGCTAGTAGACAGTCTTTTGGAAAGCGATCCACCCGTCGAAGACTAGGAATCTGCGATTTCCAAAAAAATAAGCCGACTAGCTTGGAGAATGGCAAAGCACTCTCTGAACAAGTCCGTGTAATGAGTTCAAAGTATTGCTAGTAGACAGTCTTTTGGAAAGCGATCCACCCGTCGAAGACTAGGAATCTGCGATTTCCAAAAAAATAAGCCGACTAGCTTGGAGAATGGCAAAGCACTCTCTGAAGATGGCTTCTCTCGGGGTTCCTTTTATATCCAAATTTTTAGTGACGTCGGAGGTGGCTACGTGACTTTCCTCAGGGGGTTGCTTGTGTGTTCCCACAGTCTGGGAATTTTAATTAATTTTTAGCGATTTCGAACCAAAGAAGGGTTTGCTCTTATGGCTTTCTTTTCACTCTAAGTTTGATGATTTTCGACCCAAAAGAGTGTGCCGAGAAATCTCCCCTATGCGTAACTAACCCTTTAATGGCTGACCCGGTGACCCTTTTTCCGTCGAACGGCGATTCGTTCTGCCTTTTAAAATCTTCGATTTTCGACTCCAATATTCCTAATTTAACTAAAATATAAACAATTAATTGGTTCCTGTAATATGTGGATGAATAACAATGTTAATTATTCTGTTTTCATGAAGTTTATCTTGATAGATAACTCGCTACGGGGTTGAATGGCTGAAAAAGGAGCTGTGAAAGTGAAAACAACAAATTATAATACTCGGGCCCGAGATAAATAAACAATTTACGATTATAAATAGATAGACAATAATACTGAACATCGTCCACTCGATGTTCACCTGTTAAAACGATAATTAGTATAGTTATTGTTCACTAAAATGCTGAAAAATTAGGAGGCTAAATAAATAGCAGTTATACACATTAAATTTGACTAAAACAATTACCAAATAAAAGTGCAAAAGATGTAGCACAACCCTATCTCATTTGTATGTGCTTGTGCTATTACCAACCCTTTCCTGTAATAAAACATTGAAATAATGTCGCCGTATTGTTGGTTGCATATACTAAAAGGCCAGCCAGACCTGGATGGTCTCATATCCAAATTAAATTTATTTTTTAAAGGTAAACACGCACGTAATACGCTGAATACGCTCGATCGTGCAGCGCTTAAATTTGATAACGAATAACGCATTTTGACTTCTGAGCGTTTTTATTAGAGAGTTTTTATTATACTCTAACAGAAAACGGTCGATGGTCGAGCGTTGGTATCCTTCAAAAATACGCTGATACATCGGCCTACTCGTTAAAAAAAACGGGTTTACTGTAAAAGCAATTTTTTTTCCGTTATAGAAATTGTTCTTATTCTGATTAACAATCAATACTTTTAAATTTTTAGCTGATTTTTTTGGTTTGCATATCTTAATGGAATTCTAGACACAATATTATCACAAGTTCATTCACATCCTAATTGTTAGGATTTTACATTGGCTAAAAAAATATTATTACACCTAAGTAACGATGCCAACGTAAAATTCGTTTTTTTATAGTTTGTTTTTGTAAGACAACTACTTACTAAAATTGTTTTTTTTTTGTTTTGTGATATTAAACCGTTATACATTTTTATATTTTGTAAATAATAAAGTTTAAATTGGGCCAGTTTATAAAAAGCAAAACAATATAGTTAGCGCCATCTAGAGCAGTGTGTGTCTGTCTATATACTGTTCAGAACCAACTGTGGGAACGAAATCAATAATCTTGGGTCACAAAATATGACAGGTCGTTTTTTATTACATGAAACATTGATCATTTTTTATAATAAAGTTAGTATCATACAAAAACATTTAGACTTAAAAAATCCTGTCTAGACAACCTATATCAATAAAATTAAATACATAAAATTATCGTTTTCAATCTCATTTTATTCTAGGTAAACAAATTTCACACTTCTACCGTTCGTAAATGTTTGTACAGAAACACAGTTTTTAGAAATGTATAAACATAAACAAATTCGGTACCATATATCAGCTTAGCTAACATAAACGATAATTTCAATTTTTTTTTCGTTTTGTTATAATCCGACGGAACGTCTAAAAGTTAAGTTTCATAAGGGATTTATGTGAACTAAGCTATATGATACCATATCCTTTACAATTTACTAGATTTTACGATCAGCTTGTCATCAGAAATATTTGCGAAAGAGTCAACAACCTGTTCATAAGATGTTGCAAAACCACAGACAGTTACTTTTTGATGGTTCGTGTGTAGCCCAATATATATTTTGTCTTTTGTAATATTCTTTCCTTCAAAAGCTTTATAGTACTCATTGTCAAAAATTTGTTTGAGACCATTTTGTGCACTCCTCTGACCAAACTTCACTTCTATAATTATTCCTGTGCCATCCTTTCTTATTATTAACAGTAAGTCAAATCGATTTCTTTTATTTTCTTGACAAAATCCTTCGCACAATGTATCGAATTTGTTTACACAAAAAGCATAGAGAATACCCTTAAGTTCATCATGATTCTTTGGCTTGAAACTTCCAGAAAATAAGCTTGCAATGGAATCTGCGAACTTTTGAAATGATTCATTATTGTGACGATCTAAATCATTTATAGCCGTCCTATATTTGTTAATCATCTCTCTACTAATATTGTATTTGGTCATGTAGTATGATTTATCACAAAACTGCTTAATAATTTCGTCTGTGGCTTCACCGTTTGGTATAGCGTAAACACACCGGTCTTTATTCTTTTCAATTACGTTGAAATATCCACGATCCTTCATGTACTGAAGGAATAAATTGGCATGTTCGTTATTGACCTCACTAGGTTGTAACATCACTTCCATCAGTATCATAACGTGTTCAGGTGTCAACCTATCCAGAGGCTTCCCTACAGTAACTGTACCTTCGGTAATAATACAACTAAATTTGTCTCTAAGACCCTCAACTGCAAACAGTTTGTTCAAGGGTTGAATCCCGTGGCTACTAAAATAATATCTAGGTGCGTGCTTCTTTATATCTGGACTCTTATTAGCTTCATGTTTCGTGCGTCGCCGTGCAACTATCCAATCCTGGAGATATTTTAAAACAGAAAATGTGTTATATAACTGTAGATTTGTGACAAGCACTTTATAGCCATTATAATAAGATAAAATGTCGTTTCCATTAAAACCCTTGAATACAGGCATCTTTAGTAAATCTGCTACTTCATCCTTGGTAAATCCATAATATTCAGAAAAATCATGAAGTTCTAGGAATGAACAAATAGAAACATTGTTGGCGTACGGTGATATAGTTGTTGCCAATAAAACACAGGCGTTAATCAATGCACCTAATACCTTCTCATTACCTTTTAGAACGATACTCAACATTTCCCCGATATACCGAATGATCTTCTTTACGTACGCTAGTTCAATACTTTGTGATCCATGTAGCAACTTCATAAGAGGAGCGTCAAATTCTTCTATTAATATCAGCACTCTTTTATTGAATTGGATGTACAAATATTTTATTAACTTGTCTAAAGAATGTCGCAAATCATCTTCATCTAATTCCAAGGTAATTGGTTGACCTTCCTTATCCAAATCACGTTTCTTACCCTTAAGAAACAAATTAAACTCTAGCTTCATATCCTCGTCTAAACGACTTCTTTGGTCACCCAAATACCCGTGCCGTTCATATGTTTCACACAGACTTTCTTTGAGTGTCTCAATAAACCCGTTCCAATTATGAGGCGAAATATCCTTCAAGCTAAAGAAAATTACTGGATGCTGACCACAATGTTGGTAGAAGAATTGTCTGCTCTCGCATGTTCCATTTTCCAAATCGTCGTCCATGTGCTTTGTAGGACAGGTGCAGCTGTAAATTTGCAAGTGCTTGTTTCTAATAACGGTCTTGAATAGTTTGTAATTTTTTGGTGGAGTTTTGTTTTTATCTTCGACCCATTTTCCGGCTACATTCTTTTTCAAACAGGTAACGATATTTCCTTGTTCATCCACATCTGGTTCACAGAACACCTTCAAGGTATTCATCATTACCGATTTACCAAATCGACTAGGTGCTGTGATGAGAATTTTCTTTGCCCATGATTTTTCGTTTAGACTTCTTCGAAAAAATTTTTTTATAAATAGCGTTTTGTCAATAAACGCATTAGACGTAAGGAGAAGCTCCTCAAATTCTTCTGATTCTATAAGACAATCTTTCTGAAAATTTGAAAGAAACATTGCTAATAAAGAAATTAAGATCAACAAATTAACTTACATTGTCGTCAGAATTACTTTGCCCATTCCCTTCAAGTCCTTGGGCACCAGCTCCTAGAACCTCTACACCTCTGTTTTCGGTTGTTACATCCATCTGGTTATACAATAGGACACAATATATTAAGTTAAGGCCGGGATTAACAAAATTTATAAAGAAATTTAACAACATACTAAAATTTATACAAAACTTACATTTTCACTTATTCCGGACAGAGTTTCCAAGTCTGAAGAAATCGCCAATCTAGTTCTTTTACAAGGGGGCTGGGCCATTTATCTACAATAACAACAAGATTAACAATAAAAAATTATAATTAATCGTAATAATAATAATCAGTCAGGTGAACATGGTTTATAAATATAAGTAATTAAAATATGTAAAAAAAATAATCTGTAATGATAAGATCCTCAAACGGATAAATCAATGCTGAAAGAAAAAAAAATTAAGTAGCCCTTTATGATCAAGCTACAGAGTGATAAACAATGACTGAATCTGTTGGTATTAAAACAATCGAAAAATATCGACTTTTGTTTGCGGCCAAGTTGTAAAATCTGGACAAACCGTAAGTCACAATATTCGGGCGTGAATGTTCAATTAGGTTATCTCACATTGGGGATTTGAAAACACGATGAAAGGGAAAAAGGCTAGAAAGTCACAAACCCTGTCAAAATGTTGTCAGTGCAGTTAAATTTGACAACAGGAAATGTATTTATTCACAAAATCAATTGGTAATTAACTGTTTTCTAACTTTTAAAAAGTTTGAAAGTGACAATTACTCACTTTCACTCCCATTCCCTGGGTACGTTTCAATCGGTCAGTAATAATAAGAAAAAGACGTCGGTAATGAGACGTACCTAGCAGTTAGTAATGGTCATTCTTAAATTGTGCAGGCACGGGCAATATGTTTATTAAAAAACTAAACAATTGTAAATTTGATGTGAATTTGTTAAGTAATTTAATAAACGATAATATTATAATAGAGTTAGTTAGATTTTTACCTATTTTTTATTAAACTATTTATTACTTAGCAGAGGTACAAATTTCATTCAAAGTTGCAGTGCCGCCAACAGATTCAGTCATTGAAATATCAGTAACCTCCTTATTTCTTTTTGAATGATGGAGGCAAATATTTTTTAAATAAATAAAAAAAAATGACCAATACTAAAGAGAACAAAATTGTAGCAGAATATTATACACCATTAAAAACAAGACAACCATCTGAACTCCAGCAATTCAAAAATTGTTACAAATCTTTTACTCAAGATAAAAAACTAAATATACCAAAAAATATCAAAATGAGAAATCGTAATTTTGCCATTGAATACCTCAATTCTACCGTAAATAAAAAACTAACAAAGACAGATTTTTGCAAATCTAAAAGTATTTCCAGAAATTCCCTTAATATGGGACTAAATTCAGTTGGAATTAAGATTGCATGTAAAACGAGAACAAACGGGAACAAACCAGAGCAATCCGGAACAAAAGAGAACAAATGGGAACAAAAGAGAGAAAAAGCAAAACAAAAAATAAAAAAATATTCGATAATGTAGAACACAAAGCAGGTAGTCGTAAACATATAAGTTTAGATGAAGAAGCAGATGAATTAATTAGTAAATCTTTAGAAACTTTTCAGTCATAAATGGACAAACTAGTTTCATACATTCCCAACGATGAGAAAGAAAAATGGAAAAAAGATTTAAAACCTATTATTACTGAAATAGACAGATTAGAAGATGGAGCAAAAATAGTTGGTTTCAAACAAGAAGTTGTAGATAAATATATTGCAAGAAAAGCAGCTAATTTATTCCTTGAACAATTAATTATGACAGACTGTGAACTAGAATCCGCTAATAATAAAATAGATGAATTAGACAACTACAATAATTATGATCCTGAATTAAGAAACAAAACAGTAGTAATACCATCAAACATCGATGATGTAAAGAAAAGAACCCTGAAAATATTTGAAAGACATACTAAAAATATGAGAGCAATAAATGAAAAAACTCAAAAATTGTAAATTAAATGGAAAGTACTGTATTCAAGAATTTAAATATATTCAATGAAGAATATCCAAAATTCCGAAAAAAGTTTTCAAGTCTCATTCAACAAGTTAACAAATTAAAAATTATTATTTTTGTTCTTATGTTTATTATCGTAATTGTAATTATTGTTTTCTTAATTTATTACTTCAACACTAATAAAAAATAGCGATTTATTCAACAATGTCCATGAACGTACCTAATACGTGTCCATAAGCTAATGTATCTGTATGTAGAATTAGGTAAAAGGTATCTTTTATCATCTTTCCAACTTAGAGACTTTTTCTTTACTTCTTCAGCAGTAAATATATCATGTTTATGACTCCTGATCACTTTCTGTCTATGGAAGTATTCTTTTTGATTAAACAAGCAATTTTTGTAATCTTCAAAACTTATTTCTTTCTTCAATACTGCTTTTTTGATACGTTTTAATTTTTTCGAAACAGAATTTTCGGTTCTGTAACTGTACATTTTTGACCTTAAACCTATGCATTCCAATTCATCTTTGAATTTCCCTATTACTTTCTTATTTTTATCAGAATATAATGGCTATTATCCTTTGGATAATCAGATGTATCAAAATAGTCGGGATTGTTTTTGATAAATTCATAGAAATCGACATTTTTAATCTCATATATAAAGCTATCAGTGTCTCCATAAAGAAGTTTTACGTTTTCATTAAATTCTTTTTTAATTACATTGTAATGGAAGTTATACATTAACAATTTCGATCGATAAATCTAATACAGCTTGCCCAATATAAATTGGTTTATTAAACAATATTTTTGTTTTAAAATTGTGAACTGCTGCCAGGTGTTTGCTAAATATAGTTCTGTGTTTAAAATTAGGTTTGTTTATCGCTTTTTGTAATTTTTCTTCATCACAATATAATTTAATATTTTGTTGGTTTCTAACAGATTGCATAGACTTACCATATGGAGCATTAACCATTAATTTCCAGAAATCTTTTTCAAAATCATTTTTCGCCTTTTGTCTTTGTTCAGTATTAAATTTTACATATGGTGCTATGAAATTTGACTGAGTAAATTTTATACCTCTGTGAACCTTTGTTATTCTAATACCTAAATTTTTGTAAAGTTTTAATGTTTCGTAATGAATTATATAATTTTTCTTATCATAGAAATGACAAAGTAGTTTTTCTACTTTTCCGCCCGGAGGAATTCTATTTTCCGGGGCTAAAGGGAGATCATTGAATTTGTTATGAATAGCTAAGTCTACTGGAAATGCTAAATCGACTTCCAAAACATAACCCGTATCACTATCTGATACCAATATACCGTCGACATTTTTAATTTCATCACAAAAGTCTTTTTCTGGTAATTTCTGAGATAAAGCCCATCCATATAGATTACTAGCATCTATATAGATAATCTGAGTATTTTCATCTGCTTGCTTTTCATACCTGTTACTACACTGTGAAATACCTCCTCTAATTCCCCTTTCAAAAAACAAATACATTTCATAATCAGTTAATAATTCCAACTCCACTGAAGTATATTTGAGCATACAGTCCCAAGCTAACACCGGCGTTGTATAATACCAAACAGGATCGAGTCCCTAACTCTTTTCCAAACATAAGTCTCTAAAATTTTCAAATACATCAGTTAACAGCAAAACATCTAGTTTTAAGTATAAATCATGCCATTCACCCAAATTTTTGATTTTAAAATGTTTCCATACTTTTACTGCATGTTTGAATTCTTCTTGAGAAATTCCTTCTTTTGTGAGCGAAGAATAAAATTTATCTATTGATGGAAGTTTTGTTTCAGAAAATTTCTCAAAAGAATCCATGTATTCATAAGGATATATTCCTTTTCTAATTATCTTGCTTTTTCCTTTCCTAAATAACACATCTAATTCATTATTTGAAAAGTATTTAATTATTTCTCTCAACTGACTTGATTCCAGATTAGATGACAAATTGTCTAGGCTACTTGCTAAAAATCTAAATGAATCGATAAATCTCAATTCGATATATCCATTATCATCCATTCTTAAAATTTTACTTTATTAGGTATTAATTTCAATTGACTTTTATCTTCTCCTAGATTTTTTTATAAACAAATGACAATCGTAAGAACTTAAATTATGGAATAAACAATGGTTGTCTATATTTCAAATTGCATTTTCTACAAGCAGCTCCCCTATATTTTCCAGTGTAGTGATCATGATCTAATTTTTTACTTTTGGATTTTCTATAGAAAACACATTTTCACAAAGATAACAAATTTTTGTTTTTTCATATACTTCTAGTTCGATATCTTTTATGGGTTTATTTTCTTTTAATAACTTATATATTGTTCTGGTATGTTCAGTTATTCTTTTTATAAAACGTTTATCACTTTCCTCTCCTCTGTAAATTTCCAATGGGAAGCACTCTTAATGTATAATCCATAACCACAGGGAACATGAAATTGTGTTTTATGAGTATATGATGATTCAGGATTTGGTTCGCAGAATAGATTCAAAATCAGAATAAATGACATACGGATGTCTTAACATTCTTTGAATATTTTTAAATTTTAATACATTATCATCAGGCATGTTCGGAACACATGGTTCATTACTAAAGCACACATTTTAAAGCATCTTCAGTTCTAGCGGAGTAGTTTAAACATCTTCTACAGAAATATTTTTTGCTTCTATTTATTTCCAACTGATCGATCATTTAACAATCGACTCAAATTCTTGATCCAACAATAATGATTGTTGTCTTTATTTCCAAAGTATAGTAAGTCGATATTCATTTCATAAAATCGCTTCTTATTATGATACATACAAAGGATAAAATATTTGTTCTTCGTAACTAAACACGGTAACATTAATTTTATTATGTGATTCAAATTTAGGTATGTCCTGAAAATTTATTCCTTCAAAATTTAATTCGTTTATATATTCCGGCTTATTATAATGATTCAGTCTATCTACATGTTCTTTTGCTTGATGTAAACAGGATATTACGCTGTACATAAAGCATTTGTTATCGTTGTTTTTAACATTAACGCAAGCTTTTTTATCTTTAATCCACTTGGGTAATTCTACATATGAATTTCCGCTTAAAGGTGTATATTTGTTTATATTAATGCGCAAATGATTTATATTTTTCAGAGTCCATCCAGATCCTTTTTCTTGTAGTTCATCACATCTTGATATAAATAAATCCTTTTGTTCATCCCAGTATTCCTCTAAGGCGTCTTTTTCTCTTAGTATAACATTTGGTAACTGAAATTTATGTATCATTGTGAAGTCTTCATTTTCCAGCTTCATAAACTCACATTCCATCTCTAGATTGGTTTTAATATTTTTATGGAGATTTAAAGCATTTATAATTATTTTAATAACCTTTTCTTTTATCATATCCATGTATGTTTCCATATACATGTTTCCATATACATTGAGGTTAGGTCCAACATGTCGGACAGAGAAGACAGTAAAAATGTGCTCGCGTGTAAACGATATAAAAAACAGGGTTTAACAAACCCTGTAAAATGTGTTCAGTGTCCAAATACCTTCCATGATAGCTGTGCAAAATTATATATAAATATAAACAATATTGACAAGGACAATTACGTCTGCTGTGATGTTCCCTCGATACCACCGGCTATCATCAACTCGAACAAAGAACAGGATTATTTCTGGGACGCAGATGATTACCAGAGCACCAGTAAAAATAATGTGAGATTTTTAAATATTATTATCCGACAAAAGGACGAATTAATCGATGAACTGCGCGAAAAAATAACGTTGCTGTACGATCACATTGACCTGCTGAAACAAACAAAAAGCGAAAGCAACGAAAAAGTTATCATCCCGAACGGCAAAAGCGAACTACCTTTGCAGATAAGTAAGGATGTTAAAAAACCAAAACAGACATCAGCTGCTATTGAAAATCAACCATCCAAAGAGAAAAATAAAGAAAACACAACAGGACGCTCACGAATAGTGTCAGGAGACATGCCACAAGAAAAGCAAGCCCTGGAAGCGAAAGTTTTAATAAGTAATGCCCAATCAACTAATAATAAGCCGCAAAATCATAAGTACAACAGGGACGACAAAATTTCGTTCTCAGATGTAATTAGGCGATCCGCAAAATTGCCCAAACAAGTCGTCGGGGAAGATGCCCACAACACAAAGAGGCCACGAAATAAAAGTCAAAAGTGCATCATCGGACAAGCTAACCAAAGTAATATAAAGGTTGTCCCAAAAAAAGCGTTCCTCTACGTCAGTCGTCTGGACCCCTCAACGACAAGTGATGAACTGAAGACACTTGTTAAACAACATTTCCCTGAAGCAGAATGTGATCCAGTGGAATCGAAATTTCCTCAACATTACATATCGTTTAAGGTCACCATTAATTTAAGTAATTTTGAAAAAGCCATGTCGGAAGATTTATGGCCAGTTGGAGCGTATGTAACCAGGTTTTTTCACAAAAGGACTCAGGCGGCAGTAATAGCTTAGTCAAGGGACAAATACTCCTATGTAATACAAGATCCTTAAATCAAGATAAAGCAGACCAAATCTTTCTAGATATTATGGAAAAACAGGTTAAGTTTATATGCTTGACTGAAACCTGGAGCAACGGTAATACAAACCTGATAAATTTTCCTGATTTTAAGTTGGTAAGTCATTTTTCGAGAACTCAATACAAAGGAGGGGGTGTTGCAATTTGGGTTAAAAAATCGTTAAGTACAACAATTATAAATTTTAATAACTTATGTGTAGAAAAGGATATTGAAATATGTGGACTAAAATTTAATACAGCAAAATTTACTACCGTCATTATAACAGTTTATCGTTCACCAACTGGTAATTTTGATGTTTTTTATAAAAACTTAAACATTGCTTTAGATACAATATACAAAAACGAACTCAGAATATTTGTATGTGGAGATTTTAATGTCAATCTTTTAAATGGGACGCGAGAAACCAAAAGTCTTATTTCTCTAATGGAGTCATACAACTTAAAACAAATGGTTAGTAATCCTACAAGAGAATGTGGAGAGTGTTTGAGCTTAATCGATCATTTCTATAGTACTGACACAATAAATGCAAACGTAACGATAGAAGATAACATAATATCTGATCACAAATATGTCTATTTCTCCTTTGATAGTGAAAATAACTCATCGAATTTTTTTACATATTCCAGGGATTATAAAAATCATAATAAACTGCAGCAGTTTTGTTTGGATTTGATGAATGAGGACTGGATCCATATATATAATACAGAAACAAACGTTAATGAGAACTTTGAGACTTTTCATCAAACTTTTATTTTCTATCTTGAAAAGAATTTTCCAATTAAAAAAACACTAGTTAAGAAAAATAAACAATGGGTAAATAATGCTATAAAGAAATTAAGTGCAGAATTAAAAAATATGTTCTTTTTACAAAAAACAAATGCAGATTTAAAACAAATTTACAACGTAATGAAATCTAAACACCAAAAATTAATATGCGATACTAAAAAAACTAATTTTCAAAATAAAGTACTTAATTCGTCGAATCCAAGCAAAACTGTTTGGCAAGAGATTAATAATAAATCCAAAAAAACCGACAATATTACAATAATAGAGAATGGTGTTGCTATATCATCTGCTGTTAATGTAGCAAACATTTTCAATAAATTCTTTAAAGACGTAGTTACGGAAACGCGTAATGCTATTCCGGCTGTCGCTAGGACGACACCTCAGAAACAAATTCAGAATAGTATGAGTGTACTACCATTCACAGAGCTTGAAGTAACCAGCTTCTTTAAAAGACTTAAAAGCACAGATTCATGTGGACCAGATGGTGTTCCTGCATCTTTATTAAAAAAAGTAGGACATTTAATAATAACTCCAATAACTTTCATTTTAAACCGTTCTATAGAGCAGGGTGTATTCCCCGACTTATTAAAGCTATCAAGGGTCACTCCTGTCTTTAAAAAGGGCGACGAGAAATCTGTAGAAAATTACAGACCAATTACTATCAGTTCCTCTTTTTCAAAGGTATTTGAATATGCCATGCTTGATAGACTAAACAACTATCTATCTAAAATAATATTATAAGAAAAAGTCAGCATGGATTTAGGGCGCGTTGCTCCACAATGTCAGCGATGCATGATTTTTTAGATAATGCAGTGCAACTAGTTAATAAGGACGAGTGCCCCGTTGGGATCTTTTGTGATCTAAGCAGGGCATTCGACTGTGTTGATCATACTATTCTTATTGAAAAACTAAGAGAATACGGTATTCGTGGTATTGTAGAGCAATGGTTTAAGTCGTACCTAGAAAATGGAAGACAATTTGTCCAAGTCCCGGATTGGAGCTCTGGGTCCTGCGACCACGCCCATTCTGGTCTACTGGAGATACCTTTTGGGGTACCTCAAGGCTCTATTCTTGGGCCTATACTGTTCATTCTCTATATAAATGATTTGAGTGACCATTTCACTAGAGAGAATATTGTAATGTACGCCGATGATACAAGCCTGCTAATATCGGATAAAAATAAACTACGTCTTCAAGAAAAATGCAGTGTAACAGTAAAAACGCTTTACAATTGGTTTAATGAAAATAAATTACTTTTTAACACAAAAAAAACGAACGTAATAAGATTTCACAAAAGGCAGCAACACCCTGAGCCGATTACGATAAACTTTAATAATAACAACATTACAGAAGTGAGCCATGTAAAATTTCTCGGTGTGCATCTGCAAGAAAATTTCCTGTGGAATGAACACTGTTCTAATTTGACAGTAAAACTTAATAGAATATCATATCAAGTACGATATTTAAATAAAATTTTGACAGTTGACCAACTGAAATCCTTCTACTATGCTGAAGTACATTCCCGTTTGGCATATGGTGTGGGTTTTTGGGGAAATTCGAATGCAAGTAACGATGTTTTTAAATGTCAAAAACGTATTTTGAGATGCATGGCTGGAAAACCTTCCACATATTCCTGAAGGGAACTTTTTCGAAGTTTTAAAATCTTACCACTCTCGTGTATGTACATTTTAGATGTTCTTCTCTACACACACAAAAACCAACAAGTTTACAATAAAAATATAAGTATTCATGGACATAACACTAGACAACTAAACGATTTTCACTTACCCTTAGCAACATGCGATATTTTTAAAAAGTCACCTTTTTACAGTGGCCAAATGCTCTTTAATTTCCTCCCTGTGTCAGTCAAGCAAATAAGCAATAGAAATCTGTTCAAAAAACAGTTATTAAATATATTGTACGAAAATTACTTTTACAATGTTCGCGAGTTCAGCAACTATTTAATTGTCAAGTGATGTTAACTTTATTTTATTTTATATGTTTGTGTTCTGACTTTGTCCTATACATTTATTGTTAATGTCTTTGGGATCAAATAAATTATCTATCTATCTATCTATCTATCTATATCTATACCTTCTTCTAGATTATTATGTTGATATGTTAATAATCTTCCCTTAAAAGCAACCTGAACTAAAATGAAATCTGGCTCTGGATTATGTCTTGCTTGATGCAACTGCATTCGACTTTCCTTAATATACTTTCCACATTCATCACATTTGATCTTTCTTACTCTTTCTTTTTTTGGTTTAGAAAATATGGCATCATCAAACGGAAATATTTCCAAGCTCTTCTTGTTTTCTCTTTTTATTTTTAATTGCTCTTCAGCATTAATAATCTCGTTTATCAATTCTGCCTTATTGTATCTTTTAATGTATCTTATACCTAAGGATTTTGCCATATTACGTAATTCGAGCAAACGACGACTATTCAAATCATGTTTTAATTTATGCAAATGTATTCGAGTTTCCTCGATATATGTTTCACACATATCACATTTTATCTTCTTTACTCTATTTTTTTTTTGGTTTAGCAAATATATCGTCATCAAACTGAAATGTTTTTAGGTTCTTTTTGTTTTCTTTCTCTTTATGGAGGTGCATTCGGGTGCTTTTGATATATTTTCCACATATGTCACATTTGATTTTACTAACTCTCTTTTTCCTTGGTTCAGCAAATAAATCATCATCAAATGAAAATATTTCTGAATTCGCTTCGCTCATGAGGACTCTGTCCGAAGCTTTGATAATAGCTTTTATTAAGTCTGCTTTAGTATATTTTCTAATATATTTGATGTCTAATGATTTTGCAATATTAAACAGTTCAACAGATAAACGAAGATTACTTAAGTTCCTTCGTTCCATTTATTATAGGAAAAAATCTAACAAACAATTTTTAGTAAATAAATAAATTCAATCCATTTTTATGCAAACTTGTTTTTATATGCCTTCTAAAATTAGTTCTAGTGTAATATCTACCACAATCACATAATAAACGAGTAGAATTAACTGCTTTTTTACATTGTTTACATGTTTCTTCATATTTATTTCTATAGTTATAAAAATCATCTGGACATTTTAATTCCAAACAAATGGAGCAAAGACTTGTCATTTATTAGAAAATTTATTCATCAAAGACTTGAAGATTAGGAAAACGAATTTTAAGAAAATCTAGTTTTGCCAAGGTTAATACGTTATTTTCATACATTTTAAATTGATTATGCATATTTTTAAATACTAATCGTTCAAAGTCATTATTTGGTTTGCTTCTCATATCGTTCAATATTTTTTGAAACATTTGCCATGCTTGTTGGTCATCGTTATGTAAGTCATTCATTTAATTTATTACATTTTTTTCATAAGAAATTATCTATAAACAGTGCATACTAAAACACACTGTCCCTTTTTAGGTAAAATTGTGATAAGTCTCGAGATTCAAAAAAATATGTATGGTATAGGGAGGTGGTGATCAATTTAATGTTTATTTAATTAATTGTCAAAAAAAATAAATACTTGTAATAAAAGGGATCTAGTACAATATGCGAGGCAATATGGGACCTACGTATTATAAAAAGTCTACATAAAATAAATGAAAAGCTAGATATCAACGTAGATTCAAGAGAAAAGAGCAATTATTTTAGAATAATAATATAAATAAAGCTATTAAAAGTAATTATATGATGAAGACAAATAACGTATGGAAAGAATTTTATCATCCAAGAAAAATTGAAGCGAAAAATTGACATCAGAGGGTTTTCCCACAATACGAAAGCATGGCAAATGAATTGGAGCAATTGAAAAACGATAACCTGAAACTGAGACAGCTAGTTAGTATAAATTAAGGTTCTCGATGATTATAATAAGGTAGCGCCAACTCATTCCCCATTTTTGAAATCCCGTGAGTGCGACAGAGATAGAAGTATTGAATGTTTCTATAAATTTTTGCAAAATTACATCACCACTAACATTTGAAACAGCTTGACAGTTATGTCACGCAGAGGTTATGGGTTAAGCTGTTGTGACAAAAAATAAAAAAATTCACTGCAGGGTGCAACATTTCCCAATTGCGGTATAATATAACTAATAAAGCATAGTTTTTTGCAAGAAATTTATTCAGGTATACAATTCATCTTGTTTAACAATAGTGGAAAACCTGCGTACGCAAGTACCTAAATCACTGTCCGAAGTAAAACCAAAACTCAATGTAAACTAAATGCTTAGGTACCCAAATAACACCCCAATAAACAAGAAATAATTATGAAACTGAATATGAACAGCAACGAAACTACAAACTACGCAACAAAATGTAAGTAACTATCAAAACTGAACCAAAACCAAAGATCACAAATTCGTAATAAAAACGACAAACGATTAATATAGGTACACAACAGGAACACGAAATGTAACAAAAGTGAACCGAAAACTGGAGGTCTCTGTGGATTACTGAAAAAGAGCACCCAAAAATCTGTTGAAACGTTTGTTGGAGGTGTGCGTATGCATTCGTTTGCATACGCAGTGCTTAAATTCTATTTACCAATGTGGTCATAAATAAAATAGGTGAAGTTAATACAATTTAATTTAACTGGTACATTTTGTAGGCAGTCACAAATGAGGCAACTCAAGTCGCAAAAATTAATTTTTAAAAGATGCAAATTTTTCCGCCATTGCCCCATCTCTACTTGAGATTAACTCAAAATTAAGTGAGATGGAGATATACGTCGCAACCGTTGGCGGTACCTTAGAATGATCCAGAGCCTTAGTATAAATGGGATCGTTGACCCAATAATAAAAAATAAATTAAATTATTGACATAGATAATACTGTTACTTGAAAGTTTATGATCAAGACGTATTTTTCATATTAGACAATGATAATCAACCTTTGTTTAAAGGTAAAGATTTAGCAGAAATATTGGGTTATGAAAAATCAACAAATGCTATTATAAGTAAAGACGTAGGTGTTGATTTTAACAGAAAATTGATAGTCGTATTTTTTGGAAATATGCTGTTTTTGCAGAAAAAGAAAAATATTAATCACAAACAATTTGCTTCAATTCATGGGATTTATTGAAGAAATAACGCGATTTTAAGAACTTTTTAAAGGACAAGGAAATCTCATACGAAGAAATAGATTATAAACATGCTAAAGCAAATTTGTATAAATATATACAAAATGATTAAAAATTTTAAAGAATTAATAATGATGTTGAGGCAAACAATAAGGCAAAAAAAAGTTAGGAAATATTATTTTAAATTAGAAGAATTGCTAGATAAATAGGAAACTAACGTTGACATAATTATAAAATTAATGCTAATCCATTAAACCTGTTTGACTTTATAAATAAAAATAACTACTCCTATAAAATTAATTTGAGTACGTGGTTGGTTAACCGATATATGGTTTACGTTATTTAAAAGAAAAATATAATAATAACAAATGATCTTTTATGCTTTATACAATATGGAATTTCTACAAGATCATCTTTATACAAGATTTAAAGAAAATTTTAGAAAACTATAAAATAGAATACCAAATAATAAATTATGATAAGATTAAAAATGAATTATCATATTATAAAAAATTGATAACAAAATACTCCTATATTATAAATGTTTCGCCAAATAATTTAAATAAAACAATATGGATTTTATTGAGTGTTCGTAATATTAAATCCCTAATAATAACATTAAATACAAAAACGGATCAAGAAATTAAAGAATATTATATTACTTTATTTATTTTTATATTTTATTCATATTTGGAATACACTAAAAAGTTTTATTTGAATATAGGAGAATCACTCGAAAAGATAGTCAGATAAAGCAAACTGAAACGATAATTGAAATTAAGAGAGATGGTTAAAAATATTATCAAGTTAACCAAAGATCACATTAATAGTATAATAGTTTTATAGCAAAGATTCGGTAATAAACAATATAACAACATTGTGGTAAAGACATGTTTTCATTATAATTTAATCGATGATCATAATATAAACAGATAACTAACTCATCTTTGATAACCTAAGCACAACAAGTTGTCCTTAAAAAAATCCAACTTTTAGATTACTTCAATATTTTTTTTTGGAATGCAACTAACTAACATTGAGTGAAATTGTGTTGTTGATAGAATAAGTAGGTACAACTTACAGTACGAGTCAGCTTTAAGCAGATATTTTCTCTGCGATACTTAAAAACCTTACGAAAACACAAATTCAGAAAAGCAATTTTGCCTACCGTACAAACAACACGTGTTACAACTTCCCAGTGATAACAGTATAATAAATGTAATTATTCTAGTTATTAAGTACTACCATGTTTTGGACGCGAAAACAATGTTTTTCTTTTATGACATTGAAAAACGATTACAATACCTATAAAAACCACGTTCGTGGGTCAGGATTCAGTTATTTGATTTACTTCAATTTTAGACACAATCGTTGAAAATGAACATAATGTCAGACGAATTGCATTTTACTTATAACATTTAATAAATAATATTGACTTACCTATTAACAACGATTAAACACCTATGATCCACCGTAGAATAACCTGTAATGCACTGAAAATTGTTAGTGTTAACGGTCAACGCAACAGACAAGTAAAAAGGCAAACTGAATTATCGACCGAAACAGCGCCGCGCGCGCTCCTGGTCTAGATGGCCCCATCTACAGTAACTATATGCATACAGTAACGCAACGTCCGCCATATTTGGAGTAAAAGTTCTGGCGGGAACATTCAAATTTCTAAATGCTAATTTTACTCAGATTGGAATCCGGAATCGAACAAGTTGACACTATAAAAATACGCTCTACTGTGTTTTATGCAGTGTGATCCATTTGTATCGAATAACTTGGATATACAGGCTGTCCCAACATCGGGATACAGCCTTCTACTTTGAAATTTTTAATGGAAACCCCAATTTTTTTTAGCATATCTGAACTCTACGTATAATTTTGCGTATTTTTTATGTAGCACACACTATGTCGATTTTCAGTTTTTTTTAAGGCGTGATCTATTTGAAATAAATAAATTCTTTAAAAATTCAGGGATTTTTTAACCTCTAATTTATTGTCCAAGGTCAATAGTGAAAACTCATTATTGACCAAAGTAGAGAAAAACAACTTCACAACCTCTTAACAAACTAAATAATGGTACCTTTTATGACTAGTAGTGGAAAAAAATTATTAAAATTTATATATTATATTTTTCAATTAACAAAACATACAATATACACTTGTATTTAATTGTGACCGCAATTATACATATTTTTTTTACAATATACCAAAAACTATTTTAAATTAATCCTCATTGCCATGCTCCGACTATCTTTTCCAGTTGATGTAGTGGGATCTATTCTAGATTTGAGATGAAAATATATGCGTGATCTTACATACAATTTTACAATTTTCTTTAATATTTCATGACAATTTGGAATAGTCGGCGCAGTGTGCATATTATATACATGAGATAAAAAGTTATCTATCTAATGTTAGCCTATTGCTTATTATTTGATTTTCAAATATTCTATATTCTGTCTCAACCTTACAAATATAGTGGAATAAATCTAAAGTAGCGAAAACTAGCGCATTCTCCTTAAATTCTTTTAATTTTGTAAACAAATTTAAACTATTTATTTCCTTGGGATCCGTTTGTACTGTTTTGTAGCAATAGTTTTGTAGTGAGTAAAATTTTTCTTAATTTTTAATATAATTGAACCCAAAAGATAATAGATTGATGACTGGATATCAGATTTAGTTTCAGCTACAAAATTATTATTTTCATTTATAATTTTATCCATTTCATACATTATTTCGTCTTCAATCTGCTCATGAGGTTTACTTAAAAGATTATTTAAATCATTACAGTAACTTATTAAGTCATTGGATTCACTATCACTATAACTAGTTTTCTTCAATGATGATTGAAACTGTGATAAGCATACTAGTCTCAGTGACACTTTAAATAGTCGAGCATCTGGAATTGGTTGTCGCTTTCTAATCATCGAAAAAGAATTTTCAATCGGATCCTGGACTAATCTGCCGATCATGACATATTTGTAATTATATTCTTCCAAATAAGTTTTCTGAAAATCTAAAGCTGTTTGTGTGGCCATAATTACACCTGTTTGATATGGTTTCCAAGTGCCATTCACTGTAATGCAGTAAAACAATTCTTGTATAGATATTAAAAAATTTATCGCTTCCGTGTGTTTTTCTTCATTAGTCGGATCGAATGCGAAGGCGTGATACCTTCCCGTCATGAATTTGAACCATTTTTCCATTTGAGTTAAGAACCAGGCTGTTGTCTGATGTTCTGGATTTAACTTATTTCTGATTATATAATAGGATATAGCTGCTGCTACATCATGGCTTATTAATGCCACACTTAAACTAACGTTCATCTTATCAAAATGAGAGGGGTTAAGAACACTTTCTTTTAATCGTGGGCATAACTTTATTACATCACCCTTTTCAATCTCAAATATATGTTTGATTGGTTCAATACTCACAAGGTTGGAAGGTAAACCGTATCTTTCTACAATTGCATCATGTAAAATGAATTTATGACCTTTTGTGAGGGCACCAGCTATATTCTTAAATACATGTACTGAATCCGGTGTAAAAAATAATTTATCATTAGGTAAACACGGATGTTGGATGAAGTTCCTGATTTCAGTGAGTTTTCCAGCAGCCAAACCTAATTTCTTCCACAAACACCGATTTTGAGGACCCATGTCTGAAGTTACTGCTCTAATTGTAATATTTATTTCATGGCATTTTTGGATAATTGTAATTATAATACTATATAATTCATCAGCACTGATTGAGTTTCCAGAGAATTCATAATGAGCCTATAATTTGTTTCCATCTTGATGATACTCCTGCTAACATAAAGACTAATCCATGTGTGGCCAGCTGATTCGATAAATCCTTGCTATCAGATGTGCCAATTGTAGGTCTGCCAACTACCATTGATAAAGAATTATCATACTGTGATGGCCATTTCGTCGAATATTAATACTGCGTGTCTTTCTTCAGGTTTAAGATTTTCCATCTGCAAAAAATGTTGAAAATTGTGAATATGATTTACATTTAGTCTTTGCTTAAAGAAATTGAAATAGTTAAACTACTGACTAGCCACTAAGAATTTATATGACCAATGAACAAGAAATAAACAGATTAACTATAACAACTTGCCAACACCAAGAAAATACTAACTCTTAGCTTTAAAATTTGTAATACATCATCCAGGATACCTGGTTTGAATTTCAAATTCCTCAAACGATGTTGAAGCGTCCTGATGCTTGGATAAGGCAACTTCTGATTTAGAAGTTCCTTGTACCCTTCAGTTCCACAAGCCATATATAACTTCAACCCCCTAGTTATTGTGTCATCTGACCACATTGTTCCTCTACGTTTGTCCGTTTCTAAAAACTCTAGTTGATCCAAATTGAAAATTTTTTCAAGGTTAGTAGGTTCCCTCTGTTTTAACTTTTTTTCATAATAGCGGCATTTTCGGGATAATGATTTCACGATTTTTCTCAAAGAAGCCACCAGATCTTCGGTATTTTCCAACGACGTCGACGTTAATAGCTCATTATCTAATTCGTCATCATCATTCAAACAATTCAAAAGGGACTCTTCATGGCTCGCATCATTGTTAGAATATTCAGTATTTTCGTAAGACACATCAACGGAGACAAGTCATTTTTTAATAATTAGTAGTTTTTATAATGTAAGATTACCATTTGAAGAATCTTTTAAAGTTGAACTTTCTGCCGCAGCCCCCTCATTCTCGTTTGTCCTTACTAGTTTCGCACACATGACAACTTTCTCGCATTTTCTCTTGATCCCGGAACTTGTGCTATGTAACACATCAGGGACAGCAAAGAAATTGCTTCAGCAATTTCTTGCCATCTAACCTTGCACTTTCAAATTGTTCCTCCGAAAAGTGCACCTATTATCATATCCATAATTATCTTAAATGCTTCCAACTCCAACTCTAATATACATACCTCACAAATTCGGGCTTCATTATGTAAATTTGGACGAGCAATTAAATCAAGCCAAATTTGTTTCCTTTCCGCATTGGTAGGAATCTTAAATAGTCTATAACCTTTTGCGACATTGTTTTTACACGAATTAACACAGCAATTATGCGGCATTTTCACTTTTATCACAATTTAATCAAATCAACAACACTGGTCGAAACTCTTACGACGAAGAGCACAAAAAAACAGGAACAGGCTCACGAAAATTTTACACGCGGCTACGCCAAACAAAACGCAAAACACGTGTTGCCTCCCGTGAAAAAGTCGTAACTAAAAAGTGAGGTTAATTCAAAATTGTCATTTTTGGGGAGAAAACTAGGGAAAAATAAAAAGTAACTAGTTAGGTCGCCATATTTGGAGTAAAAATCATTCTCTCTCTCTCTGACTCATTGGAACATAACCTTGCGATACTGTATTCTTTTAGTTACTGTAGTACATTCGTTTTCGAATGAAAGATCTTATAGTGTCTGTCCTAATTTTCTTATTTATTAAAAAATGAAATTCGTTTCGCATGCTACGCACTAGTGTACATAACAATTATTGTATCTGTGACACTTCTTAGGCCTGGCCTGTTCAAAAAAGTAGATTTTTGAATGATCGTCTAGGATTTTTGTTATTTGGACTCTACGTTGTGTTTTGTATTTATTTGTTCGTTGTTTAAGCACTGTGTATCAAGGAAGAGTAAAACAGCTGAAATTGAATAAAGACATTTATTCAAAATTATTACAAGTGTGCATATGGTTAGCCTAAGATTAGGCAACCCGTTATACAATTCAAACCTTATTGGTAGTTATACAACACAGAATACGTTGCATCCCTTGAAGGGTTACAACACCTATTCCGGTGCCAAAACCACTGCAGGCCAAAAAGGGTTAAACCCTGAGTTAATTGCAGAGCTGATTAAACACCTCCGACTCAGAAAATTAATAGATAAGAGTGCGTAGAAGCCTCCCCAAAGAACCAACTACCGCGTACTCTCTTTCCCTAATATGTCCCATTTTCGGGAGTCTTTTTGTTTGTTAATAATTAGCTAGGCAGTCTTTTTATCGCCATGTTTTAAGTGTGCCATAGTACTACACCCGGGCTGGCTCGGTTTTTTCCCGTGGTGGGGTAGTGGTCCCCGGCTTGGCCAGGAGGATAGTAAAGAGTTTGCAATTAAAGTGCAAGTAATGAGTCAGATGAGTGTAATCAACTATTAGTTAATTACAGCAAACGGCCATTAGTAGTTAGACACGTACAAATGATACGCGAAGCTAACTTAATCGGTAAATAATAAAATAATAAGTAAATGAAAGAGTTAACAAAATAACAATTAAATGAGTTGGTCATAACCGTCAGGGACTCCCCTGTGATTATAAGTTGTTAAATACACATATAAAGTGATTAAATTAGTCTTTACCCCTTTGATACCGACCTGTGGGAATCTGGTCACCTTCAGGAGATGATGGACTCTCACGGACAGCGGAAAGGTGGTCCTCTGGCTCCCCTGACATCGTGGACAACTGTTTTGAGAGAAAGATTAATTAAACGAGAGTTAACTCGTGAGACAATTTACGCCAATTTGCGATCAAACCCGTCGGAGACTGGGAATCTGCAAATAGGTGTAGAATTGCTAGTTCAAAAATTCGCCTTAGGTGCGATCGACCCGTCGAAAACTGGGAAATCTGCACTTCAGGTGAATTTACAGTTCGAGCCCTCGGTGCGATCAAACCCGTCGGAGACTGGGAATCTGAACTCTGGACACGACCGTGTAATGAGTTCAAAGTTTTTGCTAGTAGACAGTCTTTTGGAAAGCGATCCACCCGTCGAAGACTAGGAATCTGCGATTTCCAAAAAAATAAGCCAACTAGCTTGGAGAATGACAAAGCACTCTCTGAACAAGTCCGTGTAATGAGTTCAAAGTTTTGCTAGTAGACAGTCTTTTGGAAAGCGATCCACCCGTCGAAGACTAGGAATCTGCGATTTCCAAAAAAATAAGCCGACTAGCTTGGAGAATGGCAAAGCACTCTCCGGACAAGTTCGTGTAATGAGTTCAAAGTTTTGCTAGTAGACAGTCTTTTGGAAAGCGATCCACCCGTCGAAGACTAGGAATCTGCGATTTCCAAAAAAATAAGCCGACTAGCTTGGAGAATGGCAAAGCACTCTCCGGACAAGTTCGTGTAATGAGTTCAAAGTTTTGCTAGTAGACAGTCTTTTGGAAAGCGATCCACCCGTCGAAGACTAGGAATCTGCGATTTCCAAAAAAATAAGCCGACTAGCTTGGAGAATGGCAAAGCACTCTCCGGACAAGTTCGTGTAATGAGTTCAAAGTTTTGCTAGTAGACAGTCTTTTGGAAAGCGATCCACCCGTCGAAGACTAGGAATCTGCGATTTCCAAAAAAATAAGCCGACTAGCTTGGAGAATGGCAAAGCACTCTCTGAACAAGTCCGTGTAATGAGTTCAAAGTATTGCTAGTAGACAGTCTTTTGGAAAGCGATCCACCCGTCGAAGACTAGGAATCTGCGATTTCCAAAAAAATAAGCCGACTAGCTTGGAGAATGGCAAAGCACTCTCCGGACAAGTTCGTGTAATGAGTTCAAAGTTTTGCTAGTAGACAGTCTTTTGGAAAGCGATCCACCCGTCGAAGACTAGGAATCTGCGATTTCCAAAAAAATAAGCCGACTAGCTTGGAGAATGGCAAAGCACTCTCTGAACAAGTCCGTGTAATGAGTTCAAAGTTTTGCTAGTAGACAGTCTTTTGGAAAGCGATCCACCCGTCGAAGACTAGGAATCTGCGATTTCCAAAAAAATAAGCCGACTAGCTTGGAGAATGGCAAAGCACTCTCTGAACAAGTCCGTGTAATGAGTTCAAAGTATTGCTAGTAGACAGTCTTTTGGAAAGCGATCCACCCGTCGAAGACTAGGAATCTGCGATTTCCAAAAAAATAAGCCGACTAGCTTGGAGAATGGCAAAGCACTCTCTGAAGATGGCTTCTCTCGGGGTTCCTTTTATATCCAAATTTTTAGTGACGTCGGAGGTGGCTACGTGACTTTCCTCAGGGGGTTGCTTGTGTGTTCCCACAGTCTGGGAATTTTAATTAATTTTTAGCGATTTCGAACCAAAGAAGGGTTTGCTCTTATGGCTTTCTTTTCACTCTAAGTTTGATGATTTTCGACCCAAAAGAGTGTGCCGAGAAATCTCCCCTATGCGTAACTAACCCTTTAATGGCTGACCCGGTGACCCTTTTTCCGTCGAACGGCGATTCGTTCTGCCTTTTAAAATCTTCGATTTTCGACTCCAATATTCCTAATTTAACTAAAATATAAACAATTAATTGGTTCCTGTAATATGTGGATGAATAACAATGTTAATTATTCTGTTTTCATGAAGTTTATCTTGATAGATAACTCGCTACGGGGTTGAATGGCTGAAAAAGGAGCTGTGAAAGTGAAAACAACAAATTATAATACTCGGGCCCGAGATAAATAAACAATTTACGATTATAAATAGATAGACAATAATACTGAACATCGTCCACTCGATGTTCACCTGTTAAAACGATAATTAGTATAGTTATTGTTCACTAAAATGCTGAAAAATTAGGAGGCTAAATAAATAGCAGTTATACACATTAAATTTGACTAAAACAATTACCAAATAAAAGTGCAAAAGATGTAGCACAACCCTATCTCATTTGTATGTGCTATTACCAACCCTTTCCTGTAATAAAACATTGAAATAATGTCGCCGTATTGTTGGTTGCATATACTAAAAGGCCAGCCAGACCTGGATGGTCTCATATCCAAATTAAATTTATTTTTTAAAGGTAAACACGCACGTAATACGCTGAATACGCTCGATCGTGCAGCGCTTAAATTTGATAACGAATAACGCATTTTGACTTCTGAGCGTTTTTATTAGAGAGTTTTTATTATACTCTAACAGAAAACGGTCGATGGTCGAGCGTTGGTATCCTTCAAAAATACGCTGATACATCGGCCTACTCGTTAAAAAAAAACGGGTTTACTGTAAAAGCAATTTTTTTTCCGTTATAGAAATTGTTCTTATTCTGATTAACAATCAATACTTTTAAATTTTTAGCTGATTTTTTTGGTTTGCATATCTTAATGGAATTCTAGACACAATATTATCACAAGTTCATTCACATCCTAATTGTTAGGATTTTACATTGGCTAAAAAAATATTATTACACCTAAGTAACGATGCCAACGTAAAATTCGTTTTTTTATAGTTTGTTTTTGTAAGACAACTACTTACTAAAATTGTTTTTTTTTTGTTTTGTGATATTAAACCGTTATACATTTTTATATTTTGTAAATAATAAAGTTTAAATTGGGCCAGTTTATAAAAAGCAAAACAATATAGTTAGCGCCATCTAGAGCAGTGTGTGTCTGTCTATATACTGTTCAGAACCAACTGTGGGAACGAAATCAATAATCTTGGGTCACAAAATATGACAGGTCGTTTTTTATTACATGAAACATTGATCATTTTTTATAATAAAGTTAGTATCATACAAAAACATTTAGACTTAAAAAATCCTGTCTAGACAACCTATATCAATAAAATTAAATACATAAAATTATCGTTTTCAATCTCATTTTATTCTAGGTAAACAAATTTCACACTTCTACCGTTCGTAAATGTTTGTACAGAAACACAGTTTTTAGAAATGTATAAACATTAACAAATTCGGTACCATATATCAGCTTAGCTAACATAAACGATAATTTCAATTTTTTTTTCGTTTTGTTATAATCCGACGGAACGTCTAAAAGTTAAGTTTCATAAGGGATTTATGTGAACTAAGCTATATGATACCATATCCTTTACAATTTACTAGATTTTACGATCAGCTTGTCATCAGAAATATTTGCGAAAGAGTCAACAACCTGTTCATAAGATGTTGCAAAACCACAGACAGTTACTTTTTGATGGTTCGTGTGTAGCCCAATATATATTTTGTCTTTTGTAATATTCTTTCCTTCAAAAGCTTTATAGTACTCATTGTCAAAAATTTGTTTGAGACCATTTTGTGCACTCCTCTGACCAAACTTCACTTCTATAATTATTCCTGTGCCATCCTTTCTTATTATTAACAGTAAGTCAAATCGATTTCTTTTATTTTCTTGACAAAATCCTTCGCACAATGTATCGAATTTGTTTACACAAAAAGCATAGAGAATACCCTTAAGTTCATCATGATTCTTTGGCTTGAAACTTCCAGAAAATAAGCTTGCAATGGAATCTGCGAACTTTTGAAATGATTCATTATTGTGACGATCTAAATCATTTATAGCCGTCCTATATTTGTTAATCATCTCTCTACTAATATTGTATTTGGTCATGTAGTATGATTTATCACAAAACTGCTTAATAATTTCGTCTGTGGCTTCACCGTTTGGTATAGCGTAAACACACCGGTCTTTATTCTTTTCAATTACGTTGAAATATCCACGATCCTTCATGTACTGAAGGAATAAATTGGCATGTTCGTTATTGACCTCACTAGGTTGTAACATCACTTCCATCAGTATCATAACGTGTTCAGGTGTCAACCTATCCAGAGGCTTCCCTACAGTAACTGTACCTTCGGTAATAATACAACTAAATTTGTCTCTAAGACCCTCAACTGCAAACAGTTTGTTCAAGGGTTGAATCCCGTGGCTACTAAAATAATATCTAGGTGCGTGCTTCTTTATATCTGGACTCTTATTAGCTTCATGTTTCGTGCGTCGCCGTGCAACTATCCAATCCTGGAGATATTTTAAAACAGAAAATGTGTTATATAACTGTAGATTTGTGACAAGCACTTTATAGCCATTATAATAAGATAAAATGTCGTTTCCATTAAAACCCTTGAATACAGGCATCTTTAGTAAATCTGCTACTTCATCCTTGGTAAATCCATAATATTCAGAAAAATCATGAAGTTCTAGGAATGAACAAATAGAAACATTGTTGGCGTACGGTGATATAGTTGTTGCCAATAAAACACAGGCGTTAATCAATGCACCTAATACCTTCTCATTACCTTTTAGAACGATACTCAACATTTCCCCGATATACCGAATGATCTTCTTTACGTACGCTAGTTCAATACTTTGTGATCCATGTAGCAACTTCATAAGAGGAGCGTCAAATTCTTCTATTAATATCAGCACTCTTTTATTGAATTGGATGTACAAATATTTTATTAACTTGTCTAAAGAATGTCGCAAATCATCTTCATCTAATTTCAAGGTAATTGGTTGACCTTCCTTATCCAATACACGTTTCTTACCCTTAAGAAACAAATTAAACTCTAGCTTCATATCCTCGTCTAAACGACTTCTTTGGTCACCCAAATACCCGTGCCGTTCATATGTTTCACACAGACTTTCTTTGAGTGTCTCAATAAACCCGTTCCAATTATGAGGCGAAATATCCTTCAAGCTAAAGAAAATTACTGGATGCTGACCACAATGTTGGTAGAAGAATTGTCTGCTCTCGCATGTTCCATTTTCCAAATCGTCGTCCATGTGCTTTGTAGGACAGGTGCAGCTGTAAATTTGCAAGTGCTTGTTTCTAATAACGGTCTTGAATAGTTTGTAATTTTTTGGTGGAGTTTTGTTTTTATCTTCGACCCATTTTCCGGCTACATTCTTTTTCAAACAGGTAACGATATTTCCTTGTTCATCCACATCTGGTTCACAGAACACCTTCAAGGTATTCATGATTACCGATTTACCAAATCGACTAGGTGCTGTGATGAGAATTTTCTTTGCCGATGATTTTTCGTTTAGACTTCCTCGAAAAAATTTTTTTATAAATAGCGTTTTGTCAATAAACGCATTAGACGTAAGGAGAAGCTCCTCAAATTCTTCTGATTCTATAAGACAATCTTTCTGAAAATTTGAAAGAAACATTGCTAATAAAGAAATTAAGATCAACAAATTAACTTACATTGTCGTCAGAATTACTTTGCCCATTCCCTTCAAGTCCTTGGGCACCAGCTCCTAGAACCTCTACACCTCTGTTTTCGGTTGTTACATCCATCTGGTTATACAATAGGACACAATATATTAAGTTAAGGCCGGGATTAACAAAATTTATAAAGAAATTTAACAACATACTAAAATTTATACAAAACTTACATTTTCACTTATTCCGGACAGAGTTTCCAAGTCTGAAGAAATCGCCAATCTAGTTCTTTTACAAGGGGGCTGGGCCATTTATCTACAATAACAACAAGATTAACAATAAAAAATTATAATTAATCGTAATAATAATAATCAGTCAGGTGAACATGGTTTATAAATATAAGTAATTAAAATATGTAAAAAAAATAATCTGTAATGATAAGATCCTCAAACGGATAAATCAATGCTGAAAGAAAAAAAAATTAAGTAGCCCTTTATGATCAAGCTACAGAGTGATAAACAATGACTGAATCTGTTGGTATTAAAACAATCGAAAAATATCGACTTTTGTTTGCGGCCAAGTTGTAAAATCTGGACAAACCGTAAGTCACAATATTCGGGCGTGAATGTTCAATTAGGTTATCTCACATTGGGGATTTGAAAACACGATGAAAGGGAAAAAGGCTAGAAAGTCACAAACCCTGTCAAAATGTTGTCAGTGCAGTTAAATTTGACAACAGGAAATGTATTTATTCACAAAATCAATTGGTAATTAACTGTTTTCTAACTTTTAAAAAGTTTGAAAGTGACAATTACTCACTTTCACTCCCATTCCCTGGGTACGTTTCAATCGGTCAGTAATAATAAGAAAAAGACGTCGGTAATGAGACGTACCTAGCAGTTAGTAATGGTCATTCTTAAATTGTGCAGGCACGGGCAATATGTTTATTAAAAAACTAAACAATTGTAAATTTGATGTGAATTTGTTAAGTAATTTAATAAACGATAATATTATAATAGAGTTAGTTAGATTTTTACCTATTTTTTATTAAACTATTTATTACTTAGCAGAGGTACAAATTTCATTCAAAGTTGCAGTGCCGCCAACAGATTCAGTCATTGAAATATCAGTAACCTCCTTATTTCTTTTTGAATGATGGAGGCAAATATTTTTTAAATAAATAAAAAAAAATGACCAATACTAAAGAGAACAAAATTGTAGCAGAATATTATACACCATTAAAAACAAGACAACCATCTGAACTCCAGCAATTCAAAAATTGTTACAAATCTTTTACTCAAGATAAAAAACTAAATATACCAAAAAATATCAAAATGAGAAATCGTAATTTTGCCATTGAATACCTCAATTCTACCGTAAATAAAAAACTAACAAAGACAGATTTTTGCAAATCTAAAAGTATTTCCAGAAATTCCCTTAATATGGGACTAAATTCAGTTGGAATTAAGATTGCATGTAAAACGAGAACAAACGGGAACAAACCAGAGCAATCCGGAACAAAAGAGAACAAATCGGAACAATTGGGAACAAAAGAGAGAAAAAGCAAAACAAAAAATAAAAAAATATTCGATAATGTAGAACACAAAGCAGGTAGTCGTAAACATATAAGTTTAGATGAAGAAGCAGATGAATTAATTAGTAAATCTTTAGAAACTTTTCAGTCATAAATGGACAAACTAGTTTCATACATTCCCAACGATGAGAAAGAAAAATGGAAAAAAGATTTAAAACCTATTATTACTGAAATAGACAGATTAGAAGATGGAGCAAAAATAGTTGGTTTCAAACAAGAAGTTGTAGATAAATATATTGCAAGAAAAGCAGCTAATTTATTCCTTGAACAATTAATTAATTATGACAGACTGTGAACTAGAATCCGCTAATAATAAAATAGATGAATTAGACAACTACAATAATTATGATCCTGAATTAAGAAACAAAACAGTAGTAATACCATCAAACATCGATGATGTAAAGAAAAGAACCCTGAAAATATTTGAAAGACATACTAAAAATATGAGAGCAATAAATGAAAAAACTCAAAAATTGTAAATTAAATGGAAAGTACTGTATTCAAGAATTTAAATATATTCAATGAAGAATATCCAAAATTCCGAAAAAAGTTTTCAAGTCTCATTCAACAAGTTAACAAATTAAAAATTATTATTTTTGTTCTTATGTTTATTATCGTAATTGTAATTATTGTTTTCTTAATTTATTACTTCAACACTAATAAAAAATAGCGATTTATTCAACAATGTCCATGAACGTACCTAATACGTGTCCATAAGCTAATGTATCTGTATGTAGAATTAGGTAAAAGGTATCTTTTATCATCTTTCCAACTTAGAGACTTTTTCTTTACTTCTTCAGCAGTAAATATATCATGTTTATGACTCCTGATCACTTTCTGTCTATGGAAGTATTCTTTTTGATTAAACAAGCAATTTTTGTAATCTTCAAAACTTATTTCTTTCTTCAATACTGCTTTTTTGATACGTTTTAATTTTTTCGAAACAGAATTTTCGGTTCTGTAACTGTACATTTTTGACCTTAAACCTATGCATTCCAATTCATCTTTGAATTTCCCTATTACTTTCTTATTTTTATCAGAATATAATGGCTATTATCCTTTGGATAATCAGATGTATCAAAATAGTCGGGATTGTTTTTGATAAATTCATAGAAATCGACATTTTTAATCTCATATATAAAGCTATCAGTGTCTCCATAAAGAAGTTTTACGTTTTCATTAAATTCTTTTTTAATTACATTGTAATGGAAGTTATACATTAACAATTTCGATCGATAAATCTAATACAGCTTGCCCAATATAAATTGGTTTATTAAACAATATTTTTGTTTTAAAATTGTGAACTGCTGCCAGGTGTTTGCTAAATATAGTTCTGTGTTTAAAATTAGGTTTGTTTATCGCTTTTTGTAATTTTTCTTCATCACAATATAATTTAATATTTTGTTGGTTTCTAACAGATTGCATAGACTTACCATATGGGGCATTAACCATTAATTTCCAGAAATCTTTTTCAAAATCATTTTTCGCCTTTTGTCTTTGTTCAGTATTAAATTTTACATATGGTGCTATGAAATTTGACTGAGTAAATTTTATACCTCTGTGAACCTTTGTTATTCTAATACCTAAATTTTTGTAAAGTTTTAATGTTTCGTAATGAATTATATAATTTTTCTTATCATAGAAATGACAAAGTAGTTTTTCTACTTTTCCGCCCGGAGGAATTCTATTTTCCGGGGCTAAAGGGAGATCATTGAATTTGTTATGAATAGCTAAGTCTACTGGAAATGCTAAATCGACTTCCAAAACATAACCCGTATCACTATCTGATACCAATATACCGTCGACATTTTTAATTTCATCACAAAAGTCTTTTTCTGGTAATTTCTGAGATAAAGCCCATCCATATAGATTACTAGCATCTATATAGATAATCTGAGTATTTTCATCTGCTTGCTTTTCATACCTGTTACTACACTGTGAAATACCTCCTCTAATTCCCCTTTCAAAAAACAAATACATTTCATAATCAGTTAATAATTCCAACTCCACTGAAGTATATTTGAGCATACAGTCCCAAGCTAACACCGGCGTTGTATAATACCAAACAGGATCGAGTCCCTAACTCTTTTCCAAACATAAGTCTCTAAAATTTTCAAATACATCAGTTAACAGCAAAACATCTAGTTTTAAGTATAAATCATGCCATTCACCCAAATTTTTGATTTTAAAATGTTTCCATACTTTTACTGCATGTTTGAATTCTTCTTGAGAAATTCCTTCTTTTGTGAGCGAAGAATAAAATTTATCTATTGATGGAAGTTTTGTTTCAGAAAATTTCTCAAAAGAATCCATGTATTCATAAGGATATATTCCTTTTCTAATTATCTTGCTTTTTCCTTTCCTAAATAACACATCTAATTCATTATTTGAAAAGTATTTAATTATTTCTCTCAACTGACTTGATTCCAGATTAGATGACAAATTGTCTAGGCTACTTGCTAAAAATCTAAATGAATCGATAAATCTCAATTCGATATATCCATTATCATCCATTCTTAAAATTTTACTGAAAGAAATATACTTCTCTTCGTTATTAGGTATTAATTTCAATTGACTTTTATCTTCTCCTAGATTTTTTTATAAACAAATGACAATCGTAAGAACTTAAATTATGGAATAAACAATGGTTGTCTATATTTCAAATTGCATTTTCTACAAGCAGCTCCCCTATATTTTCCAGTGTAGTGATCATGATCTCTTACTTTTGGATTTTCTATAGAAAACACATTTTCACAAAGATAACAAATTTTTGTTTTTTCATATACTTCTAGTTCGATATCTTTTATGGGTTTATTTTCTTTTAATAACTTATATATTGTTCTGGTATGTTCAGTTATTCTTTTTATAAAACGTTTATCACTTTCCTCTCCTCTGTAAATTTCCAATGGGAAGCACTCTTAATGTATAATCCATAACCACAGGGAACATGAAATTGTGTTTTATGAGTATATGATGATTCAGGATTTGGTTCGCAGAATAGATTCAAAATCAGAATAAATGACATACGGATGTCTTAACATTCTTTGAATATTTTTAAATTTTAATACATTATCATCAGGCATGTTCGGAACACATGGTTCATTACTAAAGCACACATTTTGATGTTTCTTTAAAGCATCTTCAGTTCTAGCGGAGTAGTTTAAACATCTTCTACAGAAATATTTTTTGCTTCTATTTATTTCCAACTGATCGATCATTTAACAATCGACTCAAATTCTTGATCCAACAATAATGATTGTTGTCTTTATTTCCAAAGTATAGTAAGTCGATATTCATTTCATAAAATCGCTTCTTATTATGATACATACAAAGGATAAAATATTTGTTCTTCGTAACTAAACACGGTAACATTAATTTTATTATGTGATTCAAATTTAGGTATGTCCTGAAAATTTATTCCTTCAAAATTTAATTCGTTTATATATTCCGGCTTATTATAATGATTCAGTCTATCTACATGTTCTTTTGCTTGATGTAAACAGGATATTACGCTGTACATAAAGCATTTGTTATCGTTGTTTTTAACATTAACGCAAGCTTTTTTATCTTTAATCCACTTGGGTAATTCTACATATGAATTTCCGCTTAAAGGTGTATATTTGTTTATATTAATGCGCAAATGATTTATATTTTTCAGAGTCCATCCAGATCCTTTTTCTTGTAGTTCATCACATCTTGATATAAATAAATCCTTTTGTTCATCCCAGTATTCCTCTAAGGCGTCTTTTTCTCTTAGTATAACATTTGGTAACTGAAATTTATGTATCATTGTGAAGTCTTCATTTTCCAGCTTCATAAACTCACATTCCATCTCTAGATTGGTTTTAATATTTTTATGGAGATTTAAAGCATTTATAATTATTTTAATAACCTTTTCTTTTATCATATCCATGTATGTTTCCATATACATGTTTCCATATACATTGAGGTTAGGTCCAACATGTCGGACAGAGAAGACAGTAAAAATGTGCTCGCGTGTAAACGATGTAAAAAACAGGGTTTAACAAACCCTGTAAAATGTGTTCAGTGTCCAAATACCTTCCATGATAGCTGTGCAAAATTATATATAAATATAAACAATATTGACAAGGACAATTACGTCTGCTGTGATGTTCCCTCGATACCACCGGCTATCATCAACTCGAACAAAGAACAGGATTATTTCTGGGACGCAGATGATTACCAGAGCACCAGTAAAAATAATGTGAGATTTTTAAATATTATTATCCGACAAAAGGACGAATTAATCGATGAACTGCGCGAAAAAATAACGTTGCTGTACGATCACATTGACCTGCTGAAACAAACAAAAAGCGAAAGCAACGAAAAAGTTATCATCCCGAACGGCAAAAGCGAACTACCTTTGCAGATAAGTAAGGATGTTAAAAAACCAAAACAGACATCAGCTGCTATTGAAAATCAACCTAATCAACCATCCAAAGAGAAAAATAAAGAAAACACAACAGGACGCTCACGAATAGTATCAGGAGACATGCCACAAGAAAAGCAAGCCCTGGAAGCGAAAGTTTTAATAAGTAATGCCCAATCAACTAATAATAAGCCGCAAAATCATAAGTACAACAGGGACGACAAAATTTCGTTCTCAGATGTAATTAGGCGATCCGCAAAATTGCCCAAACAAGTCGTCGGGGAAGATGCCCACAACACAAAGAGGCCACGAAATAAAAGTCAAAAGTGCATCATCGGACAAGCTAACCAAAGTAATATAAAGGTTGTCCCGAAAAAAGCGTTCCTCTACGTCAGTCGTCTGGACCCCTCAACGACAAGTGATGAACTGAAGACACTTGTTAAACAACATTTCCCTGAAGCAGAATGTGATCCAGTGGAATCGAAATTTCCTCAACATTACATCTCGTTTAAGGTCACCATTAATTTAAGTAATTTTGAAAAAGCCATGTCGGAAGATTTATGGCCAGTTGGAGCGTATGTAACCAGGTTTTTTCACAAAAGGACTCAGGCGGCAGTAATAGCTTAGTCAAGGGACAAATACTCCTATGTAATACAAGATCCTTAAATCAAGATAAAGCAGACCAAATCTTTCTAGATATTATGGAAAAACAGGTTAAGTTTATATGCTTGACTGAAACCTGGAGCAACGGTAATACAAACCTGATAAATTTTCCTGATTTTAAGTTGGTAAGTCATTTTTCGAGAACTCAATACAAAGGAGGGGGTGTTGCAATTTGGGTTAAAAAATCGTTAAGTACAACAATTATAAATTTTAATAACTTATGTGTAGAAAAGGATATTGAAATATGTGGACTAAAATTTAATACAGCAAAATTTACTACCGTCATTATAACAGTTTATCGTTCACCAACTGGTAATTTTGATGTTTTTTATAAAAACTTAAACATTGCTTTAGATACAATATACAAAAACGAACTCAGAATATTTGTATGTGGAGATTTTAATGTCAATCTTTTAAATGGGACGCGAGAAACCAAAAGTCTTATTTCTCTAATGGAGTCATACAACTTAAAACAAATGGTTAGTAATCCTACAAGAGAATGTGGAGAGTGTTTGAGCTTAATCGATCATTTCTATAGTACTGACACAATAAATGCAAACGTAACGATAGAAGATAACATAATATCTGATCACAAATATGTCTATTTCTCCTTTGATAGTGAAAATAACTCATCGAATTTTTTTACATATTCCAGGGATTATAAAAATCATAATAAACTGCAGCAGTTTTGTTTGGATTTGATGAATGAGGACTGGATCCATATATATAATACAGAAACAAACGTTAATGAGAACTTTGAGACTTTTCATCAAACTTTTATTTTCTATCTTGAAAAGAATTTTCCAATTAAAAAAACACTAGTTAAGAAAAATAAACAATGGGTAAATAATGCTATAAAGAAATTAAGTGCAGAATTAAAAAATATGTTCTTTTTACAAAAAACAAATGCAGATTTAAAACAAATTTACAACGTAATGAAATCTAAACACCAAAAATTAATATGCGATACTAAAAAAACTAATTTTCAAAATAAAGTACTTAATTCGTCGAATCCAAGCAAAACTGTTTGGCAAGAGATTAATAATAAATCCAAAAAAACCGACAATATTACAATAATAGAGAATGGTGTTGCTATATCATCTGCTGTTAATGTAGCAAACATTTTCAATAAATTCTTTAAAGACGTAGTTACGGAAACGCGTAATGCTATTCCGGCTGTCGCTAGGACGACACCTCAGAAACAAATTCAGAATAGTATGAGTGTACTACCATTCACAGAGCTTGAAGTAACCAGCTTCTTTAAAAGACTTAAAAGCACAGATTCATGTGGACCAGATGGTGTTCCTGCATCTTTATTAAAAAAAGTAGGACATTTAATAATAACTCCAATAACTTTCATTTTAAACCGTTCTATAGAGCAGGGTGTATTCCCCGACTTATTAAAGCTATCAAGGGTCACTCCTGTCTTTAAAAAGGGCGACGAGAAATCTGTAGAAAATTACAGACCAATTACTATCAGTTCCTCTTTTTCAAAGGTATTTGAATATGCCATGCTTGATAGACTAAACAACTATCTATCTAAAATAATATTATAAGAAAAAGTCAGCATGGATTTAGGGCGCGTTGCTCCACAATGTCAGCGATGCATGATTTTTTAGATAATGCAGTGCAACTAGTTAATAAGGACGAGTGCCCCGTTGGGATCTTTTGTGATCTAAGCAGGGCATTCGACTGTGTTGATCATACTATTCTTATTGAAAAACTAAGAGAATACGGTATTCGTGGTATTGTAGAGCAATGGTTTAAGTCGTACCTAGAAAATGGAAGACAATTTGTCCAAGTCCCGGATTGGAGCTCTGGGTCCTGCGACCACGCCCATTCTGGTCTACTGGAGATACCTTTTGGGGTACCTCAAGGCTCTATTCTTGGGCCTATACTGTTCATTCTCTATATAAATGATTTGAGTGACCATTTCACTAGAGAGAATATTGTAATGTACGCCGATGATACAAGCCTGCTAATATCGGATAAAAATAAACTACGTCTTCAAGAAAAATGCAGTGTAACAGTAAAAACGCTTTACAATTGGTTTAATGAAAATAAATTACTTTTTAACACAAAAAAAACGAACGTAATAAGATTTCACAAAAGGCAGCAACACCCTGAGCCGATTACGATAAACTTTAATAATAACAACATTACAGAAGTGAGCCATGTAAAATTTCTCGGTGTGCATCTGCAAGAAAATTTCCTGTGGAATGAACACTGTTCTAATTTGACAGTAAAACTTAATAGAATATCATATCAAGTACGATATTTAAATAAAATTTTGACAGTTGACCAACTGAAATCCTTCTACTATGCTGAAGTACATTCCCGTTTGGCATATGGTGTGGGTTTTTGGGGAAATTCGAATGCAAGTAACGATGTTTTTAAATGTCAAAAACGTATTTTGAGATGCATGGCTGGAAAACCTTCCACATATTCCTGAAGGGAACTTTTTCGAAGTTTTAAAATCTTACCACTCTCGTGTATGTACATTTTAGATGTTCTTCTCTACACACACAAAAACCAACAAGTTTACAATAAAAATATAAGTATTCATGGACATAACACTATAATCGAATTCACAGCTATTTTTACACCACCTGTTGATTTTTCTGAAAATTCGGCATTGTACAGATAACTTAGTTTGATGTGAACTAGACTTTTAGTGACGTTTCTTAATTCTAGTTACAAATCTATCATTTTTGACAAATTTTATTCTAACCTCTACCAATGCATAATCATGGGGGTTATGAGTAAGACATGCATAGATACAATTGCTTGTTCACTGGTGCAGTTAATAAAAATAAAGTGACAATATCAAAATAATGTTATATTTACCTCATATTCTGAGATATCAAGTAATTTTTGTATTTAAAAAAAAATCATTGAAAGATAGTAATCATTGAGTGGTTTGTCTTTTAGGTAGGATTTATGGATGTTGTATGTGGAGATACCTGGATGGGAAGGAATAATGTTATGTTAGGTAAAAATTTACTGATATTTAGAAAGGGGAAATTATTATATTGCCTAATACAGGGTGCCCCACCGAAAAGGGCATACCCCCTGTAACTTTTTTATTTATTAGTCGATCTAAATAAAATTTAGAACATAAGCATTAATATGTACGGTCTACATTTTGCTGTTAAAATATTTTTTTTATGATGTACCAATTTTGCACTCGAAAGAATAAAATTATGAAATCGCACAAAATTTCTTCAAAATGCATATTATTATAATGCTACAACTCAAAATACTGTAATGACAAATTTTGTTATAACACAAATCATTTAGAATTCCTCTAATTGGTTCTTAAAGAACACGGAAAAAATTCTTTTTTTTGTGAGAAATATTGTCATCCATGAAACGGTGTTGTCAGATTGTAAATTGAAAGTTACCTGAAAAAAATATGTAAATTTGTCACTTTGACAATTCTTGAAAAAATCGAAAAATGTCTAATCGCGAAAGACGTGAAATAATTTTAGTGTACGGTGAATGCCGCAGAAACCTATTAGCAACCAACAGGATTCTACAAGAGCGCTTTCCGGAAGTAGGCTACACATTGAAAAAAATTCGTAAAGTTGTTCGGTTATTTGAGGACACCAGCTCAGTAGTAAAACCCAAACGGGTCTACTTTCCCGTAAGACATAATCAAGCATTGGTGCAAATTGTAAAAGATGCCGTACAGGAAGATCCTAACATTAGCACTAGAAGTATAGCACGAAGACACAATATGAGCAAAAGCTCTGTGCAAAGAATTTTAAAGTGTAATAAATTCCACCCATATAAAATTGCACTGCATCAAGAATTGCGTCCTACTGATTTTGAGTTTAGAATGCTTTTCTGTCAACAAATGATTAATATTTTAGAAGAAAACAATAACTTTACTGATTATGTGCTATTCTCGGACGAAGCAACATTTAAAAGTAATGGGCTTGTTAATAGGCATAATATGCATTATTGGGCAATTGAAAATCCACGATGGTTGCGCCAAATAGATAATCAAAGAATATGGTCTTTAAATGTTTGGGGCGGAATTTTGGGTCAACATGTAATCGGTCCATTTTTCTTCGATGGAAATTTAAATGGTGACATATATCTACGTTTTTTAAGAAGAAATCTGTTAGAGTTGTTAGAAAATGTTCCGTTAAACATAATAGGACAACTTGTGTTCATGCAGGATAGGACGTGGAGGACCTGTTCACTGGCCAGCTCGTTCTCCAGACTTAACGCTTTGCGATTTTTTTCTCTGGGGTGTTGTAAAAGAAAAGGTGTACAAAACAGCTCCCACGACAATAGAGGACATGAAAGAGCGAATAAGAGAAGCGTTTGCTGCCATATCACCCGAAACTCTTGTTAGAGTAAAACAAAATTTTAGGCGACGATTATTTTGCTGCTTACAAGAAAATGGAAATGTGTTTGAACATTTAATGTGTAAATCTAAGACGTTCGTTGTTAAAACGTTATTAACTATTCTTTTTATTTCAGAAATTTTTCGATATTTATAGTTTATGCACCCACCATGAATTTTCTCCTTTCCTACTCAATAATGCAGGCTGTAATTCCTGATGCAATAAAATCTTAAAGAAATTAATTTAATTTGTCTTTAAAACTCTTTGCTCATATTGTGTTAGCATTCGTGCTAAAGTATTGTGTTGCTAATGTTAGGATCTTCGTGTACAACATCTCCTGCAACTTGCACCAATTCTTGATTATGTCTTACGGTAAAGAGGGGCACATTTGGGTTTTACTATTGAAACTGGCATCTTCAAATAGTCCAACAACTTTACCGATCTTTTTTAAGCTGTAGAATACTTCTGTAAAGTGCTTTTCTAGAACTCTCTGGTCGTGACTTAAGCTTCTAGAAGTTGTTTTTTGAAATAAATTGTTACGTTGCGTTACAGAAATAAAGTGTTTCCACAAAAAATGTTTTATTGGTGACAACTACAGAAACGTATCAGAAACGTTTAACCTGCCAAAAGTCGTAACAAAAAAGCTGCAGGCATTAGAAATTCTAGGCTAAAATTATTTTACGATTTTTGGGATTAGACACTTTTCGATTTTTTCAATTGTCAAACTGACAAATTCACTGACGTTTTATTCATATTCAGGTAACTCTCAATTTACAATCTGACAACACCGTTTCATGGATGACAATATTTCTCACAAAAAAAAGAATTTTTTCCGTGTTCTTTAAGAACCAATTAGAGGAATTCTAAATGATTTGTGTTAAAACAAAATTTGTCATTACAGTATTTTGAGTTGTAGCATTATAATAATATGCATTTTGAAGAAATTTTGTGCGATTTCATAATTTTATTCTTTCGAGTGCAAAATTGGTACATCATAAAAAAAATATTTTAACAGCAAAATGTAGACCGTACATATTAATGCTTATGTTCTAAATTTTATTTAGATCGACTAATAAATAAAAAAGTTACAGGGGGTATGCCCTTTTCGGTGGGGCACCCTGTATATGATAGAAGTAAACCATTATTTTTACAGAGGATTTAGGATTCAAAAAACTACTCTTTCAACTTTTAACTACTACAGTCAGCCAAAACATAACCTGTTCAAAATTACCGCATATTTACCAGATGATGAGTACGCAGCTCGTGATACACGCAAGTGCCACGTTCAAATAGAATTGGTTACATGATGTGTTTTAGCTTTTAAACAAACTGCAGGTTTTAATAATATTTACTTACGGAAAATATCTCTGCCACTTCTTGCGAGATTTTTCGTTTTACCTGCTCAGGATGACTTTTAGAAAACTTTTCAAACAATTTTATTACTTCTGCCTTTATTTGGGCGGAGAGAAGAACTCTTGTTTTTCTCTGCTTTTTTTCCATTTTTTAACAAAAGCGCAAGAATCAATTGTAATGCAAGATCAAATTTAAACATTCAAATTAATAATAATTTGACTTTTGACATTTGCAATAATTTCGCATATAGCCAACCTCGTTTTTCAAAATTACTACATAGGGTATTTTTGGTTTCCAACTTAAATCAACAGGTGGTGTAAAAATAGCTGTGAATTCTATTATAGACAACTAAACGATTTTCACTTACCCTTAGCAACATGCGATATTTTTAAAAAGTCACCTTTTTACAGTGGCCAAATGCTCTTTAATTTCCTCCCTGTGTCAGTCAAGCAAATAAGCAATAGAAATCTGTTCAAAAAACAGTTATTAAATATATTGTACGAAAATTACTTTTACAATGTTCGCGAGTTCAGCAACTATTTAATTGTCAAGTGATGTTAACTTTATTTTATTTTATATGTTTGTGTTCTGACTTTGTCCTATACATTTATTGTTAATGTCTTTGGGATCAAATAAATTATCTATCTATCTATCTATCTATCTATCTATATCTATACCTTCTTCTAGATTATTATGTTGATATGTTAATAATCTTCCCTTAAAAGCAACCTGAACTAAAATGAAATCTGGCTCTGGATTATGTCTTGCTTGATGCAACTGCATTCGACTTTCCTTAATATACTTTCCACATTCATCACATTTGATCTTTCTTACTCTTTCTTTTTTTGGTTTAGAAAATATGGCATCATCAAACGGAAATATTTCCAAGCTCTTCTTGTTTTCTCTTTTTATTTTTAATTGCTCTTCAGCATTAATAATCTCGTTTATCAATTCTGCCTTATTGTATCTTTTAATGTATCTTATACCTAAGGATTTTGCCATATTACGTAATTCGAGCAAACGACGACTATTCAAATCATGTTTTAATTTATGCAAATGTATTCGAGTTTCCTCGATATATGTTTCACACATATCACATTTTATCTTCTTTACTCTATTTTTTTTTGGTTTAGCAAATATATCGTCATCAAACTGAAATGTTTTTAGGTTCTTTTTGTTTTCTTTCTCTTTATGGAGGTGCATTCGGGTGCTTTTGATATATTTTCCACATATGTCACATTTGATTTTACTAACTCTCTTTTTCCTTGGTTCAGCAAATAAATCATCATCAAATGAAAATATTTCTGAATTCGCTTCGCTCACGAGGACTCTGTCCGAAGCTTTGATAATAGCTTTTATTAAGTCTGCTTTAGTATATTTTCTAATATATTTGATGTCTAATGATTTTGCAATATTAAACAGTTCAGATAAACGAAGATTACTTAAGTTCCTTCGTTCCATTTATTATAGGAAAAAATCTAACAAACAATTTTTAGTAAATAAATAAATTCAATCCATTTTTATGCAAACTTGTTTTTATATGCCTTCTAAAATTAGTTCTAGTGTAATATCTACCACAATCACATAATAAACGAGTAGAATTAACTGCTTTTTTACATTGTTTACATGTTTCTTCATATTTATTTCTATAGTTATAAAAATAATCTGGACATTTTAATTCCAAACAAATGGAGCAAAGACTTGTCATTTATTAGAAAATTTATTCATCAAAGACTTGAAGATTAGGAAAACGAATTTTAAGAAAATCTAGTTTTGCCAAGGTTAATACGTTATTTTCATACATTTTAAATTGATTATGCATATTTTTAAATACTAATCGTTCAAAGTCATTATTTGGTTTGCTTCTCATATCGTTCAATATTTTTTGAAACATTTGCCATGTTTCTTGGTCATCGTTATGTGATCGCGATTCATTTAATTTATTACATTTTTTTCATAAGAAATTATCTATAAACAGTGCATACTAAAACACACTGTCCCTTTTTAGGTAAAATTGTGATAAGTCTCGAGATTCAAAAAAATATGTGTGGTATAGGGAGGTGGTGATCAATTTAATGTTTATTTAATTAATTGTCAAAAAAAATAAATACTTGTAATAAAAGGGATCTAGTACAATATGCGAGGCAATATGGGACCTACGTATTATAAAAAGTCTACATAAAATAAATGAAAAGCTAGATATCAACGTAGATTCAAGAGAAAAGAGCAATTATTTTAGAATAATAATATAAATAAAGCTATTAAAAGTAATTATATGATGAAGACAAATAACGTATGGAAAGAATTTTATCATCCAAGAAAAATTGAAGCGAAAAATTGACATCAGAGGGTTTTCCCACAATACGAAAGCATGGCAAATGAATTGGAGCAATTGAAAAACGATAACCTGAAACTGAGACAGCTAGTTAGTATAAATTAAGGTTCTCGATGATTATAATAAGGTAGCGCCAACTCATTCCCCATTTTTGAAATCCCGTGAGTGCGACAGAGATAGAAGTATTGAATGTTTCTATAAATTTTTGCAAAATTACATCACCACTAACATTTCAAACAGCTTGACAGTTATGTCACGCAGAGGTTATGGGTTAAGCTGTTGTGACAAAAAATAAAAAAATTCACTGCAGGGTGCAACATTTCCCAATTGCGGTATAATATAACTAATAAAGCATAGTTTTTTGCAAGAAATTTATTCAGGTATACAATTCATCTTGTTTAACAATAGTGGAAAACCTGCGTACGCAAGTACCTAAATCACTGTCCGAAGTAAAACCAAAACTCAATGTAAACTAAATGCTTAGGTACCCAAATAACACCCCAATAAACAAGAAATAATTATGAAACTGAATATGAACAGCAACGAAACTACAAACTACGCAACAAAATGTAAGTAACTATCAAAACTGAACCAAAACCAAAGATCACAAATTCGTAATAAAAACGACAAACGATTAATATAGGTACACAACAGGAACACGAAATGTAACAAAAGTGAACCGAAAACTGGAGGTCTCTGTGGATTACTGAAAAAGAGCACCCAAAAATCTGTTGAAACGTTTGTTGGAGGTGTGCGTATGCATTCGTTTGCATACGCAGTGCTTAAATTCTATTTACCAATGTGGTCATAAATAAAATAGGTGAAGTTAATACAATTTAATTTAACTGGTACATTTTGTAGGCAGTCACAAATGAGGCAACTCAAGTCGCAAAAATTAATTTTTAAAAGATGCAAATTTTTCCGCCATTGCCCCATCTCTACTTGAGATTAACTCAAAATTAAGTGAGATGGAGATATACGTCGCAACCGTTGGCGGTACCTTAGAATGATCCAGAGCCTTAGTATAAATGGGATCGTTGACCCAATAATAAAAAATAAATTAAATTATTGACATAGATAATACTGTTACTTGAAAGTTTATGATCAAGACGTATTTTTCATATTAGACAATGATAATCAACCTTTGTTTAAAGGTAAAGATTTAGCAGAAATATTGGGTTATGAAAAATCAACAAATGCTATTATAAGTAAAGACGTAGGTGTTGATTTTAACAGAAAATTGATAGTCGTATTTTTTGGAAATATGCTGTTTTTGCAGAAAAAGAAAAATATTAATCACAAACAATTTGCTTCAATTCATGGGATTTATTGAAGAAATAACGCGATTTTAAGAACTTTTTAAAGGACAAGGAAATCTCATACGAAGAAATAGATTATAAACATGCTAAAGCAAATTTGTATAAATATATACAAAATGATTAAAAATTTTAAAGAATTAATAATGATGTTGAGGCAAACAATAAGGCAAAAAAAAGTTAGGAAATATTATTTTAAATTAGAAGAATTGCTAGATAAATAGGAAACTAACGTTGACATAATTATAAAATTAATGCTAATCCATTAAACCTGTTTGACTTTATAAATAAAAATAACTACTCCTATAAAATTAATTTGAGTACGTGGTTGGTTAACCGATATATGGTTTACGTTATTTAAAAGAAAAATATAATAATAACAAATGATCTTTTATGCTTTATACAATATGGAATTTCTACAAGATCATCTTTATACAAGATTTAAAGAAAATTTTAGAAAACTATAAAATAGAATACCAAATAATAAATTATGATAAGATTAAAAATGAATTATCATATTATAAAAAATTGATAACAAAATACTCCTATATTATAAATGTTTCGCCAAATAATTTAAATAAAACAATATGGATTTTATTGAGTGTTCGTAATATTAAATCCCTAATAATAACATTAAATACAAAAACGGATCAAGAAATTAAAGAATATTATATTACTTTATTTATTTTTATATTTTATTCATATTTGGAATACACTAAAAAGTTTTATTTGAATATAGGAGAATCACTCGAAAAGATAGTCAGATAAAGCAAACTGAAACGATAATTGAAATTAAGAGAGATGGTTAAAAATATTATCAAGTTAACCAAAGATCACATTAATAGTATAATAGTTTTATAGCAAAGATTCGGTAATAAACAATATAACAACATTGTGGTAAAGACATGTTTTCATTATAATTTAATCGATGATCATAATATAAACAGATAACTAACTCATCTTTGATAACCTAAGCACAACAAGTTGTCCTTAAAAAAATCCAACTTTTAGATTACTTCAAAATTATTTTTTTTTTGGAATGCAACTAACTTTGAGTGAAATTGTGTTGTTGATAGAATAAGTAGGTACAACTTACAGTACGAGTCAGCTTTAAGCAGATATTTTCTCTGCGATACTTAAAAACCTTACGAAAACACAAATTCAGAAAAGCAATTTTGCCTACCGTACAAACAACACGTGTTACAACTTCCCAGTGATAACAGTATAATAAATGTAATTATTCTAGTTATTAAGTACTACCATGTTTTGGACGCGAAAACAATGTTTTTCTTTTATGACATTGAAAAACGATTACAATATAAAAACCACGTTCGTGGGTCAGGATTCAGTTATTTGATTTACTTCAATTTTAGACACAATCGTTGAAAATGAACATAATGTCAGACGAATTGCATTTTACTTATAACATTTAATAAATAATATTGACTTACCTATTAACAACGATTAAACACCTATGATCCACCGTAGAATAACCTGTAATGCACTGAAAATTGTTAGTGTTAACGGTCAACGCAACAGACAAGTAAAAAGGCAAACTGAATTATCGACCGAAACAGCGCCGGCGCCGCGCGCGCTCCTGGTCTAGATGGCCCCATCTACAGTAACTATATGCATACAGTAACGCAACGTCCGCCATATTTGGAGTAAAAGTTCTGGCGGGAACATTCAAATTTCTAAATGCTAATTTTACTCAGATTGGAATCCGGAATCGAACAAGTTGACACTATAAAAATACGCTCTACTGTGTTTTATGCAGTGTGATCCATTTGTATCGAATAACTTGGATATACAGGCTGTCCCAACATCGGGATACAGCCTTCTACTTTGAAATTTTTAATGGAAACCCCAATTTTTTTTAGCATATCTGAACTCTACGTATAATTTTGCGTATTTTTTATGTAGCACACACTATGTCGATTTTCAGTTTTTTTTAAGGCGTGATCTATTTGAAATAAATAAATTCTTTAAAAATTCAGGGATTTTTTAACCTCTAATTTATTGTCCAAGGTCAATAGTGAAAACTCATTATTGACCAAAGTAGAGAAAAACAACTTCACAACCTCTTAACAAACTAAATAATGGTACCTTTTATGACTAGTAGTGGAAAAAAATTATTAAAATTTATAAATTATATTTTTCAATTAACAAAACATACAATATACACTTGTATTTAATTGTGACCGCAATTATACATATTTTTTTTACAATATACCAAAAACTATTTTAAATTAATCCTCATTGCCATGCTCCGACTATCTTTTCCAGTTGATGTAGTGGGATCTATTCTAGATTTGAGATGAAAATATATGCGTGATCTTACATACAATTTTACAATTTTCTTTAATATTTCATGACAATTTGGAATAGTCGGCGCAGTGTGCATATTATATACATGAGATAAAAAGTTATCTATCTAATGTTAGCCTATTGCTTATTATTTGATTTTCAAATATTCTATATTCTGTCTCAACCTTACAAATATAGTGGAATAAATCTAAAGTAGCGAAAACTAGCGCATTCTCCTTAAATTCTTTTAATTTTGTAAATAAATTTAAACTATTTATTTCCTTGGGATCCGTTTGTACTGTTTTGTAGCAATAGTTTTGTAGTGAGTAAAATTTTTCTTAATTTTTAATATAATTGAACCCAAAAGATAATAGATTGATGACTGGATATCAGATTTAGTTTCAGCTACAAAATTATTATTTTCATTTATAATTTTATCCATTTCATACATTATTTCGTCTTCAATCTGCTCATGAGGTTTACTTAAAAGATTATTTAAATCATTACAGTAACTTATTAAGTCATTGGATTCACTATCACTATAACTAGTTTTCTTCAATGATGATTGAAACTGTGATAAGCATACTAGTCTCAGTGACACTTTATAAATAGTCGAGCATCTGGAATTGGTTGTCGCTTTCTAATCATCGAAAAAGAATTTTCAATCGGATCCTGGACTAATCTGCCGATCATGACATATTTGTAATTATATTCTTCCAAATAAGTTTTCTGAAAATCTAAAGCTGTTTGTGTGGCCATAATTACACCTGTTTGATATGGTTTCCAAGTGCCATTCACTGTAATGCAGTAAAACAATTCTTGTATAGATATTAAAAAATTTATCGCTTCCGTGTGTTTTTCTTCATTAGTCGGATCGAATGCGAAGGCGTGATACCTTCCCGTCATGAATTTGAACCATTTTTCCATTTGAGTTAAGAACCAGGCTGTTGTCTGATGTTCTGGATTTAACTTATTTCTGATTATATAATAGGATATAGCTGCTGCTACATCATGGCTTATTAATGCCACACTTAAACTAACGTTCATCTTATCAAAATGAGAGGGGTTAAGAACACTTTCTTTTAATCGTGGGCATAACTTTATTACATCACCCTTTTCAATCTCAAATATATGTTTGATTGGTTCAATACTCACAAGGTTGGAAGGTAAACCGTATCTTTCTACAATTGCATCATGTAAAATGAATTTATGACCTTTTGTGAGGGCACCAGCTATATTCTTAAATACATGTACTGAATCCGGTGTAAAAAATAATTTATCATTAGGTAAACACGGATGTTGGATGAAGTTCCTGATTTCAGTGAGTTTTCCAGCAGCCAAACCTAATTTCTTCCACAAACACCGATTTTGAGGACCCATGTCTGAAATTGTAATATTTATTTCATGGCATTTTTGGATAATTGTAATTATAATACTATATAATTCATCAGCACTGATTGAGTTTCCAGAGAATTCATAATGAGCCTATAATTTGTTTCCATCTTGATGATACTCCTGCTAACATAAAGACTAATCCATGTGTGGCCAGCTGATTCGATAAATCCTTGCTATCAGATGTGCCAATTGTAGGTCTGCCAACTACCATTGATAAAGAATTATCATACTGTGATGGCCATTTCGTCGAATATTAATACTGCGTGTCTTTCTTCAGGTTTAAGATTTTCCATCTGCAAAAAATGTTGAAAATTGTGAACATGATTTACATTTAGTCTTTGCTTAAAGAAATTGAAATAGTTAAACTACTGACTAGCCACTAAGAATTTATATGACCAATGAACAAGAAATAAACAGATTAACTATAACAACTTGCCAACACCAAGAAAATACTAACTCTTAGCTTTAAAATTTGTAATACATCATCCAGGATACCTGGTTTGAATTTCAAATTCCTCAAACGATGTTGAAGCGTCCTGATGCTTGGATAAGGCAACTTCTGATTTAGAAGTTCCTTGTACCCTTCAGTTCCACAAGCCATATATAACTTCAACCCCCTAGTTATTGTGTCATCTGACCACATTGTTCCTCTACGTTTGTCCGTTTCTAAAAACTCTAGTTGATCCAAATTGAAAATTTTTTCAAGGTTAGTAGGTTCCCTCTGTTTTAACTTTTTTTCATAATAGCGGCATTTTCGGGATAATGATTTCACGATTTTTCTCAAAGAAGCCACCAGATCTTCGGTATTTTCCAACGACGTCGACGTTAATAGCTCATTATCTAATTCGTCATCATCATTCAAACAATTCAAAAGGGACTCTTCATGGCTCGCATCATTGTTAGAATATTCAGTATTTTCGTAAGACACATCAACGGAGACAAGTCATTTTTTAATAATTAGTAGTTTTTATAATGTAAGATTACCATTTGAAGAATCTTTTAAAGTTGAACTTTCTGCCGCAGCCCCCTCATTCTCGTTTGTCCTTACTAGTTTCGCACACATGACAACTTTCTCGCATTTTCTCTTGATCCCGGAACTTGTGCTATGTAACACATCAGGGACAGCAAAGAAATTGCTTCAGCAATTTCTTGCCATCTAACCTTGCACTTTCAAATTGTTCCTCCGAAAAGTGCACCTATTATCATATCCATAATTATCTTAAATGCTTCCAACTCCAACTCTAATATACATACCTCACAAATTCGGGCTTCATTATGTAAATTTGGACGAGCAATTAAATCAAGCCAAATTTGTTTCCTTTCCGCATTGGTAGGAATCTTAAATAGTCTATAACCTTTTGCGACATTGTTTTTACACGAATTAACACAGCAATTATGCGGCATTTTCACTTTTATCACAATTTAATCAAATCAACAACACTGGTCGAAACTCTTACGACGAAGAGCACAAAAAAACAGGAACAGGCTCACGAAAATTTTACACGCGGCTACGCCAAACAAAACGCAAAACACGTGTTGCCTCCCGTGAAAAAGTCGTAACTAAAAAGTGAGGTTAATTCAAAATTGTCATTTTTGGGGAGAAAACTAGGGAAAAATAAAAAGTAACTAGTTAGGTCGCCATATTTGGAGTAAAAATCATTCTCTCTCTCTCTGACTCATTGGAACATAACCTTGCGATACTGTATTCTTTTAGTTACTGTAGTACATTCGTTTTCGAATGAAAGATCTTATAGTGTCTGTCCTAATTTTCTTATTTATTAAAAAATGAAATTCGTTTCGCATGCTACGCACTAGTGTACATAACAATTATTGTATCTGTGACACTTCTTAGGCCTGGCCTGTTCAAAAAATTAGATTTTTGAATGATCGTCTAGGATTTTTGTTATTTGGACTCTACGTTGTGTTTTGTATTTATTTGTTCGTTGTTTAAGCACTGTGTATCAAGGAAGAGTAAAACAGCTGAAATTGAATAAAGACATTTATTCAAAATTATTACAAGTGTGCATATGGTTAGCCTAAGATTAGGCAACCCGTTATACAATTCAAACCTTATTGGTAGTTATACAACACAGAATACGTTGCATCCCTTGAAGGGTTACAACACCTATTCCGGTGCCAAAACCACTGCAGGCCAAAAAGGGTTAAACCCTGAGTTAATTGCAGAGCTGATTAAACACCTCCGACTCAGAAAATTAATAGATAAGAGTGCGTAGAAGCCTCCCCAAAGAACCAACTACCGCGTACTCTCTTTCCCTAATATGTCCCATTTTCGGGAGTCTTTTTGTTTGTTAATAATTAGCTAGGCAGTCTTTTTATCGCCATGTTTTAAGTGTGCCATAGTACTACACCCGGGCTGGCTCGGTTTTTTCCCGTGGTGGGGTAGTGGTCCCCGGCTTGGCCAGGAGGATAGTAAAGAGTTTGCAATTAAAGTGCAAGTAATGAGTCAGATGAGTGTAATCAACTATTAGTTAATTACAGCAAACGGCCATTAGTAGTTAGACACGTACAAATGATACGCGAAGCTAACTTAATCGGTAAATAATAAAATAATAAGTAAATGAAAGAGTTAACAAAATAACAATTAAATGAGTTGGTCATAACCGTCAGGGACTCCCCTGTGATTATAAGTTGTTAAATACACATATAAAGTGATTAAATTAGTCTTTACCCCTTTGATACCGACCTGTGGGAATCTGGTCACCTTCAGGAGATGATGGACTCTCACGGACAGCGGAAAGGTGGTCCTCTGGCTCCCCTGACATCGTGGACAACTGTTTTGAGAGAAAGATTAATTAAACGAGAGTTAACTCGTGAGACAATTTACGCCAATTTGCGATCAAACCCGTCGGAGACTGGGAATCTGCAAATAGGTGTAGAATTGCTAGTTCAAAAATTCGCCTTAGGTGCGATCGACCCGTCGAAAACTGGGAAATCTGCACTTCAGGTGAATTTACAGTTCGAGCCCTCGGTGCGATCAAACCCGTCGGAGACTGGGAATCTGAACTCTGGACACGACCGTGTAATGAGTTCAAAGTTTTTGCTAGTAGACAGTCTTTTGGAAAGCGATCCACCCGTCGAAGACTAGGAATCTGCGATTTCCAAAAAAATAAGCCAACTAGCTTGGAGAATGACAAAGCACTCTCTGAACAAGTCCGTGTAATGAGTTCAAAGTTTTGCTAGTAGACAGTCTTTTGGAAAGCGATCCACCCGTCGAAGACTAGGAATCTGCGATTTCCAAAAAAATAAGCCGACTAGCTTGGAGAATGGCAAAGCACTCTCCGGACAAGTTCGTGTAATGAGTTCAAAGTTTTGCTAGTAGACAGTCTTTTGGAAAGCGATCCACCCGTCGAAGACTAGGAATCTGCGATTTCCAAAAAAATAAGCCGACTAGCTTGGAGAATGGCAAAGCACTCTCTGAACAAGTCCGTGTAATGAGTTCAAAGTATTGCTAGTAGACAGTCTTTTGGAAAGCGATCCACCCGTCGAAGACTAGGAATCTGCGATTTCCAAAAAAATAAGCCGACTAGCTTGGAGAATGGCAAAGCACTCTCTGAAGATGGCTTCTCTCGGGGTTCCTTTTATATCCAAATTTTTAGTGACGTCGGAGGTGGCTACGTGACTTTCCTCAGGGGGTTGCTTGTGTGTTCCCACAGTCTGGGAATTTTAATTAATTTTTAGCGATTTCGAACCAAAGAAGGGTTTGCTCTTATGGCTTTCTTTTCACTCTAAGTTTGATGATTTTCGACCCAAAAGAGTGTGCCGAGAAATCTCCCCTATGCGTAACTAACCCTTTAATGGCTGACCCGGTGACCCTTTTTCCGTCGAACGGCGATTCGTTCTGCCTTTTAAAATCTTCGATTTTCGACTCCAATATTCCTAATTTAACTAAAATATAAACAATTAATTGGTTCCTGTAATATGTGGATGAATAACAATGTTAATTATTCTGTTTTCATGAAGTTTATCTTGATAGATAACTCGCTACGGGGTTGAATGGCTGAAAAAGGAGCTGTGAAAGTGAAAACAACAAATTATAATACTCGGGCCCGAGATAAATAAACAATTTACGATTATAAATAGATAGACAATAATACTGAACATCGTCCACTCGATGTTCACCTGTTAAAACGATAATTAGTATAGTTATTGTTCACTAAAATGCTGAAAAATTAGGAGGCTAAATAAATAGCAGTTATACACATTAAATTTGACTAAAACAATTACCAAATAAAAGTGCAAAAGATGTAGCACAACCCTATCTCATTTGTATGTGCTATTACCAACCCTTTCCTGTAATAAAACATTGAAATAATGTCGCCGTATTGTTGGTTGCATATACTAAAAGGCCAGCCAGACCTGGATGGTCTCATATCCAAATTAAATTTATTTTTTAAAGGTAAACACGCACGTAATACGCTGAATACGCTCGATCGTGCAGCGCTTAAATTTGATAACGAATAACGCATTTTGACTTCTGAGCGTTTTTATTAGAGAGTTTTTATTATACTCTAACAGAAAACGGTCGATGGTCGAGCGTTGGTATCCTTCAAAAATACGCTGATACATCGGCCTACTCGTTAAAAAAAACGGGTTTACTGTAAAAGCAATTTTTTTTCCGTTATAGAAATTGTTCTTATTCTGATTAACAATCAATACTTTTAAATTTTTAGCTGATTTTTTTGGTTTGCATATCTTAATGGAATTCTAGACACAATATTATCACAAGTTCATTCACATCCTAATTGTTAGGATTTTACATTGGCTAAAAAAATATTATTACACCTAAGTAACGATGCCAACGTAAAATTCGTTTTTTTATAGTTTGTTTTTGTAAGACAACTACTTACTAAAATTGTTTTTTTTTTGTTTTGTGATATTAAACCGTTATACATTTTTATATTTTGTAAATAATAAAGTTTAAATTGGGCCAGTTTATAAAAAGCAAAACAATATAGTTAGCGCCATCTAGAGCAGTGTGTGTCTGTCTATATACTGTTCAGAACCAACTGTGGGAACGAAATCAATAATCTTGGGTCACAAAATATGACAGGTCGTTTTTTATTACATGAAACATTGATCATTTTTTATAATAAAGTTAGTATCATACAAAAACATTTAGACTTAAAAAATCCTGTCTAGACAACCTATATCAATAAAATTAAATACATAAAATTATCGTTTTCAATCTCATTTTATTCTAGGTAAACAAATTTCACACTTCTACCGTTCGTAAATGTTTGTACAGAAACACAGTTTTTAGAAATGTATAAACATAAACAAATTCGGTACCATATATCAGCTTAGCTAACATAAACGATAATTTCAATTTTTTTTTCGTTTTGTTATAATCCGACGGAACGTCTAAAAGTTAAGTTTCATAAGGGATTTATGTGAACTAAGCTATATGATACCATATCCTTTACAATTTACTAGATTTTACGATCAGCTTGTCATCAGAAATATTTGCGAAAGAGTCAACAACCTGTTCATAAGATGTTGCAAAACCACAGACAGTTACTTTTTGATGGTTCGTGTGTAGCCCAATATATATTTTGTCTTTTGTAATATTCTTTCCTTCAAAAGCTTTATAGTACTCATTGTCAAAAATTTGTTTGAGACCATTTTGTGCACTCCTCTGACCAAACTTCACTTCTATAATTATTCCTGTGCCATCCTTTCTTATTATTAACAGTAAGTCAAATCGATTTCTTTTATTTTCTTGACAAAATCCTTCGCACAATGTATCGAATTTGTTTACACAAAAAGCATAGAGAATACCCTTAAGTTCATCATGATTCTTTGGCTTGAAACTTCCAGAAAATAAGCTTGCAATGGAATCTGCGAACTTTTGAAATGATTCATTATTGTGACGATCTAAATCATTTATAGCCGTCCTATATTTGTTAATCATCTCTCTACTAATATTGTATTTGGTCATGTAGTATGATTTATCACAAAACTGCTTAATAATTTCGTCTGTGGCTTCACCGTTTGGTATAGCGTAAACACACCGGTCTTTATTCTTTTCAATTACGTTGAAATATCCACGATCCTTCATGTACTGAAGGAATAAATTGGCATGTTCGTTATTGACCTCACTAGGTTGTAACATCACTTCCATCAGTATCATAACGTGTTCAGGTGTCAACCTATCCAGAGGCTTCCCTACAGTAACTGTACCTTCGGTAATAATACAACTAAATTTGTCTCTAAGACCCTCAACTGCAAACAGTTTGTTCAAGGGTTGAATCCCGTGGCTACTAAAATAATATCTAGGTGCGTGCTTCTTTATATCTGGACTCTTATTAGCTTCATGTTTCGTGCGTCGCCGTGCAACTATCCAATCCTGGAGATATTTTAAAACAGAAAATGTGTTATATAACTGTAGATTTGTGACAAGCACTTTATAGCCATTATAATAAGATAAAATGTCGTTTCCATTAAAACCCTTGAATACAGGCATCTTTAGTAAATCTGCTACTTCATCCTTGGTAAATCCATAATATTCAGAAAAATCATGAAGTTCTAGGAATGAACAAATAGAAACATTGTTGGCGTACGGTGATATAGTTGTTGCCAATAAAACACAGGCGTTAATCAATGCACCTAATACCTTCTCATTACCTTTTAGAACGATACTCAACATTTCCCCGATATACCGAATGATCTTCTTTACGTACGCTAGTTCAATACTTTGTGATCCATGTAGCAACTTCATAAGAGGAGCGTCAAATTCTTCTATTAATATCAGCACTCTTTTATTGAATTGGATGTACAAATATTTTATTAACTTGTCTAAAGAATGTCGCAAATCATCTTCATCTAATTTCAAGGTAATTGGTTGACCTTCCTTATCCAATACACGTTTCTTACCCTTAAGAAACAAATTAAACTCTAGCTTCATATCCTCGTCTAAACGACTTCTTTGGTCACCCAAATACCCGTGCCGTTCATATGTTTCACACAGACTTTCTTTGAGTGTCTCAATAAACCCGTTCCAATTATGAGGCGAAATATCCTTCAAGCTAAAGAAAATTACTGGATGCTGACCACAATGTTGGTAGAAGAATTGTCTGCTCTCGCATGTTCCATTTTCCAAATCGTCGTCCATGTGCTTTGTAGGACAGGTGCAGCTGTAAATTTGCAAGTGCTTGTTTCTAATAACGGTCTTGAATAGTTTGTAATTTTTTGGTGGAGTTTTGTTTTTATCTTCGACCCATTTTCCGGCTACATTCTTTTTCAAACAGGTAACGATATTTCCTTGTTCATCCACATCTGGTTCACAGAACACCTTCAAGGTATTCATGATTACCGATTTACCAAATCGACTAGGTGCTGTGATGAGAATTTTCTTTGCCGATGATTTTTCGTTTAGACTTCCTCGAAAAAATTTTTTTATAAATAGCGTTTTGTCAATAAACGCATTAGACGTAAGGAGAAGCTCCTCAAATTCTTCTGATTCTATAAGACAATCTTTCTGAAAATTTGAAAGAAACATTGCTAATAAAGAAATTAAGATCAACAAATTAACTTACATTGTCGTCAGAATTACTTTGCCCATTCCCTTCAAGTCCTTGGGCACCAGCTCCTAGAACCTCTACACCTCTGTTTTCGGTTGTTACATCCATCTGGTTATACAATAGGACACAATATATTAAGTTAAGGCCGGGATTAACAAAATTTATAAAGAAATTTAACAACATACTAAAATTTATACAAAACTTACATTTTCACTTATTCCGGACAGAGTTTCCAAGTCTGAAGAAATCGCCAATCTAGTTCTTTTACAAGGGGGCTGGGCCATTTATCTACAATAACAACAAGATTAACAATAAAAAATTATAATTAATCGTAATAATAATAATCAGTCAGGTGAACATGGTTTATAAATATAAGTAATTAAAATATGTAAAAAAAATAATCTGTAATGATAAGATCCTCAAACGGATAAATCAATGCTGAAAGAAAAAAAAATTAAGTAGCCCTTTATGATCAAGCTACAGAGTGATAAACAATGACTGAATCTGTTGGTATTAAAACAATCGAAAAATATCGACTTTTGTTTGCGGCCAAGTTGTAAAATCTGGACAAACCGTAAGTCACAATATTCGGGCGTGAATGTTCAATTAGGTTATCTCACATTGGGGATTTGAAAACACGATGAAAGGGAAAAAGGCTAGAAAGTCACAAACCCTGTCAAAATGTTGTCAGTGCAGTTAAATTTGACAACAGGAAATGTATTTATTCACAAAATCAATTGGTAATTAACTGTTTTCTAACTTTTAAAAAGTTTGAAAGTGACAATTACTCACTTTCACTCCCATTCCCTGGGTACGTTTCAATCGGTCAGTAATAATAAGAAAAAGACGTCGGTAATGAGACGTACCTAGCAGTTAGTAATGGTCATTCTTAAATTGTGCAGGCACGGGCAATATGTTTATTAAAAAACTAAACAATTGTAAATTTGATGTGAATTTGTTAAGTAATTTAATAAACGATAATATTATAATAGAGTTAGTTAGATTTTTACCTATTTTTTATTAAACTATTTATTACTTAGCAGAGGTACAAATTTCATTCAAAGTTGCAGTGCCGCCAACAGATTCAGTCATTGAAATATCAGTAACCTCCTTATTTCTTTTTGAATGATGGAGGCAAATATTTTTTAAATAAATAAAAAAAAATGACCAATACTAAAGAGAACAAAATTGTAGCAGAATATTATACACCATTAAAAACAAGACAACCATCTGAACTCCAGCAATTCAAAAATTGTTACAAATCTTTTACTCAAGATAAAAAACTAAATATACCAAAAAATATCAAAATGAGAAATCGTAATTTTGCCATTGAATACCTCAATTCTACCGTAAATAAAAAACTAACAAAGACAGATTTTTGCAAATCTAAAAGTATTTCCAGAAATTCCCTTAATATGGGACTAAATTCAGTTGGAATTAAGATTGCATGTAAAACGAGAACAAACGGGAACAAACCAGAGCAATCCGGAACAAAAGAGAACAAATCGGAACAATTGGGAACAAAAGAGAGAAAAAGCAAAACAAAAAATAAAAAAATATTCGATAATGTAGAACACAAAGCAGGTAGTCGTAAACATATAAGTTTAGATGAAGAAGCAGATGAATTAATTAGTAAATCTTTAGAAACTTTTCAGTCATAAATGGACAAACTAGTTTCATACATTCCCAACGATGAGAAAGAAAAATGGAAAAAAGATTTAAAACCTATTATTACTGAAATAGACAGATTAGAAGATGGAGCAAAAATAGTTGGTTTCAAACAAGAAGTTGTAGATAAATATATTGCAAGAAAAGCAGCTAATTTATTCCTTGAACAATTAATTAATTATGACAGACTGTGAACTAGAATCCGCTAATAATAAAATAGATGAATTAGACAACTACAATAATTATGATCCTGAATTAAGAAACAAAACAGTAGTAATACCATCAAACATCGATGATGTAAAGAAAAGAACCCTGAAAATATTTGAAAGACATACTAAAAATATGAGAGCAATAAATGAAAAAACTCAAAAATTGTAAATTAAATGGAAAGTACTGTATTCAAGAATTTAAATATATTCAATGAAGAATATCCAAAATTCCGAAAAAAGTTTTCAAGTCTCATTCAACAAGTTAACAAATTAAAAATTATTATTTTTGTTCTTATGTTTATTATCGTAATTGTAATTATTGTTTTCTTAATTTATTACTTCAACACTAATAAAAAATAGCGATTTATTCAACAATGTCCATGAACGTACCTAATACGTGTCCATAAGCTAATGTATCTGTATGTAGAATTAGGTAAAAGGTATCTTTTATCATCTTTCCAACTTAGAGACTTTTTCTTTACTTCTTCAGCAGTAAATATATCATGTTTATGACTCCTGATCACTTTCTGTCTATGGAAGTATTCTTTTTGATTAAACAAGCAATTTTTGTAATCTTCAAAACTTATTTCTTTCTTCAATACTGCTTTTTTGATACGTTTTAATTTTTTCGAAACAGAATTTTCGGTTCTGTAACTGTACATTTTTGACCTTAAACCTATGCATTCCAATTCATCTTTGAATTTCCCTATTACTTTCTTATTTTTATCAGAATATAATGGCTATTATCCTTTGGATAATCAGATGTATCAAAATAGTCGGGATTGTTTTTGATAAATTCATAGAAATCGACATTTTTAATCTCATATATAAAGCTATCAGTGTCTCCATAAAGAAGTTTTACGTTTTCATTAAATTCTTTTTTAATTACATTGTAATGGAAGTTATACATTAACAATTTCGATCGATAAATCTAATACAGCTTGCCCAATATAAATTGGTTTATTAAACAATATTTTTGTTTTAAAATTGTGAACTGCTGCCAGGTGTTTGCTAAATATAGTTCTGTGTTTAAAATTAGGTTTGTTTATCGCTTTTTGTAATTTTTCTTCATCACAATATAATTTAATATTTTGTTAGTTTCTAACAGATTGCATAGACTTACCATATGGGGCATTAACCATTAATTTCCAGAAATCTTTTTCAAAATCATTTTTCGCCTTTTGTCTTTGTTCAGTATTAAATTTTACATATGGTGCTATGAAATTTGACTGAGTAAATTTTATACCTCTGTGAACCTTTGTTATTCTAATACCTAAATTTTTGTAAAGTTTTAATGTTTCGTAATGAATTATATAATTTTTCTTATCATAGAAATGACAAAGTAGTTTTTCTACTTTTCCGCCCGGAGGAATTCTATTTTCCGGGGCTAAAGGGAGATCATTGAATTTGTTATGAATAGCTAAGTCTACTGGAAATGCTAAATCGACTTCCAAAACATAACCCGTATCACTATCTGATACCAATATACCGTCGACATTTTTAATTTCATCACAAAAGTCTTTTTCTGGTAATTTCTGAGATAAAGCCCATCCATATAGATTACTAGCATCTATATAGATAATCTGAGTATTTTCATCTGCTTGCTTTTCATACCTGTTACTACACTGTGAAATACCTCCTCTAATTCCCCTTTCAAAAAACAAATACATTTCATAATCAGTTAATAATTCCAACTCCACTGAAGTATATTTGAGCATACAGTCCCAAGCTAACACCGGCGTTGTATAATACCAAACAGGATCGAGTCCCTAACTCTTTTCCAAACATAAGTCTCTAAAATTTTCAAATACATCAGTTAACAGCAAAACATCTAGTTTTAAGTATAAATCATGCCATTCACCCAAATTTTTGATTTTAAAATGTTTCCATACTTTTACTGCATGTTTGAATTCTTCTTGAGAAATTCCTTCTTTTGTGAGCGAAGAATAAAATTTATCTATTGATGGAAGTTTTGTTTCAGAAAATTTCTCAAAAGAATCCATGTATTCATAAGGATATATTCCTTTTCTAATTATCTTGCTTTTTCCTTTCCTAAATAACACATCTAATTCATTATTTGAAAAGTATTTAATTATTTCTCTCAACTGACTTGATTCCAGATTAGATGACAAATTGTCTAGGCTACTTGCTAAAAATCTAAATGAATCGATAAATCTCAATTCGATATATCCATTATCATCCATTCTTAAAATTTTACTGAAAGAAATATACTTCTCTTCGTTATTAGGTATTAATTTCAATTGACTTTTATCTTCTCCTAGATTTTTTTATAAACAAATGACAATCGTAAGAACTTAAATTATGGAATAAACAATGGTTGTCTATATTTCAAATTGCATTTTCTACAAGCAGCTCCCCTATATTTTCCAGTGTAGTGATCATGATCTCTTACTTTTGGATTTTCTATAGAAAACACATTTTCACAAAGATAACAAATTTTTGTTTTTTCATATACTTCTAGTTCGATATCTTTTATGATGTCAATAAAGTTAGCAGAACACTTTTAGCAGAACATATATTTCTTCGCAGAAAAATTTAAAGCTAATTAAGAGCTAATTAAATGCTATAATTAAAAATTTTGTGCTCGTATTTTTTTTAAAAAAACAACATGTTCTGCTAGCTTAATAAAAAGTTAGCAGAGCAACAATAAAATATGACATAAAACGTAAATATAATAATGGAAATATTTTAAGCTTATTACGAGCTAATTAAATGCTATAATTAAAAATTTAATGCTCGCTAATTTAAAAAAAAAACACATGTTCTGCTGGCTTAATGAAAACTTAGCAGAACAACAACAAAATATCACATCAAACATAAAGATTATAATAAAAATATTACAAGCTAATTACGAGCTAATTAAATGCTATTATTAAAAATTTTGTGCTCGTATGTATTTAAAAAAAAACATGTTTTGCTGGCTTAATCAAAAGTTAGCAGAACAACAATAAAATATCACACCAAACATCAAAATGATAATAAAAATATTACATGCTAAATACGAGCTAATTAAATGCTGTAATTGAAAAAATTATGTTTGACTTTTAAAAAAAAAACATGTTCTGCTAGCTTAACAAAAAGTTAGCAGACCAACATTAAAGTATCACATTAAACGTAAATATCATAAGAAAAATATTTTAAGTTAATTACGATCTAATTATGTTGAAAAATCGTTGTGAAAAAAGGGTCAGTCTTTGGGGAAAAAAGGGTTCGCGCATGCGCACAATTGTCAAATAAATAAAAAAGTTTTTAGGAGTGATTATAAGACGCAAGGAAAGTGAAACAAAGTAAAATTATCAAATTAATTTCACATTTTAATGTGAAATACCACCGTTTTTTCCTAAACTAAGCTAAAATGTTAAAATACTGCCGAAAATTATTTGAAAGATAGACACCTAAACATACACATTTTTAAATATTTGTGCGGTGACTGATAGATGACACTTTGGATAATTTTTTAAGTATTTTTTTAATTAACTAAAGTACGATTAATTAGCTCGTAATAAGCTTTAAATATTTCCATTATTATATTTACGTTTTATATTATATTTCATTGTTGTTCTGCTAACTTTTTGTTAAGCTAGCAGAACACGTTTTTTTTTTTTTTTAAAGGCGAACATTAGATTTTTAATTATAGCATTTAATTGGCTTGTAATTAGCTTGTAATATTTTTATTATAATCTTTATGTTTGATGTGATATTTTGTTGTTTGTTCTGCTAACTCTTCATTAAGCCAGCAGAACATGTGTTTTTTTTTTAAAAATAAGCGAGCATTAAATTTTTAATTATAGCATTTATAGCGTAATAAGCTTGAAATATTTCCATTATTATATTTACGTTTTATGTCATATTTTATTGTTGCTCTGCTAACTTTTTATTAAGCTAGCAGAACATGTTGTTTTTAAAAAAAAAATACGAGCACAAAATTTTTAATTAGAGCATTTAATTAGCTCTTAATTAGCTTTAAATTTTCCTGCAAAGAAATATATGTTCTGCTAAAAGTGTTCTGCTAACTTTATTGACATTCTTTTATGGGTTTATTTTCTTTTAATAACTTATATATTGTTCTGGTATGTTCAGTTATTCTTTTTATAAAACGTTTATCACTTTCCTCTCCTCTGTAAATTTCCAATGGGAAGCACTCTTAATGTATAATCCATAACCACAGGGAACATGAAATTGTGTTTTATGAGTATATGATGATTCAGGATTTGGTTCGCAGAATAGATTCAAAATCAGAATAAATGACATACGGATGTCTTAACATTCTTTGAATATTTTTAAATTTTAATACATTATCATCAGGCATGTTCGGAACACATGGTTCATTACTAAAGCACACATTTTGATGTTTCTTTAAAGCATCTTCAGTTCTAGCGGAGTAGTTTAAACATCTTCTACAGAAATATTTTTTGCTTCTATTTATTTCCAACTGATCGATCATTTAACAATCGACTCAAATTCTTGATCCAACAATAATGATTGTTGTCTTTATTTCCAAAGTATAGTAAGTCGATATTCATTTCATAAAATCGCTTCTTATTATGATACATACAAAGGATAAAATATTTGTTCTTCGTAACTAAACACGGTAACATTAATTTTATTATGTGATTCAAATTTAGGTATGTCCTGAAAATTTATTCCTTCAAAATTTAATTCGTTTATATATTCCGGCTTATTATAATGATTCAGTCTATCTACATGTTCTTTTGCTTGATGTAAACAGGATATTACGCTGTACATAAAGCATTTGTTATCGTTGTTTTTAACATTAACGCAAGCTTTTTTATCTTTAATCCACTTGGGTAATTCTACATATGAATTTCCGCTTAAAGGTGTATATTTGTTTATATTAATGCGCAAATGATTTATATTTTTCAGAGTCCATCCAGATCCTTTTTCTTGTAGTTCATCACATCTTGATATAAATAAATCCTTTTGTTCATCCCAGTATTCCTCTAAGGCGTCTTTTTCTCTTAGTATAACATTTGGTAACTGAAATTTATGTATCATTGTGAAGTCTTCATTTTCCAGCTTCATAAACTCACATTCCATCTCTAGATTGGTTTTAATATTTTTATGGAGATTTAAAGCATTTATAATTATTTTAATAACCTTTTCTTTTATCATATCCATGTATGTTTCCATATACATGTTTCCATATACATTGAGGTTAGGTCCAACATGTCGGACAGAGAAGACAGTAAAAATGTGCTCGCGTGTAAACGATATAAAAAACAGGGTTTAACAAACCCTGTAAAATGTGTTCAGTGTCCAAATACCTTCCATGATAGCTGTGCAAAATTATATATAAATATAAACAATATTGACAAGGACAATTACGTCTGCTGTGATGTTCCCTCGATACCACCGGCTATCATCAACTCGAACAAAGAACAGGATTATTTCTGGGACGCAGATGATTACCAGAGCACCAGTAAAAATAATGTGAGATTTTTAAATATTATTATCCGACAAAAGGACGAATTAATCGATGAACTGCGCGAAAAAATAACGTTGCTGTACGATCACATTGACCTGCTGAAACAAACAAAAAGCGAAAGCAACGAAAAAGTTATCATCCCGAACGGCAAAAGCGAACTACCTTTGCAGATAAGTAAGGATGTTAAAAAACCAAAACAGACATCAGCTGCTATTGAAAATCAACCTAATCAACCATCCAAAGAGAAAAATAAAGAAAACACAACAGGACGCTCACGAATAGTGTCAGGAGACATGCCACAAGAAAAGCAAGCCCTGGAAGCGAAAGTTTTAATAAGTAATGCCCAATCAACTAATAATAAGCCGCAAAATCATAAGTACAACAGGGACGACAAAATTTCGTTCTCAGATGTAATTAGGCGATCCGCAAAATTGCCCAAACAAGTCGTCGGGGAAGATGCCCACAACACAAAGAGGTCACGAAATAAAAGTCAAAAGTGCATCATCGGACAAGCTAACCAAAGTAATATAAAGGTTGTCCCAAAAAAAGCGTTCCTCTACGTCAGTCGTCTGGACCCCTCAACGACAAGTGATGAACTGAAGACACTTGTTAAACAACATTTCCCTGAAGCAGAATGTGATCCAGTGGAATCGAAATTTCCTCAACATTACATCTCGTTTAAGGTCACCATTAATTTAAGTAATTTTGAAAAAGCCATGTCGGAAGATTTATGGCCAGTTGGAGCGTATGTAACCAGGTTTTTTCACAAAAGGACTCAGGCGGCAGTAATAGCTTAGTCAAGGGACAAATACTCCTATGTAATACAAGATCCTTAAATCAAGATAAAGCAGACCAAATCTTTCTAGATATTATGGAAAAACAGGTTAAGTTTATATGCTTGACTGAAACCTGGAGCAACGGTAATACAAACCTGATAAATTTTCCTGATTTTAAGTTGGTAAGTCATTTTTCGAGAACTCAATACAAAGGAGGGGGTGTTGCAATTTGGGTTAAAAAATCGTTAAGTACAACAATTATAAATTTTAATAACTTATGTGTAGAAAAGGATATTGAAATATGTGGACTAAAATTTAATACAGCAAAATTTACTACCGTCATTATAACAGTTTATCGTTCACCAACTGGTAATTTTGATGTTTTTTATAAAAACTTAAACATTGCTTTAGATACAATATACAAAAACGAACTCAGAATATTTGTATGTGGAGATTTTAATGTCAATCTTTTAAATGGGACGCGAGAAACCAAAAGTCTTATTTCTCTAATGGAGTCATACAACTTAAAACAAATGGTTAGTAATCCTACAAGAGAATGTGGAGAGTGTTTGAGCTTAATCGATCATTTCTATAGTACTGACACAATAAATGCAAACGTAACGATAGAAGATAACATAATATCTGATCACAAATATGTCTATTTCTCCTTTGATAGTGAAAATAACTCATCGAATTTTTTTACATATTCCAGGGATTATAAAAATCATAATAAACTGCAGCAGTTTTGTTTGGATTTGATGAATGAGGACTGGATCCATATATATAATACAGAAACAAACGTTAATGAGAACTTTGAGACTTTTCATCAAACTTTTATTTTCTATCTTGAAAAGAATTTTCCAATTAAAAAAACACTAGTTAAGAAAAATAAACAATGGGTAAATAATGCTATAAAGAAATTAAGTGCAGAATTAAAAAATATGTTCTTTTTACAAAAAACAAATGCAGATTTAAAACAAATTTACAACGTAATGAAATCTAAACACCAAAAATTAATATGCGATACTAAAAAAACTAATTTTCAAAATAAAGTACTTAATTCGTCGAATCCAAGCAAAACTGTTTGGCAAGAGATTAATAATAAATCCAAAAAAACCGACAATATTACAATAATAGAGAATGGTGTTGCTATATCATCTGCTGTTAATGTAGCAAACATTTTCAATAAATTCTTTAAAGACGTAGTTACGGAAACGCGTAATGCTATTCCGGCTGTCGCTAGGACGACACCTCAGAAACAAATTCAGAATAGTATGAGTGTACTACCATTCACAGAGCTTGAAGTAACCAGCTTCTTTAAAAGACTTAAAAGCACAGATTCATGTGGACCAGATGGTGTTCCTGCATCTTTATTAAAAAAAGTAGGACATTTAATAATAACTCCAATAACTTTCATTTTAAACCGTTCTATAGAGCAGGGTGTATTCCCCGACTTATTAAAGCTATCAAGGGTCACTCCTGTCTTTAAAAAGGGCGACGAGAAATCTGTAGAAAATTACAGACCAATTACTATCAGTTCCTCTTTTTCAAAGGTATTTGAATATGCCATGCTTGATAGACTAAACAACTATCTATCTAAAATAATATTATAAGAAAAAGTCAGCATGGATTTAGGGCGCGTTGCTCCACAATGTCAGCGATGCATGATTTTTTAGATAATGCAGTGCAACTAGTTAATAAGGACGAGTGCCCCGTTGGGATCTTTTGTGATCTAAGCAGGGCATTCGACTGTGTTGATCATACTATTCTTATTGAAAAACTAAGAGAATACGGTATTCGTGGTATTGTAGAGCAATGGTTTAAGTCGTACCTAGAAAATGGAAGACAATTTGTCCAAGTCCCGGATTGGAGCTCTGGGTCCTGCGACCACGCCCATTCTGGTCTACTGGAGATACCTTTTGGGGTACCTCAAGGCTCTATTCTTGGGCCTATACTGTTCATTCTCTATATAAATGATTTGAGTGACCATTTCACTAGAGAGAATATTGTAATGTACGCCGATGATACAAGCCTGCTAATATCGGATAAAAATAAACTACGTCTTCAAGAAAAATGCAGTGTAACAGTAAAAACGCTTTACAATTGGTTTAATGAAAATAAATTACTTTTTAACACAAAAAAAACGAACGTAATAAGATTTCACAAAAGGCAGCAACACCCTGAGCCGATTACGATAAACTTTAATAATAACAACATTACAGAAGTGAGCCATGTAAAATTTCTCGGTGTGCATCTGCAAGAAAATTTCCTGTGGAATGAACACTGTTCTAATTTGACAGTAAAACTTAATAGAATATCATATCAAGTACGATATTTAAATAAAATTTTGACAGTTGACCAACTGAAATCCTTCTACTATGCTGAAGTACATTCCCGTTTGGCATATGGTGTGGGTTTTTGGGGAAATTCGAATGCAAGTAACGATGTTTTTAAATGTCAAAAACGTATTTTGAGATGCATGGCTGGAAAACCTTCCACATATTCCTGAAGGGAACTTTTTCGAAGTTTTAAAATCTTACCACTCTCGTGTATGTACATTTTAGATGTTCTTCTCTACACACACACAAAAACCAACAAGTTTACAATAAAAATATAAGTATTCATGGACATAACACTAGACAACTAAACGATTTTCACTTACCCTTAGCAACATGCGATATTTTTAAAAAGTCACCTTTTTACAGTGGCCAAATGCTCTTTAATTTCCTCCCTGTGTCAGTCAAGCAAATAAGCAATAGAAATCTGTTCAAAAAACAGTTATTAAATATATTGTACGAAAATTACTTTTACAATGTTCGCGAGTTCAGCAACTATTTAATTGTCAAGTGATGTTAACTTTATTTTATTTTATATGTTTGTGTTCTGACTTTGTCCTATACATTTATTGTTAATGTCTTTGGGATCAAATAAATTATCTATCTATCTATCTATCTATCTATATCTATACCTTCTTCTAGATTATTATGTTGATATGTTAATAATCTTCCCTTAAAAGCAACCTGAACTAAAATGAAATCTGGCTCTGGATTATGTCTTGCTTGATGCAACTGCATTCGACTTTCCTTAATATACTTTCCACATTCATCACATTTGATCTTTCTTACTCTTTCTTTTTTTGGTTTAGAAAATATGGCATCATCAAACGGAAATATTTCCAAGCTCTTCTTGTTTTCTCTTTTTATTTTTAATTGCTCTTCAGCATTAATAATCTCGTTTATCAATTCTGCCTTATTGTATCTTTTAATGTATCTTATACCTAAGGATTTTGCCATATTACGTAATTCGAGCAAACGACGACTATTCAAATCATGTTTTAATTTATGCAAATGTATTCGAGTTTCCTCGATATATGTTTCACACATATCACATTTTATCTTCTTTACTCTATTTTTTTTTTGGTTTAGCAAATATATCGTCATCAAACTGAAATGTTTTTAGGTTCTTTTTGTTTTCTTTCTCTTTATGGAGGTGCATTCGGGTGCTTTTGATATATTTTCCACATATGTCACATTTGATTTTACTAACTCTCTTTTTCCTTGGTTCAGCAAATAAATCATCATCAAATGAAAATATTTCTGAATTCGCTTCGCTCATGAGGACTCTGTCCGAAGCTTTGATAATAGCTTTTATTAAGTCTGCTTTAGTATATTTTCTAATATATTTGATGTCTAATGATTTTGCAATATTAAACAGTTCAACAGATAAACGAAGATTACTTAAGTTCCTTCGTTCCATTTATTATAGGAAAAAATCTAACAAACAATTTTTAGTAAATAAATAAATTCAATCCATTTTTATGCAAACTTGTTTTTATATGCCTTCTAAAATTAGTTCTAGTGTAATATCTACCACAATCACATAATAAACGAGTAGAATTAACTGCTTTTTTACATTGTTTACATGTTTCTTCATATTTATTTCTATAGTTATAAAAATCATCTGGACATTTTAATTCCAAACAAATGGAGCAAAGACTTGTCATTTATTAGAAAATTTATTCATCAAAGACTTGAAGATTAGGAAAACGAATTTTAAGAAAATCTAGTTTTGCCAAGGTTAATACGTTATTTTCATACATTTTAAATTGATTATGCATATTTTTAAATACTAATCGTTCAAAGTCATTATTTGGTTTGCTTCTCATATCGTTCAACTTTTTTTGAAACATTTGCCATGTTTCTTGGTCATCGTTATGTGATCGCGATTCATTTAATTTATTACATTTTTTTCATAAGAAATTATCTATAAACAGTGCATACTAAAACACACTGTCCCTTTTTAGGTAAAATTGTGATAAGTCTCGAGATTCAAAAAAATATGTATGGTATAGGGAGGTGGTGATCAATTTAATGTTTATTTAATTAATTGTCAAAAAAAATAAATACTTGTAATAAAAGGGATCTAGTACAATATGCGAGGCAATATGGGACCTACGTATTATAAAAAGTCTACATAAAATAAATGAAAAGCTAGATATCAACGTAGATTCAAGAGAAAAGAGCAATTATTTTAGAATAATAATATAAATAAAGCTATTAAAAGTAATTATATGATGAAGACAAATAACGTATGGAAAGAATTTTATCATCCAAGAAAAATTGAAGCGAAAAATTGACATCAGAGGGTTTTCCCACAATACGAAAGCATGGCAAATGAATTGGAGCAATTGAAAAACGATAACCTGAAACTGAGACAGCTAGTTAGTATAAATTAAGGTTCTCGATGATTATAATAAGGTAGCGCCAACTCATTCCCCATTTTTGAAATCCCGTGAGTGCGACAGAGATAGAAGTATTGAATGTTTCTATAAATTTTTGCAAAATTACATCACCACTAACATTTCAAACAGCTTGACAGTTATGTCACGCAGAGGTTATGGGTTAAGCTGTTGTGACAAAAAATAAAAAAATTCACTGCAGGGTGCAACATTTCCCAATTGCGGTATAATATAACTAATAAAGCATAGTTTTTTGCAAGAAATTTATTCAGGTATACAATTCATCTTGTTTAACAATAGTGGAAAACCTGCGTACGCAAGTACCTAAATCACTGTCCGAAGTAAAACCAAAACTCAATGTAAACTAAATGCTTAGGTACCCAAATAACACCCCAATAAACAAGAAATAATTATGAAACTGAATATGAACAGCAACGAAACTACAAACTACGCAACAAAATGTAAGTAACTATCAAAACTGAACCAAAACCAAAGATCACAAATTCGTAATAAAAACGACAAACGATTAATATAGGTACACAACAGGAACACGAAATGTAACAAAAGTGAACCGAAAACTGGAGGTCTCTGTGGATTACTGAAAAAGAGCACCCAAAAATCTGTTGAAACGTTTGTTGGAGGTGTGTGTATGCATTCGTTTGCATACGCAGTGCTTAAATTCTATTTACCAATGTGGTCATAAATAAAATAGGTGAAGTTAATACAATTTAATTTAACTGGTACATTTTGTAGGCAGTCACAAATGAGGCAACTCAAGTCGCAAAAATTAATTTTTAAAAGATGCAAATTTTTCCGCCATTGCCCCATCTCTACTTGAGATTAACTCAAAATTAAGTGAGATGGAGATATACGTCGCAACCGTTGGCGGTACCTTAGAATGATCCAGAGCCTTAGTATAAATGGGATCGTTGACCCAATAATAAAAAATAAATTAAATTATTGACATAGATAATACTGTTACTTGAAAGTTTATGATCAAGACGTATTTTTCATATTAGACAATGATAATCAACCTTTGTTTAAAGGTAAAGATTTAGCAGAAATATTGGGTTATGAAAAATCAACAAATGCTATTATAAGTAAAGACGTAGGTGTTGATTTTAACAGAAAATTGATAGTCGTATTTTTTGGAAATATGCTGTTTTTGCAGAAAAAGAAAAATATTAATCACAAACAATTTGCTTCAATTCATGGGATTTATTGAAGAAATAACGCGATTTTAAGAACTTTTTAAAGGACAAGGAAATCTCATACGAAGAAATAGATTATAAACATGCTAAAGCAAATTTGTATAAATATATACAAAATGATTAAAAATTTTAAAGAATTAATAATGATGTTGAGGCAAACAATAAGGCAAAAAAAAGTTAGGAAATATTATTTTAAATTAGAAGAATTGCTAGATAAATAGGAAACTAACGTTGACATAATTATAAAATTAATGCTAATCCATTAAACCTGTTTGACTTTATAAATAAAAATAACTACTCCTATAAAATTAATTTGAGTACGTGGTTGGTTAACCGATATATGGTTTACGTTATTTAAAAGAAAAATATAATAATAACAAATGATCTTTTATGCTTTATACAATATGGAATTTCTACAAGATCATCTTTATACAAGATTTAAAGAAAATTTTAGAAAACTATAAAATAGAATACCAAATAATAAATTATGATAAGATTAAAAATGAATTATCATATTATAAAAAATTGATAACAAAATACTCCTATATTATAAATGTTTCGCCAAATAATTTAAATAAAACAATATGGATTTTATTGAGTGTTCGTAATATTAAATCCCTAATAATAACATTAAATACAAAAACGGATCAAGAAATTAAAGAATATTATATTACTTTATTTATTTTTATATTTTATTCATATTTGGAATACACTAAAAAGTTTTATTTGAATATAGGAGAATCACTCGAAAAGATAGTCAGATAAAGCAAACTGAAACGATAATTGAAATTAAGAGAGATGGTTAAAAATATTATCAAGTTAACCAAAGATCACATTAATAGTATAATAGTTTTATAGCAAAGATTCGGTAATAAACAATATAACAACATTGTGGTAAAGACATGTTTTCATTATAATTTAATCGATGATCATAATATAAACAGATAACTAACTCATCTTTGATAACCTAAGCACAACAAGTTGTCCTTAAAAAAATCCAACTTTTAGATTACTTCAAAATTATTTTTTTTTTGGAATGCAACTAACTTTGAGTGAAATTGTGTTGTTGATAGAATAAGTAGGTACAACTTACAGTACGAGTCAGCTTTAAGCAGATATTTTCTCTGCGATACTTAAAAACCTTACGAAAACACAAATTCAGAAAAGCAATTTTGCCTACCGTACAAACAACACGTGTTACAACTTCCCAGTGATAACAGTATAATAAATGTAATTATTCTAGTTATTAAGTACTACCATGTTTTGGACGCGAAAACAATGTTTTTCTTTTATGACATTGAAAAACGATTACAATACCTATAAAAACCACGTTCGTGGGTCAGGATTCAGTTATTTGATTTACTTCAATTTTAGACACAATCGTTGAAAATGAACATAATGTCAGACGAATTGCATTTTACTTATAACATTTAATAAATAATATTGACTTACCTATTAACAACGATTAAACACCTATGATCCACCGTAGAATAACCTGTAATGCACTGAAAATTGTTAGTGTTAACGGTCAACGCAACAGACAAGTAAAAAGGCAAACTGAATTATCGACCGAAACAGCGCCGGCGCCGCGCGCGCTCCTGGTCTAGATGGCCCCATCTACAGTAACTATATGCATACAGTAACGCAACGTCCGCCATATTTGGAGTAAAAGTTCTGGCGGGAACATTCAAATTTCTAAATGCTAATTTTACTCAGATTGGAATCCGGAATCGAACAAGTTGACACTATAAAAATACGCTCTACTGTGTTTTATGCAGTGTGATCCATTTGTATCGAATAACTTGGATATACAGGCTGTCCCAACATCGGGATACAGCCTTCTACTTTGAAATTTTTAATGGAAACCCCAATTTTTTTTAGCATATCTGAACTCTACGTATAATTTTGCGTATTTTTTATGTAGCACACACTATGTCGATTTTCAGTTTTTTTTAAGGCGTGATCTATTTGAAATAAATAAATTCTTTAAAAATTCAGGGATTTTTTAACCTCTAATTTATTGTCCAAGGTCAATAGTGAAAACTCATTATTGACCAAAGTAGAGAAAAACAACTTCACAACCTCTTAACAAACTAAATAATGGTACCTTTTATGACTAGTAGTGGAAAAAAATTATTAAAATTTATAAATTATATTTTTCAATTAACAAAACATACAATATACACTTGTATTTAATTGTGACCGCAATTATACATATTTTTTTTACAATATACCAAAAACTATTTTAAATTAATCCTCATTGCCATGCTCCGACTATCTTTTCCAGTTGATGTAGTGGGATCTATTCTAGATTTGAGATGAAAATATATGCGTGATCTTACATACAATTTTACAATTTTCTTTAATATTTCATGACAATTTGGAATAGTCGGCGCAGTGTGCATATTATATACATGAGATAAAAAGTTATCTATCTAATGTTAGCCTATTGCTTATTATTTGATTTTCAAATATTCTATATTCTGTCTCAACCTTACAAATATAGTGGAATAAATCTAAAGTAGCGAAAACTAGCGCATTCTCCTTAAATTCTTTTAATTTTGTAAATAAATTTAAACTATTTATTTCCTTGGGATCCGTTTGTACTGTTTTGTAGCAATAGTTTTGTAGTGAGTAAAATTTTTCTTAATTTTTAATATAATTGAACCCAAAAGATAATAGATTGATGACTGGATATCAGATTTAGTTTCAGCTACAAAATTATTATTTTCATTTATAATTTTATCCATTTCATACATTATTTCGTCTTCAATCTGCTCATGAGGTTTACTTAAAAGATTATTTAAATCATTACAGTAACTTATTAAGTCATTGGATTCACTATCACTATAACTAGTTTTCTTCAATGATGATTGAAACTGTGATAAGCATACTAGTCTCAGTGACACTTTATAAATAGTCGAGCATCTGGAATTGGTTGTCGCTTTCTAATCATCGAAAAAGAATTTTCAATCGGATCCTGGACTAATCTGCCGATCATGACATATTTGTAATTATATTCTTCCAAATAAGTTTTCTGAAAATCTAAAGCTGTTTGTGTGGCCATAATTACACCTGTTTGATATGGTTTCCAAGTGCCATTCACTGTAATGCAGTAAAACAATTCTTGTATAGATATTAAAAAATTTATCGCTTCCGTGTGTTTTTCTTCATTAGTCGGATCGAATGCGAAGGCGTGATACCTTCCCGTCATGAATTTGAACCATTTTTCCATTTGAGTTAAGAACCAGGCTGTTGTCTGATGTTCTGGATTTAACTTATTTCTGATTATATAATAGGATATAGCTGCTGCTACATCATGGCTTATTAATGCCACACTTAAACTAACGTTCATCTTATCAAAATGAGAGGGGTTAAGAACACTTTCTTTTAATCGTGGGCATAACTTTATTACATCACCCTTTTCAATCTCAAATATATGTTTGATTGGTTCAATACTCACAAGGTTGGAAGGTAAACCGTATCTTTCTACAATTGCATCATGTAAAATGAATTTATGACCTTTTGTGAGGGCACCAGCTATATTCTTAAATACATGTACTGAATCCGGTGTAAAAAATAATTTATCATTAGGTAAACACGGATGTTGGATGAAGTTCCTGATTTCAGTGAGTTTTCCAGCAGCCAAACCTAATTTCTTCCACAAACACCGATTTTGAGGACCCATGTCTGAAATTGTAATATTTATTTCATGGCATTTTTGGATAATTGTAATTATAATACTATATAATTCATCAGCACTGATTGAGTTTCCAGAGAATTCATAATGAGCCTATAATTTGTTTCCATCTTGATGATACTCCTGCTAACATAAAGACTAATCCATGTGTGGCCAGCTGATTCGATAAATCCTTGCTATCAGATGTGCCAATTGTAGGTCTGCCAACTACCATTGATAAAGAATTATCATACTGTGATGGCCATTTCGTCGAATATTAATACTGCGTGTCTTTCTTCAGGTTTAAGATTTTCCATCTGCAAAAAATGTTGAAAATTGTGAACATGATTTACATTTAGTCTTTGCTTAAAGAAATTGAAATAGTTAAACTACTGACTAGCCACTAAGAATTTATATGACCAATGAACAAGAAATAAACAGATTAACTATAACAACTTGCCAACACCAAGAAAATACTAACTCTTAGCTTTAAAATTTGTAATACATCATCCAGGATACCTGGTTTGAATTTCAAATTCCTCAAACGATGTTGAAGCGTCCTGATGCTTGGATAAGGCAACTTCTGATTTAGAAGTTCCTTGTACCCTTCAGTTCCACAAGCCATATATAACTTCAACCCCCTAGTTATTGTGTCATCTGACCACATTGTTCCTCTACGTTTGTCCGTTTCTAAAAACTCTAGTTGATCCAAATTGAAAATTTTTTCAAGGTTAGTAGGTTCCCTCTGTTTTAACTTTTTTTCATAATAGCGGCATTTTCGGGATAATGATTTCACGATTTTTCTCAAAGAAGCCACCAGATCTTCGGTATTTTCCAACGACGTCGACGTTAATAGCTCATTATCTAATTCGTCATCATCATTCAAACAATTCAAAAGGGACTCTTCATGGCTCGCATCATTGTTAGAATATTCAGTATTTTCGTAAGACACATCAACGGAGACAAGTCATTTTTTAATAATTAGTAGTTTTTATAATGTAAGATTACCATTTGAAGAATCTTTTAAAGTTGAACTTTCTGCCGCAGCCCCCTCATTCTCGTTTGTCCTTACTAGTTTCGCACACATGACAACTTTCTCGCATTTTCTCTTGATCCCGGAACTTGTGCTATGTAACACATCAGGGACAGCAAAGAAATTGCTTCAGCAATTTCTTGCCATCTAACCTTGCACTTTCAAATTGTTCCTCCGAAAAGTGCACCTATTATCATATCCATAATTATCTTAAATGCTTCCAACTCCAACTCTAATATACATACCTCACAAATTCGGGCTTCATTATGTAAATTTGGACGAGCAATTAAATCAAGCCAAATTTGTTTCCTTTCCGCATTGGTAGGAATCTTAAATAGTCTATAACCTTTTGCGACATTGTTTTTACACGAATTAACACAGCAATTATGCGGCATTTTCACTTTTATCACAATTTAATCAAATCAACAACACTGGTCGAAACTCTTACGACGAAGAGCACAAAAAAACAGGAACAGGCTCACGAAAATTTTACACGCGGCTACGCCAAACAAAACGCAAAACACGTGTTGCCTCCCGTGAAAAAGTCGTAACTAAAAAGTGAGGTTAATTCAAAATTGTCATTTTTGGGGAGAAAACTAGGGAAAAATAAAAAGTAACTAGTTAGGTCGCCATATTTGGAGTAAAAATCATTCTCTCTCTCTCTGACTCATTGGAACATAACCTTGCGATACTGTATTCTTTTAGTTACTGTAGTACATTCGTTTTCGAATGAAAGATCTTATAGTGTCTGTCCTAATTTTCTTATTTATTAAAAAATGAAATTCGTTTCGCATGCTACGCACTAGTGTACATAACAATTATTGTATCTGTGACACTTCTTAGGCCTGGCCTGTTCAAAAAATTAGATTTTTGAATGATCGTCTAGGATTTTTGTTATTTGGACTCTACGTTGTGTTTTGTATTTATTTGTTCGTTGTTTAAGCACTGTGTATCAAGGAAGAGTAAAACAGCTGAAATTGAATAAAGACATTTATTCAAAATTATTACAAGTGTGCATATGGTTAGCCTAAGATTAGGCAACCCGTTATACAATTCAAACCTTATTGGTAGTTATACAACACAGAATACGTTGCATCCCTTGAAGGGTTACAACACCTATTCCGGTGCCAAAACCACTGCAGGCCAAAAAGGGTTAAACCCTGAGTTAATTGCAGAGCTGATTAAACACCTCCGACTCAGAAAATTAATAGATAAGAGTGCGTAGAAGCCTCCCCAAAGAACCAACTACCGCGTACTCTCTTTCCCTAATATGTCCCATTTTCGGGAGTCTTTTTGTTTGTTAATAATTAGCTAGGCAGTCTTTTTATCGCCATGTTTTAAGTGTGCCATAGTACTACACCCGGGCTGGCTCGGTTTTTTCCCGTGGTGGGGTAGTGGTCCCCGGCTTGGCCAGGAGGATAGTAAAGAGTTTGCAATTAAAGTGCAAGTAATGAGTCAGATGAGTGTAATCAACTATTAGTTAATTACAGCAAACGGCCATTAGTAGTTAGACACGTACAAATGATACGCGAAGCTAACTTAATCGGTAAATAATAAAATAATAAGTAAATGAAAGAGTTAACAAAATAACAATTAAATGAGTTGGTCATAACCGTCAGGGACTCCCCTGTGATTATAAGTTGTTAAATACACATATAAAGTGATTAAATTAGTCTTTACCCCTTTGATACCGACCTGTGGGAATCTGGTCACCTTCAGGAGATGATGGACTCTCACGGACAGCGGAAAGGTGGTCCTCTGGCTCCCCTGACATCGTGGACAACTGTTTTGAGAGAAAGATTAATTAAACGAGAGTTAACTCGTGAGACAATTTACGCCAATTTGCGATCAAACCCGTCGGAGACTGGGAATCTGCAAATAGGTGTAGAATTGCTAGTTCAAAAATTCGCCTTAGGTGCGATCGACCCGTCGAAAACTGGGAAATCTGCACTTCAGGTGAATTTACAGTTCGAGCCCTCGGTGCGATCAAACCCGTCGGAGACTGGGAATCTGAACTCTGGACACGACCGTGTAATGAGTTCAAAGTTTTTGCTAGTAGACAGTCTTTTGGAAAGCGATCCACCCGTCGAAGACTAGGAATCTGCGATTTCCAAAAAAATAAGCCAACTAGCTTGGAGAATGACAAAGCACTCTCTGAACAAGTCCGTGTAATGAGTTCAAAGTTTTGCTAGTAGACAGTCTTTTGGAAAGCGATCCACCCGTCGAAGACTAGGAATCTGCGATTTCCAAAAAAATAAGCCGACTAGCTTGGAGAATGGCAAAGCACTCTCCGGACAAGTTCGTGTAATGAGTTCAAAGTTTTGCTAGTAGACAGTCTTTTGGAAAGCGATCCACCCGTCGAAGACTAGGAATCTGCGATTTCCAAAAAAATAAGCCGACTAGCTTGGAGAATGGCAAAGCACTCTCTGAACAAGTCCGTGTAATGAGTTCAAAGTATTGCTAGTAGACAGTCTTTTGGAAAGCGATCCACCCGTCGAAGACTAGGAATCTGCGATTTCCAAAAAAATAAGCCGACTAGCTTGGAGAATGGCAAAGCACTCTCTGAAGATGGCTTCTCTCGGGGTTCCTTTTATATCCAAATTTTTAGTGACGTCGGAGGTGGCTACGTGACTTTCCTCAGGGGGTTGCTTGTGTGTTCCCACAGTCTGGGAATTTTAATTAATTTTTAGCGATTTCGAACCAAAGAAGGGTTTGCTCTTATGGCTTTCTTTTCACTCTAAGTTTGATGATTTTCGACCCAAAAGAGTGTGCCGAGAAATCTCCCCTATGCGTAACTAACCCTTTAATGGCTGACCCGGTGACCCTTTTTCCGTCGAACGGCGATTCGTTCTGCCTTTTAAAATCTTCGATTTTCGACTCCAATATTCCTAATTTAACTAAAATATAAACAATTAATTGGTTCCTGTAATATGTGGATGAATAACAATGTTAATTATTCTGTTTTCATGAAGTTTATCTTGATAGATAACTCGCTACGGGGTTGAATGGCTGAAAAAGGAGCTGTGAAAGTGAAAACAACAAATTATAATACTCGGGCCCGAGATAAATAAACAATTTACGATTATAAATAGATAGACAATAATACTGAACATCGTCCACTCGATGTTCACCTGTTAAAACGATAATTAGTATAGTTATTGTTCACTAAAATGCTGAAAAATTAGGAGGCTAAATAAATAGCAGTTATACACATTAAATTTGACTAAAACAATTACCAAATAAAAGTGCAAAAGATGTAGCACAACCCTATCTCATTTGTATGTGCTATTACCAACCCTTTCCTGTAATAAAACATTGAAATAATGTCGCCGTATTGTTGGTTGCATATACTAAAAGGCCAGCCAGACCTGGATGGTCTCATATCCAAATTAAATTTATTTTTTAAAGGTAAACACGCACGTAATACGCTGAATACGCTCGATCGTGCAGCGCTTAAATTTGATAACGAATAACGCATTTTGACTTCTGAGCGTTTTTATTAGAGAGTTTTTATTATACTCTAACAGAAAACGGTCGATGGTCGAGCGTTGGTATCCTTCAAAAATACGCTGATACATCGGCCTACTCGTTAAAAAAAACGGGTTTACTGTAAAAGCAATTTTTTTTCCGTTATAGAAATTGTTCTTATTCTGATTAACAATCAATACTTTTAAATTTTTAGCTGATTTTTTTGGTTTGCATATCTTAATGGAATTCTAGACACAATATTATCACAAGTTCATTCACATCCTAATTGTTAGGATTTTACATTGGCTAAAAAAATATTATTACACCTAAGTAACGATGCCAACGTAAAATTCGTTTTTTTATAGTTTGTTTTTGTAAGACAACTACTTACTAAAATTGTTTTTTTTTTGTTTTGTGATATTAAACCGTTATACATTTTTATATTTTGTAAATAATAAAGTTTAAATTGGGCCAGTTTATAAAAAGCAAAACAATATAGTTAGCGCCATCTAGAGCAGTGTGTGTCTGTCTATATACTGTTCAGAACCAACTGTGGGAACGAAATCAATAATCTTGGGTCACAAAATATGACAGGTCGTTTTTTATTACATGAAACATTGATCATTTTTTATAATAAAGTTAGTATCATACAAAAACATTTAGACTTAAAAAATCCTGTCTAGACAACCTATATCAATAAAATTAAATACATAAAATTATCGTTTTCAATCTCATTTTATTCTAGGTAAACAAATTTCACACTTCTACCGTTCGTAAATGTTTGTACAGAAACACAGTTTTTAGAAATGTATAAACATAAACAAATTCGGTACCATATATCAGCTTAGCTAACATAAACGATAATTTCAATTTTTTTTTCGTTTTGTTATAATCCGACGGAACGTCTAAAAGTTAAGTTTCATAAGGGATTTATGTGAACTAAGCTATATGATACCATATCCTTTACAATTTACTAGATTTTACGATCAGCTTGTCATCAGAAATATTTGCGAAAGAGTCAACAACCTGTTCATAAGATGTTGCAAAACCACAGACAGTTACTTTTTGATGGTTCGTGTGTAGCCCAATATATATTTTGTCTTTTGTAATATTCTTTCCTTCAAAAGCTTTATAGTACTCATTGTCAAAAATTTGTTTGAGACCATTTTGTGCACTCCTCTGACCAAACTTCACTTCTATAATTATTCCTGTGCCATCCTTTCTTATTATTAACAGTAAGTCAAATCGATTTCTTTTATTTTCTTGACAAAATCCTTCGCACAATGTATCGAATTTGTTTACACAAAAAGCATAGAGAATACCCTTAAGTTCATCATGATTCTTTGGCTTGAAACTTCCAGAAAATAAGCTTGCAATGGAATCTGCGAACTTTTGAAATGATTCATTATTGTGACGATCTAAATCATTTATAGCCGTCCTATATTTGTTAATCATCTCTCTACTAATATTGTATTTGGTCATGTAGTATGATTTATCACAAAACTGCTTAATAATTTCGTCTGTGGCTTCACCGTTTGGTATAGCGTAAACACACCGGTCTTTATTCTTTTCAATTACGTTGAAATATCCACGATCCTTCATGTACTGAAGGAATAAATTGGCATGTTCGTTATTGACCTCACTAGGTTGTAACATCACTTCCATCAGTATCATAACGTGTTCAGGTGTCAACCTATCCAGAGGCTTCCCTACAGTAACTGTACCTTCGGTAATAATACAACTAAATTTGTCTCTAAGACCCTCAACTGCAAACAGTTTGTTCAAGGGTTGAATCCCGTGGCTACTAAAATAATATCTAGGTGCGTGCTTCTTTATATCTGGACTCTTATTAGCTTCATGTTTCGTGCGTCGCCGTGCAACTATCCAATCCTGGAGATATTTTAAAACAGAAAATGTGTTATATAACTGTAGATTTGTGACAAGCACTTTATAGCCATTATAATAAGATAAAATGTCGTTTCCATTAAAACCCTTGAATACAGGCATCTTTAGTAAATCTGCTACTTCATCCTTGGTAAATCCATAATATTCAGAAAAATCATGAAGTTCTAGGAATGAACAAATAGAAACATTGTTGGCGTACGGTGATATAGTTGTTGCCAATAAAACACAGGCGTTAATCAATGCACCTAATACCTTCTCATTACCTTTTAGAACGATACTCAACATTTCCCCGATATACCGAATGATCTTCTTTACGTACGCTAGTTCAATACTTTGTGATCCATGTAGCAACTTCATAAGAGGAGCGTCAAATTCTTCTATTAATATCAGCACTCTTTTATTGAATTGGATGTACAAATATTTTATTAACTTGTCTAAAGAATGTCGCAAATCATCTTCATCTAATTTCAAGGTAATTGGTTGACCTTCCTTATCCAATACACGTTTCTTACCCTTAAGAAACAAATTAAACTCTAGCTTCATATCCTCGTCTAAACGACTTCTTTGGTCACCCAAATACCCGTGCCGTTCATATGTTTCACACAGACTTTCTTTGAGTGTCTCAATAAACCCGTTCCAATTATGAGGCGAAATATCCTTCAAGCTAAAGAAAATTACTGGATGCTGACCACAATGTTGGTAGAAGAATTGTCTGCTCTCGCATGTTCCATTTTCCAAATCGTCGTCCATGTGCTTTGTAGGACAGGTGCAGCTGTAAATTTGCAAGTGCTTGTTTCTAATAACGGTCTTGAATAGTTTGTAATTTTTTGGTGGAGTTTTGTTTTTATCTTCGACCCATTTTCCGGCTACATTCTTTTTCAAACAGGTAACGATATTTCCTTGTTCATCCACATCTGGTTCACAGAACACCTTCAAGGTATTCATGATTACCGATTTACCAAATCGACTAGGTGCTGTGATGAGAATTTTCTTTGCCGATGATTTTTCGTTTAGACTTCCTCGAAAAAATTTTTTTATAAATAGCGTTTTGTCAATAAACGCATTAGACGTAAGGAGAAGCTCCTCAAATTCTTCTGATTCTATAAGACAATCTTTCTGAAAATTTGAAAGAAACATTGCTAATAAAGAAATTAAGATCAACAAATTAACTTACATTGTCGTCAGAATTACTTTGCCCATTCCCTTCAAGTCCTTGGGCACCAGCTCCTAGAACCTCTACACCTCTGTTTTCGGTTGTTACATCCATCTGGTTATACAATAGGACACAATATATTAAGTTAAGGCCGGGATTAACAAAATTTATAAAGAAATTTAACAACATACTAAAATTTATACAAAACTTACATTTTCACTTATTCCGGACAGAGTTTCCAAGTCTGAAGAAATCGCCAATCTAGTTCTTTTACAAGGGGGCTGGGCCATTTATCTACAATAACAACAAGATTAACAATAAAAAATTATAATTAATCGTAATAATAATAATCAGTCAGGTGAACATGGTTTATAAATATAAGTAATTAAAATATGTAAAAAAAATAATCTGTAATGATAAGATCCTCAAACGGATAAATCAATGCTGAAAGAAAAAAAAATTAAGTAGCCCTTTATGATCAAGCTACAGAGTGATAAACAATGACTGAATCTGTTGGTATTAAAACAATCGAAAAATATCGACTTTTGTTTGCGGCCAAGTTGTAAAATCTGGACAAACCGTAAGTCACAATATTCGGGCGTGAATGTTCAATTAGGTTATCTCACATTGGGGATTTGAAAACACGATGAAAGGGAAAAAGGCTAGAAAGTCACAAACCCTGTCAAAATGTTGTCAGTGCAGTTAAATTTGACAACAGGAAATGTATTTATTCACAAAATCAATTGGTAATTAACTGTTTTCTAACTTTTAAAAAGTTTGAAAGTGACAATTACTCACTTTCACTCCCATTCCCTGGGTACGTTTCAATCGGTCAGTAATAATAAGAAAAAGACGTCGGTAATGAGACGTACCTAGCAGTTAGTAATGGTCATTCTTAAATTGTGCAGGCACGGGCAATATGTTTATTAAAAAACTAAACAATTGTAAATTTGATGTGAATTTGTTAAGTAATTTAATAAACGATAATATTATAATAGAGTTAGTTAGATTTTTACCTATTTTTTATTAAACTATTTATTACTTAGCAGAGGTACAAATTTCATTCAAAGTTGCAGTGCCGCCAACAGATTCAGTCATTGAAATATCAGTAACCTCCTTATTTCTTTTTGAATGATGGAGGCAAATATTTTTTAAATAAATAAAAAAAAATGACCAATACTAAAGAGAACAAAATTGTAGCAGAATATTATACACCATTAAAAACAAGACAACCATCTGAACTCCAGCAATTCAAAAATTGTTACAAATCTTTTACTCAAGATAAAAAACTAAATATACCAAAAAATATCAAAATGAGAAATCGTAATTTTGCCATTGAATACCTCAATTCTACCGTAAATAAAAAACTAACAAAGACAGATTTTTGCAAATCTAAAAGTATTTCCAGAAATTCCCTTAATATGGGACTAAATTCAGTTGGAATTAAGATTGCATGTAAAACGAGAACAAACGGGAACAAACCAGAGCAATCCGGAACAAAAGAGAACAAATCGGAACAATTGGGAACAAAAGAGAGAAAAAGCAAAACAAAAAATAAAAAAATATTCGATAATGTAGAACACAAAGCAGGTAGTCGTAAACATATAAGTTTAGATGAAGAAGCAGATGAATTAATTAGTAAATCTTTAGAAACTTTTCAGTCATAAATGGACAAACTAGTTTCATACATTCCCAACGATGAGAAAGAAAAATGGAAAAAAGATTTAAAACCTATTATTACTGAAATAGACAGATTAGAAGATGGAGCAAAAATAGTTGGTTTCAAACAAGAAGTTGTAGATAAATATATTGCAAGAAAAGCAGCTAATTTATTCCTTGAACAATTAATTAATTATGACAGACTGTGAACTAGAATCCGCTAATAATAAAATAGATGAATTAGACAACTACAATAATTATGATCCTGAATTAAGAAACAAAACAGTAGTAATACCATCAAACATCGATGATGTAAAGAAAAGAACCCTGAAAATATTTGAAAGACATACTAAAAATATGAGAGCAATAAATGAAAAAACTCAAAAATTGTAAATTAAATGGAAAGTACTGTATTCAAGAATTTAAATATATTCAATGAAGAATATCCAAAATTCCGAAAAAAGTTTTCAAGTCTCATTCAACAAGTTAACAAATTAAAAATTATTATTTTTGTTCTTATGTTTATTATCGTAATTGTAATTATTGTTTTCTTAATTTATTACTTCAACACTAATAAAAAATAGCGATTTATTCAACAATGTCCATGAACGTACCTAATACGTGTCCATAAGCTAATGTATCTGTATGTAGAATTAGGTAAAAGGTATCTTTTATCATCTTTCCAACTTAGAGACTTTTTCTTTACTTCTTCAGCAGTAAATATATCATGTTTATGACTCCTGATCACTTTCTGTCTATGGAAGTATTCTTTTTGATTAAACAAGCAATTTTTGTAATCTTCAAAACTTATTTCTTTCTTCAATACTGCTTTTTTGATACGTTTTAATTTTTTCGAAACAGAATTTTCGGTTCTGTAACTGTACATTTTTGACCTTAAACCTATGCATTCCAATTCATCTTTGAATTTCCCTATTACTTTCTTATTTTTATCAGAATATAATGGCTATTATCCTTTGGATAATCAGATGTATCAAAATAGTCGGGATTGTTTTTGATAAATTCATAGAAATCGACATTTTTAATCTCATATATAAAGCTATCAGTGTCTCCATAAAGAAGTTTTACGTTTTCATTAAATTCTTTTTTAATTACATTGTAATGGAAGTTATACATTAACAATTTCGATCGATAAATCTAATACAGCTTGCCCAATATAAATTGGTTTATTAAACAATATTTTTGTTTTAAAATTGTGAACTGCTGCCAGGTGTTTGCTAAATATAGTTCTGTGTTTAAAATTAGGTTTGTTTATCGCTTTTTGTAATTTTTCTTCATCACAATATAATTTAATATTTTGTTGGTTTCTAACAGATTGCATAGACTTACCATATGGGGCATTAACCATTAATTTCCAGAAATCTTTTTCAAAATCATTTTTCGCCTTTTGTCTTTGTTCAGTATTAAATTTTACATATGGTGCTATGAAATTTGACTGAGTAAATTTTATACCTCTGTGAACCTTTGTTATTCTAATACCTAAATTTTTGTAAAGTTTTAATGTTTCGTAATGAATTATATAATTTTTCTTATCATAGAAATGACAAAGTAGTTTTTCTACTTTTCCGCCCGGAGGAATTCTATTTTCCGGGGCTAAAGGGAGATCATTGAATTTGTTATGAATAGCTAAGTCTACTGGAAATGCTAAATCGACTTCCAAAACATAACCCGTATCACTATCTGATACCAATATACCGTCGACATTTTTAATTTCATCACAAAAGTCTTTTTCTGGTAATTTCTGAGATAAAGCCCATCCATATAGATTACTAGCATCTATATAGATAATCTGAGTATTTTCATCTGCTTGCTTTTCATACCTGTTACTACACTGTGAAATACCTCCTCTAATTCCCCTTTCAAAAAACAAATACATTTCATAATCAGTTAATAATTCCAACTCCACTGAAGTATATTTGAGCATACAGTCCCAAGCTAACACCGGCGTTGTATAATACCAAACAGGATCGAGTCCCTAACTCTTTTCCAAACATAAGTCTCTAAAATTTTCAAATACATCAGTTAACAGCAAAACATCTAGTTTTAAGTATAAATCATGCCATTCACCCAAATTTTTGATTTTAAAATGTTTCCATACTTTTACTGCATGTTTGAATTCTTCTTGAGAAATTCCTTCTTTTGTGAGCGAAGAATAAAATTTATCTATTGATGGAAGTTTTGTTTCAGAAAATTTCTCAAAAGAATCCATGTATTCATAAGGATATATTCCTTTTCTAATTATCTTGCTTTTTCCTTTCCTAAATAACACATCTAATTCATTATTTGAAAAGTATTTAATTATTTCTCTCAACTGACTTGATTCCAGATTAGATGACAAATTGTCTAGGCTACTTGCTAAAAATCTAAATGAATCGATAAATCTCAATTCGATATATCCATTATCATCCATTCTTAAAATTTTACTGAAAGAAATATACTTCTCTTCGTTATTAGGTATTAATTTCAATTGACTTTTATCTTCTCCTAGATTTTTTTATAAACAAATGACAATCGTAAGAACTTAAATTATGGAATAAACAATGGTTGTCTATATTTCAAATTGCATTTTCTACAAGCAGCTCCCCTATATTTTCCAGTGTAGTGATCATGATCTCTTACTTTTGGATTTTCTATAGAAAACACATTTTCACAAAGATAACAAATTTTTGTTTTTTCATATACTTCTAGTTCGATATCTTTTATGGGTTTATTTTCTTTTAATAACTTATATATTGTTCTGGTATGTTCAGTTATTCTTTTTATAAAACGTTTATCACTTTCCTCTCCTCTGTAAATTTCCAATGGGAAGCACTCTTAATGTATAATCCATAACCACAGGGAACATGAAATTGTGTTTTATGAGTATATGATGATTCAGGATTTGGTTCGCAGAATAGATTCAAAATCAGAATAAATGACATACGGATGTCTTAACATTCTTTGAATATTTTTAAATTTTAATACATTATCATCAGGCATGTTCGGAACACATGGTTCATTACTAAAGCACACATTTTGATGTTTCTTTAAAGCATCTTCAGTTCTAGCGGAGTAGTTTAAACATCTTCTACAGAAATATTTTTTGCTTCTATTTATTTCCAACTGATCGATCATTTAACAATCGACTCAAATTCTTGATCCAACAATAATGATTGTTGTCTTTATTTCCAAAGTATAGTAAGTCGATATTCATTTCATAAAATCGCTTCTTATTATGATACATACAAAGGATAAAATATTTGTTCTTCGTAACTAAACACGGTAACATTAATTTTATTATGTGATTCAAATTTAGGTATGTCCTGAAAATTTATTCCTTCAAAATTTAATTCGTTTATATATTCCGGCTTATTATAATGATTCAGTCTATCTACATGTTCTTTTGCTTGATGTAAACAGGATATTACGCTGTACATAAAGCATTTGTTATCGTTGTTTTTAACATTAACGCAAGCTTTTTTATCTTTAATCCACTTGGGTAATTCTACATATGAATTTCCGCTTAAAGGTGTATATTTGTTTATATTAATGCGCAAATGATTTATATTTTTCAGAGTCCATCCAGATCCTTTTTCTTGTAGTTCATCACATCTTGATATAAATAAATCCTTTTGTTCATCCCAGTATTCCTCTAAGGCGTCTTTTTCTCTTAGTATAACATTTGGTAACTGAAATTTATGTATCATTGTGAAGTCTTCATTTTCCAGCTTCATAAACTCACATTCCATCTCTAGATTGGTTTTAATATTTTTATGGAGATTTAAAGCATTTATAATTATTTTAATAACCTTTTCTTTTATCATATCCATGTATGTTTCCATATACATGTTTCCATATACATTGAGGTTAGGTCCAACATGTCGGACAGAGAAGACAGTAAAAATGTGCTCGCGTGTAAACGATGTAAAAAACAGGGTTTAACAAACCCTGTAAAATGTGTTCAGTGTCCAAATACCTTCCATGATAGCTGTGCAAAATTATATATAAATATAAACAATATTGACAAGGACAATTACGTCTGCTGTGATGTTCCCTCGATACCACCGGCTATCATCAACTCGAACAAAGAACAGGATTATTTCTGGGACGCAGATGATTACCAGAGCACCAGTAAAAATAATGTGAGATTTTTAAATATTATTATCCGACAAAAGGACGAATTAATCGATGAACTGCGCGAAAAAATAACGTTGCTGTACGATCACATTGACCTGCTGAAACAAACAAAAAGCGAAAGCAACGAAAAAGTTATCATCCCGAACGGCAAAAGCGAACTACCTTTGCAGATAAGTAAGGATGTTAAAAAACCAAAACAGACATCAGCTGCTATTGAAAATCAACCTAATCAACCATCCAAAGAGAAAAATAAAGAAAACACAACAGGACGCTCACGAATAGTATCAGGAGACATGCCACAAGAAAAGCAAGCCCTGGAAGCGAAAGTTTTAATAAGTAATGCCCAATCAACTAATAATAAGCCGCAAAATCATAAGTACAACAGGGACGACAAAATTTCGTTCTCAGATGTAATTAGGCGATCCGCAAAATTGCCCAAACAAGTCGTCGGGGAAGATGCCCACAACACAAAGAGGCCACGAAATAAAAGTCAAAAGTGCATCATCGGACAAGCTAACCAAAGTAATATAAAGGTTGTCCCGAAAAAAGCGTTCCTCTACGTCAGTCGTCTGGACCCCTCAACGACAAGTGATGAACTGAAGACACTTGTTAAACAACATTTCCCTGAAGCAGAATGTGATCCAGTGGAATCGAAATTTCCTCAACATTACATCTCGTTTAAGGTCACCATTAATTTAAGTAATTTTGAAAAAGCCATGTCGGAAGATTTATGGCCAGTTGGAGCGTATGTAACCAGGTTTTTTCACAAAAGGACTCAGGCGGCAGTAATAGCTTAGTCAAGGGACAAATACTCCTATGTAATACAAGATCCTTAAATCAAGATAAAGCAGACCAAATCTTTCTAGATATTATGGAAAAACAGGTTAAGTTTATATGCTTGACTGAAACCTGGAGCAACGGTAATACAAACCTGATAAATTTTCCTGATTTTAAGTTGGTAAGTCATTTTTCGAGAACTCAATACAAAGGAGGGGGTGTTGCAATTTGGGTTAAAAAATCGTTAAGTACAACAATTATAAATTTTAATAACTTATGTGTAGAAAAGGATATTGAAATATGTGGACTAAAATTTAATACAGCAAAATTTACTACCGTCATTATAACAGTTTATCGTTCACCAACTGGTAATTTTGATGTTTTTTATAAAAACTTAAACATTGCTTTAGATACAATATACAAAAACGAACTCAGAATATTTGTATGTGGAGATTTTAATGTCAATCTTTTAAATGGGACGCGAGAAACCAAAAGTCTTATTTCTCTAATGGAGTCATACAACTTAAAACAAATGGTTAGTAATCCTACAAGAGAATGTGGAGAGTGTTTGAGCTTAATCGATCATTTCTATAGTACTGACACAATAAATGCAAACGTAACGATAGAAGATAACATAATATCTGATCACAAATATGTCTATTTCTCCTTTGATAGTGAAAATAACTCATCGAATTTTTTTACATATTCCAGGGATTATAAAAATCATAATAAACTGCAGCAGTTTTGTTTGGATTTGATGAATGAGGACTGGATCCATATATATAATACAGAAACAAACGTTAATGAGAACTTTGAGACTTTTCATCAAACTTTTATTTTCTATCTTGAAAAGAATTTTCCAATTAAAAAAACACTAGTTAAGAAAAATAAACAATGGGTAAATAATGCTATAAAGAAATTAAGTGCAGAATTAAAAAATATGTTCTTTTTACAAAAAACAAATGCAGATTTAAAACAAATTTACAACGTAATGAAATCTAAACACCAAAAATTAATATGCGATACTAAAAAAACTAATTTTCAAAATAAAGTACTTAATTCGTCGAATCCAAGCAAAACTGTTTGGCAAGAGATTAATAATAAATCCAAAAAAACCGACAATATTACAATAATAGAGAATGGTGTTGCTATATCATCTGCTGTTAATGTAGCAAACATTTTCAATAAATTCTTTAAAGACGTAGTTACGGAAACGCGTAATGCTATTCCGGCTGTCGCTAGGACGACACCTCAGAAACAAATTCAGAATAGTATGAGTGTACTACCATTCACAGAGCTTGAAGTAACCAGCTTCTTTAAAAGACTTAAAAGCACAGATTCATGTGGACCAGATGGTGTTCCTGCATCTTTATTAAAAAAAGTAGGACATTTAATAATAACTCCAATAACTTTCATTTTAAACCGTTCTATAGAGCAGGGTGTATTCCCCGACTTATTAAAGCTATCAAGGGTCACTCCTGTCTTTAAAAAGGGCGACGAGAAATCTGTAGAAAATTACAGACCAATTACTATCAGTTCCTCTTTTTCAAAGGTATTTGAATATGCCATGCTTGATAGACTAAACAACTATCTATCTAAAATAATATTATAAGAAAAAGTCAGCATGGATTTAGGGCGCGTTGCTCCACAATGTCAGCGATGCATGATTTTTTAGATAATGCAGTGCAACTAGTTAATAAGGACGAGTGCCCCGTTGGGATCTTTTGTGATCTAAGCAGGGCATTCGACTGTGTTGATCATACTATTCTTATTGAAAAACTAAGAGAATACGGTATTCGTGGTATTGTAGAGCAATGGTTTAAGTCGTACCTAGAAAATGGAAGACAATTTGTCCAAGTCCCGGATTGGAGCTCTGGGTCCTGCGACCACGCCCATTCTGGTCTACTGGAGATACCTTTTGGGGTACCTCAAGGCTCTATTCTTGGGCCTATACTGTTCATTCTCTATATAAATGATTTGAGTGACCATTTCACTAGAGAGAATATTGTAATGTACGCCGATGATACAAGCCTGCTAATATCGGATAAAAATAAACTACGTCTTCAAGAAAAATGCAGTGTAACAGTAAAAACGCTTTACAATTGGTTTAATGAAAATAAATTACTTTTTAACACAAAAAAAACGAACGTAATAAGATTTCACAAAAGGCAGCAACACCCTGAGCCGATTACGATAAACTTTAATAATAACAACATTACAGAAGTGAGCCATGTAAAATTTCTCGGTGTGCATCTGCAAGAAAATTTCCTGTGGAATGAACACTGTTCTAATTTGACAGTAAAACTTAATAGAATATCATATCAAGTACGATATTTAAATAAAATTTTGACAGTTGACCAACTGAAATCCTTCTACTATGCTGAAGTACATTCCCGTTTGGCATATGGTGTGGGTTTTTGGGGAAATTCGAATGCAAGTAACGATGTTTTTAAATGTCAAAAACGTATTTTGAGATGCATGGCTGGAAAACCTTCCACATATTCCTGAAGGGAACTTTTTCGAAGTTTTAAAATCTTACCACTCTCGTGTATGTACATTTTAGATGTTCTTCTCTACACACACAAAAACCAACAAGTTTACAATAAAAATATAAGTATTCATGGACATAACACTATAATCGAATTCACAGCTATTTTTACACCACCTGTTGATTTTTCTGAAAATTCGGCATTGTACAGATAACTTAGTTTGATGTGAACTAGACTTTTAGTGACGTTTCTTAATTCTAGTTACAAATCTATCATTTTTGACAAATTTTATTCTAACCTCTACCAATGCATAATCATGGGGGTTATGAGTAAGACATGCATAGATACAATTGCTTGTTCACTGGTGCAGTTAATAAAAATAAAGTGACAATATCAAAATAATGTTATATTTACCTCATATTCTGAGATATCAAGTAATTTTTGTATTTAAAAAAAAATCATTGAAAGATAGTAATCATTGAGTGGTTTGTCTTTTAGGTAGGATTTATGGATGTTGTATGTGGAGATACCTGGATGGGAAGGAATAATGTTATGTTAGGTAAAAATTTACTGATATTTAGAAAGGGGAAATTATTATATTGCCTAATACAGGGTGCCCCACCGAAAAGGGCATACCCCCTGTAACTTTTTTATTTATTAGTCGATCTAAATAAAATTTAGAACATAAGCATTAATATGTACGGTCTACATTTTGCTGTTAAAATATTTTTTTTATGATGTACCAATTTTGCACTCGAAAGAATAAAATTATGAAATCGCACAAAATTTCTTCAAAATGCATATTATTATAATGCTACAACTCAAAATACTGTAATGACAAATTTTGTTATAACACAAATCATTTAGAATTCCTCTAATTGGTTCTTAAAGAACACGGAAAAAATTCTTTTTTTTGTGAGAAATATTGTCATCCATGAAACGGTGTTGTCAGATTGTAAATTGAAAGTTACCTGAAAAAAATATGTAAATTTGTCACTTTGACAATTCTTGAAAAAATCGAAAAATGTCTAATCGCGAAAGACGTGAAATAATTTTAGTGTACGGTGAATGCCGCAGAAACCTATTAGCAACCAACAGGATTCTACAAGAGCGCTTTCCGGAAGTAGGCTACACATTGAAAAAAATTCGTAAAGTTGTTCGGTTATTTGAGGACACCAGCTCAGTAGTAAAACCCAAACGGGTCTACTTTCCCGTAAGACATAATCAAGCATTGGTGCAAATTGTAAAAGATGCCGTACAGGAAGATCCTAACATTAGCACTAGAAGTATAGCACGAAGACACAATATGAGCAAAAGCTCTGTGCAAAGAATTTTAAAGTGTAATAAATTCCACCCATATAAAATTGCACTGCATCAAGAATTGCGTCCTACTGATTTTGAGTTTAGAATGCTTTTCTGTCAACAAATGATTAATATTTTAGAAGAAAACAATAACTTTACTGATTATGTGCTATTCTCGGACGAAGCAACATTTAAAAGTAATGGGCTTGTTAATAGGCATAATATGCATTATTGGGCAATTGAAAATCCACGATGGTTGCGCCAAATAGATAATCAAAGAATATGGTCTTTAAATGTTTGGGGCGGAATTTTGGGTCAACATGTAATCGGTCCATTTTTCTTCGATGGAAATTTAAATGGTGACATATATCTACGTTTTTTAAGAAGAAATCTGTTAGAGTTGTTAGAAAATGTTCCGTTAAACATAATAGGACAACTTGTGTTCATGCAGGATAGGACGTGGAGGACCTGTTCACTGGCCAGCTCGTTCTCCAGACTTAACGCTTTGCGATTTTTTTCTCTGGGGTGTTGTAAAAGAAAAGGTGTACAAAACAGCTCCCACGACAATAGAGGACATGAAAGAGCGAATAAGAGAAGCGTTTGCTGCCATATCACCCGAAACTCTTGTTAGAGTAAAACAAAATTTTAGGCGACGATTATTTTGCTGCTTACAAGAAAATGGAAATGTGTTTGAACATTTAATGTGTAAATCTAAGACGTTCGTTGTTAAAACGTTATTAACTATTCTTTTTATTTCAGAAATTTTTCGATATTTATAGTTTATGCACCCACCATGAATTTTCTCCTTTCCTACTCAATAATGCAGGCTGTAATTCCTGATGCAATAAAATCTTAAAGAAATTAATTTAATTTGTCTTTAAAACTCTTTGCTCATATTGTGTTAGCATTCGTGCTAAAGTATTGTGTTGCTAATGTTAGGATCTTCGTGTACAACATCTCCTGCAACTTGCACCAATTCTTGATTATGTCTTACGGTAAAGAGGGGCACATTTGGGTTTTACTATTGAAACTGGCATCTTCAAATAGTCCAACAACTTTACCGATCTTTTTTAAGCTGTAGAATACTTCTGTAAAGTGCTTTTCTAGAACTCTCTGGTCGTGACTTAAGCTTCTAGAAGTTGTTTTTTGAAATAAATTGTTACGTTGCGTTACAGAAATAAAGTGTTTCCACAAAAAATGTTTTATTGGTGACAACTACAGAAACGTATCAGAAACGTTTAACCTGCCAAAAGTCGTAACAAAAAAGCTGCAGGCATTAGAAATTCTAGGCTAAAATTATTTTACGATTTTTGGGATTAGACACTTTTCGATTTTTTCAATTGTCAAACTGACAAATTCACTGACGTTTTATTCATATTCAGGTAACTCTCAATTTACAATCTGACAACACCGTTTCATGGATGACAATATTTCTCACAAAAAAAAGAATTTTTTCCGTGTTCTTTAAGAACCAATTAGAGGAATTCTAAATGATTTGTGTTAAAACAAAATTTGTCATTACAGTATTTTGAGTTGTAGCATTATAATAATATGCATTTTGAAGAAATTTTGTGCGATTTCATAATTTTATTCTTTCGAGTGCAAAATTGGTACATCATAAAAAAAATATTTTAACAGCAAAATGTAGACCGTACATATTAATGCTTATGTTCTAAATTTTATTTAGATCGACTAATAAATAAAAAAGTTACAGGGGGTATGCCCTTTTCGGTGGGGCACCCTGTATATGATAGAAGTAAACCATTATTTTTACAGAGGATTTAGGATTCAAAAAACTACTCTTTCAACTTTTAACTACTACAGTCAGCCAAAACATAACCTGTTCAAAATTACCGCATATTTACCAGATGATGAGTACGCAGCTCGTGATACACGCAAGTGCCACGTTCAAATAGAATTGGTTACATGATGTGTTTTAGCTTTTAAACAAACTGCAGGTTTTAATAATATTTACTTACGGAAAATATCTCTGCCACTTCTTGCGAGATTTTTCGTTTTACCTGCTCAGGATGACTTTTAGAAAACTTTTCAAACAATTTTATTACTTCTGCCTTTATTTGGGCGGAGAGAAGAACTCTTGTTTTTCTCTGCTTTTTTTCCATTTTTTAACAAAAGCGCAAGAATCAATTGTAATGCAAGATCAAATTTAAACATTCAAATTAATAATAATTTGACTTTTGACATTTGCAATAATTTCGCATATAGCCAACCTCGTTTTTCAAAATTACTACATAGGGTATTTTTGGTTTCCAACTTAAATCAACAGGTGGTGTAAAAATAGCTGTGAATTCTATTATAGACAACTAAACGATTTTCACTTACCCTTAGCAACATGCGATATTTTTAAAAAGTCACCTTTTTACAGTGGCCAAATGCTCTTTAATTTCCTCCCTGTGTCAGTCAAGCAAATAAGCAATAGAAATCTGTTCAAAAAACAGTTATTAAATATATTGTACGAAAATTACTTTTACAATGTTCGCGAGTTCAGCAACTATTTAATTGTCAAGTGATGTTAACTTTATTTTATTTTATATGTTTGTGTTCTGACTTTGTCCTATACATTTATTGTTAATGTCTTTGGGATCAAATAAATTATCTATCTATCTATCTATCTATCTATCTATATCTATACCTTCTTCTAGATTATTATGTTGATATGTTAATAATCTTCCCTTAAAAGCAACCTGAACTAAAATGAAATCTGGCTCTGGATTATGTCTTGCTTGATGCAACTGCATTCGACTTTCCTTAATATACTTTCCACATTCATCACATTTGATCTTTCTTACTCTTTCTTTTTTTGGTTTAGAAAATATGGCATCATCAAACGGAAATATTTCCAAGCTCTTCTTGTTTTCTCTTTTTATTTTTAATTGCTCTTCAGCATTAATAATCTCGTTTATCAATTCTGCCTTATTGTATCTTTTAATGTATCTTATACCTAAGGATTTTGCCATATTACGTAATTCGAGCAAACGACGACTATTCAAATCATGTTTTAATTTATGAAAATGTATTCGAGTTTCCTCGATATATGTTTCACACATATCACATTTTATCTTCTTTACTCTATTTTTTTTTGGTTTAGCAAATATATCGTCATCAAACTGAAATGTTTTTAGGTTCTTTTTGTTTTCTTTCTCTTTATGGAGGTGCATTCGGGTGCTTTTGATATATTTTCCACATATGTCACATTTGATTTTACTAACTCTCTTTTTCCTTGGTTCAGCAAATAAATCATCATCAAATGAAAATATTTCTGAATTCGCTTCGCTCACGAGGACTCTGTCCGAAGCTTTGATAATAGCTTTTATTAAGTCTGCTTTAGTATATTTTCTAATTAATATATTTGATGTCTAATGATTTTGCAATATTAAACAGTTCAACAGATAAACGAAGATTACTTAAGTTCCTTCGTTCCATTTATTATAGGAAAAAATCTATAGTAAATAAATAAATTCAATCCATTTTTATGCAAACTTGTTTTTATATGCCTTCTAAAATTAGTTCTAGTGTAATATCTACCACAATCACATAATAAACGAGTAGAATTAACTGCTTTTTTACATTGTTTACATGTTTCTTCATATTTATTTCTATAGTTATAAAAATAATCTGGACATTTTAATTCCAAACAAATGGAGCAAAGACTTGTCATTTATTAGAAAATTTATTCATCAAAGACTTGAAGATTAGGAAAACGAATTTTAAGAAAATCTAGTTTTGCCAAGGTTAATACGTTATTTTCATACATTTTAAATTGATTATGCATATTTTTAAATACTAATCGTTCAAAGTCATTATTTGGTTTGCTTCTCATATCGTTCAATATTTTTTGAAACATTTGCCATGTTTCTTGGTCATCGTTATGTGATCGCGATTCATTTAATTTATTACATTTTTTTCATAAGAAATTATCTATAAACAGTGCATACTAAAACACACTGTCCCTTTTTAGGTAAAATTGTGATAAGTCTCGAGATTCAAAAAAATATGTGTGGTATAGGGAGGTGGTGATCAATTTAATGTTTATTTAATTAATTGTCAAAAAAAATAAATACTTGTAATAAAAGGGATCTAGTACAATATGCGAGGCAATATGGGACCTACGTATTATAAAAAGTCTACATAAAATAAATGAAAAGCTAGATATCAACGTAGATTCAAGAGAAAAGAGCAATTATTTTAGAATAATAATATAAATAAAGCTATTAAAAGTAATTATATGATGAAGACAAATAACGTATGGAAAGAATTTTATCATCCAAGAAAAATTGAAGCGAAAAATTGACATCAGAGGGTTTTCCCACAATACGAAAGCATGGCAAATGAATTGGAGCAATTGAAAAACGATAACCTGAAACTGAGACAGCTAGTTAGTATAAATTAAGGTTCTCGATGATTATAATAAGGTAGCGCCAACTCATTCCCCATTTTTGAAATCCCGTGAGTGCGACAGAGATAGAAGTATTGAATGTTTCTATAAATTTTTGCAAAATTACATCACCACTAACATTTCAAACAGCTTGACAGTTATGTCACGCAGAGGTTATGGGTTAAGCTGTTGTGACAAAAAATAAAAAAATTCACTGCAGGGTGCAACATTTCCCAATTGCGGTATAATATAACTAATAAAGCATAGTTTTTTGCAAGAAATTTATTCAGGTATACAATTCATCTTGTTTAACAATAGTGGAAAACCTGCGTACGCAAGTACCTAAATCACTGTCCGAAGTAAAACCAAAACTCAATGTAAACTAAATGCTTAGGTACCCAAATAACACCCCAATAAACAAGAAATAATTATGAAACTGAATATGAACAGCAACGAAACTACAAACTACGCAACAAAATGTAAGTAACTATCAAAACTGAACCAAAACCAAAGATCACAAATTCGTAATAAAAACGACAAACGATTAATATAGGTACACAACAGGAACACGAAATGTAACAAAAGTGAACCGAAAACTGGAGGTCTCTGTGGATTACTGAAAAAGAGCACCCAAAAATCTGTTGAAACGTTTGTTGGAGGTGTGCGTATGCATTCGTTTGCATACGCAGTGCTTAAATTCTATTTACCAATGTGGTCATAAATAAAATAGGTGAAGTTAATACAATTTAATTTAACTGGTACATTTTGTAGGCAGTCACAAATGAGGCAACTCAAGTCGCAAAAATTAATTTTTAAAAGATGCAAATTTTTCCGCCATTGCCCCATCTCTACTTGAGATTAACTCAAAATTAAGTGAGATGGAGATATACGTCGCAACCGTTGGCGGTACCTTAGAATGATCCAGAGCCTTAGTATAAATGGGATCGTTGACCCAATAATAAAAAATAAATTAAATTATTGACATAGATAATACTGTTACTTGAAAGTTTATGATCAAGACGTATTTTTCATATTAGACAATGATAATCAACCTTTGTTTAAAGGTAAAGATTTAGCAGAAATATTGGGTTATGAAAAATCAACAAATGCTATTATAAGTAAAGACGTAGGTGTTGATTTTAACAGAAAATTGATAGTCGTATTTTTTGGAAATATGCTGTTTTTGCAGAAAAAGAAAAATATTAATCACAAACAATTTGCTTCAATTCATGGGATTTATTGAAGAAATAACGCGATTTTAAGAACTTTTTAAAGGACAAGGAAATCTCATACGAAGAAATAGATTATAAACATGCTAAAGCAAATTTGTATAAATATATACAAAATGATTAAAAATTTTAAAGAATTAATAATGATGTTGAGGCAAACAATAAGGCAAAAAAAAGTTAGGAAATATTATTTTAAATTAGAAGAATTGCTAGATAAATAGGAAACTAACGTTGACATAATTATAAAATTAATGCTAATCCATTAAACCTGTTTGACTTTATAAATAAAAATAACTACTCCTATAAAATTAATTTGAGTACGTGGTTGGTTAACCGATATATGGTTTACGTTATTTAAAAGAAAAATATAATAATAACAAATGATCTTTTATGCTTTATACAATATGGAATTTCTACAAGATCATCTTTATACAAGATTTAAAGAAAATTTTAGAAAACTATAAAATAGAATACCAAATAATAAATTATGATAAGATTAAAAATGAATTATCATATTATAAAAAATTGATAACAAAATACTCCTATATTATAAATGTTTCGCCAAATAATTTAAATAAAACAATATGGATTTTATTGAGTGTTCGTAATATTAAATCCCTAATAATAACATTAAATACAAAAACGGATCAAGAAATTAAAGAATATTATATTACTTTATTTATTTTTATATTTTATTCATATTTGGAATACACTAAAAAGTTTTATTTGAATATAGGAGAATCACTCGAAAAGATAGTCAGATAAAGCAAACTGAAACGATAATTGAAATTAAGAGAGATGGTTAAAAATATTATCAAGTTAACCAAAGATCACATTAATAGTATAATAGTTTTATAGCAAAGATTCGGTAATAAACAATATAACAACATTGTGGTAAAGACATGTTTTCATTATAATTTAATCGATGATCATAATATAAACAGATAACTAACTCATCTTTGATAACCTAAGCACAACAAGTTGTCCTTAAAAAAATCCAACTTTTAGATTACTTCAAAATTATTTTTTTTTTGGAATGCAACTAACTTTGAGTGAAATTGTGTTGTTGATAGAATAAGTAGGTACAACTTACAGTACGAGTCAGCTTTAAGCAGATATTTTCTCTGCGATACTTAAAAACCTTACGAAAACACAAATTCAGAAAAGCAATTTTGCCTACCGTACAAACAACACGTGTTACAACTTCCCAGTGATAACAGTATAATAAATGTAATTATTCTAGTTATTAAGTACTACCATGTTTTGGACGCGAAAACAATGTTTTTCTTTTATGACATTGAAAAACGATTACAATATAAAAACCACGTTCGTGGGTCAGGATTCAGTTATTTGATTTACTTCAATTTTAGACACAATCGTTGAAAATGAACATAATGTCAGACGAATTGCATTTTACTTATAACATTTAATAAATAATATTGACTTACCTATTAACAACGATTAAACACCTATGATCCACCGTAGAATAACCTGTAATGCACTGAAAATTGTTAGTGTTAACGGTCAACGCAACAGACAAGTAAAAAGGCAAACTGAATTATCGACCGAAACAGCGCCGGCGCCGCGCGCGCTCCTGGTCTAGATGGCCCCATCTACAGTAACTATATGCATACAGTAACGCAACGTCCGCCATATTTGGAGTAAAAGTTCTGGCGGGAACATTCAAATTTCTAAATGCTAATTTTACTCAGATTGGAATCCGGAATCGAACAAGTTGACACTATAAAAATACGCTCTACTGTGTTTTATGCAGTGTGATCCATTTGTATCGAATAACTTGGATATACAGGCTGTCCCAACATCGGGATACAGCCTTCTACTTTGAAATTTTTAATGGAAACCCCAATTTTTTTTAGCATATCTGAACTCTACGTATAATTTTGCGTATTTTTTATGTAGCACACACTATGTCGATTTTCAGTTTTTTTTAAGGCGTGATCTATTTGAAATAAATAAATTCTTTAAAAATTCAGGGATTTTTTAACCTCTAATTTATTGTCCAAGGTCAATAGTGAAAACTCATTATTGACCAAAGTAGAGAAAAACAACTTCACAACCTCTTAACAAACTAAATAATGGTACCTTAGTGGAAAAAAATTATTAAAATTTATATATTATATTTTTCAATTAACAAAACATACAATATACACTTGTATTTAATTGTGACCGCAATTATACATATTTTTTTTACAATATACCAAAAACTATTTTAAATTAATCCTCATTGCCATGCTCCGACTATCTTTTCCAGTTGATGTAGTGGGATCTTAGATAGATTTGAGATGAAAATATATGCGTGATCTTACATACAATTTTACAATTTTCTTTAATATTTCATGACAATTTGGAATAGTCGGCGCAGTGTGCATATTATATACATGAGATAAAAAGTTATCTATCTAATGTTAGCCTATTGCTTATTATTTGATTTTCAAATATTCTATATTCTGTCTCAACCTTACAAATATAGTGGAATAAATCTAAAGTAGCGAAAACTAGCGCATTCTCCTTAAATTCTTTTAATTTTGTAAATAAATTTAAACTATTTATTTCCTTGGGATCCGTTTGTACTGTTTTGTAGCAATAGTTTTGTAGTGAGTAAAATTTTTCTTAATTTTTAATATAATTGAACCCAAAAGATAATAGATTGATGACTGGATATCAGATTTAGTTTCAGCTACAAAATTATTATTTTCATTTATAATTTTATCCATTTCATACATTATTTCGTCTTCAATCTGCTCATGAGGTTTACTTAAAAGATTATTTAAATCATTACAGTAACTTATTAAGTCATTGGATTCACTATCACTATAACTAGTTTTCTTCAATGATGATTGAAACTGTGATAAGCATACTAGTCTCAGTGACACTTTATAAATAGTCGAGCATCTGGAATTGGTTGTCGCTTTCTAATCATCGAAAAAGAATTTTCAATCGGATCCTGGACTAATCTGCCGATCATGACATATTTGTAATTATATTCTTCCAAATAAGTTTTCTGAAAATCTAAAGCTGTTTGTGTGGCCATAATTACACCTGTTTGATATGGTTTCCAAGTGCCATTCACTGTAATGCAGTAAAACAATTCTTGTATAGATATTAAAAAATTTATCGCTTCCGTGTGTTTTTCTTCATTAGTCGGATCGAATGCGAAGGCGTGATACCTTCCCGTCATGAATTTGAACCATTTTTCCATTTGAGTTAAGAACCAGGCTGTTGTCTGATGTTCTGGATTTAACTTATTTCTGATTATATAATAGGATATAGCTGCTGCTACATCATGGCTTATTAATGCCACACTTAAACTAACGTTCATCTTATCAAAATGAGAGGGGTTAAGAACACTTTCTTTTAATCGTGGGCATAACTTTATTACATCACCCTTTTCAATCTCAAATATATGTTTGATTGGTTCAATACTCACAAGGTTGGAAGGTAAACCGTATCTTTCTACAATTGCATCATGTAAAATGAATTTATGACCTTTTGTGAGGGCACCAGCTATATTCTTAAATACATGTACTGAATCCGGTGTAAAAAATAATTTATCATTAGGTAAACACGGATGTTGGATGAAGTTCCTGATTTCAGTGAGTTTTCCAGCAGCCAAACCTAATTTCTTCCACAAACACCGATTTTGAGGACCCATGTCTGAAGTTACTGCTCTAATTGTAATATTTATTTCATGGCATTTTTGGATAATTGTAATTATAATACTATATAATTCATCAGCACTGATTGAGTTTCCAGAGAATTCATAATGAGCCTATAATTTGTTTCCATCTTGATGATACTCCTGCTAACATAAAGACTAATCCATGTGTGGCCAGCTGATTCGATAAATCCTTGCTATCAGATGTGCCAATTGTAGGTCTGCCAACTACCATTGATAAAGAATTATCATACTGTGATGGCCATTTCGTCGAATATTAATACTGCGTGTCTTTCTTCAGGTTTAAGATTTTCCATCTGCAAAAAATGTTGAAAATTGTGAACATGATTTACATTTAGTCTTTGCTTAAAGAAATTGAAATAGTTAAACTACTGACTAGCCACTAAGAATTTATATGACCAATGAACAAGAAATAAACAGATTAACTATAACAACTTGCCAACACCAAGAAAATACTAACTCTTAGCTTTAAAATTTGTAATACATCATCCAGGATACCTGGTTTGAATTTCAAATTCCTCAAACGATGTTGAAGCGTCCTGATGCTTGGATAAGGCAACTTCTGATTTAGAAGTTCCTTGTACCCTTCAGTTCCACAAGCCATATATAACTTCAACCCCCTAGTTATTGTGTCATCTGACCACATTGTTCCTCTACGTTTGTCCGTTTCTAAAAACTCTAGTTGATCCAAATTGAAAATTTTTTCAAGGTTAGTAGGTTCCCTCTGTTTTAACTTTTTTTCATAATAGCGGCATTTTCGGGATAATGATTTCACGATTTTTCTCAAAGAAGCCACCAGATCTTCGGTATTTTCCAACGACGTCGACGTTAATAGCTCATTATCTAATTCGTCATCATCATTCAAACAATTCAAAAGGGACTCTTCATGGCTCGCATCATTGTTAGAATATTCAGTATTTTCGTAAGACACATCAACGGAGACAAGTCATTTTTTAATAATTAGTAGTTTTTATAATGTAAGATTACCATTTGAAGAATCTTTTAAAGTTGAACTTTCTGCCGCAGCCCCCTCATTCTCGTTTGTCCTTACTAGTTTCGCACACATGACAACTTTCTCGCATTTTCTCTTGATCCCGGAACTTGTGCTATGTAACACATCAGGGACAGCAAAGAAATTGCTTCAGCAATTTCTTGCCATCTAACCTTGCACTTTCAAATTGTTCCTCCGAAAAGTGCACCTATAATTATCTTAAATGCTTCCAACTCCAACTCTAATATACATACCTCACAAATTCGGGCTTCATTATGTAAATTTGGACGAGCAATTTTAAAATCAAGCCAAATTTGTTTCCTTTCCGCATTGGTAGGAATCTTAAATAGTCTATAACCTTTTGCGACATTGTTTTTACACGAATTAACACAGCAATTATGCGGCATTTTCACTTTTATCACAATTTAATCAAATCAACAACACTGGTCGAAACTCTTACGACGAAGAGCACAAAAAAACAGGAACAGGCTCACGAAAATTTTACACGCGGCTACGCCAAACAAAACGCAAAACACGTGTTGCCTCCCGTGAAAAAGTCGTAACTAAAAAGTGAGGTTAATTCAAAATTGTCATTTTTGGGGAGAAAACTAGGGAAAAATAAAAAGTAACTAGTTAGGTCGCCATATTTGGAGTAAAAATCATTCTCTCTCTCTCTGACTCATTGGAACATAACCTTGCGATACTGTATTCTTTTAGTTACTGTAGTACATTCGTTTTCGAATGAAAGATCTTATAGTGTCTGTCCTAATTTTCTTATTTATTAAAAAATGAAATTCGTTTCGCATGTTACGCACTAGTGTACATAACAATTATTGTATCTGTGACACTTCTTAGGCCTGGCCTGTTCAAAAAAGTAGATTTTTGAATGATCGTCTAGGATTTTTGTTATTTGGACTCTACGTTGTGTTTTGTATTTATTTGTTCGTTGTTTAAGCACTGTGTATCAAGGAAGAGTAAAACAGCTGAAATTGAATAAAGACATTTATTCAAAATTATTACAAGTGTGCATATGGTTAGCCTAAGATTAGGCAACCCGTTATACAATTCAAACCTTATTGGTAGTTATACAACACAGAATACGTTGCATCCCTTGAAGGGTTACAACACCTATTCCGGTGCCAAAACCACTGCAGGCCAAAAAGGGTTAAACCCTGAGTTAATTGCAGAGCTGATTAAACACCTCCGACTCAGAAAATTAATAGATAAGAGTGCGTAGAAGCCTCCCCAAAGAACCAACTACCGCGTACTCTCTTTCCCTAATATGTCCCATTTTCGGGAGTCTTTTTGTTTGTTAATAATTAGCTAGGCAGTCTTTTTATCGCCATGTTTTAAGTGTGCCATAGTACTACACCCGGGCTGGCTCGGTTTTTTCCCGTGGTGGGGTAGTGGTCCCCGGCTTGGCCAGGAGGATAGTAAAGAGTTTGCAATTAAAGTGCAAGTAATGAGTCAGATGAGTGTAATCAACTATTAGTTAATTACAGCAAACGGCCATTAGTAGTTAGACACGTACAAATGATACGCGAAGCTAACTTAATCGGTAAATAATAAAATAATAAGTAAATGAAAGAGTTAACAAAATAACAATTAAATGAGTTGGTCATAACCGTCAGGGACTCCCCTGTGATTATAAGTTGTTAAATACACATATAAAGTGATTAAATTAGTCTTTACCCCTTTGATACCGACCTGTGGGAATCTGGTCACCTTCAGGAGATGATGGACTCTCACGGACAGCGGAAAGGTGGTCCTCTGGCTCCCCTGACATCGTGGACAACTGTTTTGAGAGAAAGATTAATTAAACGAGAGTTAACTCGTGAGACAATTTACGCCAATTTGCGATCAAACCCGTCGGAGACTGGGAATCTGCAAATAGGTGTAGAATTGCTAGTTCAAAAATTCGCCTTAGGTGCGATCGACCCGTCGAAAACTGGGAAATCTGCACTTCAGGTGAATTTACAGTTCGAGCCCTCGGTGCGATCAAACCCGTCGGAGACTGGGAATCTGAACTCTGGACACGACCGTGTAATGAGTTCAAAGTTTTTGCTAGTAGACAGTCTTTTGGAAAGCGATCCACCCGTCGAAGACTAGGAATCTGCGATTTCCAAAAAAATAAGCCAACTAGCTTGGAGAATGACAAAGCACTCTCTGAACAAGTCCGTGTAATGAGTTCAAAGTTTTGCTAGTAGACAGTCTTTTGGAAAGCGATCCACCCGTCGAAGACTAGGAATCTGCGATTTCCAAAAAAATAAGCCGACTAGCTTGGAGAATGGCAAAGCACTCTCCGGACAAGTTCGTGTAATGAGTTCAAAGTTTTGCTAGTAGACAGTCTTTTGGAAAGCGATCCACCCGTCGAAGACTAGGAATCTGCGATTTCCAAAAAAATAAGCCGACTAGCTTGGAGAATGGCAAAGCACTCTCCGGACAAGTTCGTGTAATGAGTTCAAAGTTTTGCTAGTAGACAGTCTTTTGGAAAGCGATCCACCCGTCGAAGACTAGGAATCTGCGATTTCCAAAAAAATAAGCCGACTAGCTTGGAGAATGGCAAAGCACTCTCCGGACAAGTTCGTGTAATGAGTTCAAAGTTTTGCTAGTAGACAGTCTTTTGGAAAGCGATCCACCCGTCGAAGACTAGGAATCTGCGATTTCCAAAAAAATAAGCCGACTAGCTTGGAGAATGGCAAAGCACTCTCTGAACAAGTCCGTGTAATGAGTTCAAAGTATTGCTAGTAGACAGTCTTTTGGAAAGCGATCCACCCGTCGAAGACTAGGAATCTGCGATTTCCAAAAAAATAAGCCGACTAGCTTGGAGAATGGCAAAGCACTCTCCGGACAAGTTCGTGTAATGAGTTCAAAGTTTTGCTAGTAGACAGTCTTTTGGAAAGCGATCCACCCGTCGAAGACTAGGAATCTGCGATTTCCAAAAAAATAAGCCGACTAGCTTGGAGAATGGCAAAGCACTCTCTGAACAAGTCCGTGTAATGAGTTCAAAGTTTTGCTAGTAGACAGTCTTTTGGAAAGCGATCCACCCGTCGAAGACTAGGAATCTGCGATTTCCAAAAAAATAAGCCGACTAGCTTGGAGAATGGCAAAGCACTCTCCGGACAAGTTCGTGTAATGAGTTCAAAGTTTTGCTAGTAGACAGTCTTTTGGAAAGCGATCCACCCGTCGAAGACTAGGAATCTGCGATTTCCAAAAAAATAAGCCGACTAGCTTGGAGAATGGCAAAGCACTCTCTGAACAAGTCCGTGTAATGAGTTCAAAGTATTGCTAGTAGACAGTCTTTTGGAAAGCGATCCACCCGTCGAAGACTAGGAATCTGCGATTTCCAAAAAAATAAGCCGACTAGCTTGGAGAATGGCAAAGCACTCTCTGAAGATGGCTTCTCTCGGGGTTCCTTTTATATCCAAATTTTTAGTGACGTCGGAGGTGGCTACGTGACTTTCCTCAGGGGGTTGCTTGTGTGTTCCCACAGTCTGGGAATTTTAATTAATTTTTAGCGATTTCGAACCAAAGAAGGGTTTGCTCTTATGGCTTTCTTTTCACTCTAAGTTTGATGATTTTCGACCCAAAAGAGTGTGCCGAGAAATCTCCCCTATGCGTAACTAACCCTTTAATGGCTGACCCGGTGACCCTTTTTCCGTCGAACGGCGATTCGTTCTGCCTTTTAAAATCTTCGATTTTCGACTCCAATATTCCTAATTTAACTAAAATATAAACAATTAATTGGTTCCTGTAATATGTGGATGAATAACAATGTTAATTATTCTGTTTTCATGAAGTTTATCTTGATAGATAACTCGCTACGGGGTTGAATGGCTGAAAAAGGAGCTGTGAAAGTGAAAACAACAAATTATAATACTCGGGCCCGAGATAAATAAACAATTTACGATTATAAATAGATAGACAATAATACTGAACATCGTCCACTCGATGTTCACCTGTTAAAACGATAATTAGTATAGTTATTGTTCACTAAAATGCTGAAAAATTAGGAGGCTAAATAAATAGCAGTTATACACATTAAATTTGACTAAAACAATTACCAAATAAAAGTGCAAAAGATGTAGCACAACCCTATCTCATTTGTATGTGCTATTACCAACCCTTTCCTGTAATAAAACATTGAAATAATGTCGCCGTATTGTTGGTTGCATATACTAAAAGGCCAGCCAGACCTGGATGGTCTCATATCCAAATTAAATTTATTTTTTAAAGGTAAACACGCACGTAATACGCTGAATACGCTCGATCGTGCAGCGCTTAAATTTGATAACGAATAACGCATTTTGACTTCTGAGCGTTTTTATTAGAGAGTTTTTATTATACTCTAACAGAAAACGGTCGATGGTCGAGCGTTGGTATCCTTCAAAAATACGCTGATACATCGGCCTACTCGTTAAAAAAAACGGGTTTACTGTAAAAGCAATTTTTTTTCCGTTATAGAAATTGTTCTTATTCTGATTAACAATCAATACTTTTAAATTTTTAGCTGATTTTTTTGGTTTGCATATCTTAATGGAATTCTAGACACAATATTATCACAAGTTCATTCACATCCTAATTGTTAGGATTTTACATTGGCTAAAAAAATATTATTACACCTAAGTAACGATGCCAACGTAAAATTCGTTTTTTTATAGTTTGTTTTTGTAAGACAACTACTTACTAAAATTGTTTTTTTTTTGTTTTGTGATATTAAACCGTTATACATTTTTATATTTTGTAAATAATAAAGTTTAAATTGGGCCAGTTTATAAAAAGCAAAACAATATAGTTAGCGCCATCTAGAGCAGTGTGTGTCTGTCTATATACTGTTCAGAACCAACTGTGGGAACGAAATCAATAATCTTGGGTCACAAAATATGACAGGTCGTTTTTTATTACATGAAACATTGATCATTTTTTATAATAAAGTTAGTATCATACAAAAACATTTAGACTTAAAAAATCCTGTCTAGACAACCTATATCAATAAAATTAAATACATAAAATTATCGTTTTCAATCTCATTTTATTCTAGGTAAACAAATTTCACACTTCTACCGTTCGTAAATGTTTGTACAGAAACACAGTTTTTAGAAATGTATAAACATAAACAAATTCGGTACCATATATCAGCTTAGCTAACATAAACGATAATTTCAATTTTTTTTTCGTTTTGTTATAATCCGACGGAACGTCTAAAAGTTAAGTTTCATAAGGGATTTATGTGAACTAAGCTATATGATACCATATCCTTTACAATTTACTAGATTTTACGATCAGCTTGTCATCAGAAATATTTGCGAAAGAGTCAACAACCTGTTCATAAGATGTTGCAAAACCACAGACAGTTACTTTTTGATGGTTCGTGTGTAGCCCAATATATATTTTGTCTTTTGTAATATTCTTTCCTTCAAAAGCTTTATAGTACTCATTGTCAAAAATTTGTTTGAGACCATTTTGTGCACTCCTCTGACCAAACTTCACTTCTATAATTATTCCTGTGCCATCCTTTCTTATTATTAACAGTAAGTCAAATCGATTTCTTTTATTTTCTTGACAAAATCCTTCGCACAATGTATCGAATTTGTTTACACAAAAAGCATAGAGAATACCCTTAAGTTCATCATGATTCTTTGGCTTGAAACTTCCAGAAAATAAGCTTGCAATGGAATCTGCGAACTTTTGAAATGATTCATTATTGTGACGATCTAAATCATTTATAGCCGTCCTATATTTGTTAATCATCTCTCTACTAATATTGTATTTGGTCATGTAGTATGATTTATCACAAAACTGCTTAATAATTTCGTCTGTGGCTTCACCGTTTGGTATAGCGTAAACACACCGGTCTTTATTCTTTTCAATTACGTTGAAATATCCACGATCCTTCATGTACTGAAGGAATAAATTGGCATGTTCGTTATTGACCTCACTAGGTTGTAACATCACTTCCATCAGTATCATAACGTGTTCAGGTGTCAACCTATCCAGAGGCTTCCCTACAGTAACTGTACCTTCGGTAATAATACAACTAAATTTGTCTCTAAGACCCTCAACTGCAAACAGTTTGTTCAAGGGTTGAATCCCGTGGCTACTAAAATAATATCTAGGTGCGTGCTTCTTTATATCTGGACTCTTATTAGCTTCATGTTTCGTGCGTCGCCGTGCAACTATCCAATCCTGGAGATATTTTAAAACAGAAAATGTGTTATATAACTGTAGATTTGTGACAAGCACTTTATAGCCATTATAATAAGATAAAATGTCGTTTCCATTAAAACCCTTGAATACAGGCATCTTTAGTAAATCTGCTACTTCATCCTTGGTAAATCCATAATATTCAGAAAAATCATGAAGTTCTAGGAATGAACAAATAGAAACATTGTTGGCGTACGGTGATATAGTTGTTGCCAATAAAACACAGGCGTTAATCAATGCACCTAATACCTTCTCATTACCTTTTAGAACGATACTCAACATTTCCCCGATATACCGAATGATCTTCTTTACGTACGCTAGTTCAATACTTTGTGATCCATGTAGCAACTTCATAAGAGGAGCGTCAAATTCTTCTATTAATATCAGCACTCTTTTATTGAATTGGATGTACAAATATTTTATTAACTTGTCTAAAGAATGTCGCAAATCATCTTCATCTAATTTCAAGGTAATTGGTTGACCTTCCTTATCCAATACACGTTTCTTACCCTTAAGAAACAAATTAAACTCTAGCTTCATATCCTCGTCTAAACGACTTCTTTGGTCACCCAAATACCCGTGCCGTTCATATGTTTCACACAGACTTTCTTTGAGTGTCTCAATAAACCCGTTCCAATTATGAGGCGAAATATCCTTCAAGCTAAAGAAAATTACTGGATGCTGACCACAATGTTGGTAGAAGAATTGTCTGCTCTCGCATGTTCCATTTTCCAAATCGTCGTCCATGTGCTTTGTAGGACAGGTGCAGCTGTAAATTTGCAAGTGCTTGTTTCTAATAACGGTCTTGAATAGTTTGTAATTTTTTGGTGGAGTTTTGTTTTTATCTTCGACCCATTTTCCGGCTACATTCTTTTTCAAACAGGTAACGATATTTCCTTGTTCATTCACATCTGGTTCACAGAACACCTTCAAGGTATTCATGATTACCGATTTACCAAATCGACTAGGTGCTGTGATGAGAATTTTCCTTGCCCATGATTTTTCGTTTAGACTTTCTAGAAAAAATTCTTTTATAAATAGCGTTTTGTCAATAAACGCATTAGACGTAAGGAGAAGCTCCTCAAATTCTTCTGATTCTATAAGACAATCTTTCTGAAAATTTGAAAGAAACATTGCTAATAAAGAAATTAAGATCAACAAATTAACTTACATTGTCGTCAGAATTACTTTGCCCATTCCCTTCAAGTCCTTGGGCACCAGCTCCTAGAACCTCTACACCTCTGTTTTCGGTTGTTACATCCATCTGGTTATACAATAGGACACAATATATTAAGTTAAGGCCGGGATTAACAAAATTTATAAAGAAATTTAACAACATACTAAAATTTATACAAAACTTACATTTTCACTTATTCCGGACAGAGTTTCCAAGTCTGAAGAAATCGCCAATCTAGTTCTTTTACAAGGGGGCTGGGCCATTTATCTACAATAACAACAAGATTAACAATAAAAAATTATAATTAATCGTAATAATAATAATCAGTCAGGTGAACATGGTTTATAAATATAAGTAATTAAAATATGTAAAAAAAATAATCTGTAATGATAAGATCCTCAAACGGATAAATCAATGCTGAAAGAAAAAAAAATTAAGTAGCCCTTTATGATCAAGCTACAGAGTGATAAACAATGACTGAATCTGTTGGTATTAAAACAATCGAAAAATATCGACTTTTGTTTGCGGCCAAGTTGTAAAATCTGGACAAACCGTAAGTCACAATATTCGGGCGTGAATGTTCAATTAGGTTATCTCACATTGGGGATTTGAAAACACGATGAAAGGGAAAAAGGTTAGAAAGTCACAAACCCTGTCAAAATGTTGTCAGTGCAGTTAAATTTGACAACAGGAAATGTATTTATTCACAAAATCAATTGGTAATTAACTGTTTTCTAACTTTTAAAAAGTTTGAAAGTGACAATTACTCACTTTCACTCCCATTCCCTGGGTACGTTTCAATCGGTCAGTAATAATAAGAAAAAGACGTCGGTAATGAGACGTACCTAGCAGTTAGTAATGGTCATTCTTAAATTGTGCAGGCACGGGCAATATGTTTATTAAAAAACTAAACAATTGTAAATTTGATGTGAATTTGTTAAGTAATTTAATAAACGATAATATTATAATAGAGTTAGTTAGATTTTTACCTATTTTTTATTAAACTATTTATTACTTAGCAGAGGTACAAATTTCATTCAAAGTTGCAGTGCCGCCAACAGATTCAGTCATTGAAATATCAGTAACCTCCTTATTTCTTTTTGAATGATGGAGGCAAATATTTTTTAAATAAATAAAAAAAAATGACCAATACTAAAGAGAACAAAATTGTAGCAGAATATTATACACCATTAAAAACAAGACAACCATCTGAACTCCAGCAATTCAAAAATTGTTACAAATCTTTTACTCAAGATAAAAAACTAAATATACCAAAAAATATCAAAATGAGAAATCGTAATTTTGCCATTGAATACCTCAATTCTACCGTAAATAAAAAACTAACAAAGACAGATTTTTGCAAATCTAAAAGTATTTCCAGAAATTCCCTTAATATGGGACTAAATTCAGTTGGAATTAAGATTGCATGTAAAACGAGAACAAACGGGAACAAACCAGAGCAATCTGGAACAAAAGAGAACAAATCGGAACAATTGGGAACAAAAGAGAGAAAAAGCAAAACAAAAAATAAAAAAATATTCGATAATGTAGAACACAAAGCAGGTAGTCGTAAACATATAAGTTTAGATGAAGAAGCAGATGAATTAATTAGTAAATCTTTAGAAACTTTTCAGTCATAAATGGACAAACTAGTTTCATACATTCCCAACGATGAGAAAGAAAAATGGAAAAAAGATTTAAAACCTATTATTACTGAAATAGACAGATTAGAAGATGGAGCAAAAATAGTTGGTTTCAAACAAGAAGTTGTAGATAAATATATTGCAAGAAAAGCAGCTAATTTATTCCTTGAACAATTAATTATGACAGACTGTGAACTAGAATCCGCTAATAATAAAATAGATGAATTGGAATATAAATTAGACAACTACAATAATTATGATCCTAAATTAAGAAACAAAACAGTAGTAATACCATCAAACATCGATGATGTAAAGAAAAGAACCCTGAAAATATTTGAAAGACATACTAAAAATATGAGAGCAATAAATGAAAAAACTCAAAAATTGTAAATTAAATGGAAAGTACTGTATTCAAGAATTTAAATATATTCAATGAAGAATATCCAAAATTCCGAAAAAAGTTTTCAAGTCTCATTCAACAAGTTAACAAATTAAAAATTATTATTTTTGTTCTTATGTTTATTATCGTAATTGTAATTATTGTTTTCTTAATTTATTACTTCAACACTAATAAAAAATAGCGATTTATTCAACAATGTCCATGAACGTACCTAATACGTGTCCATAAGCTAATGTATCTGTATGTAGAATTAGGTAAAAGGTATCTTTTATCATCTTTCCAACTTAGAGACTTTTTCTTTACTTCTTCAGCAGTAAATATATCATGTTTATGACTCCTGATCACTTTCTGTCTATGGAAGTATTCTTTTTGATTAAACAAGCAATTTTTGTAATCTTCAAAACTTATTTCTTTCTTCAATACTGCTTTTTTGATACGTTTTAATTTTTTCGAAACAGAATTTTCGGTTCTGTAACTGTACATTTTTGACCTTAAACCTATGCATTCCAATTCATCTTTGAATTTCCCTATTACTTTCTTATTTTTATCAGAATATAATGGCTATTATCCTTTGGATAATCAGATGTATCAAAATAGTCGGGATTGTTTTTGATAAATTCATAGAAATCGACATTTTTAATCTCATATATAAAGCTATCAGTGTCTCCATAAAGAAGTTTTACGTTTTCATTAAATTCTTTTTTAATTACATTGTAATGGAAGTTATACATTAACAATTTCGATCGATAAATCTAATACAGCTTGCCCAATATAAATTGGTTTATTAAACAATATTTTTGTTTTAAAATTGTGAACTGCTGCCAGGTGTTTGCTAAATATAGTTCTGTGTTTAAAATTAGGTTTGTTTATCGCTTTTTGTAATTTTTCTTCATCACAATATAATTTAATATTTTGTTGGTTTCTAACAGATTGCATAGACTTACCATATGGGGCATTAACCATTAATTTCCAGAAATCTTTTTCAAAATCATTTTTCGCCTTTTGTCTTTGTTCAGTATTAAATTTTACATATGGTGCTATGAAATTTGACTGAGTAAATTTTATACCTCTGTGAACCTTTGTTATTCTAATACCTAAATTTTTGTAAAGTTTTAATGTTTCGTAATGAATTATATAATTTTTCTTATCATAGAAATGACAAAGTAGTTTTTCTACTTTTCCGCCCGGAGGAATTCTATTTTCCGGGGCTAAAGGGAGATCATTGAATTTGTTATGAATAGCTAAGTCTACTGGAAATGCTAAATCGACTTCCAAAACATAACCCGTATCACTATCTGATACCAATATACCGTCGACATTTTTAATTTCATCACAAAAGTCTTTTTCTGGTAATTTCTGAGATAAAGCCCATCCATATAGATTACTAGCATCTATATAGATAATCTGAGTATTTTCATCTGCTTGCTTTTCATACCTGTTACTACACTGTGAAATACCTCCTCTAATTCCCCTTTCAAAAAACAAATACATTTCATAATCAGTTAATAATTCCAACTCCACTGAAGTATATTTGAGCATACAGTCCCAAGCTAACACCGGCGTTGTATAATACCAAACAGGATCGAGTCCCTAACTCTTTTCCAAACATAAGTCTCTAAAATTTTCAAATACATCAGTTAACAGCAAAACATCTAGTTTTAAGTATAAATCATGCCATTCACCCAAATTTTTGATTTTAAAATGTTTCCATACTTTTACTGCATGTTTGAATTCTTCTTGAGAAATTCCTTCTTTTGTGAGCGAAGAATAAAATTTATCTATTGATGGAAGTTTTGTTTCAGAAAATTTCTCAAAAGAATCCATGTATTCATAAGGATATATTCCTTTTCTAATTATCTTGCTTTTTCCTTTCCTAAATAACACATCTAATTCATTATTTGAAAAGTATTTAATTATTTCTCTCAACTGACTTGATTCCAGATTAGATGACAAATTGTCTAGGCTACTTGCTAAAAATCTAAATGAATCGATAAATCTCAATTCGATATATCCATTATCATCCATTCTTAAAATTTTACTGAAAGAAATATACTTCTCTTCGTTATTAGGTATTAATTTCAATTGACTTTTATCTTCTCCTAGATTTTTTTATAAACAAATGACAATCGTAAGAACTTAAATTATGGAATAAACAATGGTTGTCTATATTTCAAATTGCATTTTCTACAAGCAGCTCCCCTATATTTTCCAGTGTAGTGATCATGATCTCTTACTTTTGGATTTTCTATAGAAAACACATTTTCACAAAGATAACAAATTTTTGTTTTTTCATATACTTCTAGTTCGATATCTTTTATGGGTTTATTTTCTTTTAATAACTTATATATTGTTCTGGTATGTTCAGTTATTCTTTTTATAAAACGTTTATCACTTTCCTCTCCTCTGTAAATTTCCAATGGGAAGCACTCTTAATGTATAATCCATAACCACAGGGAACATGAAATTGTGTTTTATGAGTATATGATGATTCAGGATTTGGTTCGCAGAATAGATTCAAAATCAGAATAAATGACATACGGATGTCTTAACATTCTTTGAATATTTTTAAATTTTAATACATTATCATCAGGCATGTTCGGAACACATGGTTCATTACTAAAGCACACATTTTGATGTTTCTTTAAAGCATCTTCAGTTCTAGCGGAGTAGTTTAAACATCTTCTACAGAAATATTTTTTGCTTCTATTTATTTCCAACTGATCGATCATTTAACAATCGACTCAAATTCTTGATCCAACAATAATGATTGTTGTCTTTATTTCCAAAGTATAGTAAGTCGATATTCATTTCATAAAATCGCTTCTTATTATGATACATACAAAGGATAAAATATTTGTTCTTCGTAACTAAACACGGTAACATTAATTTTATTATGTGATTCAAATTTAGGTATGTCCTGAAAATTTATTCCTTCAAAATTTAATTCGTTTATATATTCCGGCTTATTATAATGATTCAGTCTATCTACATGTTCTTTTGCTTGATGTAAACAGGATATTACGCTGTACATAAAGCATTTGTTATCGTTGTTTTTAACATTAACGCAAGCTTTTTTATCTTTAATCCACTTGGGTAATTCTACATATGAATTTCCGCTTAAAGGTGTATATTTGTTTATATTAATGCGCAAATGATTTATATTTTTCAGAGTCCATCCAGATCCTTTTTCTTGTAGTTCATCACATCTTGATATAAATAAATCCTTTTGTTCATCCCAGTATTCCTCTAAGGCGTCTTTTTCTCTTAGTATAACATTTGGTAACTGAAATTTATGTATCATTGTGAAGTCTTCATTTTCCAGCTTCATAAACTCACATTCCATCTCTAGATTGGTTTTAATATTTTTATGGAGATTTAAAGCATTTATAATTATTTTAATAACCTTTTCTTTTATCATATCCATGTATGTTTCCATATACATGTTTCCATATACATTGAGGTTAGGTCCAACATGTCGGACAGAGAAGACAGTAAAAATGTGCTCGCGTGTAAACGATGTAAAAAACAGGGTTTAACAAACCCTGTAAAATGTGTTCAGTGTCCAAATACCTTCCATGATAGCTGTGCAAAATTATATATAAATATAAACAATATTGACAAGGACAATTACGTCTGCTGTGATGTTCCCTCGATACCACCGGCTATCATCAACTCGAACAAAGAACAGGATTATTTCTGGGACGCAGATGATTACCAGAGCACCAGTAAAAATAATGTGAGATTTTTAAATATTATTATCCGACAAAAGGACGAATTAATCGATGAACTGCGCGAAAAAATAACGTTGCTGTACGATCACATTGACCTGCTGAAACAAACAAAAAGCGAAAGCAACGAAAAAGTTATCATCCCGAACGGCAAAAGCGAACTACCTTTGCAGATAAGTAAGGATGTTAAAAAACCAAAACAGACATCAGCTGCTATTGAAAATCAACCTAATCAACCATCCAAAGAGAAAAATAAAGAAAACACAACAGGACGCTCACGAATAGTATCAGGAGACATGCCACAAGAAAAGCAAGCCCTGGAAGCGAAAGTTTTAATAAGTAATGCCCAATCAACTAATAATAAGCCGCAAAATCATAAGTACAACAGGGACGACAAAATTTCGTTCTCAGATGTAATTAGGCGATCCGCAAAATTGCCCAAACAAGTCGTCGGGGAAGATGCCCACAACACAAAGAGGCCACGAAATAAAAGTCAAAAGTGCATCATCGGACAAGCTAACCAAAGTAATATAAAGGTTGTCCCGAAAAAAGCGTTCCTCTACGTCAGTCGTCTGGACCCCTCAACGACAAGTGATGAACTGAAGACACTTGTTAAACAACATTTCCCTGAAGCAGAATGTGATCCAGTGGAATCGAAATTTCCTCAACATTACATCTCGTTTAAGGTCACCATTAATTTAAGTAATTTTGAAAAAGCCATGTCGGAAGATTTATGGCCAGTTGGAGCGTATGTAACCAGGTTTTTTCACAAAAGGACTCAGGCGGCAGTAATAGCTTAGTCAAGGGACAAATACTCCTATGTAATACAAGATCCTTAAATCAAGATAAAGCAGACCAAATCTTTCTAGATATTATGGAAAAACAGGTTAAGTTTATATGCTTGACTGAAACCTGGAGCAACGGTAATACAAACCTGATAAATTTTCCTGATTTTAAGTTGGTAAGTCATTTTTCGAGAACTCAATACAAAGGAGGGGGTGTTGCAATTTGGGTTAAAAAATCGTTAAGTACAACAATTATAAATTTTAATAACTTATGTGTAGAAAAGGATATTGAAATATGTGGACTAAAATTTAATACAGCAAAATTTACTACCGTCATTATAACAGTTTATCGTTCACCAACTGGTAATTTTGATGTTTTTTATAAAAACTTAAACATTGCTTTAGATACAATATACAAAAACGAACTCAGAATATTTGTATGTGGAGATTTTAATGTCAATCTTTTAAATGGGACGCGAGAAACCAAAAGTCTTATTTCTCTAATGGAGTCATACAACTTAAAACAAATGGTTAGTAATCCTACAAGAGAATGTGGAGAGTGTTTGAGCTTAATCGATCATTTCTATAGTACTGACACAATAAATGCAAACGTAACGATAGAAGATAACATAATATCTGATCACAAATATGTCTATTTCTCCTTTGATAGTGAAAATAACTCATCGAATTTTTTTACATATTCCAGGGATTATAAAAATCATAATAAACTGCAGCAGTTTTGTTTGGATTTGATGAATGAGGACTGGATCCATATATATAATACAGAAACAAACGTTAATGAGAACTTTGAGACTTTTCATCAAACTTTTATTTTCTATCTTGAAAAGAATTTTCCAATTAAAAAAACACTAGTTAAGAAAAATAAACAATGGGTAAATAATGCTATAAAGAAATTAAGTGCAGAATTAAAAAATATGTTCTTTTTACAAAAAACAAATGCAGATTTAAAACAAATTTACAACGTAATGAAATCTAAACACCAAAAATTAATATGCGATACTAAAAAAACTAATTTTCAAAATAAAGTACTTAATTCGTCGAATCCAAGCAAAACTGTTTGGCAAGAGATTAATAATAAATCCAAAAAAACCGACAATATTACAATAATAGAGAATGGTGTTGCTATATCATCTGCTGTTAATGTAGCAAACATTTTCAATAAATTCTTTAAAGACGTAGTTACGGAAACGCGTAATGCTATTCCGGCTGTCGCTAGGACGACACCTCAGAAACAAATTCAGAATAGTATGAGTGTACTACCATTCACAGAGCTTGAAGTAACCAGCTTCTTTAAAAGACTTAAAAGCACAGATTCATGTGGACCAGATGGTGTTCCTGCATCTTTATTAAAAAAAGTAGGACATTTAATAATAACTCCAATAACTTTCATTTTAAACCGTTCTATAGAGCAGGGTGTATTCCCCGACTTATTAAAGCTATCAAGGGTCACTCCTGTCTTTAAAAAGGGCGACGAGAAATCTGTAGAAAATTACAGACCAATTACTATCAGTTCCTCTTTTTCAAAGGTATTTGAATATGCCATGCTTGATAGACTAAACAACTATCTATCTAAAATAATATTATAAGAAAAAGTCAGCATGGATTTAGGGCGCGTTGCTCCACAATGTCAGCGATGCATGATTTTTTAGATAATGCAGTGCAACTAGTTAATAAGGACGAGTGCCCCGTTGGGATCTTTTGTGATCTAAGCAGGGCATTCGACTGTGTTGATCATACTATTCTTATTGAAAAACTAAGAGAATACGGTATTCGTGGTATTGTAGAGCAATGGTTTAAGTCGTACCTAGAAAATGGAAGACAATTTGTCCAAGTCCCGGATTGGAGCTCTGGGTCCTGCGACCACGCCCATTCTGGTCTACTGGAGATACCTTTTGGGGTACCTCAAGGCTCTATTCTTGGGCCTATACTGTTCATTCTCTATATAAATGATTTGAGTGACCATTTCACTAGAGAGAATATTGTAATGTACGCCGATGATACAAGCCTGCTAATATCGGATAAAAATAAACTACGTCTTCAAGAAAAATGCAGTGTAACAGTAAAAACGCTTTACAATTGGTTTAATGAAAATAAATTACTTTTTAACACAAAAAAAACGAACGTAATAAGATTTCACAAAAGGCAGCAACACCCTGAGCCGATTACGATAAACTTTAATAATAACAACATTACAGAAGTGAGCCATGTAAAATTTCTCGGTGTGCATCTGCAAGAAAATTTCCTGTGGAATGAACACTGTTCTAATTTGACAGTAAAACTTAATAGAATATCATATCAAGTACGATATTTAAATAAAATTTTGACAGTTGACCAACTGAAATCCTTCTACTATGCTGAAGTACATTCCCGTTTGGCATATGGTGTGGGTTTTTGGGGAAATTCGAATGCAAGTAACGATGTTTTTAAATGTCAAAAACGTATTTTGAGATGCATGGCTGGAAAACCTTCCACATATTCCTGAAGGGAACTTTTTCGAAGTTTTAAAATCTTACCACTCTCGTGTATGTACATTTTAGATGTTCTTCTCTACACACACAAAAACCAACAAGTTTACAATAAAAATATAAGTATTCATGGACATAACACTATAATCGAATTCACAGCTATTTTTACACCACCTGTTGATTTTTCTGAAAATTCGGCATTGTACAGATAACTTAGTTTGATGTGAACTAGACTTTTAGTGACGTTTCTTAATTCTAGTTACAAATCTATCATTTTTGACAAATTTTATTCTAACCTCTACCAATGCATAATCATGGGGGTTATGAGTAAGACATGCATAGATACAATTGCTTGTTCACTGGTGCAGTTAATAAAAATAAAGTGACAATATCAAAATAATGTTATATTTACCTCATATTCTGAGATATCAAGTAATTTTTGTATTTAAAAAAAAATCATTGAAAGATAGTAATCATTGAGTGGTTTGTCTTTTAGGTAGGATTTATGGATGTTGTATGTGGAGATACCTGGATGGGAAGGAATAATGTTATGTTAGGTAAAAATTTACTGATATTTAGAAAGGGGAAATTATTATATTGCCTAATACAGGGTGCCCCACCGAAAAGGGCATACCCCCTGTAACTTTTTTATTTATTAGTCGATCTAAATAAAATTTAGAACATAAGCATTAATATGTACGGTCTACATTTTGCTGTTAAAATATTTTTTTTATGATGTACCAATTTTGCACTCGAAAGAATAAAATTATGAAATCGCACAAAATTTCTTCAAAATGCATATTATTATAATGCTACAACTCAAAATACTGTAATGACAAATTTTGTTATAACACAAATCATTTAGAATTCCTCTAATTGGTTCTTAAAGAACACGGAAAAAATTCTTTTTTTTGTGAGAAATATTGTCATCCATGAAACGGTGTTGTCAGATTGTAAATTGAAAGTTACCTGAAAAAAATATGTAAATTTGTCACTTTGACAATTCTTGAAAAAATCGAAAAATGTCTAATCGCGAAAGACGTGAAATAATTTTAGTGTACGGTGAATGCCGCAGAAACCTATTAGCAACCAACAGGATTCTACAAGAGCGCTTTCCGGAAGTAGGCTACACATTGAAAAAAATTCGTAAAGTTGTTCGGTTATTTGAGGACACCAGCTCAGTAGTAAAACCCAAACGGGTCTACTTTCCCGTAAGACATAATCAAGCATTGGTGCAAATTGTAAAAGATGCCGTACAGGAAGATCCTAACATTAGCACTAGAAGTATAGCACGAAGACACAATATGAGCAAAAGCTCTGTGCAAAGAATTTTAAAGTGTAATAAATTCCACCCATATAAAATTGCACTGCATCAAGAATTGCGTCCTACTGATTTTGAGTTTAGAATGCTTTTCTGTCAACAAATGATTAATATTTTAGAAGAAAACAATAACTTTACTGATTATGTGCTATTCTCGGACGAAGCAACATTTAAAAGTAATGGGCTTGTTAATAGGCATAATATGCATTATTGGGCAATTGAAAATCCACGATGGTTGCGCCAAATAGATAATCAAAGAATATGGTCTTTAAATGTTTGGGGCGGAATTTTGGGTCAACATGTAATCGGTCCATTTTTCTTCGATGGAAATTTAAATGGTGACATATATCTACGTTTTTTAAGAAGAAATCTGTTAGAGTTGTTAGAAAATGTTCCGTTAAACATAATAGGACAACTTGTGTTCATGCAGGATAGGACGTGGAGGACCTGTTCACTGGCCAGCTCGTTCTCCAGACTTAACGCTTTGCGATTTTTTTCTCTGGGGTGTTGTAAAAGAAAAGGTGTACAAAACAGCTCCCACGACAATAGAGGACATGAAAGAGCGAATAAGAGAAGCGTTTGCTGCCATATCACCCGAAACTCTTGTTAGAGTAAAACAAAATTTTAGGCGACGATTATTTTGCTGCTTACAAGAAAATGGAAATGTGTTTGAACATTTAATGTGTAAATCTAAGACGTTCGTTGTTAAAACGTTATTAACTATTCTTTTTATTTCAGAAATTTTTCGATATTTATAGTTTATGCACCCACCATGAATTTTCTCCTTTCCTACTCAATAATGCAGGCTGTAATTCCTGATGCAATAAAATCTTAAAGAAATTAATTTAATTTGTCTTTAAAACTCTTTGCTCATATTGTGTTAGCATTCGTGCTAAAGTATTGTGTTGCTAATGTTAGGATCTTCGTGTACAACATCTCCTGCAACTTGCACCAATTCTTGATTATGTCTTACGGTAAAGAGGGGCACATTTGGGTTTTACTATTGAAACTGGCATCTTCAAATAGTCCAACAACTTTACCGATCTTTTTTAAGCTGTAGAATACTTCTGTAAAGTGCTTTTCTAGAACTCTCTGGTCGTGACTTAAGCTTCTAGAAGTTGTTTTTTGAAATAAATTGTTACGTTGCGTTACAGAAATAAAGTGTTTCCACAAAAAATGTTTTATTGGTGACAACTACAGAAACGTATCAGAAACGTTTAACCTGCCAAAAGTCGTAACAAAAAAGCTGCAGGCATTAGAAATTCTAGGCTAAAATTATTTTACGATTTTTGGGATTAGACACTTTTCGATTTTTTCAATTGTCAAACTGACAAATTCACTGACGTTTTATTCATATTCAGGTAACTCTCAATTTACAATCTGACAACACCGTTTCATGGATGACAATATTTCTCACAAAAAAAAGAATTTTTTCCGTGTTCTTTAAGAACCAATTAGAGGAATTCTAAATGATTTGTGTTAAAACAAAATTTGTCATTACAGTATTTTGAGTTGTAGCATTATAATAATATGCATTTTGAAGAAATTTTGTGCGATTTCATAATTTTATTCTTTCGAGTGCAAAATTGGTACATCATAAAAAAAATATTTTAACAGCAAAATGTAGACCGTACATATTAATGCTTATGTTCTAAATTTTATTTAGATCGACTAATAAATAAAAAAGTTACAGGGGGTATGCCCTTTTCGGTGGGGCACCCTGTATATGATAGAAGTAAACCATTATTTTTACAGAGGATTTAGGATTCAAAAAACTACTCTTTCAACTTTTAACTACTACAGTCAGCCAAAACATAACCTGTTCAAAATTACCGCATATTTACCAGATGATGAGTACGCAGCTCGTGATACACGCAAGTGCCACGTTCAAATAGAATTGGTTACATGATGTGTTTTAGCTTTTAAACAAACTGCAGGTTTTAATAATATTTACTTACGGAAAATATCTCTGCCACTTCTTGCGAGATTTTTCGTTTTACCTGCTCAGGATGACTTTTAGAAAACTTTTCAAACAATTTTATTACTTCTGCCTTTATTTGGGCGGAGAGAAGAACTCTTGTTTTTCTCTGCTTTTTTTCCATTTTTTAACAAAAGCGCAAGAATCAATTGTAATGCAAGATCAAATTTAAACATTCAAATTAATAATAATTTGACTTTTGACATTTGCAATAATTTCGCATATAGCCAACCTCGTTTTTCAAAATTACTACATAGGGTATTTTTGGTTTCCAACTTAAATCAACAGGTGGTGTAAAAATAGCTGTGAATTCTATTATAGACAACTAAACGATTTTCACTTACCCTTAGCAACATGCGATATTTTTAAAAAGTCACCTTTTTACAGTGGCCAAATGCTCTTTAATTTCCTCCCTGTGTCAGTCAAGCAAATAAGCAATAGAAATCTGTTCAAAAAACAGTTATTAAATATATTGTACGAAAATTACTTTTACAATGTTCGCGAGTTCAGCAACTATTTAATTGTCAAGTGATGTTAACTTTATTTTATTTTATATGTTTGTGTTCTGACTTTGTCCTATACATTTATTGTTAATGTCTTTGGGATCAAATAAATTATCTATCTATCTATCTATCTATCTATCTATATCTATACCTTCTTCTAGATTATTATGTTGATATGTTAATAATCTTCCCTTAAAAGCAACCTGAACTAAAATGAAATCTGGCTCTGGATTATGTCTTGCTTGATGCAACTGCATTCGACTTTCCTTAATATACTTTCCACATTCATCACATTTGATCTTTCTTACTCTTTCTTTTTTTGGTTTAGAAAATATGGCATCATCAAACGGAAATATTTCCAAGCTCTTCTTGTTTTCTCTTTTTATTTTTAATTGCTCTTCAGCATTAATAATCTCGTTTATCAATTCTGCCTTATTGTATCTTTTAATGTATCTTATACCTAAGGATTTTGCCATATTACGTAATTCGAGCAAACGACGACTATTCAAATCATGTTTTAATTTATGAAAATGTATTCGAGTTTCCTCGATATATGTTTCACACATATCACATTTTATCTTCTTTACTCTATTTTTTTTTGGTTTAGCAAATATATCGTCATCAAACTGAAATGTTTTTAGGTTCTTTTTGTTTTCTTTCTCTTTATGGAGGTGCATTCGGGTGCTTTTGATATATTTTCCACATATGTCACATTTGATTTTACTAACTCTCTTTTTCCTTGGTTCAGCAAATAAATCATCATCAAATGAAAATATTTCTGAATTCGCTTCGCTCACGAGGACTCTGTCCGAAGCTTTGATAATAGCTTTTATTAAGTCTGCTTTAGTATATTTTCTAATTAATATATTTGATGTCTAATGATTTTGCAATATTAAACAGTTCAACAGATAAACGAAGATTACTTAAGTTCCTTCGTTCCATTTATTATAGGAAAAAATCTATAGTAAATAAATAAATTCAATCCATTTTTATGCAAACTTGTTTTTATATGCCTTCTAAAATTAGTTCTAGTGTAATATCTACCACAATCACATAATAAACGAGTAGAATTAACTGCTTTTTTACATTGTTTACATGTTTCTTCATATTTATTTCTATAGTTATAAAAATAATCTGGACATTTTAATTCCAAACAAATGGAGCAAAGACTTGTCATTTATTAGAAAATTTATTCATCAAAGACTTGAAGATTAGGAAAACGAATTTTAAGAAAATCTAGTTTTGCCAAGGTTAATACGTTATTTTCATACATTTTAAATTGATTATGCATATTTTTAAATACTAATCGTTCAAAGTCATTATTTGGTTTGCTTCTCATATCGTTCAATATTTTTTGAAACATTTGCCATGTTTCTTGGTCATCGTTATGTGATCGCGATTCATTTAATTTATTACATTTTTTTCATAAGAAATTATCTATAAACAGTGCATACTAAAACACACTGTCCCTTTTTAGGTAAAATTGTGATAAGTCTCGAGATTCAAAAAAATATGTGTGGTATAGGGAGGTGGTGATCAATTTAATGTTTATTTAATTAATTGTCAAAAAAAATAAATACTTGTAATAAAAGGGATCTAGTACAATATGCGAGGCAATATGGGACCTACGTATTATAAAAAGTCTACATAAAATAAATGAAAAGCTAGATATCAACGTAGATTCAAGAGAAAAGAGCAATTATTTTAGAATAATAATATAAATAAAGCTATTAAAAGTAATTATATGATGAAGACAAATAACGTATGGAAAGAATTTTATCATCCAAGAAAAATTGAAGCGAAAAATTGACATCAGAGGGTTTTCCCACAATACGAAAGCATGGCAAATGAATTGGAGCAATTGAAAAACGATAACCTGAAACTGAGACAGCTAGTTAGTATAAATTAAGGTTCTCGATGATTATAATAAGGTAGCGCCAACTCATTCCCCATTTTTGAAATCCCGTGAGTGCGACAGAGATAGAAGTATTGAATGTTTCTATAAATTTTTGCAAAATTACATCACCACTAACATTTCAAACAGCTTGACAGTTATGTCACGCAGAGGTTATGGGTTAAGCTGTTGTGACAAAAAATAAAAAAATTCACTGCAGGGTGCAACATTTCCCAATTGCGGTATAATATAACTAATAAAGCATAGTTTTTTGCAAGAAATTTATTCAGGTATACAATTCATCTTGTTTAACAATAGTGGAAAACCTGCGTACGCAAGTACCTAAATCACTGTCCGAAGTAAAACCAAAACTCAATGTAAACTAAATGCTTAGGTACCCAAATAACACCCCAATAAACAAGAAATAATTATGAAACTGAATATGAACAGCAACGAAACTACAAACTACGCAACAAAATGTAAGTAACTATCAAAACTGAACCAAAACCAAAGATCACAAATTCGTAATAAAAACGACAAACGATTAATATAGGTACACAACAGGAACACGAAATGTAACAAAAGTGAACCGAAAACTGGAGGTCTCTGTGGATTACTGAAAAAGAGCACCCAAAAATCTGTTGAAACGTTTGTTGGAGGTGTGCGTATGCATTCGTTTGCATACGCAGTGCTTAAATTCTATTTACCAATGTGGTCATAAATAAAATAGGTGAAGTTAATACAATTTAATTTAACTGGTACATTTTGTAGGCAGTCACAAATGAGGCAACTCAAGTCGCAAAAATTAATTTTTAAAAGATGCAAATTTTTCCGCCATTGCCCCATCTCTACTTGAGATTAACTCAAAATTAAGTGAGATGGAGATATACGTCGCAACCGTTGGCGGTACCTTAGAATGATCCAGAGCCTTAGTATAAATGGGATCGTTGACCCAATAATAAAAAATAAATTAAATTATTGACATAGATAATACTGTTACTTGAAAGTTTATGATCAAGACGTATTTTTCATATTAGACAATGATAATCAACCTTTGTTTAAAGGTAAAGATTTAGCAGAAATATTGGGTTATGAAAAATCAACAAATGCTATTATAAGTAAAGACGTAGGTGTTGATTTTAACAGAAAATTGATAGTCGTATTTTTTGGAAATATGCTGTTTTTGCAGAAAAAGAAAAATATTAATCACAAACAATTTGCTTCAATTCATGGGATTTATTGAAGAAATAACGCGATTTTAAGAACTTTTTAAAGGACAAGGAAATCTCATACGAAGAAATAGATTATAAACATGCTAAAGCAAATTTGTATAAATATATACAAAATGATTAAAAATTTTAAAGAATTAATAATGATGTTGAGGCAAACAATAAGGCAAAAAAAAGTTAGGAAATATTATTTTAAATTAGAAGAATTGCTAGATAAATAGGAAACTAACGTTGACATAATTATAAAATTAATGCTAATCCATTAAACCTGTTTGACTTTATAAATAAAAATAACTACTCCTATAAAATTAATTTGAGTACGTGGTTGGTTAACCGATATATGGTTTACGTTATTTAAAAGAAAAATATAATAATAACAAATGATCTTTTATGCTTTATACAATATGGAATTTCTACAAGATCATCTTTATACAAGATTTAAAGAAAATTTTAGAAAACTATAAAATAGAATACCAAATAATAAATTATGATAAGATTAAAAATGAATTATCATATTATAAAAAATTGATAACAAAATACTCCTATATTATAAATGTTTCGCCAAATAATTTAAATAAAACAATATGGATTTTATTGAGTGTTCGTAATATTAAATCCCTAATAATAACATTAAATACAAAAACGGATCAAGAAATTAAAGAATATTATATTACTTTATTTATTTTTATATTTTATTCATATTTGGAATACACTAAAAAGTTTTATTTGAATATAGGAGAATCACTCGAAAAGATAGTCAGATAAAGCAAACTGAAACGATAATTGAAATTAAGAGAGATGGTTAAAAATATTATCAAGTTAACCAAAGATCACATTAATAGTATAATAGTTTTATAGCAAAGATTCGGTAATAAACAATATAACAACATTGTGGTAAAGACATGTTTTCATTATAATTTAATCGATGATCATAATATAAACAGATAACTAACTCATCTTTGATAACCTAAGCACAACAAGTTGTCCTTAAAAAAATCCAACTTTTAGATTACTTCAAAATTATTTTTTTTTTGGAATGCAACTAACTTTGAGTGAAATTGTGTTGTTGATAGAATAAGTAGGTACAACTTACAGTACGAGTCAGCTTTAAGCAGATATTTTCTCTGCGATACTTAAAAACCTTACGAAAACACAAATTCAGAAAAGCAATTTTGCCTACCGTACAAACAACACGTGTTACAACTTCCCAGTGATAACAGTATAATAAATGTAATTATTCTAGTTATTAAGTACTACCATGTTTTGGACGCGAAAACAATGTTTTTCTTTTATGACATTGAAAAACGATTACAATATAAAAACCACGTTCGTGGGTCAGGATTCAGTTATTTGATTTACTTCAATTTTAGACACAATCGTTGAAAATGAACATAATGTCAGACGAATTGCATTTTACTTATAACATTTAATAAATAATATTGACTTACCTATTAACAACGATTAAACACCTATGATCCACCGTAGAATAACCTGTAATGCACTGAAAATTGTTAGTGTTAACGGTCAACGCAACAGACAAGTAAAAAGGCAAACTGAATTATCGACCGAAACAGCGCCGGCGCCGCGCGCGCTCCTGGTCTAGATGGCCCCATCTACAGTAACTATATGCATACAGTAACGCAACGTCCGCCATATTTGGAGTAAAAGTTCTGGCGGGAACATTCAAATTTCTAAATGCTAATTTTACTCAGATTGGAATCCGGAATCGAACAAGTTGACACTATAAAAATACGCTCTACTGTGTTTTATGCAGTGTGATCCATTTGTATCGAATAACTTGGATATACAGGCTGTCCCAACATCGGGATACAGCCTTCTACTTTGAAATTTTTAATGGAAACCCCAATTTTTTTTAGCATATCTGAACTCTACGTATAATTTTGCGTATTTTTTATGTAGCACACACTATGTCGATTTTCAGTTTTTTTTAAGGCGTGATCTATTTGAAATAAATAAATTCTTTAAAAATTCAGGGATTTTTTAACCTCTAATTTATTGTCCAAGGTCAATAGTGAAAACTCATTATTGACCAAAGTAGAGAAAAACAACTTCACAACCTCTTAACAAACTAAATAATGGTACCATAGTGGAAAAAAATTATTAAAATTTATATATTATATTTTTCAATTAACAAAACATACAATATACACTTGTATTTAATTGTGACCGCAATTATACATATTTTTTTTACAATATACCAAAAACTATTTTAAATTAATCCTCATTGCCATGCTCCGACTATCTTTCCAGTTGATGTAGTGGGATCTTAGATAGATTTGAGATGAAAATATATGCGTGATCTTACATACAATTTTACAATTTTCTTTAATATTTCATGACAATTTGGAATAGTCGGCGCAGTGTGCATATTATATACATGAGATAAAAAGTTATCTATCTAATGTTAGCCTATTGCTTATTATTTGATTTTCAAATATTCTATATTCTGTCTCAACCTTACAAATATAGTGGAATAAATCTAAAGTAGCGAAAACTAGCGCATTCTCCTTAAATTCTTTTAATTTTGTAAATAAATTTAAACTATTTATTTCCTTGGGATCCGTTTGTACTGTTTTGTAGCAATAGTTTTGTAGTGAGTAAAATTTTTCTTAATTTTTAATATAATTGAACCCAAAAGATAATAGATTGATGACTGGATATCAGATTTAGTTTCAGCTACAAAATTATTATTTTCATTTATAATTTTATCCATTTCATACATTATTTCGTCTTCAATCTGCTCATGAGGTTTACTTAAAAGATTATTTAAATCATTACAGTAACTTATTAAGTCATTGGATTCACTATCACTATAACTAGTTTTCTTCAATGATGATTGAAACTGTGATAAGCATACTAGTCTCAGTGACACTTTATAAATAGTCGAGCATCTGGAATTGGTTGTCGCTTTCTAATCATCGAAAAAGAATTTTCAATCGGATCCTGGACTAATCTGCCGATCATGACATATTTGTAATTATATTCTTCCAAATAAGTTTTCTGAAAATCTAAAGCTGTTTGTGTGGCCATAATTACACCTGTTTGATATGGTTTCCAAGTGCCATTCACTGTAATGCAGTAAAACAATTCTTGTATAGATATTAAAAAATTTATCGCTTCCGTGTGTTTTTCTTCATTAGTCGGATCGAATGCGAAGGCGTGATACCTTCCCGTCATGAATTTGAACCATTTTTCCATTTGAGTTAAGAACCAGGCTGTTGTCTGATGTTCTGGATTTAACTTATTTCTGATTATATAATAGGATATAGCTGCTGCTACATCATGGCTTATTAATGCCACACTTAAACTAACGTTCATCTTATCAAAATGAGAGGGGTTAAGAACACTTTCTTTTAATCGTGGGCATAACTTTATTACATCACCCTTTTCAATCTCAAATATATGTTTGATTGGTTCAATACTCACAAGGTTGGAAGGTAAACCGTATCTTTCTACAATTGCATCATGTAAAATGAATTTATGACCTTTTGTGAGGGCACCAGCTATATTCTTAAATACATGTACTGAATCCGGTGTAAAAAATAATTTATCATTAGGTAAACACGGATGTTGGATGAAGTTCCTGATTTCAGTGAGTTTTCCAGCAGCCAAACCTAATTTCTTCCACAAACACCGATTTTGAGGACCCATGTCTGAAGTTACTGCTCTAATTGTAATATTTATTTCATGGCATTTTTGGATAATTGTAATTATAATACTATATAATTCATCAGCACTGATTGAGTTTCCAGAGAATTCATAATGAGCCTATAATTTGTTTCCATCTTGATGATACTCCTGCTAACATAAAGACTAATCCATGTGTGGCCAGCTGATTCGATAAATCCTTGCTATCAGATGTGCCAATTGTAGGTCTGCCAACTACCATTGATAAAGAATTATCATACTGTGATGGCCATTTCGTCGAATATTAATACTGCGTGTCTTTCTTCAGGTTTAAGATTTTCCATCTGCAAAAAATGTTGAAAATTGTGAACATGATTTACATTTAGTCTTTGCTTAAAGAAATTGAAATAGTTAAACTACTGACTAGCCACTAAGAATTTATATGACCAATGAACAAGAAATAAACAGATTAACTATAACAACTTGCCAACACCAAGAAAATACTAACTCTTAGCTTTAAAATTTGTAATACATCATCCAGGATACCTGGTTTGAATTTCAAATTCCTCAAACGATGTTGAAGCGTCCTGATGCTTGGATAAGGCAACTTCTGATTTAGAAGTTCCTTGTACCCTTCAGTTCCACAAGCCATATATAACTTCAACCCCCTAGTTATTGTGTCATCTGACCACATTGTTCCTCTACGTTTGTCCGTTTCTAAAAACTCTAGTTGATCCAAATTGAAAATTTTTTCAAGGTTAGTAGGTTCCCTCTGTTTTAACTTTTTTTCATAATAGCGGCATTTTCGGGATAATGATTTCACGATTTTTCTCAAAGAAGCCACCAGATCTTCGGTATTTTCCAACGACGTCGACGTTAATAGCTCATTATCTAATTCGTCATCATCATTCAAACAATTCAAAAGGGACTCTTCATGGCTCGCATCATTGTTAGAATATTCAGTATTTTCGTAAGACACATCAACGGAGACAAGTCATTTTTTAATAATTAGTAGTTTTTATAATGTAAGATTACCATTTGAAGAATCTTTTAAAGTTGAACTTTCTGCCGCAGCCCCCTCATTCTCGTTTGTCCTTACTAGTTTCGCACACATGACAACTTTCTCGCATTTTCTCTTGATCCCGGAACTTGTGCTATGTAACACATCAGGGACAGCAAAGAAATTGCTTCAGCAATTTCTTGCCATCTAACCTTGCACTTTCAAATTGTTCCTCCGAAAAGTGCACCTATAATTATCTTAAATGCTTCCAACTCCAACTCTAATATACATACCTCACAAATTCGGGCTTCATTATGTAAATTTGGACGAGCAATTTTAAAATCAAGCCAAATTTGTTTCCTTTCCGCATTGGTAGGAATCTTAAATAGTCTATAACCTTTTGCGACATTGTTTTTACACGAATTAACACAGCAATTATGCGGCATTTTCACTTTTATCACAATTTAATCAAATCAACAACACTGGTCGAAACTCTTACGACGAAGAGCACAAAAAAACAGGAACAGGCTCACGAAAATTTTACACGCGGCTACGCCAAACAAAACGCAAAACACGTGTTGCCTCCCGTGAAAAAGTCGTAACTAAAAAGTGAGGTTAATTCAAAATTGTCATTTTTGGGGAGAAAACTAGGGAAAAATAAAAAGTAACTAGTTAGGTCGCCATATTTGGAGTAAAAATCATTCTCTCTCTCTCTGACTCATTGGAACATAACCTTGCGATACTGTATTCTTTTAGTTACTGTAGTACATTCGTTTTCGAATGAAAGATCTTATAGTGTCTGTCCTAATTTTCTTATTTATTAAAAAATGAAATTCGTTTCGCATGTTACGCACTAGTGTACATAACAATTATTGTATCTGTGACACTTCTTAGGCCTGGCCTGTTCAAAAAAGTAGATTTTTGAATGATCGTCTAGGATTTTTGTTATTTGGACTCTACGTTGTGTTTTGTATTTATTTGTTCGTTGTTTAAGCACTGTGTATCAAGGAAGAGTAAAACAGCTGAAATTGAATAAAGACATTTATTCAAAATTATTACAAGTGTGCATATGGTTAGCCTAAGATTAGGCAACCCGTTATACAATTCAAACCTTATTGGTAGTTATACAACACAGAATACGTTGCATCCCTTGAAGGGTTACAACACCTATTCCGGTGCCAAAACCACTGCAGGCCAAAAAGGGTTAAACCCTGAGTTAATTGCAGAGCTGATTAAACACCTCCGACTCAGAAAATTAATAGATAAGAGTGCGTAGAAGCCTCCCCAAAGAACCAACTACCGCGTACTCTCTTTCCCTAATATGTCCCATTTTCGGGAGTCTTTTTGTTTGTTAATAATTAGCTAGGCAGTCTTTTTATCGCCATGTTTTAAGTGTGCCATAGTACTACACCCGGGCTGGCTCGGTTTTTTCCCGTGGTGGGGTAGTGGTCCCCGGCTTGGCCAGGAGGATAGTAAAGAGTTTGCAATTAAAGTGCAAGTAATGAGTCAGATGAGTGTAATCAACTATTAGTTAATTACAGCAAACGGCCATTAGTAGTTAGACACGTACAAATGATACGCGAAGCTAACTTAATCGGTAAATAATAAAATAATAAGTAAATGAAAGAGTTAACAAAATAACAATTAAATGAGTTGGTCATAACCGTCAGGGACTCCCCTGTGATTATAAGTTGTTAAATACACATATAAAGTGATTAAATTAGTCTTTACCCCTTTGATACCGACCTGTGGGAATCTGGTCACCTTCAGGAGATGATGGACTCTCACGGACAGCGGAAAGGTGGTCCTCTGGCTCCCCTGACATCGTGGACAACTGTTTTGAGAGAAAGATTAATTAAACGAGAGTTAACTCGTGAGACAATTTACGCCAATTTGCGATCAAACCCGTCGGAGACTGGGAATCTGCAAATAGGTGTAGAATTGCTAGTTCAAAAATTCGCCTTAGGTGCGATCGACCCGTCGAAAACTGGGAAATCTGCACTTCAGGTGAATTTACAGTTCGAGCCCTCGGTGCGATCAAACCCGTCGGAGACTGGGAATCTGAACTCTGGACACGACCGTGTAATGAGTTCAAAGTTTTTGCTAGTAGACAGTCTTTTGGAAAGCGATCCACCCGTCGAAGACTAGGAATCTGCGATTTCCAAAAAAATAAGCCAACTAGCTTGGAGAATGACAAAGCACTCTCTGAACAAGTCCGTGTAATGAGTTCAAAGTTTTGCTAGTAGACAGTCTTTTGGAAAGCGATCCACCCGTCGAAGACTAGGAATCTGCGATTTCCAAAAAAATAAGCCGACTAGCTTGGAGAATGGCAAAGCACTCTCCGGACAAGTTCGTGTAATGAGTTCAAAGTTTTGCTAGTAGACAGTCTTTTGGAAAGCGATCCACCCGTCGAAGACTAGGAATCTGCGATTTCCAAAAAAATAAGCCGACTAGCTTGGAGAATGGCAAAGCACTCTCCGGACAAGTTCGTGTAATGAGTTCAAAGTTTTGCTAGTAGACAGTCTTTTGGAAAGCGATCCACCCGTCGAAGACTAGGAATCTGCGATTTCCAAAAAAATAAGCCGACTAGCTTGGAGAATGGCAAAGCACTCTCCGGACAAGTTCGTGTAATGAGTTCAAAGTTTTGCTAGTAGACAGTCTTTTGGAAAGCGATCCACCCGTCGAAGACTAGGAATCTGCGATTTCCAAAAAAATAAGCCGACTAGCTTGGAGAATGGCAAAGCACTCTCTGAACAAGTCCGTGTAATGAGTTCAAAGTATTGCTAGTAGACAGTCTTTTGGAAAGCGATCCACCCGTCGAAGACTAGGAATCTGCGATTTCCAAAAAAATAAGCCGACTAGCTTGGAGAATGGCAAAGCACTCTCCGGACAAGTTCGTGTAATGAGTTCAAAGTTTTGCTAGTAGACAGTCTTTTGGAAAGCGATCCACCCGTCGAAGACTAGGAATCTGCGATTTCCAAAAAAATAAGCCGACTAGCTTGGAGAATGGCAAAGCACTCTCTGAACAAGTCCGTGTAATGAGTTCAAAGTTTTGCTAGTAGACAGTCTTTTGGAAAGCGATCCACCCGTCGAAGACTAGGAATCTGCGATTTCCAAAAAAATAAGCCGACTAGCTTGGAGAATGGCAAAGCACTCTCCGGACAAGTTCGTGTAATGAGTTCAAAGTTTTGCTAGTAGACAGTCTTTTGGAAAGCGATCCACCCGTCGAAGACTAGGAATCTGCGATTTCCAAAAAAATAAGCCGACTAGCTTGGAGAATGGCAAAGCACTCTCTGAACAAGTCCGTGTAATGAGTTCAAAGTATTGCTAGTAGACAGTCTTTTGGAAAGCGATCCACCCGTCGAAGACTAGGAATCTGCGATTTCCAAAAAAATAAGCCGACTAGCTTGGAGAATGGCAAAGCACTCTCTGAAGATGGCTTCTCTCGGGGTTCCTTTTATATCCAAATTTTTAGTGACGTCGGAGGTGGCTACGTGACTTTCCTCAGGGGGTTGCTTGTGTGTTCCCACAGTCTGGGAATTTTAATTAATTTTTAGCGATTTCGAACCAAAGAAGGGTTTGCTCTTATGGCTTTCTTTTCACTCTAAGTTTGATGATTTTCGACCCAAAAGAGTGTGCCGAGAAATCTCCCCTATGCGTAACTAACCCTTTAATGGCTGACCCGGTGACCCTTTTTCCGTCGAACGGCGATTCGTTCTGCCTTTTAAAATCTTCGATTTTCGACTCCAATATTCCTAATTTAACTAAAATATAAACAATTAATTGGTTCCTGTAATATGTGGATGAATAACAATGTTAATTATTCTGTTTTCATGAAGTTTATCTTGATAGATAACTCGCTACGGGGTTGAATGGCTGAAAAAGGAGCTGTGAAAGTGAAAACAACAAATTATAATACTCGGGCCCGAGATAAATAAACAATTTACGATTATAAATAGATAGACAATAATACTGAACATCGTCCACTCGATGTTCACCTGTTAAAACGATAATTAGTATAGTTATTGTTCACTAAAATGCTGAAAAATTAGGAGGCTAAATAAATAGCAGTTATACACATTAAATTTGACTAAAACAATTACCAAATAAAAGTGCAAAAGATGTAGCACAACCCTATCTCATTTGTATGTGCTATTACCAACCCTTTCCTGTAATAAAACATTGAAATAATGTCGCCGTATTGTTGGTTGCATATACTAAAAGGCCAGCCAGACCTGGATGGTCTCATATCCAAATTAAATTTATTTTTTAAAGGTAAACACGCACGTAATACGCTGAATACGCTCGATCGTGCAGCGCTTAAATTTGATAACGAATAACGCATTTTGACTTCTGAGCGTTTTTATTAGAGAGTTTTTATTATACTCTAACAGAAAACGGTCGATGGTCGAGCGTTGGTATCCTTCAAAAATACGCTGATACATCGGCCTACTCGTTAAAAAAAACGGGTTTACTGTAAAAGCAATTTTTTTTCCGTTATAGAAATTGTTCTTATTCTGATTAACAATCAATACTTTTAAATTTTTAGCTGATTTTTTTGGTTTGCATATCTTAATGGAATTCTAGACACAATATTATCACAAGTTCATTCACATCCTAATTGTTAGGATTTTACATTGGCTAAAAAAATATTATTACACCTAAGTAACGATGCCAACGTAAAATTCGTTTTTTTATAGTTTGTTTTTGTAAGACAACTACTTACTAAAATTGTTTTTTTTTTGTTTTGTGATATTAAACCGTTATACATTTTTATATTTTGTAAATAATAAAGTTTAAATTGGGCCAGTTTATAAAAAGCAAAACAATATAGTTAGCGCCATCTAGAGCAGTGTGTGTCTGTCTATATACTGTTCAGAACCAACTGTGGGAACGAAATCAATAATCTTGGGTCACAAAATATGACAGGTCGTTTTTTATTACATGAAACATTGATCATTTTTTATAATAAAGTTAGTATCATACAAAAACATTTAGACTTAAAAAATCCTGTCTAGACAACCTATATCAATAAAATTAAATACATAAAATTATCGTTTTCAATCTCATTTTATTCTAGGTAAACAAATTTCACACTTCTACCGTTCGTAAATGTTTGTACAGAAACACAGTTTTTAGAAATGTATAAACATAAACAAATTCGGTACCATATATCAGCTTAGCTAACATAAACGATAATTTCAATTTTTTTTTCGTTTTGTTATAATCCGACGGAACGTCTAAAAGTTAAGTTTCATAAGGGATTTATGTGAACTAAGCTATATGATACCATATCCTTTACAATTTACTAGATTTTACGATCAGCTTGTCATCAGAAATATTTGCGAAAGAGTCAACAACCTGTTCATAAGATGTTGCAAAACCACAGACAGTTACTTTTTGATGGTTCGTGTGTAGCCCAATATATATTTTGTCTTTTGTAATATTCTTTCCTTCAAAAGCTTTATAGTACTCATTGTCAAAAATTTGTTTGAGACCATTTTGTGCACTCCTCTGACCAAACTTCACTTCTATAATTATTCCTGTGCCATCCTTTCTTATTATTAACAGTAAGTCAAATCGATTTCTTTTATTTTCTTGACAAAATCCTTCGCACAATGTATCGAATTTGTTTACACAAAAAGCATAGAGAATACCCTTAAGTTCATCATGATTCTTTGGCTTGAAACTTCCAGAAAATAAGCTTGCAATGGAATCTGCGAACTTTTGAAATGATTCATTATTGTGACGATCTAAATCATTTATAGCCGTCCTATATTTGTTAATCATCTCTCTACTAATATTGTATTTGGTCATGTAGTATGATTTATCACAAAACTGCTTAATAATTTCGTCTGTGGCTTCACCGTTTGGTATAGCGTAAACACACCGGTCTTTATTCTTTTCAATTACGTTGAAATATCCACGATCCTTCATGTACTGAAGGAATAAATTGGCATGTTCGTTATTGACCTCACTAGGTTGTAACATCACTTCCATCAGTATCATAACGTGTTCAGGTGTCAACCTATCCAGAGGCTTCCCTACAGTAACTGTACCTTCGGTAATAATACAACTAAATTTGTCTCTAAGACCCTCAACTGCAAACAGTTTGTTCAAGGGTTGAATCCCGTGGCTACTAAAATAATATCTAGGTGCGTGCTTCTTTATATCTGGACTCTTATTAGCTTCATGTTTCGTGCGTCGCCGTGCAACTATCCAATCCTGGAGATATTTTAAAACAGAAAATGTGTTATATAACTGTAGATTTGTGACAAGCACTTTATAGCCATTATAATAAGATAAAATGTCGTTTCCATTAAAACCCTTGAATACAGGCATCTTTAGTAAATCTGCTACTTCATCCTTGGTAAATCCATAATATTCAGAAAAATCATGAAGTTCTAGGAATGAACAAATAGAAACATTGTTGGCGTACGGTGATATAGTTGTTGCCAATAAAACACAGGCGTTAATCAATGCACCTAATACCTTCTCATTACCTTTTAGAACGATACTCAACATTTCCCCGATATACCGAATGATCTTCTTTACGTACGCTAGTTCAATACTTTGTGATCCATGTAGCAACTTCATAAGAGGAGCGTCAAATTCTTCTATTAATATCAGCACTCTTTTATTGAATTGGATGTACAAATATTTTATTAACTTGTCTAAAGAATGTCGCAAATCATCTTCATCTAATTTCAAGGTAATTGGTTGACCTTCCTTATCCAATACACGTTTCTTACCCTTAAGAAACAAATTAAACTCTAGCTTCATATCCTCGTCTAAACGACTTCTTTGGTCACCCAAATACCCGTGCCGTTCATATGTTTCACACAGACTTTCTTTGAGTGTCTCAATAAACCCGTTCCAATTATGAGGCGAAATATCCTTCAAGCTAAAGAAAATTACTGGATGCTGACCACAATGTTGGTAGAAGAATTGTCTGCTCTCGCATGTTCCATTTTCCAAATCGTCGTCCATGTGCTTTGTAGGACAGGTGCAGCTGTAAATTTGCAAGTGCTTGTTTCTAATAACGGTCTTGAATAGTTTGTAATTTTTTGGTGGAGTTTTGTTTTTATCTTCGACCCATTTTCCGGCTACATTCTTTTTCAAACAGGTAACGATATTTCCTTGTTCATTCACATCTGGTTCACAGAACACCTTCAAGGTATTCATGATTACCGATTTACCAAATCGACTAGGTGCTGTGATGAGAATTTTCCTTGCCCATGATTTTTCGTTTAGACTTTCTAGAAAAAATTCTTTTATAAATAGCGTTTTGTCAATAAACGCATTAGACGTAAGGAGAAGCTCCTCAAATTCTTCTGATTCTATAAGACAATCTTTCTGAAAATTTGAAAGAAACATTGCTAATAAAGAAATTAAGATCAACAAATTAACTTACATTGTCGTCAGAATTACTTTGCCCATTCCCTTCAAGTCCTTGGGCACCAGCTCCTAGAACCTCTACACCTCTGTTTTCGGTTGTTACATCCATCTGGTTATACAATAGGACACAATATATTAAGTTAAGGCCGGGATTAACAAAATTTATAAAGAAATTTAACAACATACTAAAATTTATACAAAACTTACATTTTCACTTATTCCGGACAGAGTTTCCAAGTCTGAAGAAATCGCCAATCTAGTTCTTTTACAAGGGGGCTGGGCCATTTATCTACAATAACAACAAGATTAACAATAAAAAATTATAATTAATCGTAATAATAATAATCAGTCAGGTGAACATGGTTTATAAATATAAGTAATTAAAATATGTAAAAAAAATAATCTGTAATGATAAGATCCTCAAACGGATAAATCAATGCTGAAAGAAAAAAAAATTAAGTAGCCCTTTATGATCAAGCTACAGAGTGATAAACAATGACTGAATCTGTTGGTATTAAAACAATCGAAAAATATCGACTTTTGTTTGCGGCCAAGTTGTAAAATCTGGACAAACCGTAAGTCACAATATTCGGGCGTGAATGTTCAATTAGGTTATCTCACATTGGGGATTTGAAAACACGATGAAAGGGAAAAAGGTTAGAAAGTCACAAACCCTGTCAAAATGTTGTCAGTGCAGTTAAATTTGACAACAGGAAATGTATTTATTCACAAAATCAATTGGTAATTAACTGTTTTCTAACTTTTAAAAAGTTTGAAAGTGACAATTACTCACTTTCACTCCCATTCCCTGGGTACGTTTCAATCGGTCAGTAATAATAAGAAAAAGACGTCGGTAATGAGACGTACCTAGCAGTTAGTAATGGTCATTCTTAAATTGTGCAGGCACGGGCAATATGTTTATTAAAAAACTAAACAATTGTAAATTTGATGTGAATTTGTTAAGTAATTTAATAAACGATAATATTATAATAGAGTTAGTTAGATTTTTACCTATTTTTTATTAAACTATTTATTACTTAGCAGAGGTACAAATTTCATTCAAAGTTGCAGTGCCGCCAACAGATTCAGTCATTGAAATATCAGTAACCTCCTTATTTCTTTTTGAATGATGGAGGCAAATATTTTTTAAATAAATAAAAAAAAATGACCAATACTAAAGAGAACAAAATTGTAGCAGAATATTATACACCATTAAAAACAAGACAACCATCTGAACTCCAGCAATTCAAAAATTGTTACAAATCTTTTACTCAAGATAAAAAACTAAATATACCAAAAAATATCAAAATGAGAAATCGTAATTTTGCCATTGAATACCTCAATTCTACCGTAAATAAAAAACTAACAAAGACAGATTTTTGCAAATCTAAAAGTATTTCCAGAAATTCCCTTAATATGGGACTAAATTCAGTTGGAATTAAGATTGCATGTAAAACGAGAACAAACGGGAACAAACCAGAGCAATCCGGAACAAAAGAGAACAAATCGGAACAATTGGGAACAAAAGAGAGAAAAAGCAAAACAAAAAATAAAAAAATATTCGATAATGTAGAACACAAAGCAGGTAGTCGTAAACATATAAGTTTAGATGAAGAAGCAGATGAATTAATTAGTAAATCTTTAGAAACTTTTCAGTCATAAATGGACAAACTAGTTTCATACATTCCCAACGATGAGAAAGAAAAATGGAAAAAAGATTTAAAACCTATTATTACTGAAATAGACAGATTAGAAGATGGAGCAAAAATAGTTGGTTTCAAACAAGAAGTTGTAGATAAATATATTGCAAGAAAAGCAGCTAATTTATTCCTTGAACAATTAATTATGACAGACTGTGAACTAGAATCCGCTAATAATAAAATAGATGAATTGGAATATAAATTAGACAACTACAATAATTATGATCCTAAATTAAGAAACAAAACAGTAGTAATACCATCAAACATCGATGATGTAAAGAAAAGAACCCTGAAAATATTTGAAAGACATACTAAAAATATGAGAGCAATAAATGAAAAAACTCAAAAATTGTAAATTAAATGGAAAGTACTGTATTCAAGAATTTAAATATATTCAATGAAGAATATCCAAAATTCCGAAAAAAGTTTTCAAGTCTCATTCAACAAGTTAACAAATTAAAAATTATTATTTTTGTTCTTATGTTTATTATCGTAATTGTAATTATTGTTTTCTTAATTTATTACTTCAACACTAATAAAAAATAGCGATTTATTCAACAATGTCCATGAACGTACCTAATACGTGTCCATAAGCTAATGTATCTGTATGTAGAATTAGGTAAAAGGTATCTTTTATCATCTTTCCAACTTAGAGACTTTTTCTTTACTTCTTCAGCAGTAAATATATCATGTTTATGACTCCTGATCACTTTCTGTCTATGGAAGTATTCTTTTTGATTAAACAAGCAATTTTTGTAATCTTCAAAACTTATTTCTTTCTTCAATACTGCTTTTTTGATACGTTTTAATTTTTTCGAAACAGAATTTTCGGTTCTGTAACTGTACATTTTTGACCTTAAACCTATGCATTCCAATTCATCTTTGAATTTCCCTATTACTTTCTTATTTTTATCAGAATATAATGGCTATTATCCTTTGGATAATCAGATGTATCAAAATAGTCGGGATTGTTTTTGATAAATTCATAGAAATCGACATTTTTAATCTCATATATAAAGCTATCAGTGTCTCCATAAAGAAGTTTTACGTTTTCATTAAATTCTTTTTTAATTACATTGTAATGGAAGTTATACATTAACAATTTCGATCGATAAATCTAATACAGCTTGCCCAATATAAATTGGTTTATTAAACAATATTTTTGTTTTAAAATTGTGAACTGCTGCCAGGTGTTTGCTAAATATAGTTCTGTGTTTAAAATTAGGTTTGTTTATCGCTTTTTGTAATTTTTCTTCATCACAATATAATTTAATATTTTGTTGGTTTCTAACAGATTGCATAGACTTACCATATGGGGCATTAACCATTAATTTCCAGAAATCTTTTTCAAAATCATTTTTCGCCTTTTGTCTTTGTTCAGTATTAAATTTTACATATGGTGCTATGAAATTTGACTGAGTAAATTTTATACCTCTGTGAACCTTTGTTATTCTAATACCTAAATTTTTGTAAAGTTTTAATGTTTCGTAATGAATTATATAATTTTTCTTATCATAGAAATGACAAAGTAGTTTTTCTACTTTTCCGCCCGGAGGAATTCTATTTTCCGGGGCTAAAGGGAGATCATTGAATTTGTTATGAATAGCTAAGTCTACTGGAAATGCTAAATCGACTTCCAAAACATAACCCGTATCACTATCTGATACCAATATACCGTCGACATTTTTAATTTCATCACAAAAGTCTTTTTCTGGTAATTTCTGAGATAAAGCCCATCCATATAGATTACTAGCATCTATATAGATAATCTGAGTATTTTCATCTGCTTGCTTTTCATACCTGTTACTACACTGTGAAATACCTCCTCTAATTCCCCTTTCAAAAAACAAATACATTTCATAATCAGTTAATAATTCCAACTCCACTGAAGTATATTTGAGCATACAGTCCCAAGCTAACACCGGCGTTGTATAATACCAAACAGGATCGAGTCCCTAACTCTTTTCCAAACATAAGTCTCTAAAATTTTCAAATACATCAGTTAACAGCAAAACATCTAGTTTTAAGTATAAATCATGCCATTCACCCAAATTTTTGATTTTAAAATGTTTCCATACTTTTACTGCATGTTTGAATTCTTCTTGAGAAATTCCTTCTTTTGTGAGCGAAGAATAAAATTTATCTATTGATGGAAGTTTTGTTTCAGAAAATTTCTCAAAAGAATCCATGTATTCATAAGGATATATTCCTTTTCTAATTATCTTGCTTTTTCCTTTCCTAAATAACACATCTAATTCATTATTTGAAAAGTATTTAATTATTTCTCTCAACTGACTTGATTCCAGATTAGATGACAAATTGTCTAGGCTACTTGCTAAAAATCTAAATGAATCGATAAATCTCAATTCGATATATCCATTATCATCCATTCTTAAAATTTTACTGAAAGAAATATACTTCTCTTCGTTATTAGGTATTAATTTCAATTGACTTTTATCTTCTCCTAGATTTTTTTATAAACAAATGACAATCGTAAGAACTTAAATTATGGAATAAACAATGGTTGTCTATATTTCAAATTGCATTTTCTACAAGCAGCTCCCCTATATTTTCCAGTGTAGTGATCATGATCTCTTACTTTTGGATTTTCTATAGAAAACACATTTTCACAAAGATAACAAATTTTTGTTTTTTCATATACTTCTAGTTCGATATCTTTTATGGGTTTATTTTCTTTTAATAACTTATATATTGTTCTGGTATGTTCAGTTATTCTTTTTATAAAACGTTTATCACTTTCCTCTCCTCTGTAAATTTCCAATGGGAAGCACTCTTAATGTATAATCCATAACCACAGGGAACATGAAATTGTGTTTTATGAGTATATGATGATTCAGGATTTGGTTCGCAGAATAGATTCAAAATCAGAATAAATGACATACGGATGTCTTAACATTCTTTGAATATTTTTAAATTTTAATACATTATCATCAGGCATGTTCGGAACACATGGTTCATTACTAAAGCACACATTTTGATGTTTCTTTAAAGCATCTTCAGTTCTAGCGGAGTAGTTTAAACATCTTCTACAGAAATATTTTTTGCTTCTATTTATTTCCAACTGATCGATCATTTAACAATCGACTCAAATTCTTGATCCAACAATAATGATTGTTGTCTTTATTTCCAAAGTATAGTAAGTCGATATTCATTTCATAAAATCGCTTCTTATTATGATACATACAAAGGATAAAATATTTGTTCTTCGTAACTAAACACGGTAACATTAATTTTATTATGTGATTCAAATTTAGGTATGTCCTGAAAATTTATTCCTTCAAAATTTAATTCGTTTATATATTCCGGCTTATTATAATGATTCAGTCTATCTACATGTTCTTTTGCTTGATGTAAACAGGATATTACGCTGTACATAAAGCATTTGTTATCGTTGTTTTTAACATTAACGCAAGCTTTTTTATCTTTAATCCACTTGGGTAATTCTACATATGAATTTCCGCTTAAAGGTGTATATTTGTTTATATTAATGCGCAAATGATTTATATTTTTCAGAGTCCATCCAGATCCTTTTTCTTGTAGTTCATCACATCTTGATATAAATAAATCCTTTTGTTCATCCCAGTATTCCTCTAAGGCGTCTTTTTCTCTTAGTATAACATTTGGTAACTGAAATTTATGTATCATTGTGAAGTCTTCATTTTCCAGCTTCATAAACTCACATTCCATCTCTAGATTGGTTTTAATATTTTTATGGAGATTTAAAGCATTTATAATTATTTTAATAACCTTTTCTTTTATCATATCCATGTATGTTTCCATATACATGTTTCCATATACATTGAGGTTAGGTCCAACATGTCGGACAGAGAAGACAGTAAAAATGTGCTCGCGTGTAAACGATGTAAAAAACAGGGTTTAACAAACCCTGTAAAATGTGTTCAGTGTCCAAATACCTTCCATGATAGCTGTGCAAAATTATATATAAATATAAACAATATTGACAAGGACAATTACGTCTGCTGTGATGTTCCCTCGATACCACCGGCTATCATCAACTCGAACAAAGAACAGGATTATTTCTGGGACGCAGATGATTACCAGAGCACCAGTAAAAATAATGTGAGATTTTTAAATATTATTATCCGACAAAAGGACGAATTAATCGATGAACTGCGCGAAAAAATAACGTTGCTGTACGATCACATTGACCTGCTGAAACAAACAAAAAGCGAAAGCAACGAAAAAGTTATCATCCCGAACGGCAAAAGCGAACTACCTTTGCAGATAAGTAAGGATGTTAAAAAACCAAAACAGACATCAGCTGCTATTGAAAATCAACCTAATCAACCATCCAAAGAGAAAAATAAAGAAAACACAACAGGACGCTCACGAATAGTATCAGGAGACATGCCACAAGAAAAGCAAGCCCTGGAAGCGAAAGTTTTAATAAGTAATGCCCAATCAACTAATAATAAGCCGCAAAATCATAAGTACAACAGGGACGACAAAATTTCGTTCTCAGATGTAATTAGGCGATCCGCAAAATTGCCCAAACAAGTCGTCGGGGAAGATGCCCACAACACAAAGAGGCCACGAAATAAAAGTCAAAAGTGCATCATCGGACAAGCTAACCAAAGTAATATAAAGGTTGTCCCGAAAAAAGCGTTCCTCTACGTCAGTCGTCTGGACCCCTCAACGACAAGTGATGAACTGAAGACACTTGTTAAACAACATTTCCCTGAAGCAGAATGTGATCCAGTGGAATCGAAATTTCCTCAACATTACATCTCGTTTAAGGTCACCATTAATTTAAGTAATTTTGAAAAAGCCATGTCGGAAGATTTATGGCCAGTTGGAGCGTATGTAACCAGGTTTTTTCACAAAAGGACTCAGGCGGCAGTAATAGCTTAGTCAAGGGACAAATACTCCTATGTAATACAAGATCCTTAAATCAAGATAAAGCAGACCAAATCTTTCTAGATATTATGGAAAAACAGGTTAAGTTTATATGCTTGACTGAAACCTGGAGCAACGGTAATACAAACCTGATAAATTTTCCTGATTTTAAGTTGGTAAGTCATTTTTCGAGAACTCAATACAAAGGAGGGGGTGTTGCAATTTGGGTTAAAAAATCGTTAAGTACAACAATTATAAATTTTAATAACTTATGTGTAGAAAAGGATATTGAAATATGTGGACTAAAATTTAATACAGCAAAATTTACTACCGTCATTATAACAGTTTATCGTTCACCAACTGGTAATTTTGATGTTTTTTATAAAAACTTAAACATTGCTTTAGATACAATATACAAAAACGAACTCAGAATATTTGTATGTGGAGATTTTAATGTCAATCTTTTAAATGGGACGCGAGAAACCAAAAGTCTTATTTCTCTAATGGAGTCATACAACTTAAAACAAATGGTTAGTAATCCTACAAGAGAATGTGGAGAGTGTTTGAGCTTAATCGATCATTTCTATAGTACTGACACAATAAATGCAAACGTAACGATAGAAGATAACATAATATCTGATCACAAATATGTCTATTTCTCCTTTGATAGTGAAAATAACTCATCGAATTTTTTTACATATTCCAGGGATTATAAAAATCATAATAAACTGCAGCAGTTTTGTTTGGATTTGATGAATGAGGACTGGATCCATATATATAATACAGAAACAAACGTTAATGAGAACTTTGAGACTTTTCATCAAACTTTTATTTTCTATCTTGAAAAGAATTTTCCAATTAAAAAAACACTAGTTAAGAAAAATAAACAATGGGTAAATAATGCTATAAAGAAATTAAGTGCAGAATTAAAAAATATGTTCTTTTTACAAAAAACAAATGCAGATTTAAAACAAATTTACAACGTAATGAAATCTAAACACCAAAAATTAATATGCGATACTAAAAAAACTAATTTTCAAAATAAAGTACTTAATTCGTCGAATCCAAGCAAAACTGTTTGGCAAGAGATTAATAATAAATCCAAAAAAACCGACAATATTACAATAATAGAGAATGGTGTTGCTATATCATCTGCTGTTAATGTAGCAAACATTTTCAATAAATTCTTTAAAGACGTAGTTACGGAAACGCGTAATGCTATTCCGGCTGTCGCTAGGACGACACCTCAGAAACAAATTCAGAATAGTATGAGTGTACTACCATTCACAGAGCTTGAAGTAACCAGCTTCTTTAAAAGACTTAAAAGCACAGATTCATGTGGACCAGATGGTGTTCCTGCATCTTTATTAAAAAAAGTAGGACATTTAATAATAACTCCAATAACTTTCATTTTAAACCGTTCTATAGAGCAGGGTGTATTCCCCGACTTATTAAAGCTATCAAGGGTCACTCCTGTCTTTAAAAAGGGCGACGAGAAATCTGTAGAAAATTACAGACCAATTACTATCAGTTCCTCTTTTTCAAAGGTATTTGAATATGCCATGCTTGATAGACTAAACAACTATCTATCTAAAATAATATTATAAGAAAAAGTCAGCATGGATTTAGGGCGCGTTGCTCCACAATGTCAGCGATGCATGATTTTTTAGATAATGCAGTGCAACTAGTTAATAAGGACGAGTGCCCCGTTGGGATCTTTTGTGATCTAAGCAGGGCATTCGACTGTGTTGATCATACTATTCTTATTGAAAAACTAAGAGAATACGGTATTCGTGGTATTGTAGAGCAATGGTTTAAGTCGTACCTAGAAAATGGAAGACAATTTGTCCAAGTCCCGGATTGGAGCTCTGGGTCCTGCGACCACGCCCATTCTGGTCTACTGGAGATACCTTTTGGGGTACCTCAAGGCTCTATTCTTGGGCCTATACTGTTCATTCTCTATATAAATGATTTGAGTGACCATTTCACTAGAGAGAATATTGTAATGTACGCCGATGATACAAGCCTGCTAATATCGGATAAAAATAAACTACGTCTTCAAGAAAAATGCAGTGTAACAGTAAAAACGCTTTACAATTGGTTTAATGAAAATAAATTACTTTTTAACACAAAAAAAACGAACGTAATAAGATTTCACAAAAGGCAGCAACACCCTGAGCCGATTACGATAAACTTTAATAATAACAACATTACAGAAGTGAGCCATGTAAAATTTCTCGGTGTGCATCTGCAAGAAAATTTCCTGTGGAATGAACACTGTTCTAATTTGACAGTAAAACTTAATAGAATATCATATCAAGTACGATATTTAAATAAAATTTTGACAGTTGACCAACTGAAATCCTTCTACTATGCTGAAGTACATTCCCGTTTGGCATATGGTGTGGGTTTTTGGGGAAATTCGAATGCAAGTAACGATGTTTTTAAATGTCAAAAACGTATTTTGAGATGCATGGCTGGAAAACCTTCCACATATTCCTGAAGGGAACTTTTTCGAAGTTTTAAAATCTTACCACTCTCGTGTATGTACATTTTAGATGTTCTTCTCTACACACACAAAAACCAACAAGTTTACAATAAAAATATAAGTATTCATGGACATAACACTATAATCGAATTCACAGCTATTTTTACACCACCTGTTGATTTTTCTGAAAATTCGGCATTGTACAGATAACTTAGTTTGATGTGAACTAGACTTTTAGTGACGTTTCTTAATTCTAGTTACAAATCTATCATTTTTGACAAATTTTATTCTAACCTCTACCAATGCATAATCATGGGGGTTATGAGTAAGACATGCATAGATACAATTGCTTGTTCACTGGTGCAGTTAATAAAAATAAAGTGACAATATCAAAATAATGTTATATTTACCTCATATTCTGAGATATCAAGTAATTTTTGTATTTAAAAAAAAATCATTGAAAGATAGTAATCATTGAGTGGTTTGTCTTTTAGGTAGGATTTATGGATGTTGTATGTGGAGATACCTGGATGGGAAGGAATAATGTTATGTTAGGTAAAAATTTACTGATATTTAGAAAGGGGAAATTATTATATTGCCTAATACAGGGTGCCCCACCGAAAAGGGCATACCCCCTGTAACTTTTTTATTTATTAGTCGATCTAAATAAAATTTAGAACATAAGCATTAATATGTACGGTCTACATTTTGCTGTTAAAATATTTTTTTTATGATGTACCAATTTTGCACTCGAAAGAATAAAATTATGAAATCGCACAAAATTTCTTCAAAATGCATATTATTATAATGCTACAACTCAAAATACTGTAATGACAAATTTTGTTATAACACAAATCATTTAGAATTCCTCTAATTGGTTCTTAAAGAACACGGAAAAAATTCTTTTTTTTGTGAGAAATATTGTCATCCATGAAACGGTGTTGTCAGATTGTAAATTGAAAGTTACCTGAAAAAAATATGTAAATTTGTCACTTTGACAATTCTTGAAAAAATCGAAAAATGTCTAATCGCGAAAGACGTGAAATAATTTTAGTGTACGGTGAATGCCGCAGAAACCTATTAGCAACCAACAGGATTCTACAAGAGCGCTTTCCGGAAGTAGGCTACACATTGAAAAAAATTCGTAAAGTTGTTCGGTTATTTGAGGACACCAGCTCAGTAGTAAAACCCAAACGGGTCTACTTTCCCGTAAGACATAATCAAGCATTGGTGCAAATTGTAAAAGATGCCGTACAGGAAGATCCTAACATTAGCACTAGAAGTATAGCACGAAGACACAATATGAGCAAAAGCTCTGTGCAAAGAATTTTAAAGTGTAATAAATTCCACCCATATAAAATTGCACTGCATCAAGAATTGCGTCCTACTGATTTTGAGTTTAGAATGCTTTTCTGTCAACAAATGATTAATATTTTAGAAGAAAACAATAACTTTACTGATTATGTGCTATTCTCGGACGAAGCAACATTTAAAAGTAATGGGCTTGTTAATAGGCATAATATGCATTATTGGGCAATTGAAAATCCACGATGGTTGCGCCAAATAGATAATCAAAGAATATGGTCTTTAAATGTTTGGGGCGGAATTTTGGGTCAACATGTAATCGGTCCATTTTTCTTCGATGGAAATTTAAATGGTGACATATATCTACGTTTTTTAAGAAGAAATCTGTTAGAGTTGTTAGAAAATGTTCCGTTAAACATAATAGGACAACTTGTGTTCATGCAGGATAGGACGTGGAGGACCTGTTCACTGGCCAGCTCGTTCTCCAGACTTAACGCTTTGCGATTTTTTTCTCTGGGGTGTTGTAAAAGAAAAGGTGTACAAAACAGCTCCCACGACAATAGAGGACATGAAAGAGCGAATAAGAGAAGCGTTTGCTGCCATATCACCCGAAACTCTTGTTAGAGTAAAACAAAATTTTAGGCGACGATTATTTTGCTGCTTACAAGAAAATGGAAATGTGTTTGAACATTTAATGTGTAAATCTAAGACGTTCGTTGTTAAAACGTTATTAACTATTCTTTTTATTTCAGAAATTTTTCGATATTTATAGTTTATGCACCCACCATGAATTTTCTCCTTTCCTACTCAATAATGCAGGCTGTAATTCCTGATGCAATAAAATCTTAAAGAAATTAATTTAATTTGTCTTTAAAACTCTTTGCTCATATTGTGTTAGCATTCGTGCTAAAGTATTGTGTTGCTAATGTTAGGATCTTCGTGTACAACATCTCCTGCAACTTGCACCAATTCTTGATTATGTCTTACGGTAAAGAGGGGCACATTTGGGTTTTACTATTGAAACTGGCATCTTCAAATAGTCCAACAACTTTACCGATCTTTTTTAAGCTGTAGAATACTTCTGTAAAGTGCTTTTCTAGAACTCTCTGGTCGTGACTTAAGCTTCTAGAAGTTGTTTTTTGAAATAAATTGTTACGTTGCGTTACAGAAATAAAGTGTTTCCACAAAAAATGTTTTATTGGTGACAACTACAGAAACGTATCAGAAACGTTTAACCTGCCAAAAGTCGTAACAAAAAAGCTGCAGGCATTAGAAATTCTAGGCTAAAATTATTTTACGATTTTTGGGATTAGACACTTTTCGATTTTTTCAATTGTCAAACTGACAAATTCACTGACGTTTTATTCATATTCAGGTAACTCTCAATTTACAATCTGACAACACCGTTTCATGGATGACAATATTTCTCACAAAAAAAAGAATTTTTTCCGTGTTCTTTAAGAACCAATTAGAGGAATTCTAAATGATTTGTGTTAAAACAAAATTTGTCATTACAGTATTTTGAGTTGTAGCATTATAATAATATGCATTTTGAAGAAATTTTGTGCGATTTCATAATTTTATTCTTTCGAGTGCAAAATTGGTACATCATAAAAAAAATATTTTAACAGCAAAATGTAGACCGTACATATTAATGCTTATGTTCTAAATTTTATTTAGATCGACTAATAAATAAAAAAGTTACAGGGGGTATGCCCTTTTCGGTGGGGCACCCTGTATATGATAGAAGTAAACCATTATTTTTACAGAGGATTTAGGATTCAAAAAACTACTCTTTCAACTTTTAACTACTACAGTCAGCCAAAACATAACCTGTTCAAAATTACCGCATATTTACCAGATGATGAGTACGCAGCTCGTGATACACGCAAGTGCCACGTTCAAATAGAATTGGTTACATGATGTGTTTTAGCTTTTAAACAAACTGCAGGTTTTAATAATATTTACTTACGGAAAATATCTCTGCCACTTCTTGCGAGATTTTTCGTTTTACCTGCTCAGGATGACTTTTAGAAAACTTTTCAAACAATTTTATTACTTCTGCCTTTATTTGGGCGGAGAGAAGAACTCTTGTTTTTCTCTGCTTTTTTTCCATTTTTTAACAAAAGCGCAAGAATCAATTGTAATGCAAGATCAAATTTAAACATTCAAATTAATAATAATTTGACTTTTGACATTTGCAATAATTTCGCATATAGCCAACCTCGTTTTTCAAAATTACTACATAGGGTATTTTTGGTTTCCAACTTAAATCAACAGGTGGTGTAAAAATAGCTGTGAATTCTATTATAGACAACTAAACGATTTTCACTTACCCTTAGCAACATGCGATATTTTTAAAAAGTCACCTTTTTACAGTGGCCAAATGCTCTTTAATTTCCTCCCTGTGTCAGTCAAGCAAATAAGCAATAGAAATCTGTTCAAAAAACAGTTATTAAATATATTGTACGAAAATTACTTTTACAATGTTCGCGAGTTCAGCAACTATTTAATTGTCAAGTGATGTTAACTTTATTTTATTTTATATGTTTGTGTTCTGACTTTGTCCTATACATTTATTGTTAATGTCTTTGGGATCAAATAAATTATCTATCTATCTATCTATCTATCTATCTATATCTATACCTTCTTCTAGATTATTATGTTGATATGTTAATAATCTTCCCTTAAAAGCAACCTGAACTAAAATGAAATCTGGCTCTGGATTATGTCTTGCTTGATGCAACTGCATTCGACTTTCCTTAATATACTTTCCACATTCATCACATTTGATCTTTCTTACTCTTTCTTTTTTTGGTTTAGAAAATATGGCATCATCAAACGGAAATATTTCCAAGCTCTTCTTGTTTTCTCTTTTTATTTTTAATTGCTCTTCAGCATTAATAATCTCGTTTATCAATTCTGCCTTATTGTATCTTTTAATGTATCTTATACCTAAGGATTTTGCCATATTACGTAATTCGAGCAAACGACGACTATTCAAATCATGTTTTAATTTATGCAAATGTATTCGAGTTTCCTCGATATATGTTTCACACATATCACATTTTATCTTCTTTACTCTATTTTTTTTTGGTTTAGCAAATATATCGTCATCAAACTGAAATGTTTTTAGGTTCTTTTTGTTTTCTTTCTCTTTATGGAGGTGCATTCGGGTGCTTTTGATATATTTTCCACATATGTCACATTTGATTTTACTAACTCTCTTTTTCCTTGGTTCAGCAAATAAATCATCATCAAATGAAAATATTTCTGAATTCGCTTCGCTCACGAGGACTCTGTCCGAAGCTTTGATAATAGCTTTTATTAAGTCTGCTTTAGTATATTTTCTAATATATTTGATGTCTAATGATTTTGCAATATTAAACAGTTCAGATAAACGAAGATTACTTAAGTTCCTTCGTTCCATTTATTATAGGAAAAAATCTAACAAACAATTTTTAGTAAATAAATAAATTCAATCCATTTTTATGCAAACTTGTTTTTATATGCCTTCTAAAATTAGTTCTAGTGTAATATCTACCACAATCACATAATAAACGAGTAGAATTAACTGCTTTTTTACATTGTTTACATGTTTCTTCATATTTATTTCTATAGTTATAAAAATAATCTGGACATTTTAATTCCAAACAAATGGAGCAAAGACTTGTCATTTATTAGAAAATTTATTCATCAAAGACTTGAAGATTAGGAAAACGAATTTTAAGAAAATCTAGTTTTGCCAAGGTTAATACGTTATTTTCATACATTTTAAATTGATTATGCATATTTTTAAATACTAATCGTTCAAAGTCATTATTTGGTTTGCTTCTCATATCGTTCAATATTTTTTGAAACATTTGCCATGTTTCTTGGTCATCGTTATGTGATCGCGATTCATTTAATTTATTACATTTTTTTCATAAGAAATTATCTATAAACAGTGCATACTAAAACACACTGTCCCTTTTTAGGTAAAATTGTGATAAGTCTCGAGATTCAAAAAAATATGTGTGGTATAGGGAGGTGGTGATCAATTTAATGTTTATTTAATTAATTGTCAAAAAAAATAAATACTTGTAATAAAAGGGATCTAGTACAATATGCGAGGCAATATGGGACCTACGTATTATAAAAAGTCTACATAAAATAAATGAAAAGCTAGATATCAACGTAGATTCAAGAGAAAAGAGCAATTATTTTAGAATAATAATATAAATAAAGCTATTAAAAGTAATTATATGATGAAGACAAATAACGTATGGAAAGAATTTTATCATCCAAGAAAAATTGAAGCGAAAAATTGACATCAGAGGGTTTTCCCACAATACGAAAGCATGGCAAATGAATTGGAGCAATTGAAAAACGATAACCTGAAACTGAGACAGCTAGTTAGTATAAATTAAGGTTCTCGATGATTATAATAAGGTAGCGCCAACTCATTCCCCATTTTTGAAATCCCGTGAGTGCGACAGAGATAGAAGTATTGAATGTTTCTATAAATTTTTGCAAAATTACATCACCACTAACATTTCAAACAGCTTGACAGTTATGTCACGCAGAGGTTATGGGTTAAGCTGTTGTGACAAAAAATAAAAAAATTCACTGCAGGGTGCAACATTTCCCAATTGCGGTATAATATAACTAATAAAGCATAGTTTTTTGCAAGAAATTTATTCAGGTATACAATTCATCTTGTTTAACAATAGTGGAAAACCTGCGTACGCAAGTACCTAAATCACTGTCCGAAGTAAAACCAAAACTCAATGTAAACTAAATGCTTAGGTACCCAAATAACACCCCAATAAACAAGAAATAATTATGAAACTGAATATGAACAGCAACGAAACTACAAACTACGCAACAAAATGTAAGTAACTATCAAAACTGAACCAAAACCAAAGATCACAAATTCGTAATAAAAACGACAAACGATTAATATAGGTACACAACAGGAACACGAAATGTAACAAAAGTGAACCGAAAACTGGAGGTCTCTGTGGATTACTGAAAAAGAGCACCCAAAAATCTGTTGAAACGTTTGTTGGAGGTGTGCGTATGCATTCGTTTGCATACGCAGTGCTTAAATTCTATTTACCAATGTGGTCATAAATAAAATAGGTGAAGTTAATACAATTTAATTTAACTGGTACATTTTGTAGGCAGTCACAAATGAGGCAACTCAAGTCGCAAAAATTAATTTTTAAAAGATGCAAATTTTTCCGCCATTGCCCCATCTCTACTTGAGATTAACTCAAAATTAAGTGAGATGGAGATATACGTCGCAACCGTTGGCGGTACCTTAGAATGATCCAGAGCCTTAGTATAAATGGGATCGTTGACCCAATAATAAAAAATAAATTAAATTATTGACATAGATAATACTGTTACTTGAAAGTTTATGATCAAGACGTATTTTTCATATTAGACAATGATAATCAACCTTTGTTTAAAGGTAAAGATTTAGCAGAAATATTGGGTTATGAAAAATCAACAAATGCTATTATAAGTAAAGACGTAGGTGTTGATTTTAACAGAAAATTGATAGTCGTATTTTTTGGAAATATGCTGTTTTTGCAGAAAAAGAAAAATATTAATCACAAACAATTTGCTTCAATTCATGGGATTTATTGAAGAAATAACGCGATTTTAAGAACTTTTTAAAGGACAAGGAAATCTCATACGAAGAAATAGATTATAAACATGCTAAAGCAAATTTGTATAAATATATACAAAATGATTAAAAATTTTAAAGAATTAATAATGATGTTGAGGCAAACAATAAGGCAAAAAAAAGTTAGGAAATATTATTTTAAATTAGAAGAATTGCTAGATAAATAGGAAACTAACGTTGACATAATTATAAAATTAATGCTAATCCATTAAACCTGTTTGACTTTATAAATAAAAATAACTACTCCTATAAAATTAATTTGAGTACGTGGTTGGTTAACCGATATATGGTTTACGTTATTTAAAAGAAAAATATAATAATAACAAATGATCTTTTATGCTTTATACAATATGGAATTTCTACAAGATCATCTTTATACAAGATTTAAAGAAAATTTTAGAAAACTATAAAATAGAATACCAAATAATAAATTATGATAAGATTAAAAATGAATTATCATATTATAAAAAATTGATAACAAAATACTCCTATATTATAAATGTTTCGCCAAATAATTTAAATAAAACAATATGGATTTTATTGAGTGTTCGTAATATTAAATCCCTAATAATAACATTAAATACAAAAACGGATCAAGAAATTAAAGAATATTATATTACTTTATTTATTTTTATATTTTATTCATATTTGGAATACACTAAAAAGTTTTATTTGAATATAGGAGAATCACTCGAAAAGATAGTCAGATAAAGCAAACTGAAACGATAATTGAAATTAAGAGAGATGGTTAAAAATATTATCAAGTTAACCAAAGATCACATTAATAGTATAATAGTTTTATAGCAAAGATTCGGTAATAAACAATATAACAACATTGTGGTAAAGACATGTTTTCATTATAATTTAATCGATGATCATAATATAAACAGATAACTAACTCATCTTTGATAACCTAAGCACAACAAGTTGTCCTTAAAAAAATCCAACTTTTAGATTACTTCAAAATTATTTTTTTTTTGGAATGCAACTAACTTTGAGTGAAATTGTGTTGTTGATAGAATAAGTAGGTACAACTTACAGTACGAGTCAGCTTTAAGCAGATATTTTCTCTGCGATACTTAAAAACCTTACGAAAACACAAATTCAGAAAAGCAATTTTGCCTACCGTACAAACAACACGTGTTACAACTTCCCAGTGATAACAGTATAATAAATATAATTATTCTAGTTATTAAGTACTACCATGTTTTGGACGCGAAAACAATGTTTTTCTTTTATGACATTGAAAAACGATTACAATATAAAAACCACGTTCGTGGGTCAGGATTCAGTTATTTGATTTACTTCAATTTTAGACACAATCGTTGAAAATGAACATAATGTCAGACGAATTGCATTTTACTTATAACATTTAATAAATAATATTGACTTACCTATTAACAACGATTAAACACCTATGATCCACCGTAGAATAACCTGTAATGCACTGAAAATTGTTAGTGTTAACGGTCAACGCAACAGACAAGTAAAAAGGCAAACTGAATTATCGACCGAAACAGCGCCGGCGCCGCGCGCGCTCCTGGTCTAGATGGCCCCATCTACAGTAACTATATGCATACAGTAACGCAACGTCCGCCATATTTGGAGTAAAAGTTCTGGCGGGAACATTCAAATTTCTAAATGCTAATTTTACTCAGATTGGAATCCGGAATCGAACAAGTTGACACTATAAAAATACGCTCTACTGTGTTTTATGCAGTGTGATCCATTTGTATCGAATAACTTGGATATACAGGCTGTCCCAACATCGGGATACAGCCTTCTACTTTGAAATTTTTAATGGAAACCCCAATTTTTTTTAGCATATCTGAACTCTACGTATAATTTTGCGTATTTTTTATGTAGCACACACTATGTCGATTTTCAGTTTTTTTTAAGGCGTGATCTATTTGAAATAAATAAATTCTTTAAAAATTCAGGGATTTTTTAACCTCTAATTTATTGTCCAAGGTCAATAGTGAAAACTCATTATTGACCAAAGTAGAGAAAAACAACTTCACAACCTCTTAACAAACTAAATAATGGTACCTTAGTGGAAAAAAATTATTAAAATTTATATATTATATTTTTCAATTAACAAAACATACAATATACACTTGTATTTAATTGTGACCGCAATTATACATATTTTTTTTACAATATACCAAAAACTATTTTAAATTAATCCTCATTGCCATGCTCCGACTATCTTTTCCAGTTGATGTAGTGGGATCTTAGATAGATTTGAGATGAAAATATATGCGTGATCTTACATACAATTTTACAATTTTCTTTAATATTTCATGACAATTTGGAATAGTCGGCGCAGTGTGCATATTATATACATGAGATAAAAAGTTATCTATCTAATGTTAGCCTATTGCTTATTATTTGATTTTCAAATATTCTATATTCTGTCTCAACCTTACAAATATAGTGGAATAAATCTAAAGTAGCGAAAACTAGCGCATTCTCCTTAAATTCTTTTAATTTTGTAAATAAATTTAAACTATTTATTTCCTTGGGATCCGTTTGTACTGTTTTGTAGCAATAGTTTTGTAGTGAGTAAAATTTTTCTTAATTTTTAATATAATTGAACCCAAAAGATAATAGATTGATGACTGGATATCAGATTTAGTTTCAGCTACAAAATTATTATTTTCATTTATAATTTTATCCATTTCATACATTATTTCGTCTTCAATCTGCTCATGAGGTTTACTTAAAAGATTATTTAAATCATTACAGTAACTTATTAAGTCATTGGATTCACTATCACTATAACTAGTTTTCTTCAATGATGATTGAAACTGTGATAAGCATACTAGTCTCAGTGACACTTTATAAATAGTCGAGCATCTGGAATTGGTTGTCGCTTTCTAATCATCGAAAAAGAATTTTCAATCGGATCCTGGACTAATCTGCCGATCATGACATATTTGTAATTATATTCTTCCAAATAAGTTTTCTGAAAATCTAAAGCTGTTTGTGTGGCCATAATTACACCTGTTTGATATGGTTTCCAAGTGCCATTCACTGTAATGCAGTAAAACAATTCTTGTATAGATATTAAAAAATTTATCGCTTCCGTGTGTTTTTCTTCATTAGTCGGATCGAATGCGAAGGCGTGATACCTTCCCGTCATGAATTTGAACCATTTTTCCATTTGAGTTAAGAACCAGGCTGTTGTCTGATGTTCTGGATTTAACTTATTTCTGATTATATAATAGGATATAGCTGCTGCTACATCATGGCTTATTAATGCCACACTTAAACTAACGTTCATCTTATCAAAATGAGAGGGGTTAAGAACACTTTCTTTTAATCGTGGGCATAACTTTATTACATCACCCTTTTCAATCTCAAATATATGTTTGATTGGTTCAATACTCACAAGGTTGGAAGGTAAACCGTATCTTTCTACAATTGCATCATGTAAAATGAATTTATGACCTTTTGTGAGGGCACCAGCTATATTCTTAAATACATGTACTGAATCCGGTGTAAAAAATAATTTATCATTAGGTAAACACGGATGTTGGATGAAGTTCCTGATTTCAGTGAGTTTTCCAGCAGCCAAACCTAATTTCTTCCACAAACACCGATTTTGAGGACCCATGTCTGAAGTTACTGCTCTAATTGTAATATTTATTTCATGGCATTTTTGGATAATTGTAATTATAATACTATATAATTCATCAGCACTGATTGAGTTTCCAGAGAATTCATAATGAGCCTATAATTTGTTTCCATCTTGATGATACTCCTGCTAACATAAAGACTAATCCATGTGTGGCCAGCTGATTCGATAAATCCTTGCTATCAGATGTGCCAATTGTAGGTCTGCCAACTACCATTGATAAAGAATTATCATACTGTGATGGCCATTTCGTCGAATATTAATACTGCGTGTCTTTCTTCAGGTTTAAGATTTTCCATCTGCAAAAAATGTTGAAAATTGTGAACATGATTTACATTTAGTCTTTGCTTAAAGAAATTGAAATAGTTAAACTACTGACTAGCCACTAAGAATTTATATGACCAATGAACAAGAAATAAACAGATTAACTATAACAACTTGCCAACACCAAGAAAATACTAACTCTTAGCTTTAAAATTTGTAATACATCATCCAGGATACCTGGTTTGAATTTCAAATTCCTCAAACGATGTTGAAGCGTCCTGATGCTTGGATAAGGCAACTTCTGATTTAGAAGTTCCTTGTACCCTTCAGTTCCACAAGCCATATATAACTTCAACCCCCTAGTTATTGTGTCATCTGACCACATTGTTCCTCTACGTTTGTCCGTTTCTAAAAACTCTAGTTGATCCAAATTGAAAATTTTTTCAAGGTTAGTAGGTTCCCTCTGTTTTAACTTTTTTTCATAATAGCGGCATTTTCGGGATAATGATTTCACGATTTTTCTCAAAGAAGCCACCAGATCTTCGGTATTTTCCAACGACGTCGACGTTAATAGCTCATTATCTAATTCGTCATCATCATTCAAACAATTCAAAAGGGACTCTTCATGGCTCGCATCATTGTTAGAATATTCAGTATTTTCGTAAGACACATCAACGGAGACAAGTCATTTTTTAATAATTAGTAGTTTTTATAATGTAAGATTACCATTTGAAGAATCTTTTAAAGTTGAACTTTCTGCCGCAGCCCCCTCATTCTCGTTTGTCCTTACTAGTTTCGCACACATGACAACTTTCTCGCATTTTCTCTTGATCCCGGAACTTGTGCTATGTAACACATCAGGGACAGCAAAGAAATTGCTTCAGCAATTTCTTGCCATCTAACCTTGCACTTTCAAATTGTTCCTCCGAAAAGTGCACCTATAATTATCTTAAATGCTTCCAACTCCAACTCTAATATACATACCTCACAAATTCGGGCTTCATTATGTAAATTTGGACGAGCAATTTTAAAATCAAGCCAAATTTGTTTCCTTTCCGCATTGGTAGGAATCTTAAATAGTCTATAACCTTTTGCGACATTGTTTTTACACGAATTAACACAGCAATTATGCGGCATTTTCACTTTTATCACAATTTAATCAAATCAACAACACTGGTCGAAACTCTTACGACGAAGAGCACAAAAAAACAGGAACAGGCTCACGAAAATTTTACACGCGGCTACGCCAAACAAAACGCAAAACACGTGTTGCCTCCCGTGAAAAAGTCGTAACTAAAAAGTGAGGTTAATTCAAAATTGTCATTTTTGGGGAGAAAACTAGGGAAAAATAAAAAGTAACTAGTTAGGTCGCCATATTTGGAGTAAAAATCATTCTCTCTCTCTCTGACTCATTGGAACATAACCTTGCGATTCTGTATTCTTTTAGTTACTGTAGGTTGACTGTTCCATGGTGTTTGTTTTCTGTAGTTCTGTAACCTTCATCTAATCGACACAAATTTTTTGCTGCATACGAAATATGGGTGATAAGATGAATCGTATCCATTTAACTGATTTTAAACAGTTGCAAATCGGTAGTCTGCAAACAATGCCGTTTTTTGTGGGTGATTGTATTCTTTTTATCAACGCTAACCCTGTGGCCGTTCACGTAGAGGCAGGGAATGGCGTGTTATCAGTAACACCACCATTCCCATTATTCCCGTAGGGACTAATTGGCTTCCAAGTACCTGCCCAATACCTGGATCAGACCCAACCGAGAAGTATAAATATCGCCCTTACTCCAGGATTGAGGATAACACTGTGGTTCATAAGCGAAGAAGAAAAGTGGAATTTCATTGGGCTCCTCAATTTGTAAGTAAAAAAAAACAATAGTCTATTAATTCTATAATTTGTTGTTTTGTTCTTGCAGGCCAGAAAATCAGTCGAGTTCAGATGAAACAGGAAGTTCTGACTCCAGGTCCAACCCATCTACTGATTCAGGGATTATACAGGGTCCCATAAAATGATTTTCATCTAGTCGTATGTGAATTTCCCATGTAAAATATAAAATGCCGCTTGTGCAAATAGGGGTAGCAAGTAAACCTATTTTATGTTGCATGCGAGCGTTATTAGTCAATGAAAAACAAAATCTACGGCTAAAAAGCACACAAAAGCACACAGTGTACTGTTGTTATGTATAACTCCCCCACCAGCAACCACTGCCATTACCACTAATACCACTGGACCACTGCCCGGGTTTATCGGTAAACATCCCTTATAAACCCTCGGCACAATAATAGTTGCTGGTGGGGGAGTTATACATTACAACAGTACATTTTTGTTTTCTTATGAAGCAAATTCAGAATTGAAAATTTATTTTCAAATTTCAAATTTGAATTAACATTTAACAGATAAATGACAGAATAAATTATGTCAAAATTAAAGAATAGAGCTGTATACAAAAATTAACATGTAGAACCATTTCAAAAGTAACTATACGAAAATCATTTTTTGGGATCCAGTATAAACTAATAAAATTAATTAATTAATAAAAAATATTTTGTGGAATGGTTTGTTAATGTCATGATTTTCCAATCTCCAATAAAAACACAAATAATGGAAGTATGTAATAAAAATGATTTTCATGAATTTTAAGTGTTTTTCAAGGTTGAATTTACTTTGACAAAACCGTATTCATATGTACTGAAGTGGGCAAAATCATGGTGTTTTCACGATTTTTTTTGCTTTTCTGTTTACCCTTGAAAATCGGGGTGTTTTACCTTAAATTATTGAGTGTCCTGAAGGGGTTAGCGTGCAAAATTTTTTAGGTTAAAAATCGGGGGTGTTTTACCTTAAAATTTTAGACTTTTGAACAACCTTGAAAATCAGGGTGTTTTACCTTAAATTATTGAGTGTCCTAAAGGGGGTTAATGTGCAAAATTTTTTATGTTGAAAATCAGAGTGATTTTCCTTAAAAAAGTGAGTGTCCTGAAGGGGGCATGCCTTTGAGTTACCTTGGAAATTAGGTTGTTTTTTTTTCTTTAAAAGATAGATTTTCCAGACGTGGTACCTACTCTTGAAAATCAGGGTGTTTTGCTTGAAATTTTAGACTTTTCGAACTACCTTGAAAATCAGGGTGTTTTACCTTAAAAGTGGCTGTGTACTATAGGGGCTCACCTTAGTAGTAAAAAAAATTTGATACACTCGATTTGTACGTTCGTAAATAAGTATTAGAGTTCTTATTTCTTTCATTTATTTACTGGTTTGTTAAATAAAGATTTAAAGAAAAATCTGAATGTAATATTATAATTATGTAGGATAAATAATAAGCTTCTATCAGTGTGTACCTACCTAGATATCTCTAATTAATTTAGGAAGAGAAACATAATTTATGCACTTAAAAAAAACATATGTAATCACTAATCAGTAGTAAAGTGAATGGTTTAGTTTTTAATATATTATTATAATCGATTTGACTTTTACAATTTTTTAGTTGTTATTTTCAGATGAAAATTTATTTATTTTGTTAATTAATTAGTCTAAAAACTATAACTTGTTTTTTTTCCCAGCAAAAAATTAAACATTTCATCTATTGAAATTAGGGAGGAACCGATAGGATAGCTATCTGTTTACGGTATAATTTTTCTAGAACAGGTCAAAAAAATTTACATATTTAAAACTGCATCGGCTTTTTATTATTGATAAAAAACTTATTTAAAATGTCTGTTTCAGGTATAAAAGATGCGACTGTAGACATATAATAATTACTATTTTTAATCAAACGAACCGCTTATTTGTTTTTACTTTTTTGTTTACTCTTATTTTTCTTTTGTTATTTATTGTTATTTAGAACACTTATTTTTCCAATAATGATGAAATAAAATTTAAAAAATTTGTCGTATAAGACATTATGTCATTTAATTATTACTCCACTATAAATAAGTAGGTATCTCATTGTCTTCTTTAAAAAGTTTCGGGAAACAAATTCAATCCATACCGGGTGTAAACAGAATTAGAAACACCCTTTTTTAATATTACATACAAAAACGATACTTGGAAAACTTAATATATTTAGAAAATCCCCATTAATTGTGTAAAAACCGAACTTTCTATTACTTCCGGTTTTACCAGAAACGACCGTAACTTTGGAACACTATATATATTTTTATATTTTTACAATCTACGTTAAATTCTGAGTCTAATGGAATACTTGTAAAAAAAATTTCTAAAATAAAAAAAATTCTAAATAATGTAAGCAACCCTTAAAAATGAAACAACCAATTCTATAAATAATCTAATTTAGAAAATACAGGAATTTAAATTAGAATAAATTAGTTTTTCCAGTTTAACTAATTTTTTTCAAATGAAACTGTTGAAACTGTACAACCCCAAATTTACTATTTCTTGTACATGGCGCTTGCGCTGCCTCTTTTGTCTGTTGAGGGTTCAAGCCCCGATCTCAAGTCCATGTTAAGTTCGATTGTAGCAGTACAATAATAAAGTATCTCCGAAACCTTCGATATTTTACTTATCCCTTTAACCAAATATAAATCTCAATAGGTTATGGGCCCAGTTCACAAATAACCGGAAAAGTAAAGTGATAAGTGTTTTTTTTGAAAGTGTTTTTTTTTAAAAGAAAAAAATGGATTTCAAAACCCAAATTGAAAAATTGGAAGGTGCCTCAAACTGGAGCAAGTGGAAAAGACAAGTGGAGTTGTTGTTACGACACAACGAAGTGCTGGAATTGGCAACAGGAAGACAGGAGACACCGGCGGAGCTTACTACGGAAAGCTCAGCAGCGGAGCGACAGGCTTATAAGACATATTATAAGTCGGATGCCCTAGCTCAATTAATCCTCGTTGGGGCGATGAATGATCTAAACATCGACCTGACTTCAACGTGTGAAACAGCGAAAGAGATTTGGGAGAAACTGTCGTCGGTATATGAGCAAAGTTCAGGACAAAGATTAGACCGACTGATGGAACAGTTTTTTGGCTGTGAAAAAAACCCAACGGAGGATGTTGCCACGCACATTGCCAGACTTCAGAGGAACTTCAGGGAGATGAACGATGAACTGAAAAGACTGTCCACTACAGAGCTTCCTGAACTGTTGTTAATGAGTAGAATCATGTCAACGTTGCCCTCCGAATACTTTGAATTTAAGAGTGTGTGGGAGTCAATTCCGCTCAAGGAGCGGACCATAAATAAATTAACGGAGCGACTACGGTTGATTGAAATGAGACTACCACAAAAATCAAACAGCGAAATTGCTTTCGTAGCTAAGAGTGGTGTAAAGAAGAATCAAGTAAATCAAGTAAACAACAAAAAGTGTTTCAAGTGCCAGGAGATCGGACATTTCGCGAAAAACTGCCCAAAGAAAACAACGTCGCGTTCGAAAAAATCCTACGCGAGTACGCGCGTGGAAGGTGACGCGTTCGTGGGTGAGTGCGAATACGCGAAAATCAGAGACGTGTGGCTGGCGGACTCGGGTGCATCGGCACATATGACAAGCAACAAAGACATTTTCGTTGATTATGTACCATTTGCTGCACCAAAATTAGTGCAGATAGGTGATAGCAACAAAATAAAAGCCTATGGCAGTGGGACCATCAACGTGGAAATGCTGATAAGGGAAAAGTGGCATCGAAATCACTTGGATGAAGTGTGGTTTGTACCAGAAATCAGCAGGAATTTATTTTCAATTGGGCGAACAATAAGTAAAGGGTACAAATTCGAGGCTGACAACAAGGGTTGCTGCATAAAAAGAGACGGGAATGTGCGTCTAACGGGAAGAAAATTGCTGAACGGACTTTATGCATTAAATATGCGGGTATGCGGTCCAAAAACGAGTTATTGTAGAGAAAAAGATGTTTTTCGAGTATGGACTGTGAGCGACAATAAAATAAAAGTAAGTCGTGACGTTATATTCGCGAGTGAAACTCTAATTCCATCGGTCACAAAATTAGTGATTAAAACATCAGACTCAGTGGAAGAAGAAATAACTCCGAAAACGGAAACAAATAAAAAGGAAGTAGCGGATAAAGTCCAGGTAGAAAATGAAAGTGAAACGGTCATGTCCCACAGAGAAAAGAGACCAACAAGACTACCTGCTTACCTAAAGGATTACGCGATGGTGGCTGAGTGCGACACCCCAAACTCCTTTAATGAGGCAATGCAATCCCCTGAAGCAGATCAATGGCGACGTGCAATGGATGATGAAATCTCCTCATTAGCTGAAAATGACACGTGGGAACTCGTAGATCGAGAAGATAAAAAGGTGATAGGTTGTAAATGGGTCTTGCGAATAAAAACCAAAGCGGACGGCAGTGTTGATAAATATAAGGCTCGATTGGTGGCAAAGGGATATTTGCAAAAACCGGAAATTGACTATAAAGAGACATTCAGCCCAGTTGCTAGGTTCGACACCATTCGAAGTATTTTAAGTGTAGCTGCGACAGAAAACTTGAAACTAAAACAATTCGACGTAAAAACTGCTTTCCTTTATGGCATACTACAAGAGGAAGTCTTTATGGCTCAACCTGAAGGTTACGACGACGGAAGTGGCCGCGTGTGTCGTCTCAAACGCAGTCTTTATGGCCTCAAGCAAGCTCCGAGGTGTTGGAACATAAGACTGATCGAATTTATGAAAAATCAAAACTTCAAGTGCAGTGATGCTGATCCCTGTCTGTTTGTTCGTGTTAAAGACAATAAAAAGTTAATAGTGGCGATTTATGTGGATGATGGACTGTTAGCCGCGAGTGATTCAAGTGAACTATTGTCTTTCATTGATGAACTTAAACGACAATTCAAAATAACCGCGGGACCCCTAAACAGTTTTCTCGGAATCCGGGTAGAAAAAACCGTAACAAATTAATATTTATTGGTCAGGACGGATACGCCAAAAGGATTTTGAAAAGATTTGGGATGGAAAACTCCAACTCGGTCTCTACCCCCTGTGAACGAAACACGTGGGACGAAAACAGTCCAGCCCTCGACAAACAAGTACCCTTCCGAGAAGCCATAGGGAGTCTAATATATTTGGCAACCGCCACCAGACCGGATATTGCTTATGCCGTTAGCCTGGTTTCGGAGCATCTGAAACATCCCAAGCAGGACCACTGGGGGGCTGTAAAACGGATTTTTAGGTATATAAAAGGAACGTTGAACTATGGAATATTTTACGATGCCCAGTCGGCAACATCAAATTTCCAAGGGTTTAGTGACGCCGATTACGCAGGAGACCAAAAAACAAGACGGTCACGTACAGGCGTTGTCTGTATAAATGCAGAGGGAGCAATTTCATGGGTAACTCAGAAACAAAGGAGTGTAGTTTTGTCCACAACCGAAGCTGAATATATAGCCGGAAGCGAGGGAGCAAAGGAGGTGATTTGGTTAAGCCGCCTCATGTCGGAAATCACCAAAATAGACTACGTCCCAACCTTGCAGATGGACAATGCCAGTGCCATAAAACTTTCGAAGAACCCTGAATTCCATAAAAGGTCGAAACATATCGAAATAAAGTTTCATTTTCTCAGGGAGAAAGTTCTTGAGGGAACTTTACAAGTAAAACACGTCGCAGGAGAGAACCAAATTGCGGATATTATGACTAAACCGCTTTCCAGGCCGCGTTTTGTTTACCTGCGAAATAAGTTAGGATTAAGGGAAATAACCGAGTAGGATGTGTACGATTAATAGTTTATTAAGTAATTTAAAATTTGTGTTTGAGAGGGAGTGTTGAAACTGTACAACCCCAAATTTACTATTTCTTGTACATGGCGCTTGCGCTGCCTCTTTTGTCTGTTGAGGGTTCAAGCCCCGATCTCAAGTTAAGAAAAGTCAGTTCCATGTTAAGTTCGATTGTAGCAGTACAATAATAAAGTATCTCCGAAACCTTCGATATTTTACTTATCCCTTTAACCAAATATAAATCTCAATAGAAACAATAGTGACTCACTTACTTTTTAAATTAACGTTTTCTTTATCAAACCAAGAGTACCAAAATTGTAAAAATCTACTCAGTAGTTTTGTAATATTTACAAAAATTATTTTTTTTTAAATCTGAAAAAATTTATATTGAGGAAATGTTTTAAACAAGCTAGCATTTTATCAAAAAAATAAAATAGACAAAATAGACATTAATTAAACATCATTTGTTACTTTTTTTTTGTTGTAGTCAGTTAATTTTTAGAAATTTTATCAAAATACTTTTGTAAATATTACAAAAACTACTAAATAGATTTTCAAAATTTTAGTATTTTTAGATTAGCAAAAAAAATGTTAATAAAAATGTCGGGTAAGTCACTATTGTTCCATTTAAAAAAATTGAATATGACAAGAAAAACTTCTTTGTTTCAGTTTAAACTCTTGTATTTTCTAAATTAGATCATTTATGGCACTGGTTTTATTTTTTAGTGGTTGCCTACATTATTTAGAAATATTTTTTAACCATCACACCTTTCTAGATAAAACAATTATAATAACAAAAAAATCTATTTTACAAAAACTTATAAAAAGTAGTATATTAAACTCGAAATTTACTGTAGACCCCAAAAATATAAAAACATACTTAGTGTTCCATTTAAAAATCCAAAGTTACCGTCGTTTCCGGTAAAACCGGAAGTGATAAAAAGTTCATTTTTTATTCACTTGATGAGGATTTTTTAACATAACGTGTTTCTTAAATCTCATTGTTTTAGTTAAAAAAATACTATTAAAAAAGAGGTGAGCCTAATTTTCTTTACATCCGGTATATTCATTGATAAAATAAATATTTCAATTTTTTATAAGAGAGTCAGTGCAGAGTAAGTGTTGTTATCAGTATTCAGTATTATTGAAATTACTTCGTCTTTCCAAGAAGCGGTTAAACCAACAGATCCGACCACCAATAATCGTTAGGTTAGGTCAGAAGCTGTAGATGTAACCTAAAACCTAACCTGACCTGACCTGACCTGACCTGACCTGACCTGACATTTGGGTAAAGCATTACTACTCTAAAATTATTTATTATTTTACTTTTAGTGTGTGTAAATGATTCGGTCAAAAACTAATCGAAACATTCTTCTAAATAATGAAAAAGTTTGATTCAGTAGTGTTAAGCTAATATTTTTTTTTTGCAAAAACAAGGCTTCAGTATTACACACCCAGACCTACTATTTATTTACCAAAAAAATTCTGTTTGCGCTATTGCAAATTAGACAATTTTCCTCATGTCTTATCATCCTGCTTTAATAAAAACAAGCTTTAAAACCGGTTCTAATTTTAAGAGAACTTCAAACTTTATTTTTTATTTAAAAAAATTGATAAAAAAAGAACAATGGTGAGACATAAAGAAATGTGTTTAATTTATAATGCAAAATACAAATTTTATTTGGTAAATAAATAACAGTTTTCGGTGTGTAATATTAAAGCTTTGTTTTGGACAAAATAATTTTTGAGCAGCTTAATATTTTAAACATTATTATTATTATTATTATTTTGACATTGATTGAACAACTAGTAGACCAGACTTAGTCATTATTTTAAAAAATATCTCTGATTAATTTTTAACCAAATTATGGGTAACGAACTGACTTAATGTCAAAAGTAAGATATAAAAAAGTCAAAAGTCAAAAAGTTTTTATTCGCTACTGTTCAAAAAAAAAACAGAAAAAATTTTGAACAAACTTAAAAAAAGTAAAATAAAAGAACAGAAAAAGTCGGTAAAAATACCGACAAAAAATTGGAAAACCATTACATAGAAAAAAAGAGAAAATTCTCTAGAATTTTTTAGTGTAACTACATAATTTTTATTTCTTGGATATAAAAAATATTACATTAATTGTTAACTTAGTTAATTGCTACTTTACAGTAACGCAAGCGCATTGACGTTAAAATGTCATTCAGGACAGCTAATCTAACTGTAAAAACAGCTTAAAACACAAGAAAATAATATTAACATAACAACATTTTGAAAACAGTTTAAATATTTTTTACTAACAACTAACAAGAAGTGTAACGCGCTGCTCTAATAATTGAATTCTAAACTGAAAAACACGTGCGTTATTGAGAAAGAAAACTCAATTAAGTTGTTTAGTTGTAGAGAATAACTGTCAATTTAAATTATTATAAATTATTATTGTTTTTGAAAGAGCCCGGCTACCAATAATTCTTAGGTCATGTTGAAGACTGTAGCATTACCGCTAAAAAGTCATTTATTTATTTATTTTTGTTTTTGAAAGAGCCCGGCTACCAATAATTCTTAGGTCATGTTGAAGACTGTAGCATTACCGCTAAAAAATCATTTATTTATTTATTTTTGTTTTTCCCACAGTAAAACACGTGCTTATTAGTTACAAATGCTATTGATAGAGAACGTATCGCATTTGTAAAGTATTCATGTCAAATAGAAAAATGAGATAATTGAAAAATTCTATCAAAAAATTTATTTTATTTGAGAAAACGGTTAAAAAATTTTACAACTGAAATATATATTCGTTTTTTGAAATCAACGATTTACAGAAAATATTTTTTTTTGAATTTTTAACAGTTATTTAAAAAAAAATGTAATTAAAATTTGTTTTAAAGAAAAAATGTAATTTATAATAGCAACAAAATTTTTTAAATCATAATTCGCCTTCAAATTTAATTATATCCAAGTTATGTCTAACGACATATGCAACCAACAAATCACTTAATGCTTGATTTTTTAAATTTATTTATTTTAAATTTATTTGATTTAAGAAACGGTTTCTTAAATTAAATTTTTGCTCAAGTTTTTGTTTGTACTTAATTCAATTTTTTAATTTTTAGCCAATTTATTAACCTAATTTTTAACTAGATTATAAATAATTTTCTAAATTTTAGACTAAATTTAATTTAGGTTTGTGTAAACCGACCTTTGTTTCCTTTCGAGCAAACATGGCTGCCAACACAACCAACCAAAATATGTCAAGTGACAGCTGTCAGGACGATTTCAAGTTGATTCACTACAAAAGGGGTACAAAATCATCCCGCTACAAAATTGCATCAAAACCCCTTGAACCACAACCCCCTTTGAACACCGAAGCTACCCTCAAGTCAGTATTACACCACTTTTTAACCAACCTAACCTAACTTTTTCCAGACGTATCAAAGACGCCAAATCTGAGATAACCTCATCAGATTTATTCGCCTCAGCTTTAGCCTCATTACGTGAAGCTTTAACAAATCTCTCAAATCCACCAATTCATGAAATAATCTGTTTCGGGTTAGGTCGAATTGGTGAGTGTATGATATCACGTTATCAGTTGGGTTTCTTACTCTGTTTGAAAGATTTATACAAAATTGGGGTTAAAATCTATGATCCTGTGTTTACAGAGACTGATATTTGTTTATTAAAAAGTCTTAATTGTGAGATTTTAAACGAGAATTTTGAAGGTAAATACAAAATTGAGAATAACAAAACAACAATTTTTTATTTGCCACATTGTCCTAAACAGCTCTCTAATAACCTTCTATGGGCAAATTGGGGCTTGAATCTAACTTCATGTATCATTATTGCCAACAGTTTTAACACAGTTGTTGAAAATTCCCCAAAAAGAACACTAAATCAAACCCAGTACATTGTAAATATCCTACCTCACGTTCTTGAATTACCTGTAATTAACTCATTTAGATTTTATGAAATATTTAACGACACTGCAATTCATATTTTTCCTTCGGTGAAAATTCGGCTTTTATCGGATGATTTCTGGTCGATTCGAACTGAACCGAGTTATCCCGATGACGATATCGAGTTTATCCGTAAAGAGTTACAGTGCTGCCAACTTAGTAAATAATTTAGTTTTGATTAATTGCAGGCTAAGATGGGGAAAGTGAGCATTTTGAGACAGATTATTTCGGAATTGCGACAAACACTTCCGAGAGATTCACTGAGAGATAATTTGGCAGTTGGGTATATTTTGGGTCAGTACAGAAAACATAAAACGATGAGTGATCAGTTGTGTAAGGCAAGAGAAGAGATGGAATTTATGGCCAAGACGTATTTGTGCTACTTGAAGAGTTCGAGAATGCAGCAGGAGATACATAATGAGTTTCATGGAAAAGGGGAGAGGTCGGTTAGAGAAACGGCGAATTTGGTGGGGTTTAAGCTGCCTCATGATCCTAAATAAGACACATTTGGTGTTAGTCGAAATAGAGTTTTTTTAAAATCACAGAAAAAAAATGTTGTATATTAGTAAGTTGATAATAAATGATGAGAAATGTTTTTGGTCTATTTATTTTAGTGCCCATTGTACCACCTGTTCAAGTTATTCATAAAAAGAGTTACCTCAAAGTAAACTGTAAAAAAAGTTAAAAGGGGAAAATAACATATTTTTTATTTAGTTTATTGAATTTTTAAGCATACTTAAGTGTTTTACAGAAGTTTACTAAGTTTACAATATTGCAATGCTTATCAAATTTCGGGGTTTTTGTGATTTATTATTCTTTAAGGGATTTTTAAGGGATAATTTATTTCCACTATTTACACAACAATATCTAAATAAATAGCAATCACGCAGTATAGGCATATGATTGTCGCTTAATATCGTCGATTCGCTTCCGAAAACGTCACTTCCATGAATTCCCAAATTCAAGTCATTCGGTTTCTATTAACTGGTCATTGTCTTCTCTCTGCTTATATACCGATAGGCCGCTTTTTGATATTTACTCGAACCCTCTATTCCTGTAGAATGATGACACCGTCTTTCTCAAATCCAGCTAGTAACCATATAATCAGGTTAATTCTGTTAAAAAAAACATTATTGTTAAAATAGCAATATTGCTATTGCTAAGCTATACAAATTTTAATTGGTTGTCATATGTCACCGACCCGGCTATCGGTGCAATTTTGTTTGAGTGTGGATTGGGAATGTGGTGAATTAAATTTAATTAAAAGGGAAATAATTAAATTGTTAAAGCGAAGAAAATAAAACACAGGTTAAATTTTGGAGACGGCACTGTCAGGCGAACGAGGGTTGAAAGGGTTGAATGGGTGAGAGAGAGTTGAGCGAGAGATGGCGCTGATGCGAGTGAGTAACGCGCTGTTACTCCGCAAGGTGGCGCGAACGAGCAGAGAGAGAAAGAAAGCGAGGTGAGAGAGTGAAAGAAGTACGGATGAAGGTAAACTTCATGAACTTGCAATCGACTGCGGACTCACGACTCACGGTTACGACTGACGAGTCACGACTGACTCCCGAAGAGCCGAACCGGCAGTTAAGGGGCCCGACACGCTTTACACGGTATAGGCGAAATCAATGTTAAAGTTTAGCACTAATAACTCGAAAACGCGTTATCATTTTTAAACCCGGTTTTCACAGGATTAAAATACTTGTAATTACAAAGTCAGCTATCGTATTAAAATTTAAGAAAACAGTTTTATTCCTTAAGTTTTGAATTTTTTTTAATTAAAAATAAATATATTTTATTTTTTAATGCGATACATGATTTTATTATATTTTTCTAAACATGTAAAAAAAAGAAATTTAATTTTTGATTTATAGTTAATGAGCTATTAGTGCTAAACTTTTGAAATTTTCAAACGATTCCGATTTTATCTATCTCTCTTTAACGCCTCTCTTTCTACTTAGCTGCGGGCGAGGTTTCACTACCAAATGTTTTATTGTACAACAAACCACTACCATGAGACCTCAACAATTGCCATTGAAAATGTGAAACTCAAAAGGTTTTGACGAGAGGGTAATTTTACAAAATATTGTAGAATCAATAAACGTGAAGAGTTAAAATTGTGTGATCTGAACACCTGAAGATATATTTTTGGTAACTTTGTAATGACATGAAAATGATATTGTTTATTGTCAAATACAAAAAAATATCTAAAAATGTTTTACAACTGACTTACTCTAATAAAAAAAATATTCACATGACACCTGCATAATTACTACTATTTAAGAATGAGAACAGTTAAGATTTTTTTCCTAATAGATACTATGCATAACAACGAATTTCTACATTAATTTATTACCTCAATATATTCTATATATTGACGTAAAAAAATTATATTAGATTTTTTTATGTAATATCATTTTATTATTCCGTTCTCATCTCCAAAATTTGTTAGTTATTGACATTAAAATTTTACAATGACAGTTGATTCTGTCAATAATATACACTAAAAATTATCTGTAACTGTTATAAAAATTATGCAGTAATATTTTTTAAAATGAATTGGTGTTTTTGCTCTGAAATTAAACCAAGATAAGAAAATAGCTATTTATATAAAAATTAAAAATTATTGGAAATAATTTTTTCCTTAATTATCTCAAAATAAGTAAATTTCATTTGTAGATAAAATATGAGTTGAACTGTCAGTTATAAAAATTATATCGAGATGGACTACTCTGGTATGTAATTTGCGAGCGATACCATTCAAAAAAGGTTGAGTGTAAACTTTTCGGTGGGCCACCCCATATCTTTTGCTCGTTCGCATGGAGTTCGAATAAAATGCTTTTTAAAATCCTCACACAATTAAAAAAACTGAAGATACTAAATATAATAAAAATCTATAATAAACAGAAATCTATCTTTCATTATTCAGGTAAAGTAAATAAAACCCATAAAGTATTTTGCATTTCTTCACAAGGTACCGACGTTTTGGGAATCGTAATCCCATTTAGCCCTCAATCGCTCCGTGTTCTTTTTGAGGATTAGCACTCAGCAGGTATTAGAACCGCGGCGTGCAATCGTCCAATATCCCTTTAAATATTTATGAGCTATAGTTTTGCTGAAATTTTATCTAAGGAATGCCGAAAGCTTATCCACAGTTTGTTATGCAGGTATAACAATAAACTGCAAATGTTGAAATAATTTTGCAGATGTTATGCTTTTGGGGAGGTATAGGTATAAGAATCCTAAAATTATGAAAGGAATTTATTTCATTCCAGTCTTCGAGCGTGTCATTTTCTACTTTTGCGTATAGAATTTCTTATTCTTTTTTGTTTAGTTTCGTAATTGTATTGTGTAGTTTAAGTTGTGTAGTGTAAGTTTTGTGTAAAAAATGGGAAATTCCGAACGACGTCTTGACCGAAAGAGAAAAAGCCGCAGAAATATGATAAGAAAGAATTTGTCTAAAATGTAAGTTTTAAATATATTAAATAAACAGGTAGTGACAATTAATCCTTTTGATTGTAGGATTGCTACACGGTGGAATAAAACATTAGCTAGCACTTCTTCGGAGGTGATACGTAATATTCCACAAAGTTCCAATAACATCAGGTAAAAAATTAAAAAATAAATTGTTCATGAGCCTAATTAAACATGCTAAATATTTTTAGTGATACCAATGATAGAACACTTACAGAAAACTTGGATGTGGATATAAATAAGGCAAGCCAAAACTTGTAAGTACATATTTTTTTTGTTTTACATATTAAAAAAAAATATATTAAATAAAGCATCGTCAACACCAAACGTTGATGGAAAAAGACTGGTCGATGTGTTTTATTTTATTAAAAACATTTTGGACTTTCCTCATAATGAGCTGTTTTCTTGTAATAATAAACAAATTGAAATAATTCAAGAAGTAAGAAAAGGCTTAGCTTCAACGTTTGTTTTAAAATGCAATATGTGCTTGGTGGTACATAATGTTCCAACACAAAATTCGTCTCTTCTGGAACCTGACGTAAATCAAGCTGCTGTCGTAGGCGCGATATCTATTGGTATTGGCTACAGTGGTTTCGAAGAATTATGTAGCAGTCTAAATGTTCCTTTGATGTCTAAAAGACTTTGGAAAAATAATGAAGAAGTATTAATGGATAAATTTTTTGAAGCTGCAGAAGAAACAATGCATGAAGCCGGAAGAGAAGAAGCACGTCTTGCATGTTTAGATGGAGATTTGGATGTCGACGGTACACCGTTTATTACGGTTATCTGTGATGGAGCTTGGTCCAAAAGGTCCAATCGCTCCATTTATAATGCAAATTCAGGTGTAGCATGTATCATCGGTCAAAGAACAGGTAAATTGTTATACCTTCACGTAAAAAACAAATATTGTAGTATCTGTGCGCGGTATGGTGTTGAAGTAAAAGAACACAAATGTTTTGTAAATCATAAAGGCACTTCAACATCTATGGAGAGTGATATTATTTTGGAAGGATTTAGAAATAGATAGAACAAAAATTACTAATAACATTTTACATTCAAATTTTTTAAATACCAAATATACGGATTATGGTATACAAAATGAAGCAAACGCCATAAAAACTTTTGAAAATAAATTTAATTTGAAAGTAACTCAATGTGGATTGCAAATTTCAAATAAATATCCGTTTTTAGCAGCTAGTCCCGATGGATTTTTAGGGGAAGATGGTATTATTGAAATCAAATGCCCCTATACTGCAAGAAACGTAACACCAGAACAAGCTATTGAGAATAAATCAATTAAATGTGCAGTACTAGATGATGAAAATAACTTAAAGTTAAAAGAGAATGATAATTATTATTATCAAATTCAAGGACAATTAAATATTACAGAAAGAAAATATTGTATTTTCGTAATATGGACGCCAAAAGGAATAAAAACCCAAAAAATTGAAAAAAACATTGATTTTTGGAATAAAAAAATGTTGCCAAAACTTTCGTCTTTTTATTATGATTGTTTATTGCCAAAACTTATCATTTCTGAATAAATATTATTTTAAACGAAATCTTATAATGTTAGTATTACTAGCAATATTATTATTATTAATAATAATTAAAAATAATAATTATTATTAATAATGAGTAAAAATAATAATAATAATTAATAATAATAATATAAGTTATGTTTTTAATGCGATTTTGTGTCCATTTATTATGTCCGTACACTAATTTGACACGAAATAAAATATGAATTTATTTATTTTACTTATTTTAATTTTTCTTTAATTTGGGCATACTGAGTACCACTTATTACCTTTAGTTTTATATTTCCATATAAACAAGTTATATATTTGTCTCTCATTGGTTTTAATACTCGCATTTAATTTCATGAATGTGTAAAGGAACTGTAGGGCCTAAAGAACTTTTTGATTTAATTGTTATTTTTATTAACTTATTACATAATTGCTTTTATTATTTCACTTATATGATATTGACTGATACGTTTTTTTGTGGAAAAAATACAAAGTATTTTACACACGTCCAAAAGTATATACTCGTATATAAACAATATGACTCATTGACAGGGAATATGTAATGATTCCGGGTAAATTAAATCTTCAATTGTAATTCACTTTTAACTTATAATTATGTTGACTTTTCTAATATACGATTGGTCAAAATTAACACATAATCGCGATTAATAATAACTATTTTGTAAACGGCATTATGTTCTGCAAACAGTCATTATTATATTATTAGTGTTATTGTTAATGAAGTTGCTGTTATTATTACTTATTGTTACCTATAAAATACTGACAATGTAATATTTTGCTAATAAATGCGTTTTTATAGATTAAGTATTTTTTATTATAACCCAACTGTGATTTTCTGTTTTAATAGATGCAAGATTACAAAAAATTGGTAAGTCCGAGAAATTTACCCAAACTGGTGGAGCGACCCTCATAATAACTTTATGGTCCCTGTCAATCACTTTCGGCAATGCCGCCTGTCCCATTTAATTTCACTTTACGTTCGCTCTAATTTTACTACACGTCATCTCTAGATTTGAGCCAAGTTTAAATTTACCGTTAGCATTTTGGGGCGGGCGTCTTAAAGCGAGATTTTTGCCACCTTTGAAAGGTTCGGCAAAGATCGAGGGGTTCCGATGGTTTGTTTGCGCGAATCAAGATCGCGAGATAATTGAATCGCGAGAATGAGATAATGCGTGGGAGGAGCGGAATTGAAAAAGGAGTTGAACAGCGTTTGAATTATAATTTTACGACAACCCGTTCATGAGATATGAACGAAAGAAGCTTAATTAACACAATTAACGGTTTAATAATTAGTCCGCAACATGCGAGAGGGCTGTGTGATGCGAGGTAGGTCGCGAGAAGCCTACCTGACGAAATGAGGGCGAAATTGAGCATGTCGCGGTTCTAATTATCGAGAAATGCGTGAGATGAGTTAGTTGGTTAATTAATTGCGGTTTTTGATAGGGTTGCCGTAGGAATTACGGGATGAAATTTATACGAAAAGACTCGGATTAAAAAGAGCTTTTCATTGTGTGGTTCCACACGTGGATACCTGTGCAGGTGAGCACGGGAGCCGAGATTTCTCGCTTTCTTTTGTTTGACGGCTGGCAGGTAGAAAATGCATCCGGTCGAGGGATGACCTTGCAGCTAAAGTTTGCAAAGAAGACGACTTTTAACGTTGGAATTTTTCTGAAATACTGTTCAATTCTAATATTACCGATTTGATGGAATTTGTTAATTCAGGCAACACAGAGAATTTGTGAAAACCTAATTAAATAAAAATCGGATTACGATGATGGTAACACATAGTAAATCAATATATTGCTATTTTATCAATATTGCTATTATTTAATAAATAGAATCGACCTGAATGTTTCACAGAATTACGCGCTTTAACGTGAGTCATAGCGGGATGTCATAATTTTTCTCTATGTGGCGGGTTATTTAAGAAAAATACATTTTTTTTAAGGGTTGATCTTAAGGGTGAATAATATGGCCTTGAGCGGTACCAGCCACAAAGAATAAATTTGTTTGAACGTAGGCTTTCTCTACGAGTAGAAATCGAGAAGGAAATGAGCTTTAAGGGTAAAACGTTGCAGTCTAAGATCTTTAAGTTTATTTTTAAGAACAAAAGTCAATTTTATAATTGAGTAAACAAATATATTGTAATATTTCGTGCACATGTTTTCAAAACGTGATCGTTCTGTGAAATTTAGACAAAACCAACCGGATCCATAAAGTTGTCAAATTCAAGAGTTTTAAAGAAAACATTCAAAAGGGTCCGTTTTACCGTTTAGAGAGTGTTTCTAAAACTCTTTTATTGCGTTACGCCTGTTAAAAATGAGTTTGCTAGATGGTGGAAACGCAAAAGAATGTACAGCACTTGCAACAGAATTTGGGGCTTGTCAGTCTGCGACTTATGCGATGGGTACCCTTAACACCACAAAGTCAATGGCAAAGATTCGACTGGGCAACGGACCATATTAATTGTCGCGAAAAATGGAGATCTCTTCTCTTTACAGATAAGTCCCGGTTTGCCAAATTTTCTGATAGTCGAAGAGTACGTTAATGGGCAAGACGTGGAGTACCCAGACTTACACTCCAAGTTTCACTCTTTTTGCGGAGGCTCTATTATGGTTTGGAGAGGCATATATTTCAACGCTTGTACGGAGTTCTATCTTTGTCGCACGAATATGAGAGGTACAATGCCGAAGACATTATTGACAATATTGTAGACCAGAAGTGCGAAGAAATTGAAGACGCTTTTGATTTTCTCGACGATAACGTCCGACCACATCGCGTTCCGATAGTCGCGCTTCGCATTGAACATGCTCGTTTGACCCTTCTGCCGCTTCCACCGAGGTCTCCTGACTTCAATCCTATCGAGCATGTATGGTACATGCTGCAACGCAAGTTGGATGAACATGTTCCACCTCCAGAAACGTTGGATGAACTCCGATATCTCCTACCACGTCTTTGGGCTTCCATCAATTACAAAGAGCTAAGCAACCTCGTGGACAGTATGCCTCGTTGTTATGAAGCTGTCATTGATGCAAGAGGAGCTTGGAGGCGATACTAGTGTGTTTTTGTTAATTTGCAATTTTTTGGAATTTTGTTTTTGTTTTTTTTTTAAATAAGAGTATCATATTTGTTAATGAAATTTTTGTTAATAAAATCTGAAACGCTATACAAGTCAAATACTATAACCATTTTGTGTTATTTCTTCCTTTTAGTATATCATTTCTCAATATCTCTAACTTTATTGGAGCAGTTTATTTCATTACTATTTTTTTAAAGAGTTTTCCAACTTTTGTTAGATTTTTTATTATTATTTTTTGATTAATTTAAATTTGTTTATTTGGATCAAATTAATAATTTAATTAATTTGTTTCGTGATTTGGAGTTAATCGCGAATCTATTTAACGATTTTAGTCTGGTTTAACAAACAAGTTAGTTAATTAATTGATTTTACTCCAAAATTCTAAATTAAAGGGTTTTAGCCACATTTCCCAAAATTAATCTAATTAACCTAAATTTCGATTAGACAGGGCAGAGCCACAGCGGCCACCCACTCTCTTCAGAGGAGCAAACGTCATTATACAGTCCATTCATCACTAATTACAAATTAGTTTATTCACCTTGAACTCTTTACTCTCCTGCATCAGTGAAACTAGTGAAAGGGGTGCACCGATCTTTTCCATCTCTCCAACAAAATCCGATTATTTCTAAAGTAATTTAAATTGCTAACGTTTAGTTTTTTTATTTTGAATTTTTATTAGTAAATTGTTTCTTTGTACTTTAATTGTCCACTTTAAAAGTTTTATTAATTAGTTTTTTTTGGGGTTTCAATCTTTAATGCAAACTTAACACTTTCTTCTTTGTATGACTTATTCTTTCTGTATTTAAATTCCAAACGTATTAACTAATTTTAAAACTAAGTTTTTGGTTGATTAGTTTTAAAATTGTTTATTTGTTACATACAAATTTTTATTTCTTTTTTTGTTAATAAATTTAAGTGTAGTGTGAATTGATCTTTTATTTTATTAATTCTTCTACTTGTCTTGCAACTCGGCCTCACTATATGACTGAGTGTGATTTGATTTTATTTTATTTTACTGAAGTAATTTTTTTTCTTTTTCCGGTCCCTCCAAAAACAAACCACAACGTAGGGTTATCAGAAATTTCGAGTTGGGGACCATCACAGCAGAGCAGTAAATAGCAAGTGAATATTACAATATTAATTAAGGCTGATGCATACCAATTTTCTAATAATCTTGTCACGAAGCGGAAGTTCGTTAGCCTGCTAGGTCGAAGGCCTGCCGATGCGGATGGGCTATTGCTGGCTCAGCATTTGGGGGGTTGGCGAACTAGCGGGTGGCGTTAATCGTGGAGTCGGTTGGTAGAGTTCAACGAAGAGTGTTGAGTTAGGTGGAGTGTGAGATATGTCTAGACCCTTCGATTGTCTGAGAATGTCACTGTAAGTAGCTCCTAAGTATCCTATCCACTATCTAATATGTATATCTCGATCATTATTAAATTTCCTTTTGTATTAAAAATCTTAAGTTTACTAAAGCACAGTTTTTGAATAATTTTTTACTTTACAAATGTTACAAACAACAACAAAAATATTAAAACAAATGTTTTAAAATTTGTCAAAAGCTAAATTAATTGGCTAGAGTAGTTGTATTCTATTCTTCGTAATTGATAGTCTATTATTTAACTCAAATACAAATAAATAAAAATGATTGAACTGAATACTTCTTTCTTAAATTAATCATTTTTTTATTATAATTAATAATTAAATTAATAAAATATAAATATCAAAACTTGAGTGAAGGGGAGGATGATGTGTTTTAATTGGTGGTCAATTAATAAAAAAAAATTTAGTAAAGTAAAACTGTTTATAATTTCCTTAATACTTTTATTCGGTAACAAGCAACAAAAAATTTGTTTTTTAAACTTTTAATTTTACTTTCACGAGTGGTCAAGATAAGAATGGTCAAAACTGAATAATTCTTCAATCTTATAAAAACAAAAAATAATGCAAATTCGGATGCAAATGCGATTCATTATTAATTACATACTCGAATAAGTCTCTTTAACTAGCTATGGAGCATTATTAAGATCAATTTCGACAAGTTATTCTTTTAAGAAATTAAATCATAAATCAAAAGGAAAATTGAAATTGTCAGCGACATTTTTACCATTTTAAAAACGATTTCTGATCCAGAGACTTGGTTTTGGATCAGTTGAGTTGAACCATGGCCGACTGAGATTTAATGATCGCTGCGCTCCATTATGGCCGTAACAATTCGCTATTTTGACAGTTTTTTCCTAACCTAAAAATTGCTCCTTAACTAGCGACATCTATAAGCCTCTTCTAATAATAAAAAACAGTTGTTTGAAAATTTGGCATTAGCATTAGCAAAAATAATTTAAAGTTTAGACAATATCTCTCAAAGCTTTGAAAACGATAAATATGGGGAAAAAATGTTTTGATAAGAGCCATCGAACAATTTTGCGGTAAAAGATGATGTTTGTAAAAGAGTAAAATAGTTTTAAAAAATTTTAATTAAGAATATTGGAATCAACTCAATTATTATTAACTCATTAACAAATTTGTATTTTTGTAATTCTTCTTAAACATTTAAACTGTTTGCTCTTTTTTGATAATTATGCCCGTTGTTTATTATATTTTTATTAGACGTAACAAAAATTTGTGACTACAGTGCAATATGTATTGAATATTTTCAAGAGCAATACATACAAAAAGGACCAAAAAGACTAAAGCTAAATGAAAATGCTATACCTTTTTATTTTGTAAGTCAATATTTTTTTTAAACATTTTCAAATATAACAATTATTAGAATGTTTACAATTTTGGCAAAACGATTTTGGGCAAATGATTTCGAAAATAATTCTTCAAATTCAAAATTAATACAAATGGAATTTTTTTCTGAAAGAGAAGTAAATGATTTAAAATATCATAATAAGGTTTTAAATTCAAAATTGAGAAAAATGACACAAAAGTATCAAAATTATTTAAAGAAGGTAAGAAATTTAGAAGAAACGTTGAAAAAAAATGAAACGAAATTAAAACTTTTGGAAAAAATATATGAAGATGCGGATAATGAAAATGAAAAAGCGAAATTTTTGAAAAATATTTTGGAAAATTATGGCAAAAAAACACCCCGTTGTTCTGAAACGACAATTCGATTGTGCACAGTTTGGAGATTTTGTTCCCCTAAGTGGTATGAATATGGCAGAAAACATATGGTTTCACTACCATTAAAAATGTGTATTTCGCGCTATTTAGGGCCAACCACAAGTGACTCAAATGAACTCAAAAACAACGTTTATTGGCCGAAATTTCACTATTAAACAAACCTATTGAACGTATATGCTCTTTAATAATAGACGATATGTCTATCCGGGAAAAATTGATTTATAGTCGTTCGGAAGAAGCATGTATGGGCTCAGTAATTGTGGACCTACCACTATAACTAAAAATTCAGACATTGCGAACAAAATGCTTTGTTACGTCATACAAGGTCTCAGCACAAGGTATACAATACCGGCAGGCTATTTTTTTTGAGACCAATTTTAAGCAATATTCAGTTTTGACTTCTGAAAATTACTACAAAATTACAATGAACGTTTTAGAACAATTATCAAAATGTGGATTTATTGTTTTAAGAATAGTTCCAGATAATTTTTCGGCAAACATAAAACTTTTTAAAATTCTTTGTAACGGTCATCTTCAAAATTCTATTGTGCATTCTTTTTTAGCTCTATTACCTATATTTTTAAGTTTTGATTTTTGTCATTGTATCAAAAACGCTAGAAATTTATTTTTAAGTCGCGAAATGTGTTCTAGTACAGGATCAATTTCTTCTAATTATTTAAAAAAAATGTATCACCTACAAGAAAAATTCCAATCAAACCAGTCAGATATTTGACAAGAAAACATTTATACCCCACAAATTTTGATAAAATGAATGTTTTAGAGCAGTCCAGATTTTTACACCCACTGTGAGTGCATCATTAAAATTTTTACAGCAACAAAATCATCCTCAGTTTCAAGAAGTTGATGGCACTGTTGAGTACATTGAAACAATATATAAATTTTTCCAAATTCATAATGTCAGCAGTAAAACATATCACATTTGTTCTCTTAATAGTATAGTTGCCCCCTTCACAAATATCTCGGATGAACGATTAGAATGGCTAAATGTTAAATTCCCAAATTATATCGATGATATTCAAAATTCTTTGTTAACAGCCGGTTTACAAGGTTTAACAGATGAGACTGCACACTCTTTAAAATTTACTGCTCAAAGCACGTTTAAATGTGTTACATTTTTACTCCAGCAGACTGGTTTCTATTATGTTTTAACAAGAACATTTAGTTCTGATGCTGTTGAGGGTATGTTTTGTCATATTAGACTTAAGGGAGGATCCAACGATGCAACCGATGCAAGAGCAGCCGAATATGCTTTGAGACAAATTTTATGATATGGTATCGTTAAGGCTTCCCCATCATCAAACACAGTGGATAATACAAATTATGTAAGTTCGGCCAGCACTTTGAAACCTAAAAATCGTTTAGTAAAAATAGCAGAAAATGGTAATTTAAATTCAATTTTTGATTTAGTTGATCCAAGTTTTTTCTTACCATTTCATTTATTAGAAAAAATCAGAAATTTGGACAAAACTTTAACTACAGAAAATTCAATTTATACTGCATCTATTGCATTTTTAGCAGGTTTTATATTAAAAAAAATTGAAGATTCATTTCATTGCGAAAATGCATAACTCCCATTATGTCTATAGGCTGCGCTGGTCCTCTCTTAAGTCTAATTTACTTGCAAGATCGTGGTAATTTGAAGTATCCAAGTTTTAAATTTGTTGCTATTTTAAAAGAAATTACAGATATTATTCACGAAACTTTACCTTTTTTGTGTCCGGAAAATCTTTGTAAACAATTCGAAAACTTTTGTCTCCAAATTTAAAAAAAAATCCTCTTTTTTCTTGTGATGTACACAACACTGAAATTACAACACTAATTATTCAGCTGTCAGTGAGACCAATTTTAAGCAATATTTGTCTACAAAAATCAGATTGCCTTAAAACGAGATTGGTTCAGAATAAGCCCATAAGCCGAAGAATTCTTAAACTGTAAACTTTATATTTTATATGTTACCTTGTGTTTTTTCCTTGTTAAATATTTTTAATTTATATTATTGTTATATTTTGTTACTCATGAATTTAACGTTTTTTTATTATTATTAACAACGCAACAACCACAAAGGGTCATTAGTGGAAACTATTATATTATATGGTACATCATATTTTATAAAAATAATTCGTAATTGAGAAAACTTTTTTAGGGTTGGCCAGTCCTGAAATATTTTTATGTAGTCGTCGGAAAGTCTTGTCTCCGTGCGCTGTGTTTCCAGTTGGTTGCAATGTTTGATAATATGCTCAATTGTAAGCCTATTTTCACAGGAGCATAAAGGTTCTTCGGTTCTACTTAGGATTCATTCATGGGTCATCTTGGTATAATCGAGCTGCAGGCGACTGAGAACATTTTAAGATTTTCAGTCTGATGGGTAGTATAGACTACACTTTATAAGAGGATGCACTGTATAGAAATGAGTCGTGCTATTTGACTATTGTATTTGCCAGGTTTCGGTAGTTTTACTTTTAATATGAGCCATGGCGTCATTTAGTGGGACGTTAGGAAGGTACTCTATAGAGTTGGAGGTTGCAGCTAATTTAGCTAATTTGTCAGCTTTTTAGTTCCCCTCAATTCCAACATGTGATAGAGTGTACATGAAGTAGAGACGCTTTCCTAGTTGTAGGGTTTTCATACGGAACACGATTATTTTCTGTACGTTTATTTTATGTTTAATAGAACAGTATTTTGAACATTTGCTTTAAAATTGTCTTTTTATTGACAAAAATGTCAACATGACAACTTGTGTTCAAAATTTCAAAGAAAAATAATTGGATATAACTATATTTGATTTTAATTTTTTTTGCAATGATTATAAATAGATGTCGCTAGTTAAGGGGCAATTTTTAGGTTAGGAAAAAACTGTGAAAATAGCGAATTGTTACGGCCATAATGGAGCGCAGCGATCATTAAATCTCAGTCGGCCATGGTTGAACACAAGTGACACTTTAACGATTATTTAAAAAAAAAAATTTATATATATATAAAAAAAATTACTTTAATAAATTCGTGCACCCTGTTTCGCTCTAGTGTTGTGAATGACTCTAAAAGGTGTATTAACTTTACATTTTATATAAAATTTACCTCATTGACTAATTTGATTACTGGTTATGAATGTGCAAAATATTAGTGTAATTTGAACTAATAGTTTTTTGCTATAACGTGTACATTTCTTTCAGACGGCCGATCGTGCGATTGGCCGGCCGTTTTTGTGCGCTGATAATGGCTGGATCGGTGTGTTTATTTTGTAGACAGAAGGCCGTGAAAGGTCCCAAATGCATTAACTGTGGAATCGTATTTCATCCTGGGTGCGTAACTCGCCTTGGGTTAGAGCTCGTTGGTGACGACCACGTAATATGTTGCGATAATAAACAGGATCCTGAAAAAAATTCATCATCTACCCCTACTCCTCCTAGCAATGAAGTTCTACTGTACTTGGAAAGTAGCGAATTTAAATCACTTCTTACAAATATTGTACAAGCAGCTACAAATCACTTAAGCAAAGAAATCGCTGACTTAAAAACTGACGTGGTTAACCTTAAACGTAGTAATATTGATCTCATAAAATTGTTAACCGAATCTCCGAATCATACGTCCAGTAGTCAAGCATCTTATAGTAAAGCCGTAGTAATGGCCTGCAGGAAGTACCTGCTAATTGCAATGTAATAAGTAATAACACTTCTACATTATCTTCTTCAACTAAAACCTTCTCCTTGAATGTCTCCAGTGCAACTGGCTTTAGAAAACCAACTCCACAAGCTCAAGCGACAGGGCCTTCTGTCCCTAAACAGAAAAGTACTGATGGTAATGCATCTGCACTATCCAACTCAAGTGATGGTTTTACACTTGTTCAAAATCATCGTAAACGATCACCTATAAATGATAGAAACGGTGAGCCAGTGGTTCAAAAAACTCGCAAAAGAACATCTCCTACATTTGGAACCGGCAATCCGGAAGGCAATCTGTTAGCGTTTGTTCCAGTGTCCTTCATTCATGTTTCCAAAGTGAATCTTAAATGCTCTAAAGAAGACGTCATTGCAATTGTAAAAGCCAATGTTGAAGGAGAGGTAACATGCGAAGAGCTTAATGTTAAATCTTATACTTACAAAAGCTTCAAAGTCGGTGTGGCAACAAATGAGGAGGCTACTCTCTTGAATCCTGAGCTATGGCCAGAAAAAATTGCGATCAAGAAATTCTATAATCCAACGTCAAATTTTCCCCGAGGCACTGTACCAAAGATCCAAATGTAGTCGCAAATGGACTTGGTATTTCCTTCTTCTACCAGAACGTCCGTGGTCTCAGGACTAGAACGAGTTACTTCCGTAATGAGGTACTTCAATGCAGTTATGACGTAATTTGCCTTAGCGAAACGTGGCTTTCTAGTGACGTGTACAATAGTGAGCTGTTTCCGCCGTCCTATAATATAGTCCGATGTGATCGCGATTTTGATGCTACTGATTTGTCAAGAGGAGGTGGCGTTTTGTTAGCGGTTAAACATAATATTAAATTATCTCACATAGATGTTTCTGCTATTCGATGTTGTGTTCCAATGACAAATATTACTTGTAATAAATTAACAATCGGTCCTTCTAATTTTCATGTATATTTTATAGTTATTTATGTACCCCCTAGTATATCTACCGAAAATTTTGATTTATTCCTAGATCTTTTTGAAAATTTAAATTGTTTGTATGAAAACTGTATTGTCGTTGGTGACTTTAATGTACCTTTTTACAACATCTCAGATAGCGATATGAAACACCAGTTAATTACTAACTTTCAACAAATTACTAATTTATCATCGTACAATAACGTTAAAAATTATTTTCAACGTACTCTTGATTTAGTCTTATCTAACATATCGATTAACATCGAAAAGTGTGATAATCCATTAGTAGCTGAGGATTTACATCATCCGTCACTCTCGGGTTCTTTAACCGTTTCTGCTTTTTCTTATAAACAATTTGTGCCTGAATTCAAATTCAGAACCTACAATTTTAAAAAAGCTAATTATGTTAATATGTATGCTCAGCTTTGTAGCACGCATTAGGATAATCTATACAACTGTAATAACGTAGAAGACGCCTGTGATAAATTTTATTCAATTATTTATTCAATTTTTAACCGTACTGTTCCTTACACTGTTCGCAAATATAGTCACAAATATCCTATTTGGTTCACAAGTAATATTAATAAGAAATATAAAGCTCATCTTAAATTCAAAAAATCTCACTCAAGCTCTGATCTCGAACAATTTAGAATTCTAGGAATTCTTGTCAAAAAACAAATTCGCGTTGCATATTGTGACTATTTACATAAGATAGAGAATAATCTGTTACAGGATCCGTGTAGTTTCTGGAAATTTGTGAAAACTAGGAAAGGACATAATGTGAAGGGCCACTGATGCCCTCTTGGTCTTCTAAAAATTATGTAAAGGAAAATCAAATCTAAGGAATTCATTTCGCGATTCAATTTTTAAGTGTTCAAACAAAGCAAAGTCAAAGTAAGGTCTCTGGACAGTTTCCCATGAGATTTGACACCAATTAGCCATGAAAAGCTTTTAGCTTATAAGATAAACAAATCTTGTGGAGTTGTGACTCACGCTCTCGTGGAGACAATAGAAATGAAGCATATATATAAGCTCGTCCGATTAATCGGGAGAATCCTTAGACCATTTACGCAACCGCTTCGCTGTAATGGACTGCCAATCTCCTAACCTTCCTGTGCATGAGTTACACGCCAACATGCAAGTGACAGAGATATATATTTTGTTTCTTTTTTTTCAACACCGCGCGCCGGTGTACGCAGTTGTCAAATTTATTTTGCTTCAAAGTTGGGGATAAAAAAAACAAACAGCCAATTTTAAATAGAAACATCATGTAACATTTGCAAAATTTTTAAAGGTGATACAATTTATTTTATTCTGCAGACTTATATATTTTTTTCTTACACTAAATTTAAATTTAAAAACATGATATGGCAACGTTACAAAGCAAGAACTTGAAATCGTTCCGGCACAGTAAAGGACCAAGATAAACTTTTGTCCTTTAGATGTTTGCGTGTGTTTCTGAACCGTATTAGCAGTCCATTACAGCGAAGCGGTTGCGTAAATGGTCTAAGGGAGAATCAGTATATGACAAGTTACCAGCGAAGCAGTAATTGAGGTTCCCCTTTTTGAGTTGTGAAGTTAAAAGTAAAAGTGTTTGTGTAAAGAACCGCTCCACAAGATGTTGCAAAGTAAGTCCTTTTTGATTTAATTCTTCTCGGTGTTTTAAACAACCATGGCAGTTTTTCTAAAGTTTCGTTTGGTAATTTATGATTACCAAAAGGTTATGGTTTGGTACGATAGAAACGCAAGTTAAAATGTGAACTGTGGGGGGATGGACCTATTGCTTTTGTAATTTTTGTTGTTTTAATAAGTCATTTTTGTACCGTTTTTGAAATTAGTTTTGGTTTTCCTACCCTCCTTCTAGATTAAGGCAATGCTCGATATAATTATAATATTTTTGTTTATGAATCAACTCTGCTATCTGCACGTTTAAATTTCAATGATAATCCCGAGAGTCGGAAATGTAAACATTATAAGCCCGACCAAGGGATTGATGAGCGTAAAATTATTGAAAAATTAATTAACTGTCATAAGTTTTCTTTAAATTAAAATACCGTAAAGTACCAACCATCAGTTCAACACGATGGGGGGTGACTTTTAAAGTCATTTGGTTTTTCCTTGCACCATATAATTCTTGTAATGTAATAATTTATAATTTGATAATTAGTCATACTGTTTGTATCCACGCATTTCACCTTTTCATTTTTGGTATGTTAAATTTTACTCTAATTTTCGATAAATTAGCTCATTTTGTAATTGTGTAACTTTTATTGCTTTTCTTTTTATTTTTGCTTTATTAAATTTTATAATAATGTCAAATTCGAGTTTTAATAACTGCTCACATTCCTAATTTTTGCTGTCCCTCAATTCCAACATCTCAAAGGGTTGTTCCTACGAACAAATAAATTTTATTCATTGTAGTGGTAGATCGTGCTCGTGCCTAAATTGTCATTTTCGAAATGAAAAACCTGCCACAATAATAACTTACCTGGAGTAATGTATAATGATGGTAAAGAATATGATAATGCAGATGCCATTCTCAATGCTTTTAGTGTATACTTTCGAAATGTTTACAATAACTCTGATGTATCTAACGTAATCGCTATAAAGAATCAATTCTCACAAACTCCATCACTCTCTGTTAATGAGTTTTCTTTAAATGATGTATTAACTGCTTTGAAAAAAGTCAAAACTAAAAGCACTGCAGGTGTAGATGAACTTCCTAGTTTTATAGTTAGAGACTGTGTTCATATTTTTTCGGAGCTCTTGTTATTTATCTTCAATTTAATCTTAAAAACTTCTCATTTTCCATCTGTATGGAAAAAAGCTTTAGTGTGTCCTATTTTGAAAAAAGGCGATCCTTCCTACATTAATAACTACAGACCAATCTCCATCTTATATAACTTTTCGAAAGTGTTTGAAATGATTCTTTATAAATATATTTACAATGATGTACAAAACCTCATTTCTGAACACCAGCACGGATTTATGAAAAAAAGGTCTACCATCTCCAACTTGGCCTGTTTTATTGAATATGTATCGGACATTCTTGACTCTCAAGGCCAAGTTGATGTTATATATATGGATATACAAAAAGCGTTCGATCAAATTGACCATTATGTACTTCTTGAAAAATTGAAATATTTTGGCTTTACTGAACCGCTGTGTAACCTTTTTGCTTCATATATTCTCGACCGTGAGCAAATAGTTGTATGTGATCATCACCGATCGGCTCCTTATTCCGTCACATCTGGTATTCCCCAAGGGTCCAATTTGGGACTATTGTTATTTTATTGTTTATTAATGAGCTTCCTAATTTGCTGAAATGTAAAAAGCTTCTTTTTGCGGATGATCTAAAACTCTTTTGTAGCATTAACAGCTTCGAAGATTGTAGAAATTTACAGAGCGATATTAACTTAGTAATTAATTGATGTAACAAAAATAAACTTTGTACAAATGTTAGTAAATGATTTGTAATTACGTATATCTTAGAATTTCACTATAATATCAATTCTGCATTGCTGAATTGTTGCTTCAGTACTAAAGACTTAGGTGTTCTTTTTGACTCTAAGCTTACATTTAATAGTCATGTTCTTTCCGTAACCAAATCTGGTTACGGTGTTTTGGGTTTTTTGTATAAAAACTGTCGTAATTTTAAAAATCTAAATAATTGTTTGGTTACACTGTACTTTTGTCTAGTAAGGTCCAAATTAGAATATTGCTCAGTAATATGGTCTCCTGTATACAAAATCTACATAACCATGGTTGAAAAAATTCAACGGAAATTTCTCAAATTTTTAGTATTCCTTTCTGATGGTATCTATCCTCCAAGAGGTTATGATTATCAATTACTTCTAAATAGATTTAAGTTTGAATCTCTCGAAACAAGAAGATTTCTCGGATCTGTCACATTTATATATAAAATAATTCATTTTCTTATTGATTGTCCACAACTTTTAAATGCCATTAAAATCTTTGTTCCGAGAAGTAATGCCCGACATGTTACTTTTTATCATAAACGAACAAACACTAATGTTTTGTTTAGGTCGCCTCTGAGCACTGCTGGCAGAAACGTCAACTCAGTTTCCTATGTTATGGATGTATTTTTCGATTCGATGAAAGTTGTGTTGTCTTCTTGTAGGAGCTATCATGTTATGTAAATTGTTTATTGTTTATTTTATAATTACTATTATTATTTTAATTTCTATTGTCATTAATTGGATTTTTTTTCTGTTTGACAATAAATCAATTATTATTATTATTATTATTTGTTCACAGTTTAGCCTATATTATTTGAATTTCTAATTGTTTTTACAATATTCGAAGAGATGTTTGTTTTACAACATTACTGGAGATCTGTTATTTAAAAGTGTGAGGGCTTTTTATATATATATTTTTCAGTTTCGTAAGAATTTATGTCACTTGAGCAATAAATAAATCATGTTTATGCTAGCGCAACTTGCTGTCATCTCAAATTTTTCTATGTTTATTTTTTTATTTATTTACGTGCCTTCATCATGGGATTGAGGAATAGCGTTATGAGGGTGAAATCAGTATTCAAAACTTTGTAAAATTCAAATGCTTTATGCTTTCTCCAATTTTTTTAACGTTTCGATCTTTTATAATCTCCATAACCGGACTTAAAGTTCCCACCCATTTACGACTTCAGACTGACTTTTCTAAGTAACTTCTCGGAATAACTTTAAACCACGTTCTTTCTCGTCTCAGAGTTTATTTTAGTTTATTTACATTCTTTGCTGTTGGTTTAACATTTCTAAACCGTTTATGTAGGTTTTTTTAAAAGTTACTTTTACTTACTTAAACTTTTTTTTTGTTATTCAAGTTTTTTTTAAACGCCAGATCTTAGAATTGTTTCGGTTTCTGTTTTGCAAATCGTGTTAGGATAAATTACTTTTTCTACATTACGTCGGTAACAGAGTCCGATTTGGGTGCGGTAATAGCCATTACCGCACCCAAATTGCGTGCGGTAACAGCTAGTGCAATTTAGTGTTTTCGGATTGGTAACACCGTGTAACACGCTATCGCTGAAATGAAACGTTGTTTCTGACGCCGTTGATATTACAGTAATTATATTCGAATAAATTTTGTTGCACTTGATGACCAGCAGTATTCTTTAACAAAGTGTTTTTGTGTGTGCGTGTCGCAATTAATCTATAAAATATTCGAAAGTGGGGTGGAACAAGCGACGATGGACATGCGACAAACTTTTGAGGTTAGTCAGCTTTTGAGGTTAGAACAGCGTTAAAGTGAAACTTGAAACTAAAATGGAGCTTTTGGCCTTTATTTTGAGCATTTACAACATCCATAGCATTCGATAATTTACAAGTTATTTGCTAGATGAGTGTATAAATCTGCTTGACTGAATGCTTAACGATAAAATGAAAGGAGTCGCTAAAACCGCAAATGGAGTGGGAATTTAGAAATAAATGGAGATTTTCCTTACTGTGTTAATGCCAATTGGATTATTCAATCAATAACCAATACGGTAGGTAAAAATGAACCATTTGTGAGTGACTTACACAGAATTTTAGACAAATTTGAAAACATTTCAAAGTTCAATGACTTCATTGACACTTTAGTGACATTTTTATTACCAACTGTCTCGTATTAACGCAAAAGTCCCTAAAGATTAAATAATTAACTTTTTTACTTAAAAATTACGTAAAACACGTAAAGTAGAAAAAATAGCATAAAGAACTTGTTTTTCAAAGTCATTGTGGCACTCATTCTTTATAAAAACTCGCGCTCCGCTCGTTTTATAAACTTGAATTCGTGCCACAAAGTTGACTTTTCAAAACGCGTTCTTTAATATACTATTATCTACTTATTGTTGTCCTGATTACAATGCCTTCTATAATATTTTTTTTCTTTTATGATTTTCTATTAGCGTTTGCTAGGATTGTTTTTTTAGCTTTTTGTGGCTTTTTTAATTTTATTCAATTCGGATATTTCTGTTTATTTCCGGATTTACATTATTTCATTTTCTTTCTTACTTTATTAATTCTTGACGAAAGTTTTCTTTGTTTTTTCTTAAATTCTATAAACATGTTCATTTGTTCTTTTAAACGTTTATTTTGCTTTTTTTACCTACTGGCTGCTCTTTTTTGAGTGAATTATATTATATAGCGTTGTGAATGTGTGCAAGAATCTGCTCAATTTTTTAAAAATTGAGATAACTTTATTATTTCTAATTACAGTCTAAATTCTATCATTTCGAACTTGGTAAAAGATTTTGAGCAGTGATTACTCGTATATCATATAACAGAGTGTAAAAAGTTATATTTCTCCGAATCAGCATGGCTTTGTTTCTGAACGTTTATTAGATACAAATCATGCAACAACTAGTTAGTTTGTTGCTACAAAGTTAGATTCCGGCGGCCAGAAACTTGTAAGGGATAAAAATAAGGATAACTTTGGGGGTTATTTTAGACTCCTGTTTGACCTGGCGATCACACGTAGAAGAAAAGAATGAAAAGATGCGAACAGATGTTGGCAGAACCTGGGGTCTTACACCCCGCGTTATGCTTTGACTCTACAACTATGTTGTCAGACCAATGATCATGTACGGCTCCCTTGTCTGGTGGACCATATCGAGTGCGTCCTGGGCCAAAAAGAGTTTGGCACGGGTCCAGCGTTTGGCCTGCTTACCAATTACAAGGGCCTTCCGAACTACACCGACTGCAGCCATGGGCATGGAGCTCATTGTGGGGATTCGGCCACTTCATTTTGTTGTGGAAGAGTGTGCTGCAATGGGTTTCCTACGGCTTCGCGGTACAAATCGGTGGAAAACAGCAACCGGAAAGGGTCATCGGACAATATCCACTAGGATGTTGAATTTGGATTCTATTTTTGAAATGGGGGACGACAGTATGACCCCAGGATTGCTACAAATCACAAGTATCCTGTGAACATTCCACCACGTGACAACTGGTGTGAAAAAACGAGCAGCTTTAGAACGGGGGACTGGCTTGTCTGCTATTCTGATGGGTCGGTTCACCCCAATGGGGCGGGCTCAGGGATATCTATATGTGGGCTCGGTGTTGAAATTTCAATACCTTTGGGCCAACATGTTGATGTTTTCCAAGCGGAAATCTTTGCTTTGTTCGCTTGTGTGACTGAGTGCGTGCAGAGGGCTTTGCCAAACAGGCGAATCTGTACTTGCACCGACAGTCAAGCTTTGCTGCAAGCCCTGCAATCGTGCAGGTACTTATCAAGGCTTGTCTGGAAATGTCACAACAGATTACAGGAACTGACGGAGTGCAACAAAAAAGTTGTACTTTGCTGAGTACCTAGACACTGTGGTCTAAATAGTAACGAGAGGGCCAACGTTCTGGCTCGAGAGGGTTCACAAATGGGCTTCATCGGGGCGGAACCGGCTCTTGGCGTTACCAAAAGACGACAGAAAGACACACTTTATAAGTGGATAGAATCTCGCCATCTCTCTGAATGGCAGTTTGAAGATGGCATGCTTCAATCCAGGCTTTTTATTAAAGGACCGGACAAGGCACGCAGTGAAAACCTGATGCGTCTCAATCGTAAAGACCTTCAGTTAGTGGTAGACATGTACACAGGACATTGCCTACTAAAAAGACACCTGCACGTCATCGGACTCAGCGAGGACGAGATTTGCAGAGGTTGTGCTGAAGATGAGAAAACTCCTCTTTATATTCTCTGTTACTGCCCTACATTTGCAGGCATCAGAGATTTATACCTGGGCTCTTGATATCTGAAGTCCAGTGCTATCGAGAAGGCTCCTGCAGACAAGGTACTGAGCTTCATCAGAGGCACAGGACTACTGCAGTAGTACTATTCCGAGAGGTAGCACACAATGGGAGTGTACGCCTCCCGCTTCGGGCCCTTCTTGTCAAAAAAAAGAAGGATAACTTATTTAATAATAAAATCGACTGTTTGTTCAAGACTTGAATTATGTTTTGCGTATTGCGTCAATTACCGCTTTTTGTAGCGTGTACTTTAGCCAACTCGAAAATACAAAAAAAAATACTTTTCTTTCAGATACCTCTATTTTATTAGGCTATTATCTATAAGCGTCATATCACTCTGGCTTTATGGGCTGATTTCAAGTTATAATATCGGTAGTATCTTGGTTTCTACGAAAAATTACTAAAATTTGCTGTTGTGATTTGTTGTTGCTATGGAAAAGTATTAAAACATACTACCTACATAATATATGACATACGTATGACAAACATATAACATACTACCGGTAGTATCTTAACTGGAAATTAGCCCATTAGTCTGTACAGTCAACCCTCCTATAACGCGGTGAGTGCGTACCGCGTTATATGGAAACCGCGCTATAAGAAACTCGGATTTAACCGTACAAACCAGGCTAATTCGTAGCGTACTATGGAAACCGTCTACCGCGTTGTACGGAAACCGCGTTATAAGAAACGTTGAATTAGTACAAATCACATCATTCGCACCGCGTTATATGAAGACCAATAAAACAAAAAACAATATAAATTATAAATTATTTTTATTGAATCGAAGATTTCATATGAGGATTGATAAAAAACGAAACAAAAATTAAACTAAAAAACTGTTTTTTAACAAAAATTATTATTTTTTACTTATCTTTGCTGTCAGATATGAGTCGCTTAACTCGTCTTCTTTTAATGGGCAAAATGTTTTTTTCATTTGGTTTTTCTTCACATTGGTTTTCTATTGTAGCTTTTTTTTCTAACTCCACTAAAACCTCTCTATAGGGAGCTAAGCAATTTTTTTACTCTCTTTTAAACTTTGCGCTGCGCACCGTTGAGCGATCAGCTTGAATGAAATGAAGTTCTGCTTTTTTAACGAAATTTATTAAATTTAGATAAAAATTACTGTAAATTCGTATTATACTTGACAAGTCAAATATTTAAATCGTACTAGAGTAGATACCGCGTCGTGTTTCTATTGGCGAATTGTTAAAACGTTGCGCTGTGTATCCACTCAGTTGTTGTATTTTCGTTCAAGGTTTCTGAAAATTGAACCATGAACATGAAAGACACCGACCAGTGATGGTATAAAACTTACATTTTAACCTTTTACAATATCTAATTGCTACAGTCATTCATAAGCTGTGCGGAAGGAACTTATAAGATTTTATTGAACGGAAACCGCGCCGTAAGAGTACCGCGTTATGGGAAGGCTGTCGCAATTTCAGCTTCGCGTTATATAGAAACCGCGTTCTCAGAGTACCGCGTTATAGGAGGGTTGACTGTATATAATTTAGATTTGTGGTGTTATTGAAAAAAGCTACAATTCATATTTTTAATCAAGATTTATTGTTAGTGTTTTATTTTGTATTATATTGTTTTTCAAGATGTTTAGCAATTGTATTTAACTGCATATTATACGTTCCTTCATAAATACTTCCAATTTTAACATCTCTATAAAACTTCTCTTGAATGAAATCTTTACTAAAACCAACACCTCCCATCCAATCAATACATTTAACACAAGTTTGTTGTGCAACATCAGCTGAGTACCATTTCGCCATTGCTGCTTCTTTTATAAAAGGTTGACCAGATTCAACAAGTCTTGCCGCATTGTAGACCAAGAGACGAGCACATTCGATTTGTGTAGCAATTTGAGCTATTTGATGTTGCATTCCCTAGAAAAACTTCAAGAAACGTTTTAAGAAACTTGTGTCGAGACTGACCTGAAAATGGAAAATTGATTTTCCAAACTGGGTTCGTTCAAGTGTGTATGGGATAGTGGCATCAAAACATCCCTGTGCTAACCCAAGCATTTGTGCTCCTATACCTACTCTTCCCTCGTTTAAAAACCCAGCTGCTATTTTGTATCCTTTCCCATATTCACCCAAAATAGCCGAATCGGGTACTTTGACATTGTCAAAAGTGAGCATACAAGTACCTGAAGCACATAATCCTAGTTTTTTCTCGGGAATTGCTACAGTTAGGCCAGGAGTGTTTCTTTCAACTAGAAAACATGTAATTCCTTTGTATCCCTTAAATTTAAAAAAATAAATGTAATAAGAAAATTTGTTTATTGATAAGATTTATTACTGATTGTGGGTCAGCATTTGCCATTACTAGGAAAAGACCAGCTAAGTCAGAGTTTGAAATCCACATTTTTGAACCATTTAGGATGAAATGTGAACCGTCCTTTTTCGCTGTTGTTTTTAATGCAAAAGCGTCAGAACCAGAAGTGGGTTCGGTTAAAGCAAAACTGCTACACTAAAAATAAAAAATCGTGTTAAAAATACATTATAGCGCGCGTGTGTGAACAGGTGCTAGTGTCAATTTCCGATAGTGAAATATTGTTTTATAGGTAATAACTGACTTTTAAATTTTTCCCATACTCTGGGAGGGGTGTAGAATGATAGCCCCCTTTACTAACAAATTGATTCGTTCATTTGTTTATTTTTTTCTCTGTTAAAATTGTAAATTTTCTTTGACCGCTTATCTCGGATGCTCGTCGGTCTGCGATAGGTAAAACGTCAACCCTTATTTTTCAGTTTTTATCAATAGTTCTTTATACTTGTGAAATATTTATGATAACTTATAAGTTATATTATAATGCTGGAATTGGGTGCAATAAATAAAACATCCAATCCTTGTAAAAACTGCAAGGTCACTCCTCTTACGGGTCTTAGATGTATTAAATGCAATTTCTTAAGTCACCCAAGCTGTGTCAGTAGACTCAAAAATGTAGTTAATATAAATGACTCCGAAATAATTTGCTGTAGCGTCTCTCCTGATGGAGCACATTCTCTTAATTTTTTCTCAGATTTACCTAACTCTCAGGCCAACTTTACGCCTCTTGTAAATTTTGGTTGTCACTCAGATTTACAAAGAACTTTAGCTGCTGCCTTAAACCCGATTTTACCTGAACTTACTCAACTCCGAACGGAGATTAACGAACTGAAGTTAATTAATACTAACCTGATTAATTTCATAACGTCAAATACACCAATAGCGGAAATCCAGAATTTGACTAACAAGACTTATGCTTCAACTTTATCTTCTTCGACCAACATAACATAGCGTCTACAGAATATCACTAATTCTTCTGTTTTAAACAAAACTGTCTTCCCACAAAAGTCGGACTCTAACTCCTTAACTTTACCCCAAAAGGACTTTAATTTTCCCAACAACACCAATTCTGTTAAACAATGTGAATTCTTCTGAAGAATGGCAAGAAGTCAAATCTCGTCGTACCAAAGTTCGATTACCTCAACTAAATTTGGAAAAAGTATCTCCAAGTCTACCTACTATATCACCTCGAAACCTTTAACTCAGAAGAAGAGGCTGATTTCTCAAAACTCCGAACAATTAGCTGGTGCTAGAGCCAAATTTATGCCAGTCAAAAGGTACTATTATATCTACGTTTCAAATTTACAACCTAGCTAAAATGTTGACGACATTTTTGAAGTTTTGAAAGAAGTGGATGACAAAGCTGAGTTTCTTGTCGAAAAACCGCCGCACTTAAATCGTAAGTCTACTTCGAGTACTTTTACAATAAAAGCTCCAAAAAAATATCAAACAAAACTAAGAGATCCCGACTTTTGGCCTGCTAACACTTATGTGAACAAATATTTTCTTCCTCGTAAAGAACAAAATTTTCCTCCTGCAGAACAACACTTAAGTTTTTCATTTAAATATTTAATGCCTTTGTGACAAAATATTAGATATTACTGCTCTAGGTATAGATTTTTTTGTTTTATGTTTTTCAGAACATTGGTTGTCTTCTCCTGAGCTAACACTATCATAATAAAAGATTATAAATGTTTAACTTCTTATTGTAGATCAATATAGTATATTCATGGAGGTGTTGCTATCTTTGTTCATGTAAATTTGTTTAAACTCTTCTTTGAAAGAAAAGACATTGTGAACTTATCAATTGAAAAAATCGTTAAAATATGTGCAATTGAATCTATCAAACTTAACACATTAATTGTTGTTATATATAGGGATTTTTCTACATTTATTTCAGTTATGGAACAACCTTTTAACATAATATATAATTCTTCCCGTTTTTTTAGTTATTACTGGTGACTATAATATAAATTATCTAATCACCACTAGCCCTAAAACCATTGAGTTTTGCGATTTGTTTCATTCATTTAATTTAATATATTCAATTCATGACAATACCATATTAAATTTATGTCTTGATAACTTCATAACAAACATACAAAAAGAATATTTTTTTGGTTGCGTTAAAGATTATAATTCATCTGATCATTCTAGTATTATTTTTGAAGTAAATTTGTGTTTCGATCAACATCCAGAACAAAAAAAACTATTTATCCTGTTACTCCTCAAAGATTATGTCACTTTTATAATGAAATTCAAACTTATGATTGGTCATTTATTAATAATGATAACCTAACAATTGATGAAAAATTTAACAACTTTGTTTATCTACTGTCTTCGTCCGCTAAACGTAATTTTCGCCCAAGGTTAATTTCTGACTCAAAAAATCGACAATCTGTAAATTGGTTTACAAAGAATTTACAAGTCTTACGTGATTATCTGACATTCTTGATTTCTTTTCATAAAGTAACACAAGATTCGACAGTTCTAGATAAAATAAAACGTTTAAGAACTCACTATCGTCTCAAAATTAAAGAAACAAAAGCAGAATGCGTTTGACAGATTTGTTAATAAAGCAAAAAATAGTTCTCAAGCAATGTGGAAACTTATTAATAATTTACAAAGCAAAAATGTTAACTCTCCTTCCCCTCCTTTTTCTGCCGATGCATTCAACATATACTTCTCTAGTTTTGTAGAAAATATTTCTAATAAAATTTCTTCCGATAAAACAAATTCTTTGTACTCTTTGCCTCCTTCTTCAAATCTTAATTCTGTTCCTTTTCCTAGTTTTACTTTTACTGCAATGACTTTTAATCAAGTCTGAGATAATTATCTCTGGTCTTAAAAACACTTCTACTTTAGACGTTCATCACTTTAATTATAAAATGATCAAGTCCATACAACATATAGTTATTTATCCTTTAATAGCACTTTTGAATAAATGTATTAGATCAGGGATATATCCTGAAGTTTTAAAAAAATTTAAAATTCTTCCTTTTTTAAAAAAGGGTGATCCAAATGAACTAAATAATTACCGTCCAATTTCAATAACACCGGTCTTGAGTAAAATTTTTGAACGAGCACTGCAGGCACTAATTTTATCGCATTTTGAATCAAATAATCTGTTTACTGCTGGTCAGTTTGGTTTTAGAAAAAACAAATCAACAATTTTAGCTATCTCTCAACTAATTTCTTATATCAATAAAACATTTGAAGAGAATTCTTATTGCGGGGTTATTTTTTGTGACCTAACCAAAGCGTTTGATTGCGTCTCATTTCAAATTATTGAAAAAATGCTTTAAGTTTATTAATGTCTTATTTAAAACCTAGGTATTAAATGGTTTCCTATTTGGATGATAATTTTTCCTGGCTACCACTAAAACGTGGTGTTCCTCAAGGTTCTGTCTTGGTTGGGGCCCGTTATTTTTTATTGTACGTTAATGATATTAGTAAGGTTTTTCCAAACGAAAATATTATTTTGTTGGCTGATGATACGTCTTTATTTAAAAAATAATAAAAACATTAATGTCTTAAAAAATGATCTGTCTCAAATACAAACTTCCTTATCTCAATGGTTTGCGTCTAATAACTTATTTCTAAATGACTCTAAGACATTTTACTTTTCTTTAAAACAGATTCTTCTCGATTTTTTCACCCAAGAATCTGTCAACTTTCTAGGTCTTCGTTTGGATGTGCATCTTACATGGCATTGTCATATTAATTACATTATCAGTCATTTTGCAAAAAATATCTTTTTTTAAAATCCTTGAGCAACTTTGTTTCTAAAGAAATGTTAATTTCCGTTTACTACGCTATATTCACTCATGTTTAAGTTACGTAATTTTGGTTTGGGGACGTTCTTTTGCTTCAGAACGATTATTTAAAATGCAGAGAAGAGCTATAAGAATAATTGCTGGTTTAAAGTATCAGGAGGATTGTAGGTATTAGTTTTCTCAATTGAAAATTCTTACACTTCCATGTGTGTATATATTTTCTTGTTTGCTATATTTTAAGACACACATTGAAGAGTTTACTAAACGGGAAAACTCCATCTTCTCAACTTAAGAGACCAAGAGAATATCCATATTAACTTTCATAGACAAAAAAAAGTCGTTTCAGCATCTTCTTTTGGGGTCCAAAATTTTTTATGAAACTCCCTTTAACAATAAGAAATCTGCCTCTTACCAAGTTTAAGACTTGTATTAAATCATTTCTTTTAAAGAAGAGTTTTTGTAGAATATACTCGTATGTAGAATTCCTTGAAGATAGCTTAATAGATTTAGCTTAAAATTTTCTTTATTTATTTTATTATTATTTTTTCTCTTTTTATATGACGTATATGTACAAACACAAATAAATATTATTATTATTACAAAATTACAAAAATGCAAAAGCTAAAAGCAAGAATAAAAAGTGACTAATATATTTAGTAATAATAAAGCTAAAAGGAAAAGAAATAGGCAAATCGATAAAGAAGAACAGATATTTAAAAAAATAAGAATTATAAACTAAGGAAAAAGTTATCGAAAGAAATATTGAGGACTGCTAATAGATACGCTCAAAACTAAAGGAAAAAATTTAAACACTGAAGAAAAATAGGAACATATTAAAAATGGTATAGTGATTGCAGCTGAAAAGAGCTACAGCAAAAAAAAATAATAACCTGAGAAAAACTGAACTGATGGTGGACAGACAAAATCTGTGAAAAAAAGAAATAAGACTACCATAATTTAACTACAAAGAAAGAAGTATACTATAAAACAAAATAATTAGTTTAAATACAAAGAAAAACAAAAATTGTGGAAAAGATTTAACCATGAAATGACAGAAAGTTGTGGAGATAATCAAAATAGTTATTTATACTTAAGGAAATTATGGCACGAGAGAATATTTAAAGCCCGACGTGCATTGAAAGACTTTAATTTTCAAAGGTTATTAGTGACGTTTATGCCATTAGTACATACGTTTTATTTTATTTTGCATTATTTTGGTTTTTTAAATTAATAGATTATTTAAGATTTCGGTATATTTATAGAAGACACTATTTGCGATTGTTGCTTAGTAACTTTACGTACTATAAACATAAATATTACACCTTGATTTCACATCTAAAAAAAAACATTCCAAAAAATAAGTAATAGTTATTTATTGTACAAGTGTTTTAGACAGCGTTTTATCCACGCAAGAATGTTTAAGCGCGAGACGCAGTCGCATTCTTAAGTGGATAAAACGCGACTAAAACACGAATCCAATATAACGTTTTATCCACAATTACAGCGATTTAAAATCAGAATCGCCAAAATTTCATCTCATGTCATCAAAAAATGATTTAAAATTACACTCTGACAGTGAATGTCACTTCAAAAATCATTGAAATTAACTAAAAAACATAGGAGGTGTTGAATCGTTGCTATTTATTTTCGATTGTTTTTCGACTCCATTTGTACAAAACGCTGTGCAAGTTGGTAAAAATGGAAGAAAGTAATACTGTTCCTGAGACAATTCTTGAGGAAGCTAAAGAAGCGACTCGCCAGTTATTGCCTGCGAAATCCAGGGAACATTATGGAATAGTCTTTTAGGATTTAATAAATGGAAAGAAGAACGGGGGGTAATGACAATAAATGAGAAAGTTCTGCTATCGTATTTCCTAAATATGAAGAAGAGGTATGCAATTTCATCCATGTGGTCGAAGTACTCCATGCTGAAGGCCGCTATAAAGGTCTATAAAAACATTGACATTAGAAAATATAGTAAGCTCATGGCCTATCTGAAGAATCACTCATGAGGATACAGGCCGAAGAAAGCTGCAGTATTGGAAAGAGCACACGTGGAAGAGTTTTTGACAAAGGCTTGCGATAAAGAATATTTGATGATCAAGATAATCTCTGTTATTACATAGACATTGTAGATAATAAATTTTGGAATATTTTAGGTTGCATTAATAATGGGGGTTTTGCTGACTGTCGATGCTGTGAGCTGACAAATTTGAAATTCAGTAATGTAGACGACAGGGGCGCATACCTGATTGTTTAGATACCAGATATCAAGACGGGCGTTTCATGAAATTTTACAATTATAGAAGAAGGATTTTCTATCATCACTGTGGAGAAATGTAGGAAATACATGTCCTTACGCCCGAAGAAGTTATTTATTGAGAGATTCTTTTTACGATACGCTAATTAAAAATGTACACCGCAACCTAAAATTAACATTTTATCGAAAATTCCTTCTAAAGTTGCTTTGTTTTGGAATCTGACGAACGCAGAAGCTTATACCGGCCATTGTATATTATATAACAACTTCATTTGGCAATGGAGGTACTAATCTTACAACAATTAAACAACATGGTTGGTGGAGGAGCTCCGCCATAGCAGACACTTATATCGAAGATTCTGTATATAATAAGCTTGATATCGCAAGGAAAATCCAAGGTTTTCCTGGTACTAGTCGTTCCTTACTAGAGGAGACGTCCATTGTTCCTACAACTATATTCGTTCTGGAACCGATAACAACTACAAGCTTCTTGTTAATAGAAACGAAGTGAAATATGACAAAAAATGAAATATCTATTAATGTAAATGTAAATGTTAATGTCAATATTAATAACAAATAGAATGCGATTGATTTATGATTGTATTTTTTCATTATTCTGAATATAAAAGTGATTTCATTATTCCACTAGTGGATAAAGTGTTACTTTATCCGGTTTGTAAGTTTGGATAAAACTTTAATTATAAGGTAATTGTGGATAAATGCTTTTATTGCACACTAAAACAACTTACAAATAAAAAAATACAATATGCTGAATATAAAAGAAAAAACGTAACACAATAACAAAGGAAGACAAATGAAATGATGAAAGAATTAAAATCCAAGTTAAACCCACACATTTAATAGAACAAAATTTTTACATAACGGTGGCAGAGTGCTTTCGAGAGTTAAGTCTTATCATCAGTGCTAAACTTTTGTCTATAATAAATTAAAAACATAAAAGAAAAAAATGTATACTAAAATAGTATTTATCGTTATTTTTAGCAAAAAGATGTTGACCTATCTAAAGGTAACAAGTAAATTTATTGGATTTTAATTCCCTCATCGTTTGTATTAAAACATTTTACTTTAAGAAAAAAATAATACTTGTATCAAATTTAGACGAAGATAAAATAATAAAAACATGGAAAGAGCACTTTTAAGAAATTACACGTGACGAAGTAAAAGACCAGCATGAAGAGACATCTGTGAATTGTTGTTGCTATTTGAATAGACAAGGATAGAAAGAATGATAAAAAACAAAACTAAAGATAATGAAAAAGAAAAAAAGATGCAGACCAAAAAGGAAATAAATCGAAAAATGTGCTAAAAAAGAAGAGACTAAACGAAAATTAAACAAAAAGGAAACAAAAGACAGAACTAAATGGAAAGAGATTATCATCTCTACACCTACAGTAGAAGAGGTTGCAAATAAGTAAGTCGACTAAAAAATGGAACGAATTGAACTTCGTCGACATATGCAAGCTATCTTAACAGCTTACTTTATCATAAGAAAGCTGTAGGACTTACCTCTAGTTGCACAAACGTCAATCAAAATTGACGAATCATTAAACTCTGAGTAAATAAAAATATCGTGCTCTTATTGGCTAAAAATACGTTAATGAGAAATTAACAAACCATCAATTTCGAAAAAAAAATCAGATTGTTTTCGAATTTAAAACACAAGAATATTATTAAAAATTCAAAAATTTTACATTTTTTTTAACTTTAAAAATTATAAAAGTCAATTAAATATCTGTATAAATTAAAAAATAAAGAATAAAAATCTAAGTCAAACCCGCAAGTTTAATCAAATAAAATTCTTACATAACAGTGGCAGAGCGTTTTCGAGAACAATATCTTATTATCAGAGCATAAATAATAATGAAAAAAATTATAAAAATATTAGAAAAAATTACTTATTTATCTTAATAACAAACCAAAAACTTAAAAAAATAAAAATGTATACTAAAAACAGAACAAATTACTGTTTTTAATAAAAAAAGTGATTTATCAGAATTTGAAATTTAAAAAATTTGGTTTTCTTGACCACATGTCCAGAGAGAAAAAAACACTATGCACATTTAAGAAAAAGGCTAAAACTGAAAATTTGATAATTGTAAAAGCAGATAAATAAAATTGCGTAGTAATTTTAGATAAGTCATTTTATTTTCAAAAAGTTTAAAATTTCCTATTAGATGATAATTTTGAAGAGTTGCAGTCTAAATTTACCCAGCTTTGAAATTTAACCTCTTATTTAAAAATTTACTCTTAATTCTCTTTTCCTCACCGTAACAAAATTTATCATTTTTAAATATTTTTACCTTTTTATGAATCCTTCCACTCCTAGACTTTATGGATATCTTAAAATTCACAGAAATAATATTTCAATAAGACTTGTGGTTTCTCTTACCAACTCACCTTACTATAAATTAGCAAAGTGGTTAAATAAAGGTATTAAAAATTTTATAAAATTTGATAAATTTTTTGTAAAAAAATATTAAAACTTTAATAAAAAAATAATAATCCTTTAGGTTCTTTTCTTGATTCTTTTGACATCACTTACCTAATTTTTTCTATTTCTATTAATGAAGCTTTTTCTATTTTGAGTAATCTTCTTTTTCATTCACTTTCTCTTTTATACTCTACTGATTTATTTTTTTTAATTAAATTAGATTTAAATATAGATATACTGACTTTTGATAATAATAGTAATATATACAAACAAATCATGAGTTTAACTATAGGGCTCTTTCCTTAGTACACTTTTAGCAGAACTATTTTTGAACAACCTTGAAGAAAATTTTTTGAAATATCTCATTTCTTCAAAGCATATTTGTTTCTAGTTTAGAAATGATGATGAAGTTATCTCTTCGTTAAATGGCACCAAAACAGAATTAGATAATTTTCTTTTAGTTATTAACTCATTCTATAAAAACAATTATTTTACTGTAAAAACAGAAACAAACTCTTGCATTCTCTTTTTAGATCTTAATACATAAAATTAGAAAAGATAATTTATTTTTTGCTCTTGAAATTTATAGAAAATCTACAACTAATACGATAATTTCTCCCGATTCCACATATTTTTATTCTCACATCGTAGCTGCATTTAGTTTTTTATTATATAGTCTTTTTCATTTATGTTTAGATTATGTTGTTTTGAAAAGAATAATTTATTGTTAAACAAATATCAGTGAATAATTGCATATTCTTTATTTTGATCATTCTTTTTCTTCTACTGATAATTTTACAACTTACACTATTCTAACACTATTGATAAAATTTATTCTTTAAATTTTTTTAAAAACTTTAGAAATTTTTAAATTCGCCTACAGACCTTCTGTACATAACTAAATGAGCAGATGAATTTTGATTATAATATTTTATCTTTACATGTTTAATCTTTATTAGTTAATTCAATGTTTGTATACAATTTTGTCTGTTAACTTATTTTATTATTATTTATACTTTTTCAAATTAATATTTTAAATCAAAAATGAAATTAATGTTAATTTTTTTACACTTTTTTAGGTCAATTCTTTTAAACACTGATTTTTAGGTGACTGAATTTTCTTTCTTTTGTCAATTTTCCAAATAGCAATTGTTTGTTTATTTATTTATTTTTGATTAAACTTGTGAGTTTGACTAGGATTTTAATTATTTTATTATTTGTATGATAATCATTCTATTTTGAGAAAGAAAGGATACTTCAATGGAATTTAAAAAATATAATTAATATACTCGTAATAGAATTTTAAGAACTTCGTAAATAAAAATATTGATTTTTAAGAATTTAGATTAACAATTTATATCTTTTTTTAATTCAGATTTTGTTAGATGACCTAAATTTAACCAATTAAATATGTCTTATTACTTTTATCTCTTTTAATAAATGTTTTATTCATTGGACAAACTAAATGGGATTTTTTGGTTGTTGGGTTTCATTCCAAATACATTTATTAGTTGGCAATAATAAAGTGTCAGTGTCACTGTCATCAAAGTTTTCAATTTTTCAAAATGAATGCATTTCCTAAAGTAAGAAGATCGACGCTAACCAGAGCTACAAAGCAACATATATGTAAAGCTGTAATAAAAATTAAAGAAATCGCTAGCGAAAAGAATACTAAATCTAAAATTATAGCTTGTGTTGCAAATATTTTTTCGGTAAGTTCAATATTAACACGAAAGTTAAAACTGTTTTCGTAATTTGTAGGTGTCGGTTCCAGAAGTTTACAAAATTATGAAGGAAGGGTTAGAAAACGTAAAATCAACAGTTGAAGGGCGAGGTAATAACAAAAAAAAACTTTGTGATTTCATTTTTAAGAAAGACTTGCATAAAAGAATTTGGGATTATCAAAAAGAAAAAAAAAATTTACGCTAGACGATCTACTTATTTATGCGAAAAACGATTTGGAATTTACTGGCGGGCGAACAACTCTCTACAAAATTTTAAGATCCATGGGCTATAAATACAAAATTGTTAATAACCGCAAACTGCTTTGTGAACAAAAACATATCTTACCTCCTAGAATCAAGTTTTTAAGAAAATATTTGCAATACAAGGAACAAGACGTAACTTTTATTTATTTGGACGAAACCTGGATTTATAGAAACGGAACTGCTGTTAGACAATGTACTAATAAATTTGAGGACAAACATACATTACGTATTAAAAAACAACAAGGACAACGCTATACGATTTTACATGCAGGATCAAAATTTGGCTTTTTAGATGGATGTAGTTTGCTTTTAGACTCTAATGATAATGACTTAGATTATCATAAAACCATGGATGGACAACTTTTTAAGACTTGGACATTAAATCAGTTAATTCCTGCACTTGCTAAAATTCAAGGTAAATGCGTGGTGGTAATGGATAACGCACCACGCACCCTACCATTCGATGCTCGTTGATAAATCCCCAGCATTTGCATCTAGAAAAGATGAGATGCAAAATTGGCTGGTTCAACATAACATAAAATTTGACCCACATTTAAATAAAACGCAGTTGTTTTCCCTAATCAAAAGTTTTGGCCCAAGAGATAAAAAATATGTTATAGATAAAGTTTTAAAAGTACATGGTCATGACGTTCTTAGGTTGCTTCCATACCACTGCCAATACAACCCTATAAAATTAGCTTCGAGGCAAATCAAGACTATTATAACAAAAACATCGACTCCATAAAAGATATTGACAAAGTTGCAAATTTATGGCTTGAAGGACTACAAAAATGTACACACAGATTTAGCAAAACAATATTAAGCACTGTGAAAAAATCATATCAGAGGATTGGGCAAAATTAATGGAAAATTTCAGCATTAAAGATATACCGCTCATTATTATAAATTTGGCAGAAGATTCGGACTCAAAACTTACAAGTAGTGACAGTGACGAAGACTAGTAAATTTAAGATACAGTATAGTGGACAATGATGACAAATGTGCTTTAATATTTCGTGTTTGTTGCTTTCATCTAAAACTTTTCTCTCTTTAGTTCAATTTCCTTAAGTTTATTTCATGAGCTGCTTTTAATTAACCGATAAATAATTTTAAAAAATTTATCCACAAACAAGAAAATCCAAAATTTTTTAATATAAGTTGCACTAATGCGATTAAGAGAAAAATCTGACAAATAAACTAATTTTATATGTCAAAACCGTAGTCAAAACAATGTCAGGCAAACTAACCTAACTTAGTAAAACCCAAATTCTCGATATTTGGTTGCTAATAAGACACGATCACAACACAACAGTTACTAAATCTGGTAACTTTAGTTATCTACTCATTACAAAAATGAATAAATTTTACAATAAACATTTCTGTGGAAAAAATTCATTGTTCAATAAAAATTATCATTCATGAATTTTAATAAATAACTCCCCTACCTATTTACCTACCATTGTCGTCGCTAACTGCGGCAAATACTTCTTTTTTTGTTCCTCAGTTCCCAATTTTTTAATAACATTATTAACTAGAGTGTTTTGTATATCCACCAAAACAGCAATCGACGGATCAACTTTAGCAATTTCTTCAATGCACAAAATTGTCGTCATAAAATTACAACCAGCGCCACCGAAATCAGTGTCAATTTCAATACCCATCAACTAAATAACAGTAATTTATTTTCAAAAATCTCAATTTTTTAAGAATTACCCCATTTTCAAACAACATATCAACAACTGACTGTTTAAATTTTCCCTCTTTTTCCATATCTCTGACGTAGGGACCTATTTGTTCACGAGATAATCGGGCCACTATAAATATTCAATGACACAATAATTTTGAGAAGAATTTTTCTTAAGATACCTACCAGTTTCTTTCATAGCTAATTCATCTTCAGTTAAATTTGTTAAAGGTAAATGACCGCTTTCTGTTTGATAGGTTGATGAGAATCGGAATATTTGACGAACACATGTTTTATTAACCTTAAATAGATAATAGATAAATAGAAATTGGGTTGAGTTGGTTACATACCGTTTTACATATTTTATATAAATTGTTCATTTCGGTTTATTCTATTTTTAAAACTAGAGTATTTTTGAAACGTAATCAAAGTAGGTGTTGAATACTTAATGTAAAAATGATAATCGTATTTATTCGTAGGTTATTTTATTATTCAGTTGATTCTGACATTTGTTTTTATGGCGAAATACATTTCTACTGATAATTTAAAAATCTAAAAATAAGTACAATTACTCAACTAATCAATTTAATTGTGAAACGAGAAATTATCTAATTATAAAAATTACCTAGATATTTAATACAAGGTGTGTGTCAAAAGTTTTTTACTACAATTTATCAATAATTATCAACAGTCAAATATAAATTAGTTTAAATAAATAATGAAAGAATTTTAAAATCCAAGTCAAACCCACAAGTTTAATCAAAAATTTTTTTACATATAACACTGACAGAGCGCTTTCGAAAATCATGTCTCATCATCAGTTTCTGAATAAAAATGTAAAAGAAAAATTGTGAAAAAAAAATTAAAAAACATATTTATCAGGAAACCAAAAATATAAAAGAATTATAATTGTATATGTTAGAATATTTCCTGGATTTCACCGAAATGCGTCTCAATTTTGGGTACCAGGCAGGGTTCGTCTAGACGTGTGGGGCGAGAAGAAACAAAAAGCGAAGAATGAGGGCATTTGACGAGTGTGGAATAACACATTAATACACGAGAACTCAAGGCGTCCGGATGTTTTGAGTTTTGACTAATTAATTATTGTTAATCATTAAATATTCGGCTGGACCTTTTTCTTGTAAATAAATTGTGGTTTAGACAACTTAGCTTTATTGTGTTTTCTAACATATACTAAAAACAATTCTCTATTTTAAGTAAAAAAATTGATCGATCTGAATTTGAAATTTAAAATTCGATCTAAAGGAAAAAATAAATAAATAAATAAATGATTGCTACTTAAAAAATTGACAAAAGAAAGATAGACTTTAATTATCAAAAAATGTGTTTTTTTAAATTGAATCAATTTGAAAATTATAAACAAACATTCAATTAACTAATAAAGATTTAAGGGTAAAATATTACAATTAAAATTAAATTTGTTATTTATTAGTTTGGAGAGAAGGTTCGTGGGTAAATTTAGAAATAGCTTCTAAAAATTTAAATAAACGTGGCGAAGAGTCGCAACCGTCATCCAGTAGAAAAGAGACCTACGTTTTGTTTGACAAAATGGCGGTTTTAAGATGTACCTAACTGATGACTAATGAGGGTTCAATTTGGGAGAGTACAATAAAACTACAATGTGAAACGAAACATTTATTTGTTTGTTTCTCGTAAATCGTTTAAAAAATGTAAATAAAAAATAATAACAATAAACTAAACGTCAATAGCAGCAACAAAACAAAATGCATATCATAAAAGATAAAAACATTATAAAATAAAATAAGCAGATCAGAAAACAACATAAATAAACAATAAATCAGATTTTACTGTAAGAAAAACCGGATAAAACCTTCCTAAACAGCGTCTACAAACAAAACTCAATTATGTTTTCATATAAAAGTTACACAATCATTCAATAAAAATAATTACAATAATTTAAAAAAAAATTAAATTTAAATAAAAGTTCATTGGTAAACGGACAAAATTAATAAAACTAAGTTTGAACTTCAATAAACTTTTATCCAAATATTATCCCGCACATAAACACACAATTTAATTAAATTTAAAATTTAATGTTCTTTAGCAAATTCTGCAAGTTTACTAATTATGATTAAAATGACAATTTTAATTGTCAGAAAAATTAGAAGAAGACACAGAAAAGTCTTTTATCATTTATTTGAATGTCTGTCTCCTCACATGGTTTTATTGTTTTTAAAACTTTTATTTTCTATTGAGCGCCCTCGCGCCCACTTTACATAACCGCAACATAGTTTCTTGTGTTGTTGTTCTATATTTTTACGTTTTTAGGCGGTTAAACTTGGAAAAATGCGGCTATTTTCGATATTTACAAAATTCTCGGTTTTTCAAAGCGATCCACTTAAAACACTATCCACAAAGATCTTTTTAGTAGTTTTACAGTATTTTGACGTGGTTATTTTGTTAAAATTCCAACAAAATGGCTTTAAAACGGGTTACTTCAAAACATTATTTATTGCAGATGTGAAGGTTTGTACAATTATCAGTAAGAGGAGATGAAAGGTCAAAAAAAAAAAAATTTGAGAAGCAAAAGCGGACAGCAGACGAAGTGTTGGTTTTATCTGTATTTTTATACTTTTCTATTGTTCATGAATTCTGGTGTCAATTTTTCGTCTTGTCTGTGTTGTAACTTGTAGGCGCTTGAGTAATATAAAGGTGTAATTTGATTCTTATTTGTATACCAGACAGGTCAAAAAACTACATCTACAATTAAAAGCAACTTTTATATTACAGCTTTTTAAAGTAAGAGAGATAGAAAAAGAAATTTTGCCAATGAAAGGTATAGAAGAAGAGTCGGATTTTAAAAGAAAAAATGTAGAAGAAGAATTTTGTAATATGTTGAAGCTTAGAGAGCATTTGTTTCTGAATGCTTTTATAAAAAAGACTATTTAAGTTCTTTAAAAGTAATTATTTACTGCTAGTTGTTTAATGATAAGGCAGTCTTTTTAAAGGCAACATCGTTTAAGAGAAAATGACAAAATAATGAACTAGATGGAGCTACTTTGTGAGAATTACAATATTTGGAATCAAGAGGAATTACAGTATCAATTAATGTAGGTTTTTTGTAAATTTTAAAAGCAAAAAATAAATTGTTTTTTTTTAATTATATTAAGATTAAACAATGAAATGCAAGAACGATGATGACAAAGATGACGTCAACAACTTATATAAACCAGAAACAAATTAATCGCGAATTAACAAACAAGTTAATTACAAAATTTTTTCGTTGATCATACTTTAGTTATTTCTGCAGTAATTAAATTTTTGACTCCTAAATTGAATTGTACTGTATAGTCGGATTTAAAGAAAATTTCAAAGGCGTAGAAACTAAATTTTTATATATCATTTTATCAATTGATAACTGATAAAACGTAGAAGTGTTATAAATTCGCCTGTAATCTTAAGGTGATCTCATTCAAAGTAAAATATTTTTTGATTTGTTTGATTGAGTAGTTACAAGATATAGTATTTCACTAAATTTGTTGGAACTCCTATCATCTTTAACATAAACTCTTAAGATGAGAGATACATAGCCCTCATTGCGTGTAAAACAGCACTAACTTTTGTCGAAAATTTTTCATTTATGAAATAACTTAGAGTAGTTTTTTTTGTAGATTCTTTTAGACCAACATCTAATTAATTGCATCAGTAGGTTTTTTTGTTAAAAAAAGCTGGTCATTAATTAATAAAAAATATTAAAAGTGTCGTATCTAGTAGAAGTGAAAATTGCTTTAATAACAATTAAATATTAATGCCTTTGTGCTTAAAAAAAGACGAATCAATACACTATTATCCAATAAAAATAACTATAAAAAAAATCTTCGAAATATTTGTGTTATAGCTTAGATATTTTCGCCATAAAATTTTTATAACAATCTGACACTTTCAATAAGAAATATGGGTTGCCTATCTATGTGAAAGTCAGACAAAACTTCAGCGTGTTTCGAATAGATGGCGCAACCATTTTCAAATTATGATATTTAAAACAATATGCAAAAGAGAATTAATAAGGTAAGAAATGAAAAGATAAAGTACGAACTTAACATAAAATTTTTAACAGTAATGGTTTCAATTTCTTTTGTGGAGTTATGCAAAAGGCAGATTAAGATTTGAAACAATGAGTTTAATACGTAATTTCATTTTTTATTATTAACAATGTATTTATTTCGTAGTAGCACATTTCAACAATTTACTGTTGATTAATAAATTAAATAAATATTTATTTACACTTATTGATTATACTCGTAATATATTGAAATTATTGAAGTTAAAAATAAATAACAAAAATTGCATAGTTTATGCCTCAATAAAAACTTTTACAAAATAAAAACCAAGCATAAAGGAAAAATGACAGGTTAATAGTAAAGCATCACATAGAAAATTAAAGTTACACTTTATTTTTTTTTATGTTTTTTTTTTTCTTGAGCTTGAACAATATATGGTGGATCTAAACATTTTTCTCCTTTAGGAATTCTGCGTCTTACAATTTCTTGTAAGACACAGTCATTGTAAAATTTTATTAAAATTGGTAACATTTTATTTTTCCAAAAATTCATGTCAATTTTAATTTCTTCAACAAAAAGTGGGTTTGCATCTCCAGTATAAACTACAAAGTAGCATGCTTCTCGCTGGGCAATATTTAACTGGCCTTGGATTTGATACCAATAAGTATGGTTTCGTTTTAATCTTAATTTTTTCTCATATTTTTCCAGACAAATATTATTTTTTTCGGCAGCCTCTTCTAATGCCACGTTCTGTTTAAAAACGCTGTGCAAACATTTTACTTCCACGAGGTGGGTTTCACCTACAAGTCCTATAACAAAATAAAGTAATGGAAAAATAAATCATTTCAAATCAATTAACAAAGAATAATAGTTAATATACTAACCATCTGGAGACGCACCAAGATACCCATAATTAAGATCAATGAAAAAACCAGCCTTTTTTACAACGAAACCATATTCTGTTTCAAATTTTTTTATGGCGACTGTTTCCATTGTCTTTCCATATTCAAGACTTGGCGTAGAGAGACTGTTCCCATATAAAATTTCTTTAACCAAATTATGGCAAGAAGTTGACGCTCTTCGCTTTATAACGTTGCCAAAAAAAGAGGCTGTCAACCTATCTGCCCTCTCTGTTTTAAACAATTCACTGCCAAACTGTTCTTTTGTGTTTTGTTCGATAAAAGCTCGTTCTTCTTTACTAACCTAAAATCAGTACAATTAAAAAAAAAGTTATTATGGATAATTTATATCTAGTTTGTTTGTTTTTCTTTTTAGTGCGCTAGTCTGTCTCTTTTTAACACATTGTTGTATACGTTGTTATGTCATATACATAATGTATTGACAAGCCCACTAACAAGAAAAACGAACTACATATTAATTTACAAAAAGACAATAAGTTGCCACAGGTGACAGTAAGGCTTATACTAAATGTATTTACCTGTAATTTTGCAATTATTCTTGCACATTCTTCTTTTAGATACTCTTCTGTCGGTTCAGGCTGTTGGGCATTTAAACCGTAATCTATATTTTTTATAGTTGGTAACTTTTGTCCGCTTGTTTTAAATTCCAATTTTTTTCTTCTTGGTTTAACTTTTGCCCTGTGACTTTGAGTGTCAATGTATTGTTTGAAATATTTTCCCGGGCTTTTTTTTGTTAAAGATTTCCATGGACTTGAATGCCACATAATGCCTTTGTTATACCTCATTCCACTCATTGTGCATCTTGCTTGAAATGAGCCCCTTGTAGTCAAATTTAAACGTTTTCCGGCATTAAATCTAGCTAGTATATTCATGAATATTTCTGCCCGGTTGTTGTTCTGATTTTCTAGTAATAAATGAGATTTTTTCAAAATAATTTCTAAGGCACCTGCAAAAATGTATACGGTACATGCAAAAAAATTACAACTAAAAAAAAGCAAATACTTACTATATAAATGATTGTACAGACCGAATTTTTTTATAGCTTCAATTTTTTTAATATTATGAAGCACGGTAGGTGTCTCACAGTAACGATCTTTACATGAGCGATGGTCACCAAAAGTATGTAAAGGACCATTTCTTAAATCTTCTTTTAACTGATCAAGATTTTTGTTGCAATTATAAATTGCTTTTCGAGCGACCTTTTGTAAATCTTTTATAATTTTGTTTGTTAATAATTTTCTGGCCGCTAAATCAATTTTTGCGTCTTTGCTTAATTGGAAGAGTGTTTTTCCATAATTTTTGAGAACATGAATGACGCACTCAATTTTTTTTACTGTTCTTCCATACGGGACTCGCTCAATTATTTTAGTGTAGACACTGGAGTCCCCATCGCCAACAAAAGATTTAAATCGTAAATTGTAAACTTTCTCTGCAAAACAAAAGCCTTCTACAATTATATCAGCTTCCATCGCAGAAGAACTGCCGCTCCAATTGCGGAAGCATTTATGTTCCTTTGGTGTTTCTTTTTTATTTGCGGCCCTTGCACAAATAATGCAGTATTTATTTCTTACACCCACATATAAAACTTTCAAAGTTTTTTGACCAATAATGACTCCCTAAAATAACATTAACGTAGATATATTAAATAAAAGAATGATAATTATCTCTTACAACTCCAGATGCAGCGTTGTAATTATGGCCGTAGCTTCTATGACTCCATCCACCGTCTAAGTAAACCGTTATATATAGTACCCCGTCAGGATCTACATGCCCATTTTCTACGGCAATTTTAGCTTCTTCTAAAGCAGCAGCTTCCATATCTTTACAAAGTTGATCTTTCCAAACCTAATAAGCACGTTTCTAAATAAAGATAAATACACAAAATGCTTCTAATATATTTTTTTTGTAAAAGTGATATAGAAAGCTAAAAATGCGTTTTTTTACTCACATCTCCCAATGTATTTTCTATTTCATTAAATTTTCTTTGATTCATGGGTGGTATATTCCTAGTTGATAATAATTCCTCTAAGTGGCCAAAACTACTGCCAGTCGCCAAAGTGCCCCATACAGCTCCATAATTAATTTCCGAATTTTTTTTATTGGGATCTTCAGTACTTCGAATTATGTTCCCAATGTCACACTCTGAACATTTAAATTCTATGTGGCGTACCAGTCCTAATCCTCTGTCATATTCCTTAGAAGGATATAATATTCCTGAACATAATTTGGAGTGGCTGTGCTGCATGCTAAAAGCCCATTTTAGTATGTAACCCAAATCAACAATTCTGTTGCCAGGAAGTGCTTTGGAATAGACATCATCTTTTTCGATGCAAAGTTCATGATCCATTATTCTAAAAATTACGCATACAAAAATTAAAACCATAACATGTATTCAACAGGTCGTACTCATTAAATGTGGTTTCATTCATGCATATGGGATCTTTCATCAAAGGTGTATCGCATCTCATATTTTCACAATTATTGTCTGTTTCATGTTCTTCAGACGTAGAAGGTTTAACCTCACTAAAATATTTTAATATAAAACTTACGTAAAGTGTCAATTGATATAAAAAATAATGTACATTATGATAAAGTATTGAATGCGTTTTAGACATCGCTTTTAATTTTTTTTATAACTTATAACTGAAATAAAATTTATACATAGCTTCAAATTTGTGGTGTAACCTTTTAGATAAAGTTTTAATCGTAAAAACACACTTTTTCACAATTTACACAAATTACACGCTTGAATACAAACCTAGAAAATGTTATTTTTTCATCCAGTCTTCTTTGTTTTTCTGAACAGATTTTATCATAATTTGTGTCTCCTATAACATTTCTTGTTTCGTCAGTACAATCTGCATTCTTAGTAATAGCTAAAACTGTAATTAAATATTCTGTATAGTTATATATTTTAAAAATATGTTTGTATTTTATTTACCTTTTTTAGCAATTAGATATTTTCTTCGAGAAATAGAAGCTTTATTTCTTTTACAAATCTTTGAAGGTCTTGTACGCGAAGTTTGTCCCATCGTAAAAAAAGCAAATCAGAAACACTTCACTCACAAGTAGCACCACCAATAATAATGAATAATTTGTAAAATTGAAGGAGCTTATGTTACCCACCCTAATTTAAAATGAAACAATTCCGGGAAAAACAAATAGTTGCCGACAACAAATTTCAAGAATTCTTGGCGGTACCGGTAAAAGAAAATTCCTGGTAATGAATGATGAAATTCAGCTAACTGCTGAATTCAAGTACGCAAATATATAATAACTTTGTAAGATTTTCTTATTTCTGTTATTTCAAAAATTATAATTAAAGCAGCCTCTCATAAAAGTTTAAAATTTTTTGAATAAATGTTGAAATCTCACATTTCAAAATCATGTTATTGAATAACATTTTCTTCTCAATTTTTAAATATTAAAATTGTTTATAAAAATATTACTTAATATTCTTGTTTCTTTTATAACTATAACTTCCACAATAACTTACAAACGTATGGTTCCAGCCTGATAATCTATTGTTTCTATTTTAAAATAATAAGACCCACTTTAGACAGTTTTGAAAAACTACATTATTTTAATTTTTGGATTTTTTTAACACCTGACAAGCACCAAAAGTTTTACTTAATCCCAATAAATGCGGTAATATAAATTAGAATATAAACAATCATTTTATTTCAAATTCGAGTTCAAAGTAAAACATAATAATAAATTTATTTAATTTTCCTTTAATAGTTTTTACACTATTTGACATAATGCTGATTAAATTATTATAGCTGCAGTGTTTTAAATAAAAGCCACATATTGTCATAACAAAAAAATCCTTTTCACTTTTTTTTACAAAATATACGATTATTTGGAATATCTTGTAAAGCGGCTAAAGTTCGGGAAGTACCGTGTCCTTTCGAGCTTACTCGAAGACACAAGTCCAAACTTTCTCTAATATTTGGAAGGCTTGGATGGTTGTATTACTAAAAAGTGAATGCCTGCGCCATCTGAACGGTTTTTGTAAACATCCCCAATGTATCTCGGGTCTTAAGAATACTTTATATGCAGAGCGCAATGGTTACTAACGATGAAGATGAGGTAAGTTTTCAAAATATTGGTACTTCAATAATTAATCTAATACTTGTTCTCAAAACTAAATTTTAAATTAATTTGGTTTATTAAAATTAATACTATACTACCTACAGACGTTTAAATAATTATTTTAGAGTAAAATTTTGTATTTTTTTTAATTATTTTTATCGACTTTTTAATTTTTAATAATGTTTTTTGTAGATACAGTAATGATAACATTATCTAATCTTACGATAAATTAGCTTATACGTTTCTAGAGTTTTATTTTGTTGCAAATTTAATGTAAACTATTTTTTATTTTTTGAATAGATTTAGTTTTTTTTTTTCAAAATGGTGCAATTTTTGTACCATTAATATATGAATAAAAGTCAAAGACAAACCCATAAATTTATTTAAACAAAATTCTTATATAACAGTGGCAGAACGCTTTCGAGAACAATCTTATTATCAGGGCCCGAATAATGTAAAAAAATATAAAAAAGTAATGTTATGTTTTATATGAGTTACTTACATTGTACGCAGCAGGAAAATAATATTAATGCATATACTCGTTGCAGCTATTTTGTTTTTAGACGTTTTGGAGGTAACGTTAATCTGTCGGTTTCAGCCATCAATGGCCGTTAGGTCATGTCGGAGTTTGTGTATGCGACCTGAAAACTTTAGCACTTAGTTGTCATATTACCATAATAACATCATTTATTTATGTATTTATTTATTGATTTATTTATTTACTTATTGAGTAACTCAATAATAGATACAACACTTTTATATCGCCTTCAAGAAAGCAGAATTTTGTCTTAACGTAATGTTTTATTTACGAGATATTTACGTTTAAACTATAAAAATGTTTTTAATTTCTAACTTTGGAGTCATCTAGCTCCTAAACGGTGCAACTTGCTTTAGAAATAAGTTGTGTAAAATCGCTTTATTTTGGTTTGAAAAACGTGTATTTATTACTAAATTAAATAAAGTTCAATCACAAAAAAATTACTTAATATTTGTAGCATTTTGCAAAATTAATAAATAAAAAAATTAAATATTAATACATTTATGTATTTATGACAAAAATTAAAGAAAGGTGAGTTTTTTTACTAAAGAAAGGTTAATTTTTGAAATTAACCTATCACAAATGGATAAATCTAATAACCGATAATATTTGTTACTAGTTTCCCTTTTGCTAAAAAATTAGATCAACGTGTAATTGAATAAAAAAATGTTTGACAGCTATGTCATTGATTTAAATACCCTACCTATTTTTTTGTCACTTTTTTATTAAAATCATTTTTTACAGACATTTTATAAACGGCCTGGAACTACAGACGTAGGAAAAGATTTTGAAGATTTAAATATTGCTAACTACATCCTAAATTTTTTATGTGAAGAAAATTTGATTAATTTTAAGCTATCATCTAATGATAATAATTATGGAGTTTTTGATGATATAATTCTAGAAATAGATAACAACAAAAAGCTGGATACATACGCAATTCAACTAAAACATGTAAATGATAATAAACAACTGACTCTAAAGGCTTTAACAGGAGAAAGTGGAAATTTTTGTCTCAAAAAATATTACGAATCTTTCAAAAAAGTTATTAAAAAACCTTGTCAACTAATTTTACTTTCAAATATTAAATTTGGTTTAAATAATAATCAAAAAGATAAAGAAAATATACAAATTCAGTTTGGAGATGATACACTAAAAATATGCAAGAAAGATTTGAATAAAATAATAAGCGCTTCCGGAAATTGTTATCAGTTTGAACTGATAACTAACAACTCTCCAGAAATTGACGAATATAAAAAGTTTTTTGACAACTTTTTTCTTTACACTGATCAACCAAATGTGAAACAAGTTGAAGAATCTATTAAAACAATGTTTCAAGAAATGTTTGGTGAATCAGCAGACTATAAAAAATACACTGAATTTATATCTCAGTGGAGCAAACGTGAAGGAACTAAAGAAAAGCTAAACAAAGAATTGATGCAACGCGTTGTAACTTTGTTGTTGGTAAAACCATTTATTGAACCATTTGTTTTTGGTGGAAAAATCAGTGAAAATGCGAAAATTTTTCGTGAAACTATTTCTGAATTTAATGTTACTACGTTTGATGAAAAATTTCGAGATAAAGTTACAAAACTTTGGGGAGATAAACTCATACTAAATGATATAAAAAAGTTAAATAAAATTAAAATAAAATATCAAATGGATTGTAATAATATTAAAAACATTGACGACATAGATAACACAAATCTTTCTATATTTTTGTGGTTATTAAACGACATTCCTTTAATACTTTTTGAAAATGAAATTGTAAATAATACTATAAAGTTTTGCAAAATTATGAAATTTATTCTACTTCAACAATATTTTAAACGAATTTCAATTGAGAATTGCCGGATTTTTCAAAATTTAAATGATTTAAATAATGATAAAATTTTAACAAATTTTAAATGGTGTGTTCAAGGAAAAAATGAAAAAAATTTAAATTATCTCATTGAATTAAATAATGATTTTGATAAGTCTGTTGTAACCACAAATGAGTTAATTCAAATGATTGATGGCCCACTTAAAATTGAAGATGAAAAAGAAACGCTTCCAGTGCCTTATATTGATAGAGAATTAACTAAAAATGTTATTGATTATAAATTTCTAGACAATCTTGATAAGAACACATTAATTTTAATTGATTGTGTTAATAATGGAGTAATTAAAAATGTTTTAAATAAACACAAATTAAATAAGTTGAAAGATTTTTTAGAAGAAGATGAAGAAAATGAAAATTTTCACTACAAAAATTTGAAAATGACATCGACTTACGAGACTGGTTTAATTTTGATTTCAAAACATATATGCGAAAAAGCAATTTTTGATAAACTGTGTTCTAAAAAAGCTGAGTTTAAAAATATTTTTCATTTTCGTGTTGGTTCTGGTGATAATTTGGAATGGATTCGAAGTAGAGGAGACTTTCAAATTTTAGAACAATTTCGGTTAAATAATGTTTACATAAAAGAAAAGGATTTATGTTCTATGAAACACGAGAACAAAATTAATTTAATAATAACTGAGGCTGGGATGGGAAAAAGTGAATTATTAAAACATTTTAAAAACACTTTTTTTGAAAATTATTGGATGGTACTTTTGACTTCTAAAGACATGGAACTGTTGTGTGATAAGTTTTCAAGTCACACAGGAAATAGTCAATTGTTTTTAGAATATGTGTTAGATAATAAAATTAAAGATATTACAAATTTCAATAAAGAGGTTTTGAATATGTTCTTGAAGCAAAATAAAACTATTTACTTGTGGGATGCTTTAGATGAGTTAATAGAAGAACGACAAAAAATAATAATTAATTTAATCTCTGACTTGTCAAGAAATAACTGTTGTCAGTGGATTACAAGTCGTTGTCATTTAAAACAAAAGTTGGAAACGAGATTTGAAGTACTATCACGAGAATTGGTTCCATTTAATACGGAGCAACAAGAATTTTACATAGAAGAGCGTCTAAAAATGTCCAACATAGAAAATATTTCAGAAATAAGAAAAAAAATTATGAAAGCAATTTTTCAAATTAAGGATAACAATATTTTGGCAATTCCATTACAAATTTTTATGATGACAGAATTGTTTCGTCAAAATTCAGAAAAATATTTTTTGTTAATCAAAGATCTATTTTCTTTAACCGATTTATACGAATATTTTATTGACGAAAAATTAAATTTTTCTTTTAAAGAAAAGGCAAATACTACTACTACTTCCAGAAACTTTGTGAAACAATTAAAGAAACTTACATTAAAACAATATGAAAAAATCGCAATAAAAACGTTGTTTCCAAAAAATGAAATAGAAAAATTAAAAATTAACTGTGAAGAAGAATGCGAAGATATCGAAGATCCTATAGGACTTTTAATCAATGTTAGAGAAAACAAAATACAGTTTGTGCATATTACTTTTGCAGAATATTTAGCAGCTAACTATTTTGTAAAAAATCGTGAACGTATAGCTCATTTAAACGAAGTAATTTTTCAAACAAATTATACAAATGTGAGATTATTCTTTGATTTGTTACTTGCAAAAAAGTCACAACCACACATTGCTTTGTTGCATAAAAATTACGATTATGTTAAAAACGTAGATACAGAAGAATTAAAAAATTGCAAAGATTTAGGTGGAAGAAATCTTTTACAATTAGCTTGTTCCTGGGGCCAAAGCTATTCTTTCTTAAACATTGAAAATGATGATGAATTTTATGTTATTGATGACAAAGATGATTCCAATGATAAACCTGATTTGCCAGATTTTGCTACGTCTCTTACTTTTCTATTTGATATTTTTGATACTGAAGAAACTGATAATTTATTTAAAATGAACGCGTATCAATATGCTGATAAAGCAAATTGTATATATGCAAAAATAAAAATATTACAAAAACAAAATGTTAAATCAGAACTTGATGACAAATCTGTTTGCAATTTATTATATTATTCAGCAAAATTTGGTTACACTGAAGCGTTAAAACTATTTGAAACAATACCTTTGGTAAAAACAAAGAAAAAGCAAGATTCTCTTTTGCATTTATCAGTACATTATGAAAACTACTTTTCTGAATTGTTTCAGTGTAAAAATTATCAGCAGATAATTGATTATAAAAACGAATTAGGAAGAACAGCACTGCATGTAACTGTTATTTTTGGTTATGATAAAGTCGCTGAAATTTTATTATCGTCAGGTGCTGATATTGACATTTGTGATAATTATTATGCAGTTCCTCTTCATTTAGCTGCATTCTACGGATATAATATTGTGTCGCTTTTAATAAAAGCAGGTGCAAACGTTAATATTTGTGACAAAGACGGAAGAACACCTCTTTACGTTGCTGCATGCAACGGCCATGATAATATTGGGGCACTTTTAATAAAATCAGAAGCAAATGTTAATATTTGTGACAAAGACAGAAGAACACCCCTTTACGTTGCTGCATGCAACGGCCATGATAATATTGAGGCACTTTTAATAAAATCAGGAGCAAACGTTAATATTTGTGACAAAGACGGAAGAACACCTCTTTACGCTGCTGCATACAACGGCCATGATAATATTGGGGCACTTTTAATTAAATCTGGTGCAAATGTTAATATTTGTGACAAAGGCGGACAAACACATCTTTACGCTGCTGCATGCAACGGCCATGATAACATGGTGGCACTTTTAATAAAATCAGGAGCAAACGTTAATATTTGTGAAAAAAACGGACAATCACCTCTTTACGCTGCTGCATGCAACGGCCATAATAATATTGGGACACTTTTAATTAAATCTGGAGCAAATGTTAATATTTGTGACAAAGACGGAGGAACACCTCTTTACGCTGCTGCATACAACGGCCATGATAATATTGGGGCACTTTTAATAAAATCAGGAGCAAATGTTAATATTTGTGACAACGACGGAGGAACACCTCTTTACGCTGCTGCATGCAACAGCCATGATAATATGGGGGCACTTTTAATAAAATCAGGAGCAAACGTTAATATTTGTGAAAAAAACGGACAATCACCTCTTTACGCTGCTGCATGCAACGGCCATAATAATATTGGGACACTTTTAATTAAATCTGGAGCAAATGTTAATATTTGTGACAAAGACGGAAGAACACCTCTTTACGCTGCTGCATACAACGGCCATGATAAGATTGGGACACTTTTAATTAAATCTGGAGCAAATGTTAATATTTGTGACAAAGACGGACAAACACCTCTTTACGCTGCTGCATACAACGGTCATGATAATATTAGGGCACTTTTAATTAAATCTGGAGCAAAGGTTACCCTAGTAGCACACTTATATAACGGCTATATAACCATTCAATATAACCGCTAGGTCCAAGATGTGACGCTTTTTTTAGCTAACCGTTATATAACCCGGGTTAGATTCAAATGAAAATGTTATATAACCGATATATGTCCGTGGTTATATTGTGGTTATATAACAGCCGTTATATCGCGCTTATATTGAAGTTATATTTCGTTATATAACCGATATATATCTGTGGTTATATTGTGGTTATATAACAGACGTTATATCTCGCTTATATTGAGGTTATATTTTATTATATAACCGATATATATCCGTAGTTATATTGTGGTTATATGACCGCCATTATATCTCGCTTATATTGCGAATATATAACCTTTTTAAATGCATACGTTATGATATTTATTAAAAGTAACAAAATATTTACACATATTATATTTATAATTAATTTAGTTTATTTTTAATTTTTTTAACTTTTTCTTTAATATTTCTGGGCTGCACGATAAATGTTGTCTAATGCTCTTATTAAATTCTTTGAATAGTGTTTTAGGAAATTTTCTGGTAACGGCTCCTATAAATAAAATAAAACAATATTATCATCAAACAAAAAGTTTTTAAATAATGAAAAAAATAAGTATACATCAGTTACAAGTGATAAATTAATGACAGTTTAGTTAAGTTATGACCTACTATAAAAAAATTAAATCTATAAATACGAAATTTTATAATGTATAATTTTATTGATTATAGTTTGTAAATCTTAACTGCAAATTTTTTAAATAGACATTTGGTACTCACCAACTCTGCATTTATATAAAGATATATTGGAAAATGTTTTTTGTTTGTTTTTCCACATAGGGAAAATTGTAATAGAACTTCATGTGTTGTTAGCTTATTTAGTTGGAGATAAATACTTTTGTGTTTCTCTATAAAACAAAAGATGATAACTCTGTAAACAAATTACAATTAGAAATCAGAAAAAATGATTTAAAAAGTTAACTAACCATTTTTTCACTGTTTCCTCGTTATTCAAATGTGGACTGTATCTTTATTGGATTGGGGAGTAAAATAAAATTTGGCGATTTTTTGATTAACGTCTATTTTCACTATTTACATGATTGTAGAAGACGACGCGAGAGAGAGTAAGACTTGATGTCTCGAGCTTTACCGTGATAATAATATCCCAAATCTCAGAACTCTGGGGGTGTTTGTGTTTTTCGTTAGCAGGTAGAAGAATACATTCCTACCCTTTTTGCAGATACCTGGCATTCCTTGCATATTTTAACACCAAACTTATGGATTCTAAATTATCAAACTGTTCTATTGAAATAATGGGCAGTTGAGAAACACTTACATAGATGATTTTTACTAACAAATAACAAAATTAGGATTTCTTATGACATTTGATACTACCCCTAAAAGAAAAAATAATAATTTACCTACATGTTTGTCTTAACATTAGTTTGTTTTCGGCATTTTAAAATACATTTGAAATAATCCAGCTACCTGTTAGGTATATAGGGTTTATTACCTTCTTGGAAATGCAAAGCCGATCTGGCATTTATACCTAAACATTTTCTTTTAGTGGTTTAAAACATAACTGTTGATAGAAGATTAAGAAAGACAATTATTTATTCCTGAAAACTTAATAATGATGTAATATCAAACTTTTTATTTCAAAGATTTTTGTAAATTTTGAATAAGGCATTATTGTCCAAAAATTTTTAGATTCTACTTTTGTCTTTATACTTATTCGTAGAAAATACAATTACTCACAAAAGATTAGTTTTGATGTTTTTTTGAAGTTTTAATAAGCTAAATGTTCAAAATTAATAAATAAAATTTTGTATACTTACATGATATACAAAAAACTAAGCACTATTCACAGCTATTTGCACTAGAGTAAGAACACAAGCATATTATATAAAATTAAAAAAACTGCATTTTTAGTTATTTTCTAATAATATTATAAAATACAGTCATGATTATACAAATGATGTGTTTAAAAAAAAATGCCGTAGCACTTTATTTATTAACCACTTAAATTTTGTTTTCTTAAACAGTCTCAAAGACAACTTTCTAACTCCATATATTTTTTATAGGCATTTTTTAGTACGTAACTTAAAATCAAACAATAAATAAACATACTACAGTATAACCGATATGTAAACTGCATCTAACATATACTATATTGCACAAATATATAATATAGCGGTTATATTTTCTTTATATAACTTTTTTTATATAAGCTAGATATAACCGTGATTAGTTAACCGATATATAAACTGCCTCTAACATATTCTATATGACACAACAAACATAATAGTTATATATCTGTTATATAACATTCGCTGTATAAGCCAAACATAACCAGGGTTAGATAACCGTTATACAACCTTCGCTATATAAGCCCAACATAACCAATTAATGAGAATTTTTATTTATATTGTGTTTCAATTAATTACAACCTCATCCAACGAAATTACTTACCATTCTTACTATAAATGTTACAATCACTTTTATAATCGCTAACCTTTTAATAATAACAACATGGGCTTGTATTTATCTGTCAGAAGGAATTCAACAAAGAGACATTTTTCCAGAATACTGTTAAGACTATTTCAATAGAGTTTAAAGAATTAACAGAATTAGCCACAGAACGTATTCTTTAAAAGTTTGAAGATATGAACTTATTCAGGTGAACCGTGAGATTGACACAATGAACCTAAGATCAACAAAAAAACTGAATTGGCAGGTCTATAGGAGAAGCAGGATAACAATTATCGTCTTAGATTACCAGCCATTGTAACCTCATGTTGTCCGACAAAGTAAATTAGTAAATTGTAAAATTACTATTTTTGGAGCATCTTTATGCGTTTTATCTCAAAAACATGTTGGTATTTGTCCAATTACTGAGAATTGTATCTCGTCGTTTGGTTTCGAAACTGGGTTGTTGACATACTTACTTACTTCAGAAAAGTTTGCTGTTTACTTGAAACTTATTGAGCTTGGCGTTTTTTTTAGAAGTGGTTGTGAGGCTGCAGTTGATGCCACCAGAACATATTTTGCTAAAAACACCGATTCTGAAATAGTATTATTTAAAATCCACATTAAAAATGCTTTTAATATAGTTGAAAGAAATGTGGTTCTCCAAAATGTTAAGAATATGATTCGTGAATTATTTTCTTACCTTTCTCATTGTTATGCTCGTCTTTCAAATTTTAGTCTTTAAGATTAGCCCGTCATTAGTAAGCTGGCTTCTGAACTCAACATTTGATATTTAGATAATGCTACCTTTGCGGGTGCTTTTGATAAAGTTTTTGCAGACTTTCAAACACTCATTAAAGAATTTAGACCTCTTACCTCTTAGATTATCGTTCAATTTTGAAATGTAAACTTACTTTTTTTAAAACCTGTTTATTTTAAAGCAGAGTTAATCCTTTGCCACTTATATTAATTTTTATGAATTTAAAAATTTACATTTTTTTGGTTCTCTATTACATAAAAGTGCCTTTTGTTTTCTCGTCACTAAATTTACAAAAATTTTTTTGTTTTTTTTATCAAAATCTTTAGAAAATAAATTTCCATACCGATTTTTTTTTTTTGAAATTGCTTATGGATGCCTTTTTAATTATAATTATCCATTCTTGAGACACAATAACATATGCAAGGCTTTTAAAATTACTCTGCAAAAATTCTTAAATATTGGTCTTTTTGAAACATCTTGGTTTTGAGAACTTTTTGAAAACATGTGCTGTTTGCTTACGGTTTTCTTCAGAAATATGTCAGCTTTATTCTTGTGTTAAATAAATATGATCTTGAAGCGTGAATTTTCATCAACTGTTCTTTGTTATTTATGCTGACATTGTCACCGCAACGCATCTTCAAGAGAGCTGTTTTAATGCTGATTTAGCTGCTTCTTCTGTGAACTTTTTCAAGGAAATAAATAAGTGGTGATTAAAAAGATACATGAATTTGTCGTATTTGCTGCAGAAACCTTTAATACCTTGGGAAACCTTTTACAACCAAAAACAAATACGAAAGATTTTCAGAAATTTTTAAGACTTTTTATCACTGGTATGTATATCTGTAAATTTATATAATAATCTATTTGTAACATCTAGGTCAGTTTTAAATTCTACAAGTTTCTAAAAATCCAACTCTTTTATCAAAAAATCTAAGTATGTGTAAGCGCAATGGTTTGTTCCACACCAGCAAATCATGATGACAAGATATGTCTATTACGTTTCAAGATTCTTTATCATCATACCTATAATTTTTAAAGGACTAGAGCGAAATCACTACTTATTGAAGAAATGTAAAATTTCTTTATCATTCTGAACTTATGAACATCTTCAACAAACGGAAAAATGGCATTATAGTGAAATTCATCTCTAGTTCTCTTGGCTACAAGCAAACATTCATATTGGTAAGATTTTTAGATTTGTTATATATTACAAATCTTAATTTTACCGTTAATTTTAGAGACCAAGAGTTGTATAAGGTAACACAAACATTTAACTGTTAAAACAGCTACTGCATGGACACTAAGACATCGAGTGCATGGAAACGTCTTAAATTTTTATCATCTGAAATATGACCTAAATGTACTGCAATGTAAAAATTGTATTGTATGCTAATTTTTTTTTCTATTCTCACTATGAAAAGTAAACTTTTCATACAACAAGTTGTTATGGAAACGATCTTTTCATGCGTACCTTAAAACTCGAATGAAAAATGACGTTTGGGTGTGAAAAGTGACTGTGATGAAAAATGACAATTTTGTGTAAAAAATGACAGGTCTGTGTGAAAAAAAAAAATTAATCAAAATTTGGACACAATTTTTTAAATTTATCTGGAGGTCGTAGAAAAAGCAATGTTGAAAAGCGCTTTTTTCATGCGAATGTTTTAAGTTGCGTACGAGGCTGCAAGCCGAGTGTGCAATAAACACGAGCAATAAAAAGAGCTTTTCACACAAGTGAAATTACTGTTTCAATTTAATTTGTAGAGAATGTATTAAAATATATGTTTCTAGTCGACTTTAACCAAAAATTTAATTTATCTGCTTCAAATGCGGCCGAAAAATGACCGTTATGACAGCGGTCAAAAAAGAGAAATTTTCGGCCGCTCTGTCAAAAAGTTAACCTATAAATACTGAAAAAAATTCATTTTTTTGTTAAAGTCGCCTAAAAAATTTTATGTGCACCACGACCAAAAAGTGTTATTTCGTCTTCGTTTCGGCTGCGCCTCGGCCATTAAAATCACACTCGGTCAGAAATGATTTACTTTTCGGCCTTGGTACACAAATAACTATTATCCAAAGGTAATTTTTTTGTAGGTACTTGTTTACAATAAGCTACTTTAGTTACATATTTAGCATATCTAGCAAAAACTTAATAGGCTTTTTGTAATTTGTGACGATGATAGTTTTTAAAATTTCAGAAAGAATTTTGCAATGTTTACTAATTTTAACTTATAATGTTTTGTTTAGTTTATTAAATTAAAAACAATTTTTTAAACAATAGAAAGATTTTCAGCAAGTGTTTTGGACAATAAGTTAGCCAAACAAAAAAAAATTAACTACGTTCAAAAATACAATTTTTAGAATCAATTAAGTAGATTTGAAGAAGGCGTGTGACCGACATTAAAATGCTAAATTGATTTTTTGACGTAATCAACAGAGAATTGTAAGATTGATCAGACCAAGTCCAAAGTTTAAGTAAAATATTTGATAGAATAATAAACAAAGTAACCAATTTGTTGTATTAAATGGCAGCTTACAGAATAAAAGACGTCGTTTTGACGACAAAGAAAGGCTTAAAGTGATTTTGGAAAGAGAATGATATAAAAACATATGAGAGGCTTAATATACACACTTAAAGCTCGGATATTAATCTTAGCTTTTAGTTTTGAATCAGTATTAGCAAAAGTTTTATTAAGTGAAAAGCTCTCAAAGTACCAACGCTGATGACAACAATCTATTTTCACTACAGAGCCTTTCCTGCATTGCACGAACCACCCAGCTGTCAAGTAAGAACTCTTTTTATGGTTTAGTAACCTACTTAAAAAATGGGTTACCAATTGTATGTCTGCTTTGATTTATAATTTAAACGGTTTAGAAAGTAAATTATTAAAAATACAATTTTGTTAAGACTCAAATAAAATCTAAATACGATGGTTTTCAAAAATTATTGAGAAAATACAATTCTATCGGAAACACAATATAAATAAACCACGTCAATTAATTTGGACTTGTGTAGTAAGCTAATACGTTTTTCTGAGAATTAATTTAGTAATTGTTTTAAACTGTTGAATCTTTAAACTAACTATATTATTCTGTTGCGGAATTTTTACCACTTTACAAAAAAAAACAAATTTTCTTTTGTTTGGAAGCGCACTTGACTCCACTTTTTTTTTAAATTGAGTATTTTAGTTATTAAAAATACTTAAGTTTAATATTTTCTTAAGTAAATAGAAAATTGTGTGTTTACATTAAATGGCAGTTTATTAAATTACAATGGTTACTTTAAATTTAGAAATTTGTTTATAATTATAAAAATGTGATTCAGTAATTAAAAGTAAAAACCTCAGTTACATAATAAATGTGCCATTTGATCCTCTCAAAGTGTTCAGATAGAACTAAAATCTATATATAATTATAAGAGTAATTTATTGTAGTATATTAGTTGTAAAGGAACGAACAGAAATATTTTTGTATTCTGGCTATCAAACTTTGAAATTTAGGTAACATTGTAAACTTTGCTTAATTCAAAGAAATTTTTCTGAATTCATGTAAATAATTTTATTATTAGCAAAAAAAACACTACAAATTAATAAAGTAATTTGTGTAATTAATTATTAAATAAATTTGTGTTAAATATGAATTAGAAGTAATAAACATTTTAGTTTTATTTTTTTATTTATAATTATTTGAATTACTTTTATGTTTGTATTTGTATAATTTTAAGTTTTCAATTAAATGGTATTAAACTTTTATACTTTTATTTTTCAGATTCTAACCCATTTTTTAAATTTAATTGTTTTTAGCTTTCTGCTGAATCACGAGGCTTTATTAACATCTTATTTAAAAAAAAATGATGTAAAATTTAACATTTTAAAACAGAATGAGGAAACATGTATTTTTGTTGTATTTTCAGAAATTATGTGTTATAATCTTACCTAAATAATCTTGTATTTTTGTAATTTTTTAAGTAGTAAATAATATGTCCCACTGTCAATAAATTAAAAGCAAATAAGTAAACTTAAAAATTTTCCGAATGTAGTAATTCAAAAATATTTTAAGTTTACATCAACATTTTTTTAAAATTAATAAATCTAAAGTTACCATACAAAATGATTTAATGAGTGATTTATGATAGAGAAGAAGAAATTAACACTTAGTTATTAGGAAAACAATTCAATCTCTAATATGTCTGTTGAGAAACAACCTCTAGAGTTTCAGTGATTCAGGAACAACAGACCAGAAAAAAAACACATCTTGATGTAAATCTAACCTCTAAAATTTCCTCAACTTTACACAAATATAGGTTTCCAAACTTTCAAAACAAAATTTTTATTTCTATAATTCTAAATTTTGATGATTTCAATATTGAAACTAAATATTAACTTAAAAAAATTAACTTTAATTTTAAATTATGTCTCAAAAGTAAGACTTACAGTTTTTAATTGGTTGGTAGAATAAATCCGCCTTCGTAAAGGTAATATAAATAAGGTTTCAATACCGTTAGTTTGTAAAAATCTGAATACACCACTTTAAAAAGTGTTAAGATAATATCACGCACAAATGCTAAAGCATGTTTATAACTGAAAACTGTATAGTGAAACTCAGAATAATGTATAATTACTAGTGCGACGGTTTCAAGGTCTGCCCTTGTCAAAAATTTGATTTTTGAATGATCGTCTAGGAATTGTGTTATTTGGACTCTACGTTGTATTTTGTATTTGTTTGTTTCTTTGTTGTTTAAGCACAATGTATTAAGGAAGAGTAAAACAGCTGAAATTGAATAAATATATTTATTCAAAAAATATTACAAGTGTAATTGAGTAGCCGAAGGTGAGGGCACTTATTTTATAAGTCAAATTTTAGCCCTAGTTCGACAATACATAATATGTTGCATCCTGTTAGGGCTGCAACATACTATTTTGGTATCAGAACCACCGCAGGCCAGAAAGGGTTAAACTCTGTATTAAATGCAGAGCTGATTAAACGCTTTCGGCTCAGAAAATTAATAGATAAGAGTACGTAAGAGCCTTTCTAATAAACCAACTGCTACGTACTCTCTTTCTCTAATATGTCCCATTTATTTTCTTTTTAATAAGTGTCTTTTTGTTCATTTAGCTAAACAGTCTTTATTTTTTTATGTATTTTATACATTTATAGCAAAGGAAAAAATATAAGAAACTGACTTATGCAGGAATTTATTAGTAGTCAGCTCTTTTACAACAGACTTCAATAAACACTAAAGCTGAAATTTTAAATCATTGCGCTACTCCATCGGAGTAGCGCAAAGTTACGCCATCTAATATAAATAGTATAGTAAGTTACAACGTTGCCTCTAGCAACTCAAATTATACCGACGTAAATTTGATTTAAAATTAGGCTTTAATCTTGTTATTTACGGCCAACTACGAGTATCAAGAAGACTCTCTTGCACCCAAGCTTAGTTATCACAGAGTAATTCTTCTATTCGTGTAGTGGGCTTTTCATATATGACGGAAGCTACGGCTATACTCAATAAACTCATTTCCTTATATTTTTTTTAAAATCAGTTTTAACAGTCTTATGGGCTAATTTCAAGTTGAGGTAACACCGGTAGTATTTTTGTTTTTATGGAAAATTAAAAAAAATCAGGACTGTGGGTGGTTGTTGTTACGGAAAAGTATTGAAATTTGCAACTACCGGTAGTATCTCAACTTGAAATAAGGCCATTGGAAAACGATTTTTATCACACTAAATTCTTTGTCATAATTGATGTTGTAGTAAAAACTGCAATTTTAAAACAAATAGCAGTAAAAACACCTTTTATTGGGTATGAGCGCATAAGAGAATCCAGGATAATAACGACGTTGACAAATTAGCAAAACAAGCTGTAGCTTGTAGTACACTAATATTTCGACGATGCAAAAAAGATTATTTGCTAATTTAGAAGAAGGCTGCTTTTACAAAATAGTGCTTGCAGTGGAATGAGTATGCACAGCAAAAACAAAAACCTCCAGATTGCACCATCACGTACGCAGTTGCTGAAACACCATAACCGATAACTTATTTTAACAATCCTGAGATTATATATGCCAAAACGTCAATACATCTACATCGGTTAAAACTTATTGAAATATCTTTATGTAACTATGGCAAGAAGACTTACTTGTATACATTTTAACTAAAACTTACATGCTAGAAATAGATTAATTATAAAACAAACATACTCTTCTATATATAAAAGCTTTAATTGCACTATATATGTAATATTAAATATTTGAGATTCTCTCTCAATTTCTATCCTGTAGTGGCATACCGATTTAGATGCGTTCTATGTGTTCTATGTTTATACGTGTATTTGTGGTCGCTTTGGTTGTTATTATAAACAATGCTTTGAACGACCCCTAGACCAAAAAAATTGTAACCCTATCTTTTTCTAATTTTCTAGAGGTAACTGTTTTCTTTAGAAAAAGAGTTGTTAGGTGATATACTACGCAGGTCTTGGCTAGATAGAACCTGAAGACTAAAGTCAGAAAAAAGTAAGTATCTATAGCGATTTTAGGTTATTAAAACTTATTAAAAATACTTAAACCCAATTACTAAAAACTACTATTTGTAATTCTTTTATACTTTTATGTATCTAAGATTGGTTGTCTGAGATACATTTTTGTATACTGAAACAGAGAAAAATGCGCGTGAAGTTGAAATAAATAGTAATCTAACTTTTGCTACAAACAGAGTGTTTTATTTAAAGTGCAGTCTTCTTCACATATTGTTTTCTCTTTTTTTTTTTTGAAAAAATACTAAAATTAAACCAAACAGAAACTTTAAAACAAAAGCGTTATCTAACATTTGAAAAATTTTTGGAATGTCTTTTTACCTTAAACAAATCAAAGTAGTTACAGACAAAAATCAACCACAAATAACGTTTCCACATGCCACATGTCACGTAACATTAAGTACCACAATCAAAACTCTTTATTTTTTCAATTTTTTTTATTTCTTAAAAATACATATAAAATAAGTCTTAAAATTTAATGTTTGAATTCTTTTTCAATAACTTTAGCAATTGTACTTAATTGAATATTATATGTTCCTTCATAAATGGCTCCAATTTTAGCATCTCTGTAAAACTTTTCTTGAATAAAATCTTTACTAAAACCAACACCTCCCATCCAGTCAATACATTTAACACATGCTTTTTGTGCAACTTCAGCAGCATACCATTTTGCCATTGCACCTTCTTTTGTATAGGGTAGTCCAGCTTCTAAAAGTCTTGCAGCATTATATACCAAAAGACGAGCTGCTTCAATTTCAGTTGCTACTTCTGCGATTTGGTGTTGCATACCCTGGTAAACAATAAATAAAAGAGTTATAAAGTTTTAAAAATATATAAATAAATATTTAGACGAGTATACGACGCCTGACATTGTTATCTATTAAAGAAAATGATGTTAAATAAAAAATTACTAACAATTAGACATGTAATGTAGTGTAACAGTAAAAAACATAGTAGAAACAAAAGCGACTAATAGCGTCAGCCCGAGTTTAGTCTTAAAATAGTAAATTAGTAGAAAGTTTGGTGCTTTGTGATCAGTAGAAATTACAAAAATGTTCTGGTGCTTTACAATGTAGAATATAGAAGAAATTTAAGAACATACAACAAAGAAAATTGCAAATGTGGTATGTTTAAAGTAAAAATGACGCGTTCGAAGCACAAGGTTATAATATTCAAACTAAACTTACTTGAAAACTAAAAACAGGTTTTCCAAATTGCACTCTTTCCATCGTATACGGAATAGTAGCATCAAAACACCCTTGTGCTAAACCAATCATCTGTGCTCCAATTCCAATCCTTCCCTCATTTAATGTTTCAATCGCTAATTTATATCCAAGTCCAAATTCGCCCAAAATGGCCGATTCTGGTACTCTCACATTATCAAAAGTTAGCATACAAGTACCTGAAGCGGCGATACCAAGTTTTTTTTCTGGTTTGGCAATTGTAAAACCGGGAGTATCACGTTCCACAAGGAAACAAGTTATACCTTTGTAGCCCTATTAAATAAAAAAATATATATACTTGTGTCAAAATATTTAATTTGATTTACTTTTGAAGGATCGGCGTTAGCTAAAACTAAAAATAATCCAGCCAAGTCTGAATTTGAGATCCACATTTTTGAACCGTTGATTATGTAATCTGAGCCGTCTTTTTTGGCGGTTGTTTTGAGACCGAAAGCATCGGAGCCTGATGATGGTTCAGTTAGAGCGAAACTGCTGACCTAAACAAAAAATATTGGTGTAAACAGACTTATTTATACATCAAAAAACAACCTATATGTTATGTGACATTTTTTGTACAAAATGACTACCTATGTTTCCATAAAAGAAACTAAATAATAAATTTTCAATTTTGTTTTAGAAAGCACGTGTAAAAAAATACATTACTAAATAAATTACTAAAAGTATTAAAATTCTCGTGTTTGTAGTTGTTAGACTCTGTAACATAGACCATCAAATGCTCATAATGACGTCAGAATTACCTCATCAAGATTGGAAAATAGAAATCAGAAGCAGCGGCTTGTTGAAAATCTTTCTTTTTCCAAGTCTCCTAGAGCAATTTGTCATCTCGTTGTGTTCTCTGATAAATTATAGTCGCGATTAGTTAACAGATCGAAAATTTATTGCTGTACAGCGGATCAGTACGCGAACCAAGTAAATTATTTAAGTAATTGTTAAAAAAATAGACAAAAATAAACATTTTGCCTTGTCAGCTAGTCTTCTTTATTAGTCTTCAGCTGAGAAAACTCCAACGGGGAGAGAAAACAAATAACAAAACTCTCTTCACTTTTTAAGAAATTTTGAAAATCTTTTAATCTTAGCATTTTCGGTAAGTACTTTAAATAAACTGATCAACAATTGAAGTAATCCACCACAAAAATTGTTAATTATACAGAATTTATTCTTGTTTTTTGTTGTTCTTTTGTACTCTTTTGCCTATCTGAAGTAATTTATGGTCGTATTTATGGTAGTTTTTAGGTGTTAATTTCAAAAACGGGCTTTTCCTCAGTTTTACCTGACAAAACAAGCAAAATAAGAATTTAACTGAGTGCCTTTTTCAGTAATATTAAAACTGTCACGTTAAAAGTATCATTGAGGGTATCTAATCCTTAATTTCTAATGCTTTAATAGGATTTATCTAACCAAAAATTGCAGCATGTGGTTCACATGGTGCAGGAAGGATTATGTCAAGGATTATATGGGGTGATCAATAGAGCCATTAATCGCTTTCAAGAATGTAGAACTTCTCGTTTCAGATATAGTGGAGGTCGTGCACCCAGTCTAACTCCAAGACAAACTGTTTTTTACAAATTACTCCTCGCCGAAATCCTACCTACAACGCTACTCAGTTAAATAACGCGCTACGACAAATTACAGGAGAAGTTATTTCTACTCAAACAGTTCGACAAAGGCTACACGAATATGGCTTAAGGGCTAGAAGACGTGTGCCATGTCCACTGTTAACCTGGCAACATCGAGTACAACGGCGACATTGGGGAGAAGCTTATTTGAACTGGACCCTGGACGAATGTTCCCGTTGTATGTTTGCAGATGAGTATCGATTTACCCTTTATCGTTTGGATAGGCGTATTAGAGTGTGGCGACGCCCGAACAAGACGTACCGTGAAAAAATGCGAGAGCACTGGGTACCATTTGGAGGAGGTGGTGTTACTCTTTGGGGAGGCATTATTTTTAACGACCACACAGAGATTGTGGCACTAAGGGAGTTATTAATAAATGCATAACATTATAGGAATATGTGTATTCTACCGATTATAGTCCCTTTTGCCAATAATTTTGGAAATGAGTTTGTGTTTGTGGATGATAATGCATCACCGCATCGTGTTCGGATTGTGAACGAATGGTGTGGCTGGCACGCTCCCCTGATTGCAACCCCATTGAACATCTATGGTCGTACATAGAGCACAGGTTATCGGAACAAGATGTCCAACCAGAAACTTTTGAAGAGCTTCAAAACATGTTGGAACAGAAATGGGAAGCAGTGCTTTAAGAAGTCATGAATAATTTGATAGAAAGTATGTCAAGGAGATGTATGGCTGTCTATAGGGCTAGAGGTGGTCCTACTAGATATTAATTTCCATAATATGTTTAATAAATAAATATGTAAATACAATATGTGTTTACAAAATATTACTGGAGATATTTACTGTTTTCGTAAAAAGTTGTATAACCAAATATACTGATTTATGATGTTGCGATGCATGTGTACCTTCCTTTTTTTTACTCGGCTTGTATTTTAATAACGATTTTTTATAGAAATATGATGTATGAAATTGAAAACATCACTTATTATAGAGCGGATCACTTTAATTGTTGAGTAGTTTAGTTAAAAATTGAGACTTTTTAGTTTCTTGAAATACTTAGATAATATTTGTAAAAATAATTTCGTCATTATTAAATGATAAATTCACTTATAAATTTTTTATCAAATACAGATTAGTTAGTGACGTTCATAAACAAAATTAATTATCTCTTATAAATTTTTAATGATAAACCTATTATACATGCCCTTGACCCAAATTAAAAAGTTTCTTTCTTAATTATTTAACACACCTATGGGTAGTTATCTAATAGATAGTAATAATAGTAGTAATTTATTTTTATTATAACCGATAAGTCATAAAACTTTATTGCTCGGGTAAGGACCGAGCGGTTGAAGTGACAGGTTCAGGCATAGTTCAGGGCTTCTCAAACAGTTCTCTAATAATTCCGACTCTAACACTTTCTAACTCCTATTTACCTGGAGTTAATGTGATTTTGGGATTTTAAGTAATTATTTAGGTAGGTACGAGTAAATGTATAAGATTTCATCAGTTGTATCTTAGCAACAAACCCGAATGTGTTTCTGTTTCTCTGCTTGTGAAGTTCTAATTTTTTTTATTATGGCTTTGTGTATTAATAACTACCATCCAAAATTTCCAATTAAAAGTCTGGACTACAATACAGAAAAACTTATTTTAAACGTTTTAAATTAGTGATAAATATTTTATAGCTGTGCAAAAAAGAGTGACAAAAGCCGTTGGAATTTGTGAACGGACATTAAGAAACATTTTGAAACAACATGAAAATGAAAATAACACTGAAGAAATTGTGAATCAACAAAACCTTTCACCTTTCACCTCAACATCAAGTCCAACAGCCGGTATTTACATAACTTTAAATCTAATATATATATTTTAATATTGTGGTACCAATATATGTCACCCTTATTATTGTTTCTCTGACAACGTAATACTTTTAATGTAGAGAATTAAATTTAGAGGGTCATTATTTGCATCACAATATTTAAAAAAAGATATTATGTTATTAACCTACGACCAATTTTTATTTTTTTAAATTTATATATTTTTAGATAAATCAAGAAAAAGAAAATATAAGAAAAGAAAGTGTTTCAAAACTAGAGATGTCGATGACAGCATAAAATTTGAGATAAGAAATTTGTTTTATAGTATGTGTGCTGAGAAAAAACACATAACTCTTAAAGTTTTATTAGAAGAGATAAGAAAAAAGGAGATATTTCATTTAAGCTTAAGTAGCTTAAATAAACTCCTAAAATCTATAGGATTTAAATATAAAAGAATTAACAATCGAAAAATTTTATGCGAAAAAGACTTTGTTGTTAAGTTGAGAACCGCATTTTTACGAAAGTTCATACAAATTCAAAAAGAAGCCACGTTTAACAACTTTGTTTATTTAGACGAAACTTGGATTTTTCAACAAGGAAATCACAATATGAAATCTTGGGAAGATGACTCTGTGAAAAGTATTCGAGACCGCGGAAGTTCAGAAGGAAAACGCTATATTGTAATACATGCTGGAACAAAAAACGGATTTGTGGATGGTCTTGGTAAAGTTTTTGTTTCAAAATCGAAAAGCCAAAACTATCATGATAGTATGAACAATGAGTATTTTAAAGAGTGGTTCGGAGAATTATTAAACAGTCTTAAAGAACCATCAGTTATTGTGTTAGACAATGCACCGTATCACTCTCAAATTGCTAACAAGCAACCTAATACAGGATGGAAAAAAAAGACATAGCTGACTGGTTAAATTCCAAAAATATTTCTTTTTCCAATGGGCTTTTAAAAAATGAATTGCTAGCCATTGCTAGAACTCATAAGAAAGAAACCACATATGCAATCGATGAAATGGCTTTAAAAGCAGGACATAGGGTACTTCGTCTACCACCCTACCATTGCCAATTTAATCCGATTGAGATGATATGGGGAATTTGTAAAAACTATTACAATAGGCATATAGGAGAAGCAGAATTCGCGGATGAAGAGATTTTGAAAGTTTGGGAAGAAAGTTTAAATCAAGCGACTCCTGAAGTGTGGAAAAAATGTTGTGAACATGTGGAAAAAGAGATTCTAAAAGTGTGGTGGGAACGGGAACGTTTTTTAGATCAAATTGAACCACTAATAATTAACGTATCTGGTGATAGTTACAGTGACAGTAGTGATTCGGATTTTTTAAGTGAATCTGATTCCGACATTGATCATTGATGATAACAATTAAATGTTGTATACATTTATAAACACCTTGTATTTATTTGTAATTGTAACCATTTGCCATTAGTCAACTACATTTTTGGGTACGCTGGAAAAATAATTGCGCTTTCACTATGCAAATATTTTTCTTAATAGCCACTGTTTGTATCTTTGTTCAACACATTTGTTGGACGTAAACATCTTGCTTTGTGGTTATAAAACTCGTCTACCTACCCTGAAATCTCCCAACAAAAGACACCCTCTTTAACTTCCAAATGGTGTGGGTTGGTGACAATTATCCGTCTTTGTTAAGAAAAATTTATGACTTAAACGATTTACGGCACCATTTCGAAAATTCGGCTTGTACAGCTATAATTTTACTAATTTAAAAAAATTTTAACAACTTTTAATTTTATAAAAAAATAAGACATTATGTGTAGTTTGTTTCAGATGCTGCAGGTTCTATTTTAGTAATTCTAAAAACCAAAAATTGTATGTATTTTTAATAATTTTGTAATTATTACATGCATAAAAAATTTTTTTGTTTAAAATTAAGAGTCCAAGGAGATCTATGAATAACTTTAGAAAACCAAACATGTTTTTTACTAATTTTTAAATTAACAAGTACAAAAGCGACAGTGTTTTTGATATTCGGAGCCAGAAACAATATTTTACTAATTCTGCAAATTACTGCCGTAATTTAATTAATTATAAATTTTTAAATTATATAGACACACACCACATAATTTTTGCAGTTGTAGAAGCCACGAGCTGAATTTTACAAATTTTAAAAACCGAAGATGATATTTTTTATTAATTTTAAAATCAATACGTGCAAAAATATTATTTTTATTAAATACATATAGAAGGCCAAAAACAATATATTACTTATTTAAAATCCGAACATATTTTTTAATTATTAAACAAGTTAATTAATAAATACAAACAATACAACATTGTTTTTTAGTTTTAGCAACCGCATGCTGTATTCTTCAAATTTTAGAAACCGAAGAAATTTTTACTAATTCTGAGATTAATAAATGATACTAAGAACAGAAAGCAACATTTTCTTAATTTTAGAATACACAAACGTAATTTTACTAATTTCAAAACCAGAAATAATGTTTCTTGTGGCTCTAGTCAAGCTAACAACTTTTATTTCAATAAACATTTATACGACATTGTTTTTGTAGTTTTAGTAACCGTGGACTTATTTAAATCCAGATGTAACATTTTTTTAGTAATTTTTAATATTTCAATATATTTTAAATTTAATTTTAATTTTAATATATTAAAAGCAACATTTTTATAGAATATACAGTATTAGAAACAATATTTTACTAATTTTATAAATTAATACGAGCGATATTTTTAATAATGTAGGCTAAAAACAAAAATAAAAGCTAAAAACTGAAAACAATGTGTTGCTAATTATAAAGTCCGCAGACGTATTTTTTTATTAATGGAAGCCAGAAGAACAAAAATTAAATCTTAGATCAAGAAAAACAAAGATAACCTTTTTTGTTAGCCAAAAATAATATTTTATACTAATTTTCAAATTCATCAATACAAAAGCAACTTTTTTCACTCATTTTAGAAGATAGACACAATATTTCTAGTCACTTTTTAAGTTAAAAAATTAAAAATGTAGACGTCAATTCATACTAATTTTCAATGCTAAAAATATTTTTTTTTACTAATTTTTGAATTAATAAATACAACTTTTTAATATAGGAAGCCGAAGGCGGTACTTTACTAACTTTAGAATTGAAAAAAGTAATTTTAAAAGTTAATCAGGATAATTTTATTAATTATTAAATAAATAAAACAAGAGTGACACTTAAAAAAATCAGAAATAATTTTTATTAATTTTTACAACAATTAATACAATACTGACAATTTTTTTAACACCAGGAACGAGAAACATTATTTTGATAATTTTAGAATCCAAAGAAAATATTTATTACTAATTTCTAAGTTAATAAATACAAAAGCAAAATAATACTTTTTATCGCCTACCAGTATGGAAAGTAAAACTTTATTGTATTCATTCAACGAGAGAAATTGCCACTTTGTCTGCCTAGGCAGGTAAAATATTTTACCTGACTGGTAATAGGTAACCCTAATTGCACGTATTTTACATTTGTTAAAATAAAATTGCAAAAACGATTCTTGGTGACATTTACCAACAACAGCCAACAGTAGTAAATACTTTCATGGCTAATGAAGATACGGAGGTTTGCCAGGAGGATTTAACTAGTGAAGATAAGCAAAAGAACAGTTCTACTAACAACAGTAACATCATTGTAAACACTTCAAACACATTTTCAATATCTACTCCTTCAACATCTGGTATTAATTTTCATAATCACACTGGCTGCAGATTTACCTTTAATGTATTTAATAAACCGTAAAATGTACTTTTTCATAATACCTACCTTAAAATCTGAGTATTAAAAAAATGCAACTAAATTATTTTTGGAGGTACAATGGTGTGGTGGTAGGCGATAAAATATTGTATGCAACACGGCAGTAAAATGACTGTGGTTGACTAGTTTGGTTTCCAAACTTTCCAAACTCGTCAGACAAAGTTGCATTTTACTGCCTTGTTACATAAATAACTATTTTATTTTGGAAGCCAGCGGTAACCAAATTAATAACGACAAAAGCGATATTGTTTATGTAATTTCAGTAGCAGAAATCGTTATTTTTACTAATTTTTAAAATAGTTAATACAAATATAACAAGTTTTTTAACGTTTGTAACCGCAGACGTTATTGTACTAACTGTAGAAGCTGAAAATAGTGTTTTTTTATCTAACTTTTACCAAAAAAAATTATAAAATATTATAAATTACTAATTTTAAAGTCTGGAGAGATAACTTTGCTAATTTTAGAAGCCACATAGTATATTTTTTATTATTTCTTAAATTAATAAAGTTAAGATATAAGCCAGAAAAAATAGTTCACTAATTTTAAAAATCTAAGATACGTTTTACTATTTTTTAAAAAAGAATAAATTTTCTTAAAAATGAAGTAAAAATTTTCTTAATATTTATAGCCAAAGACGTTATTTTACTAACTTTATAAGCCAACAATATTATTATAGATGGATATTATAAGGCAAAGTAAAATTATTATTATTTATTTTAATATTGAAACTGACATGCTAAAAATTATTAGTTTTGAAATCTGGAAATGTAATTTTGCTAATAAGCTAGACAAAATATTTCTTATCAATTTTTGAATCAATTAAAATAAGCTAGACAATGTTTTAGGAATTTTAGTAGCCGAAAGTAATTATTTACTAATTTTAAAAATTTAAAATATTTTTATTAGTTTTCAAAATAATTATTACAAAATAACATTTTTCAACATGTATAAACGCAAGCGTTATTTTACTAAATTTATAAGCTGAAGATAATGTATTTTACTTATTTTTAAATTCATTAATAAAGAAGTGACAATTTTTCAAACATTTGGATATGGGGACGTCTTTTTACTAATTTTAAAAGCTGAAGATAATACTTTGTACTAATTTTTAAATATTTTAAAACAATTTTTTAAGAAATAAGGGTATAAGATTAGTTAAAGTATTTTTGTTAAATTTTGAAGATAAACAGAATATTTTATATAAAATTTTAAATTAATAAAGATAAAGACAAGATTATTTTACTAACTTTAGTAGCCGAAAGCAATGTTTTACTAATTTTATAAACTAAAACTATTATTTTCTTATTTTTAAATTAATAAATTCATACAAAAGTAGCAGTTCTTTTATATTTAGAGCTGAAGACAACATTGTGCTAATTTTAATATCCAAAAATATAATTTTATAAGTCAATAATCTAGTAAAAATTTCTGAATCTGGAACCAATATTTTTCTAATTTTAGAAACCAAACCTCGTATAGTGTAGGTAATACTAATTTTAAGATTACTGAGTACTAATAGCGCACCAAAAAAATATTTCTAGAATGAGCTTCAGTATAAAAATTGTGTTATTAGTCCTTAGCTTGTTTATTTATGATTTTTTACATGTTTTAAAAGGACTTCAATTTTAAAGCCCCATTTATGGATGCGCTACTGGATCTACATTATATTTGGCTGCCCTGAATTTAAATATTCTGCTATACGAGAAGCTTTAAAAATATTTTACATTCTCATAAATTTATATCACAAAAAAATACCTCTTAATTATTTGAAAAAAAAATGCTTGTACAAAATACTGTAAGATAGTCAAAATTTTGATATACTAGGCGTAGCCGAATATTAATACACTTAGAGCATACTTAGTCATTACAAAACAAATCTTTAGACTTATTTTAGACTCACTTTTATTCGCTTCATTTCAGGACAAATGAAAAGTGTTCAGGGCCTACTTAAATAAAGAATTTTTATGCTCACTTGACTAATTTTTTTTACTAAAAATAGTTGAATTTATAAACAAAATAATACGTAATTTTAAACTCGTGCATGTCAATAATTTCAGTAATTTAACTTGTTTTTATTTTGTCCTTTACATGAATGATTAATTAGCTTTCAAATCGAGTTAAATTAACAAGTTTACTTGAAACTAATTTTAATAATTTATTCAATATCTCCTTATCAAAAAAATTGAATGCAAATGAACTAATTTTAATCAGAGATAAATAACTGTATGTAATTAAAATTATCAATCTACTGTTACTCAATTTTTAGATGGAAAATTTCTCACTTACCATATTTGTAGCAAGCCGTGGTAAATATTTCTTCTTTTGTTCTTCATTACCCCATCTTATAATAACATTATTAATAAGTGTATTTTGCAAATCGACTAAAATACCCAATGATGGGTCAACTTTCGATATTTCCTCAACAGTTAAAACCGTCGTCATAAAATTACATCCAGCACCCCCATATTCCGTATCAATCTGTACCCCCATCAAACCATTACTGAACAACATCTCCACGATGGAATCCTTGAATCTACCATCATTGTCCATTTCGCGAACATGTGGAGCGATTTGTTCTTGGGCAAGTCGAGCCACTGTTTCTTTCATTGCTAGTTCATCTTCTGTGAGGGTTGTAAGCGGCAAGGGGTTGGAAGGGGTCGATTCGAGATGGGGTTGGGCTTGTTGAAGAGTTTTAACGCCGGAATAAATATTTCGTAAATTATTACTGGCGAGCTAAAAAAAATTCAAAATTAGGTGAGAGATAAAAAAAATTTTTTTACCTTTCTGGTAATTTTGAATAGACTGTTCATTTTGTTGGATGGTTACTGATGGGCGGCCTACCTTCTACTGGCATCAGATCAACAATCAGCGTGTGTGGCCTTGTGTTTGTAAAAGTGATAATTTGAGTTCTTTATCGGAACTTGTTTTCGATTTGGTTTTGACGTATTTTTATGATGAAATTATTTGGTAAGGTTTAAAATACAAGCAATTAATCAATAGTTTATTTTTTTAAACAAAAATCAGATAGAGATTTTGTAGGATGCATCGAAATACATATAACATAAGACGTAAAATTTTTGTTTGTTTGGATTATAACAAGAACAATAAAATATTAAGTGTGTTTAATATTTTGATCTACAGATTAGCTGAAAATTTATTACACACTTTGTTTTTTTATAGATTGTTTATATTTTTAAAAAATGTGACATAATATAATTTTTTTAATTTTCTTCTTTTCAAATTTATTAATTCTTTTTATTATACATTTTTATTATTTAAACAAGCTTTTTGGTATCACAAACCTATTGACCACAAATACATTAACTGTTACTTAAGTTATCCATTTGATTATTAAAATTTACGTTAATTTGCGACTAAGATAGCCAATAAGACCGCCAATATCTCATCACACAGCTGTTTTATTATTAGAGAGTCGTTTATTCACAAATTTACTTCTCCATTACGCGATTTTTTATTCTCCTTCCTGCTTTCACGTAAACAGTTTCACTGTACTACCGTATTGTGTCACAAATAAAGTAAAACAAGTGTAAAAATAACACTGTGTTAATGTTTTAAATACGTTTTTTGTAAGAGTTATTTGAAATACAGTAAACAAGAGTTTGTCTTTGTTTTGTTGTTACTTGTGATAAAAATATGTAATTTTACGGTGATTTATAGTAAATTTTATAAGATTTTTACGTATTTGGAAGGCAATTAATATAATTTAAAATATGCAATTTACCAACAAACTATAGGAATTCTATCTCGAATATTTTTAAACCAACACAGTAAAAGTGTCTATAATTTATTCTAATTCAATATTTTGCATAACCAAAAACTGTCATATATAATGTCCCGAGCACATGTCGAATTGTCGATAATTTGCTGAAGTGCACGTTGTGCACGAGAGCAAATTAAACAATGAGACATGCACAAGGGATATTCGGACGACTATTTCTCGAACAAAACTTAAGCCTTAAATCTCTTGAATATCTTTGCTTTGCGAGATAGGAATCTTTAGATTTGGTTTGAATCGAGGTTTAAATAATTTCGGCGGCATATACAAGGCTAATCCATTTCGAGGTTGATAAAGTAAAAATACTAAAAATCTGTATACCGACATTTGTCAAAGATAAACGTCAAGTACGCTGTCATTTATTTAGTTGACATTCTGCCATTTAAGAATATGGAGCATTTAACCATCAACCAACGCGTTAAAATTATTAAATCTTATTTTAAAAATAGTGATTCTGCCGTATTCACATTTCGCGCTTTGCGAGCAGATTATGGTCGTCATAATCGTCCTACAAAGCAAACCATATTGAATGCAGTAAATAAATTTGAACAAACTGGATCTGTTACTGATATTGTAAGGCCTGTGCATCATCGAAACATTCGAAATGCTGAAAATATCGCTTCTGTAGCTGAAAGTGTAGAAGAAGATCCAAATTTGTCAATTTCTCGTCGAGCTCAACATTTAGGCCTATCTTATGGCTCATTATTGCGCATTTTGCATCTGGATTTGCATCTTCATCCGTATGAAGTCTATTTGACACAAAAGCTAAAGCTTGCTGATCGTGGACAACGTAGAACATACGCAAATTGGATGTTGGAAAAACAGGCCGTCGATGCTGATTTTTCGAACAAAATTTTCTTCAGTAATGAAGCTTATTTTTCGCTTGGTGGATACGTTGATAAGCAAAACTGTAGAATTTAGGGCTCAAAAAATCCACAATTGATTGTAGAGAAGCCATTACACTCAGAAAAAGTTACTATTTGGTGCGCATGTGGATTGAGCCGTATTTTTTTGAGAACAACCAAGGACGAACCGTTACCATCAATTTTGAGCGCTATGGTCGCATGTTAACCGATTATTTTTTACGAAAATTGAAGATTATGATCTTGACGATATGTGTTTCCAGCAGGATGGAGCAACCAGTCACGTAACACAAGCAAATCGAGCTTTTTTGCAAGAGAAATTTCCTGGACGTGTGATTTTGCGATTGGCTGATGTCAATTGGCCTTCAAGATCCTGCGATTTGACACCTCTGGATTTCTTTTTGTGGGGCTACGCAAAAGATCGTGTTTACGCAAACAATCCTCAAACTCTTGACGAATTAAAAACTAATATTCGTAATGTAATGGCCGGGATACCGTCCGAAATGTGCCGGAAAGTCATTGAAAATTACCTCAAAAGGATCAAGGCTTGTAAGAAGTCCAGTAAAGGACATTTGAATGATATCTTGTTTAACTAAAAATGGCAAGGATCAATCTTTAAAATGAAATAAAAATTACATTACATTCCGAATATTTTGTGTTTTTTTAAGTTTACTTTATCAAGCTCGAATTGGATAGCCCGTTAGTTTCTAACATATTTTCAATATTTTCAAAAGTACCACACTGAACATAAGGTTTTTTTCTTTGATAAATTGCACTAAGGCAATAGTTTTGATAATTTACACTAGTGCAGAATTATCGTATAATTAGATTATAACAGGCTTGATTTCAAAATTTTGAGTGATTTGATTGGCTTAACTGTTGTGAGGAAAATAATCATAATAATTTTAGAGCTTTATCTTGATTTTTTGGTAACATTCCAAAGCAGCTAAAAAAATTAGTTCAATTTTTGATAAGGTAAAGACTTTATTTTACACTAACAACTAATATTTTATTAATACAATCATAAAAAAATTATAAAAGAACATAAACAACACGGATAGTAGGCAATAGAGAATTATTTAACGATTCATTGATCAAACTCTAAGATTCTTATCACAGGTAAGAAAAATAATATTTAGAACTTAAAATATAACATTTGTTAGTTATCATATTTCAAACAAACTTAAAAAAAAAGTTTGCAAAGTTTGATTACGATGTTAACCTTCTAATAGATTGAGGTTAAGTTTCTGTTCGTTTTATTTTTTAACAATACTTACTGAACTAATTCAGTGCATGTATTGTACTGTTTAACAATTACTTTACTATGTTTTCATTATAATAAAACAATCAAAATTTCCAAATAAAATTATAAATTAAATAATTTTGTAGTACGCGATTACAAGAAATCAGTAAACGCCTCCCTTCTGATAATTTCTATTTGTACCACGTGGTACCGTTTAGTCTATTTCAGTCGCTTATACGATCAAAAAATTATTAAAAATTCCAGTCAATTTTAATGTTTAATTAAACAAATTCTTATATAAAAGTAGCAGAACGCTTTTGAGACTAGTTATCTCTAATCATCAGTGACTAAATACACACACCAGAAAAGTTTAGGGATATTGCTTAATATGTCAATTTAATCAGTTTATAAATTTTTTTCTATTGTTAATAGATATTTATTAAATATCTACATACTAATTAACTTTATCTAAAGCAGTTTTTATTATTATTTTCTCGCTTGTACGCTATTTATCGCGTTTTACAAAGAGTATCATTGCTTGACAAAAAGTTGCAGATATACCGAGTCCTGATAAAGAAGGTAAAATTATCAGAATTCATGTTTATTGGCCTTAGTTGTCTCGAATAAGTCTAGAAACATCATGGCACGAAGACATTTAAATCGTGACGAAATGAATAGGGCAATAGGGATGCTCGAATCAGGTACCACACAAAGTGAAGTAGCGCGTTTTTTGAGTACCTCACAAAGTGTGATTTCCCAGTTGTACATTACCGTGAGACAGGTGATGTAACCGAAGGCCACACAGGCTAACATCGCATAACAACCCCAATTCAGGACCGATTTCTGCGTTTGACTGCTTGCAGAAATGCTACAATTACAGCACCTGAGTTGGCAATACAATTGCAACAAGTGCACCAAGTCACTGTTGGACCAGATACAATTCGATATCGGTTGTGGAAAGGCAATTTGTTTTCCTGAAGACCCATGAGAGTTGTAGCCCGAACACGAGGCAATCGTGGAGCCTGTCTTCTATGGGCTCAATAACATGTTGTTTGAGATTGGCAGCAATGGGCTTATTTTATGTTTAGCGACGAGTTCCGATTTGGAATCCTTTCGGATTCAAGGAGAATCCGTGTTTGGAGAGAGCCTGGTGGTATAAATCGCTTGCAAAATGTTCAAGAAGTCCTTTCTCACCTCGGTGGAACAATCATGGTGTTGAGAGGAATACAAACGGGCTGAAGTACTAACCTCGTTTGGATTGAACCATCCTTAAGCACAATTCGATACAGAAATCTTATTCTCCACTCTGTTGTGATGCCTTATGCTAAAAACTACGGAGAAAATTTTATACTTATGCATGGTAATGCCCGCCCACACACTACTCGAGTGGTGATTAACTTTTTGGAGGAGCACGAAATTTCTGTTTTGCCGTGACCAGCGCAATCCCCCGACTTGAACCCAATTGAGCATTTTTGGGATGCGCTCCAAAGAAGAGTTCAACATATGGGATTACCGCGAGAAAATCGTATACAGTTATTTGCAGCTCCAAACGCAGCGTGTCATGATATTCCCCAAGAGATATCGACAATCTCATCACAATAAGGATGCAACGACGATGCAGAGCTGTAATTAATAACCTCCTGCGTCACACAAATTATTAATTTTTTATTATTTGTTTATAAAAACAATTTTAAAAAAATACATATTTTTTTTATTATTATTTATATTTTATGAAATTTTTGGTGTATAAATACTTGTTAATTTTGTTGAATTTAATAAATTTATGGTGACAAACCCCAATTCATTTGAAAACTTTTTAAACTCATATTATTCAGAAAAATTATCAATATCCCTAGATTTTTCTGGTGAGTGTAATAACGTATAAAAAATAATATATAAAAAATATTAGAAAAAACTTACCAAACATTTGTCAATAATACTTGACACATAAAAAATATAAATGTGTACTAAAAATAAGTTAACAAATCATTATTTTTAACAAAGAATAGTGAAAGCATTCAAAAAATTTTTACATTCTAAAAAAAATTACTTTTATTACAAGTGAAAGAGTAGAAAAAAGAAATGACTAAAAAAATATGAGAAGCAAAAGCAGATGAAGTATTGGTTATATCTGAATTTTTGTACTTTTCAATTATTTTGTTTTATGTTTATATATTTTTCTTGGCATTTTTTGTTCTGTCTGACCGATATAGACCGCGTTGAGGTCGTTACAAGATGATTACAACTTGTAATGATCTTTATTGTAAAAGAAAAATTTTGCTAACGAAGTAAATAAAGAATAGAGACATTTTAAAGTAGAAGATGTAGAAATAGAATTAAGCAATATGTTGAAACTTAGAGAGTATTTGTTTCTGAATTTATGAAAGACTATTTAAGTCATGTAATAGTAAGTGATTATTCATTGCTCTTTGTTAAATAATAAACCATCTTTTTAAAAACAACAGCCTCTAAATAAAAATAAAATGTTTGTAAAGTAAAAAATTAAATGCAGCGCTGTAATGTGAGAATAACAATGTTTGGAATTGGGAGAAATTCGAAAAATTATTTGATGTGTTTTCTATAAAGAGTTTGGTTTTGTTTCTACAGTAAGTTTAATATTTTTATGTAATGAGCAAAAAGCGGACAAATCGTACAAATCAATGACATAAATAGACGTCTAAATGCATAAAGTTGATTGCGCGCAACACGCTAACAATGTGTAAACGGTTCACTTTACAAAGATAAATTCATTGTTATTAAACTTTAGTTGTTAATCTAATAAAAATTGAAGTAAAATTTTTATTAAGACTTTATTTATTCTTAAGATTAGGATGTTTTGTTCGAATAATACGCTTGTGTAATATTATATTTCTCTAAGTTTTTTTGGTAAAAGAATGCTTTGAAGTCTAAATATCTTTAAATCTTTTTTTGCCGCAACTTCTTACTAGAGCAAACGTAAAATAAGAAACAAGGTGCAAATATTTTGAAAATAAAGTATTGTTTGTAAGAGTTTAATAGTATATTAAGTATGGAGAACGGTAAGGAATGCTTAATCCTTGGTAATCCTTAACGTTCGACATGCTTATAACGTTTTTTACGCGATTGGAGTTCCTAGAATAATAATAATAATTTATATCAATAGATTTGTGATAATCGGGAAGATTGAAACTGAAAACTTTGGGTGGCTGTTCCATGGTTGCTATGGTTTTGTTCCAAACATGTAAAATTGTCTTTTTGATACAAATCATCCCTACATAGTTCTGTTTAGAGGTTCTGTTTTCGAAGCAAATACGAGCGATAGTGACGATCTACCGGATGATTTAGAAGACGCTTGGCAAGAAGGATGTTTGGCAATAATTCCAGAAAAATCTAAAGCCCGATGTGAACAGACATACAAGTTGTTTAAGGAATGGCGTAAACCAAAGAAGATTTCTGTAAATGAAAAGAGCTTGTTAGCGTATTTTGTGGTGAGAAGTGGACACTTGAAGGCCCCAGGCAGTTTATGGGCGGAGTATTCTATGCTGAAGAGTACAATTTTTCTCCATGATGCTATCGATATTTCTAAGTTTGCTACATTAATTAAGAGAAAAAATATTGGATATCGGCCTAAGAAGACTAAAATTTTTACCAAAGAAGACATGGAAAAATTCTTGGATGAAGCACCAGACAAACAATTTTTAATTCAAAAGGTATGTTGTAGATGATGAGGTGGCACATCTGAGTTCTAAGGAAACAATATATTTGCAGGTAGCAATGATATTGGGAGTATCGGGCGCTTGTAGACAAGAGGAATTGTACAATATTAAAATGAGTGACGTAGAAGAAAATGAAGAAATATTTATAGTAAATATTCTAAATACAAAAACAAATATTCAGCGAACGTTCACAGTTATTAATAAAGAAAATGAAGCAGTTCATTATTTGGAAATACTTCGAAAATACATAAGAATTCGACCAAGCAACCTAACGTCAGATCATTTATTTCTGAACTATCGAAATGGCAAATGCACTAGGCAAGTCACAGGAAAAGGCACAATTGGAGGCTGGCCGTCAAAAATTGCAAAGTATTTAAAGTTGCAAGCCCCTGAAGGTTTTACTGGACACTCGTTTCGACGCACATCGGCTACACTTTTTGCGAATAACGGAGTTGATGTGTTGGGACTAAAAAGACATGGTGGGTGGCGTTCATCAACGGTGGCCGAGAGTTACGTGGAAGATTCCTTCCAAAACAAAATTGAATTTGGTCATAAAATTTTACACAGCGATGTTGGTGGACTATTACAACAACCTGGAACTTCTACGTCGGAAAGTTTGTCTATTAACACTAGAAACTCAAATGCGAGTGGCATTACTACTATTAATTATAATAATTGTACATTTAATTTTAATAAATAAATCGCAAAATTGTTTTTTTTAGATTTAATTGCTTACCGCTCACTGAACGGTAAGTGAATTACTTACCGTTTTGTTACACGTAGCAACAAGTAACAGCAACCTACCGTCGTGGAAACAGGCACAGTAAACTGATAAAAACAACCAATCGCGCAAAAATATATTTTTCTTAAAACTGAAATTCAATTTCTTAATTAAATTTTTCTATGAAGGTCACGCTATATTTTTAAAGTCTGTTAATAAAAATTCTATTTTTTTATAACAGGTTAACATCTTTAAATTCTGACTTTTTAAATATCGAGTAGTTACCGGTAGTTTTAAAGAAATTTTAGTCAATAATTTTTCAGGTTTTAATGTTCTGTTATTAATAGAGACTTACGCTTTTTAATACTGGTACCGTAATCTTTTAATTTTTGAAAAAATGATTTTAAGGCATTAAAGTTTTTTGAAGAAAAGAATACAACCGCTATCCAAATGCCCCACCGTGCAACTACTATGTTTGTAGAGGTAACGAAACATTTGGACACATTTTCCTGTATAATAATTAAGCTTCGGTGCTGGAGAGTCTTGATTAAACCACCAGGTAATTAACCGGTGTAATCCAGCGGGTTGCATGTTATTCATTCAACTTATCTACTGGTCAACTGGTGTAGACCAGTTAAATATATAACATGCAACCCGCTGGATTACACCGGTTAATTACCTGGTCGTTTAATCAAGACTCTCCAGCACCGAAGCTTAATAATAATACTTTGCCAGGTGCTTTTAACAATTTTTTTAAAATAATTTTATTAAAAAATTTATTTCGGAAAAACTACTACGAATAAATTTACAAATTTTATGTAACATATGAATGAGCAAAGCACGTCAAATGCAGCATATTAGAAATATTTTTTTTAATAGTTTTCCTGTTTTGGGCATTACTCTAGCTGCATCTCAAACGAACTATCAAACTTTAGAAAAGTCAAAGTAATAATTGTAAAAACATAAAACATTTTGTACCATCTTAATAATTTTTTAGACGTTTACGCTTTGCTCTAAGATACTAGAAATTAAAAAATGCTTTAAAAGTTGTTTGGATTTAATGTGCCAACAATAGTATTGACAACACACCTGCCCCTAATATCAGTAGTTTTATCAGCACAAATCTAAAGATATTTGTTTTCAATTTTGGATTGTATTGTTGTACTGCTTTGAGTCAGTATTTTCTGATGGTGGATTCATCCGGAATGTTTCGATGTAGAAAATTCTAGAGTAATGAATTGGTTAGCTCATTCAGAGGAATATTTGCTGCAATAAATGCTTGGCATAAATTCCATGTAAAAATGTAACTTAAGTCCATGTTAAACTTTCTAAATGTTGTTTTTTGTTTTTATATGTCGTTTTAGGCACTATATTTCTAAAATTTACATTTTAATCGCACGTGTTACAAAACTCTACAGTTTTCTCTTATATAAATAAACACTCAAGCCTTCCAAATACTTGTAGATCCGAGCCATGTCTTTATATACAAAAATAAATAAATTAAAATTAAAGAAATCTTATTAAAGAACTAGAAATGCTGGTCAAAATAAAAAGTAATAATGAAAAGATGTACTTATTCTAAAAATAAAATCAAAAATAGGCACAAACCGAAAATAAAAGCTAAATAGGGTTCAAACTTCACGGGTACGTATCAGTGGCGTAACTACGAACATTTTCGCGCCCCCGCCAAAAATTTCGTGTGCGCCCTCTTTTATATTAAAAAATTGGCGTTTTTTAATCAAATGTATGAAGTTAAACATTTTTGCAAAAATGATGGTTATAATACAACGGCGTGTATACGTACGAATTCAAATACTACAAACTAATAAGATTCGTTTTATATTTAAAAATACTTACCAAAGGTTACAGCTTTTTTCTAACTTTCATTGTGGCAAAGTTGTTAATTAATTGATTAAAGTCCATTGATTTTGTCACTTCCCTCTCTAAACTTAAAATTGCTAAACCACTTAACCTAAGTTCACTGATTGTACTTCGCAAATACGTTTTAATTAACTTAAGTTTAGAAAAAGATCTTTCTGCACTTGCTACACTCACGGGTAATGTCAAATATAATATATATGCCGAGCACACATCCGAAAAACTTGAGCAAAGTACATAATTGTCACAAATTAATAATGTAGCCAATTCTTTAATAGTGAGGTTTGGTTGTAGCCTATTTTTTATACAACTTCGAAACGTAAGCATTTGCGATGGGAACAATTTGGAAAAATCGTCTTTATATTCTTGGCACAAATTTCTTGCATTTTCGACTAGTTCATCGTCACTAGCTTCAATTAAAAATTTTGCAGACAAAACTCGAAAATGATTACATACTTCTCGCATCCCTTCAAATCTGTCGTGTATTTGAAATATTATTATATCTAGCGCTTTGTTAAACGTTTCCATTTGAAAATTTTTTTCGGTGTCTTCAATACGAGAATCCTCCATTAATTCGTCATAAAATTTCTTAACTTTTTTATTTCTTTTAACTTCAAATTCAGGTTTTATATTCCATTTAATTGCAAGATTTTTTGCTGTATTTTTATATTGTTGAAAAGAATTTCTAATTGAAGTTATTTGTTGAAACGCATTTTCCAAATGTATTAAAGCTTCTCCTATATCTGCATTTGATGTTTGTAAATATTTACTTGCAACATCTACAATCCTGAGAATTTCTTCAAAAATTACCAATAAAAAAATAAATTGAAAATTTGAATTTTTTTTTAAAAATGCAGTCGCCGTGTTTCTTTCATCTTTTTTGGGAGATTTTAAATTTATTTCTGTCAAAGCCTTGAACACATCAGTGTACCTAAATCTTAGTGCATTTAAGGAATCATTTCTGGAGGACCATCGCGTGGAACACAATTTTTTAAGTGTTACAGAAATTCTTGATTCTGGAGTGTTTAACAAATTCCACCGAATTATACTATTATTAAAAAATGTATAAATTCCTTGCACAATTTCAAAAAATGTTGTTACTGCTGTCACACCACTTACTGCGTCGTTTATTACCAAATTTAAGTTGTGTGCGGCACAATGCACATATTTGGCATTTTTTTCAATAGAACTGATCCTGGCTTGGAGTCCGGTGTAACGGCCACTCATAACACTTGCTCCATCGTATCCTTGTACTCGGCATTTGTTGATATTAATGTTTTTTGACGTAAAGAAATTAATTATAAAGTCTTGAAAACCCGCTGCACGTTGATCCAATAAGGGATGAAAACCAAGAAACGATTCGTTGACATTAATTTTTATTGGACGATTCATTTCATCTTTATCAATTATAACATATCGTACAATAATACTAAGCTGGTCAATTTTACTTATATCCTGCGTTGTGTCCAAAATAATCGAAAAACATAGTGCATTCTTTATATTATTCAAAATTTTAGTTTCGACTGTTTTTGCCAATAAATCAATAATTTCATTTTGTATTTTAGGACTTAAGTATTTAATTTTTGAAGGCATATTTATTAATTTTTTTAAAACCGGATCATACTCTGAAATTAACTGAATTATAGCTAAAAAATTCCTACCTTCTACTTTTCCTTTATCAATTATTTCTCTATGTCCTCTTAGTGCTATATTGTTTGTCGCAAGTGTTAATATAATATTTATTATTCTATGTAATATTTCCCTCCAAAAGTCTTTTTCTTTTCTTAGATTTGACGCGAAATTTTCGTCTATAGTTTTTCCACTCTTCCATATTTCGTAGATTTCACAAGATTTTAGATGTTGATCTGAAACTTCATGGACGTGTATTTTCTTGCTTAATCCTTTCTAATCAGACACTCCAGAAATCCATGCAAAATTCATGTTTTTGTTTGCCCGATCTGCAAATAACCAACACGGTTCACAATAGCAGGAATCTAAAATCACCGAGTAGCACAACCAAAACCTTGATAATTCAAGTCCCGCTTTGTTTTTAAATGTATTTTCCGAAAAACCTCTTTTTCCATCACTAAATTTATTTTTTTTGAAAGGGTCCCTTAGGCCTACATGACCCATATTTAATTATAAATTTTTCCGAGTCGTCAATTGTATTCCCGTAATGTCCTTTGTCAGTAGGATTTATTTCAGTCACCATTTTTTTAATAACAGGATGATGTAAAATATCCACATTAATTTCAGCATTCAGCACTAATATCGGAAAACAGTTCTTTATTTTTTATAAGCACCGAATCAGACTCAATTACTTCTTCGTACACTTCACAAATATTTACTTTCTCCGATACTTCGGTGGCACTTTTTTTTATACTTTCTTCACTCACTGTCAATTCTTTCAACAAATTTTTTTCTTGTTCACAATTATCATCACTATCACTTGTAGCAGTAGCACTTGTTCCCGGCGCATTTGTTCCCGAAAAAAAATTTGTTATTTTCGGTAATTTTGATTTTTTTAGTTCCATCAATTGTCTGCGTTTTCTAAATTCGCTTCCACTCGGTTTAGGTTTTTCTGTCATTTTAAATTTGTTAAGTTCGATATTACTTAAATAAGTGATAAAAACAAAAAAATATCCCGATGTTCGCGTAACCAAGTAAAAATCTAGACTGAAACTAAAAACAATGACTGAAAATCTAAGAGTTAAAGCACTTAAAAAAAATTGAGCTATATTATCATAAACTAAATCCACTTCGAATTAAGAAACATAAACTTTGGGGTTGACCTCATAAATAACCAACCGAATCGAATAGTTCTTAGAAGAGTTTAAATTTCCGCTTAAGTTAAAACATAATAAAGCTGGCTCGAGTGGCTCATTAATAGAAAAACAAATAAAACTTTTATATCAAAGAAAAAACAGCTTACTAGCTTTAGTTACAGTATTAGTTACACTACTATTAATAAATACTAATTAGGTTGGCAACAAAAGGGTAAAAGCCATCAATTTAAAAGTAGGTAGTTTCTTTAGTAATTTTTTTGATACATGTACATTATTTTTTTGAAACTAAATGTTACAGGATTTTAGAAGTGAATTTTTGTAATGCGCCCTCTCTAAGTTTGCGCCCCCCCCGCAATGCAGGGTCTGCGGGGGCGGTAGTTACGCCACTGGTACGTATTGTCAAAAAAAACAGCGCAATGCTTCTACCTAGTTTGATTTCGAATGCTATCTACAGAATGTCCCAACTAAAATTTAGACTCCCTAAAATTTTTGATTTCATCCAAATTTCGAAAACATGCGAAAACAGGTCAATTTTAGCATAAAAGAACACCAAATTTTATCATAGTTTTATAGTATATTACAGGAGAAGTTTGATAAGGTAGCCTTTACGGCCGAGCCAGAAATTTTGTGAGACGAGCTCGAAAAGCGAGTTAAATAATGCTAGCGAGGCCGTAAAGGCCCTAACAGACGTGTACTGTACAGTAATTTTTCTAATACCTCAATAATTTGGCTGCATTTATTATTTTGATTTTATTAATTTTAATTAAAAAAGAGATGATTTAGAGTGCGTTTTACGTTGTCAATGTCAACTGTTGTTTACATGAAAATTGTAAACAATAAAGCATTTGTATTTCCATAGTGATTTAGTCTTTACAGCCACTCTTTACGGATCCTTGATTGTTAAGGTATTGTTTTCATTGTGACAAACAATCCTTAAATCTTCCTTTAACAATAAGATATTACAAAAAGTTGTTACTACAATCCTCTAGCGCCCAGAGCCACCCTTTTGAAAAATTTAAATAGCAAGTGGAATTGAGTAATACGTCATTTTAAAGATGCTTTTATTGTCTATCCAATCAGGTATCTGTTATAAATTTTAAACAATTGTTTGTTTGAGAATCACAAAATTGTTTTAGGCTTATTGAAATTTTCAAAGTTGTCAAGCCAAAACACTCTTTCAAATTGTAAACAAGTTTTTTAGTATGGGTGGACATACAAACGTTATTTTATCTGCACTAATGTTTTTTCCTTTTCCTTTGAAAGTGACAAGAAATTTTTGTGCAGGTAGTAAAATTATTTTTTACGCAGTTTTTTACTTGATTCCACACATTATTGTTGTTTAATAACTAAGTTAAAAATAAAATCCCGTAGTTTTTAAATGGTTTACAGTACAAAACAAAGAAATGAAGTAGTAAAACTCTACTATAGTAATAGCTGGAAGGTGCGAGAGTTGGTATTATAATGTTGGCGGATAACAAAGTTATCTCTCCGGCTCTCGCTCGGCCACCAACATAACCAACCTCCACGATTAGGCAAAAACAACTACTTCGCGGACTAATGCCCCGACCGACATTGAATTACATCACCTAATCGCCCAACCAGCAACACACTGAAAGGCAGTGTAACCAGAACTAGCAAAGGTGTTCCAATCGAGCAACAACGTCGAGAAACTGTATACCGCTTTCGGGGTTTTTGCCCCTCATCAGTGTATCCCGGAACGTTGTGCTCGATTGGAACCTGTGGCCGAGCGAGAGCCTAAGAGATAACTTTGTTAACCGCCAACTTTATTATTCCAATTCTTGCATCTTCCAGCATTCTTCATTAGATAGCACACTGTTTCTGTCTATACGACTACTAGCCGGACTTCGCTTGATATAAGCGAGTTTTCCCACCCGTTCCAATCGAGCACAGCGCTCCGGGATACACTGTACTGATGAGGGGCAAAAATCCTAAAAGCGGCATACAGTTTTTCGACGTTGTTGCTCGAGTGGAACACCTTTCGCTACTATGGTAATAACAATTGTGCTAGTGTTGCTTCTAGAGTTTTTAGCGCAAATCATATAAAACCACAAGTTAGTCTTCAAGAATACATAACTACTTTAATTGAAAAATTTGAGGAAACGAATTTTGTTGCTGTTTAATCTTCGATTAAACAGATTTTTTTCTTATTAATTCTTATAAATTCTAAACAGATGTTGCGTTATTTGTCAGCGCTTTTAGTTACACATCCTGATTGTTTTGTAATAAATATTAAGCCTTAGTAATCAACTAACCGTAGAGCAATGACTTACTTAGCTTGCATTTAATAACTTTCATTTTTACAGCGACTATATAAATGTTTATAAATCAAGTTTAATTCTCTTTGCTTAAAAATTACTTTTTATGTTATTCTGGTTTAGAACCACTGTAAATAGTTTATATATTGTTAAGTTTTTGAATGAATAAATTAGTATAGAACGAACTCTCAAGTTTTATTACTTCTGCATCATCGAACACTTGCAAACAAAATACATCATTTGAGTGTCCCATCCGAAACGACGTTTTTGAGTTGGTTATCTTTATTAAAAAATAACAGGCAATTTATCAAAAAATTGCTCAAAATTCTGGCGTGTCAAAAAGTAGTACACATCGGATTGCCAAAAACCATAAGTTTTATCTATACAAAATAAAACTTGTCCAAAAATTAAAAGAGAATGATTTGTATCGACGATTACAGTTTTGCGAAAATTTTACTAAGCGTTTGAACAATGACCCAAATTTATTCTACATTTGCTTTTCTAATAAAAGTATGTTTATGTTTAACGGCGAAGTAAATAAGCATAATTGTTATTGTTAGAGTGATACTAATTTACATATTTTTCTTGAAAGGCACAGCCCAACGTCTCACAAATTAAATATTTGGGCGGGCATTTTGGGTAATTACATTATCGGACTACTTTTTGTAGAAGGCAATTTGACTGACGACAGTTATTTGCAGTTGTAAAAAGACTTTATTAACATCTTTATCACTCACGCACTAGAAGAAGACATAAGACTTTTCCTTTTCTTTTCTTTCGACAAGATTTAACGCCTCCCCATTATTATGTATGAGTACGCAATTTTTTTGATGCTTTAGATTGTTTTCCCGGACAATAGATAAGGCAGAGAGGTCCCATTGATTGACCACCTAAGTCTCCCAATTTAACAACCCCTTTGGTTTTTTTATGTGGGGCCACTTCAACTGCTTCAAAAATGAATTATCACTAAATATCGTTTGATTTTGCCCCACAAAACGTTAAGCAAGCTTTTGAAAAACATTTGTACCATTTATGGAAGTTGGGAGTTTTGAGCAATACTTTTGCTAAATTAAATTATTTTTTATTACCAATTTTATTTTCTCTCACAAAATATAGACAAAAATCTGAAAAAAGACTCGTTCAAACTTCATAAAAACACGTGGTTGCATAAACAATGAAAGCAGATTTAAAATGATGTGTCACTCAATCTCACTTGCTGTTTAAATTTAATAAAAGGGTGGCTCTAAGCATTAAAGTGATGTGGTAGTAACTTTAAAACTATGATAAAATTGAGTCCCCCTTCAAGCTAAAATTAACCTGTTTTAGCATTTTTTGAAACTCAGACGAAATCAGAGTTTTTAAATGTTACAAATTTTAGTTGGGATACTCTATATAATTAATAATAAACACATCGATAAAACCAGAGCTCGCAGAATTGACCCAGCAAAACCATGCCAAGACGCCAATGAGTTTGTTCATCACGATGAATTTGTGCCTTTGAACAAAGAAATATCAACATATCTAAATTAGAATCTAATGCGCTTTGAAGAAATGAAATTTTCAAAAAAAATTTTTAAGGTTGTTCATAAATAATTCTGCCAAAAGGGAGGCTAAAAAAAGCTTATAGCTAAGTCTGTGTTATGTTTATATATAATTGTTAAAAATAAAATAACCTGGTCTAAAACTATTTTAGCTAATGAAATTAAATCAGTGTCGTGTAAAAAAAGATGTAAATCAAAAAAAAGATTAGTAAAAATAGAAAAAGCTTTATTGAGAAGAATAAAGCTCTTAAATACTTCTCTCCACTACAAATTCATAATTTTGCTGTTAATTTCAAAATCGTCATTTTAAGATTAAAAAATATAAAAAACTATCTATTGCTTCTCATATCAATTCAGCTCCCAATAAAACAATTTTTTCAAATAATTTAGTTTAATAAAAAATAAATCTCAGTTGTTTTTGCTGGAAAGACAATATCACTAAATCACCAATCAAAGCCAATTAGAGAGAAATAACTTTTATAAAAAGAGTGGTCATATTAGCGATGTTATCTTTGAAACTTAAACATATTTGTTTGACCAGACTCCAAACGCTGCGAGAGAATTCACGAACAGATAAATTTGATTCGAACAAAAAAAATTTATTTTAGAACTCGATTAAATTGATAAAAATAGTAGCTCATTTAATAAAAATATTGATAAAATGTCTAATATATGTAATATCTTAATCTATAGATTAACTGGAGATCTACTCGTGTTACTAATTTTGTCTTTTTTTAGATTGTTTATAATTCGGAAAAAGTAAGATAACAAAATCTTTATAATTACAAAATGTTAGGTAAAAAATTTTTCTTAATGTGTATATAAAAATCATAATAACATTAAAAAGGAAAGTTTTTAGTGACTTTTAATAATTAAGTAATTATTCTGAAATATCCTGTTCCTGTTCAATGTCTAAATAATTAGAAAAAAATATTATTCAAGTAGGTACCCATTTTTTTCTCTTTTTTTGTTTTACATTTTCTTTCTTATTTTTTGCTCTTGTCTATTTCCGTCGATTTCTTTTTCTTTCCTTCACTAAGCTGTTACCAATATTACAAATGATATTTATAATCTGGCATATACGAGTACATATACATATCTACCTATATACTTTGTTTACAAGTTCAAAAAAAAAAATCATGATTAGTTAGATAATAACTAACACTACATAATCACAGATATCTAATTCTGACTAGTTCTTTTATCGGCCGCTTTATCTTTTACAACAATTTTTTGCTGATTAATTAAATAAGAATATCTATATATTTTTTATAGCTCGTTAAAAAATTCGCTACCTAATGTTTCTCTTAAACCACAACGTCTTCTATGTTATTTTTGTAAAGTAAATACCAAATTAAAGTCAATAATTACAAAGCATGCATAAGAAGGTTATCATAAATAGAAATCTTATTTATTTGGTCAACAAACCATTGTAAAGTTGTTATCACGTATCGCTGACTATTCAAAAATATTTAAACATAATGAAATGTTTGCCTTAGATTAACTTCACAAAAATAATAACCAAAAAATTATAACGAGTGATAATTTAGATTTGCTGGACATTAAGGAAATGTTGTTAAAGTTTCATAATTTCCAGTTTCTAAAATTGATAATAGTTTGTTAGAGCCGTAAGTGAGTGAGTTCAATTGCATTGCCTACAAAGAGCTCTTTCCACATTTTCCTATTGGTAAATTATTTAGTAAACTGTTAAACAATGGAAAACTGTTTAAATTATATTTAAAATTATTTAAAAAAAAATGATTCATGATAAAGATTCTATTCTCTTGGATACAGTAAAATACTAAAAGTGTAATTTGTTTGTGTGGATCATGTTGCAATACAATAACATACAACTAGTGAATAATTACTTAATAAGTTATTAATAAATGGTGCCACCATTGTTGAATAAAAATTCATGATAAATAGCTTGATAAACTGATAAAATGGGGTCACTAAGTAAAAGTTAAATAAAGACAAAATCACTAAATAATGCACTTAAGTAAATAACTTTCTACTAATTTACAAAATAAATAAAGACAGGTTTTATTTATGAGATGTTTAGAACGTCAAGGACATTAAGACTTGCTGGAATTTTTAAATTATTTTTGTAAGTAGCCTTGTATTAATTATACTTACCATTTTGGTCAACAATTAATTCATTTTTTATTTCCTTTGTATGATCCAACAAAAAAATATTTCTGATCCTATTAAAATAGTATAAAAAAATCGCTGGAATATCGTTTTTACACTTTATTATTATTAATAATGTAGATAATATTTTTTATAAATTTTAAATTTAGCCAAATTTAAAAGAAGTATATCAGACTGACACGTCACGAAGCTTATCATAATAAAAACTTGAACAACGTCACAAATATAGACAAAGAAGTACCTAATACATATGAAGCAAAAATTTTCAATTAAAATAGTTCTAAAAATTAAAAAAAAAATGTCTATGGTGTGTTTTCTTAGCAAAGACAAATTTAAAATACCTATTTGTGATTGGTTAATTTCGAAAATTAACTAATGCAGTCACCTCGAGCCATAAGCGTCGGATCTAAGCTTGCCGTGTGTAACCGTATTATATACTATTAATATATATATAACACGAAAATTATAACTAGAAAGTAAAATCAGAAAGACGACGGACAGTTCGATTGCTATATACCAAGGAGGTTAGATAGAAAGGAGAGCCCTATACTTCCCATGTAAACAGTTTGGTATACCAGCTTAGTAGAGTGGTTGGGTTTTGTCGTGGATGATTACCTTGAACAGATCTGCGTGAAGTAAAATCTTAAATGCGATAAGTGAAACCCAAAAACATCTGACTAGTTTCAGATTGCGGCAAATTTAAAACTCTGCATGAAATGCGCAGGCAGGGACCCGTTGTTTGTTGTATTTGGTACAATAATACAATAAAAATACAAACTAAAAGACAAATTTAATAGAATAGACTGCACAGCGATTATTAAAAAACTAAAGATAAATTAAAGAATGAGAAAATTTTTTTAAAAAATTTATTCTGTTGACATAAAACATTTTGCATTATTCTTGCAACTTTGCTCAACCTAAATCGTTTTCCTCGTCGGAAGAAATGTAAAATTCCGAATCGTTTTCACTTTCGTTAGCTCTAACAGAAATTATGAAGATCTCTATATCATCCCTGGCCATGTATTTCTCCTCGGTTTTTTCTACTTGGTTACATATATTTCTCCATTGTTCTACTGAAATCGTAGCAAATTTGTCTTCAGCTAATTTCCAGACGTCTTCTAATTTAAATGTTACGTTGTGAACGGCCACATGATTTTTTACTAATGCCCAAATTTTTTCGATGGGGTTAAGCTTCGGGTGATATGGAGGCAACCGTAAAACTGGCATATCACATTCTGCCAGAATTTTGTCGATCGCAAATTGCTTATACGGTGGTTTATTCAAATTAATTTTTTTATAATAATTCTGCCTTTGTTTCTTTGGTCCCAAAAAAATTCCTCTTTCGTTTAGCCATTGCTGCATTGCTGTTTTTTTCCATGATGAGTTCGGATTAGGTTCTATTGCCACATTATGATAGAACGCGTTATCCGCCACCAAAACCGATTTCCTTAAAATGTTGGGACAAAATTTTTTTTTTCAACCATTTGGTGAAGTTGTTGTTGTTCATTTTATCGTGATAGTCGCCTGTTTTCGAGCCCGATTTAAAAATATTTAAAGCATTAAGCACAAAACCTTGCGCGCTTCTAGCGTGTAAAATAATTAGACGTCGCCCTTTGGCTATCGGTGCGTTAAGCATGTCATTTGTGCCATCATCCCATGTCATCGGTACAGTATGGGAACTGTGAAGGTAAGTTTCATCACAGTATATAATATTTCGACCTTCTTCTTTGTACTTTTTAAGTTGTCTTAAATATTCAACTCGTTTTAACCTGATATCCGTTTTTCCAATTAAGATTTTTTGATTATCTGTCGATTTTTTCTAACGAAAACATAGCTTTCGGATGAACTGTCTAAATGAATCTATTTTCCCAGTAAAATTAACACCTTCACGTTTTACTGCCTCAAATAAAACTTGCATTGTCGGTCTTCTTTTATGAATGGCGGCAAAATTATAAATTACTTTTCGAACTATTTCTTCTTCGAATTTATCTAATGTGCTTTTTGGCGATGGTTTGTTGATTTTTTACGCGGAGATTGAAATTTGCTATTTTCAGGTTTCTTGCTACCTTCTTCTATAATTCTCTTTACCGTGTTAAGACCAACACCAGTGGCTTTAGCAACACGTTCTTGTAAACGACTTAAAAGAATTACAACTTGACCTTTCTCTTTCATAAACGAAAAAACCTTATAAATTGTCTGCCTCCTTTGACTATGAACAACACGACCGTTATTGCCCATCATATTGTCGCAAAGTATGTTCTGCAAAAACACATTTATATCCTTCTTTCCAAATTGTACTAGGTATACTTACAAAACTGTAAACCACAAAAAAAACAGAGTCTGGAAAAAGACTGTTGAAATAAAATTACAAATCTGTCAATACACTCAGGCTTAACCACAACCGTTCGAGAAGAAGGAACGAAACGAAATGAGAATGTTTTTGAGTTAGTGAATAGCGCTTAACCAAGACGTGTTTTCGTACTTTGCGCAGAATGACTCATCGCCCACGACAAAATCCAACCACTCTACCAGTTTATGACAGGTTTCAAATGAAACGCAGACTCGACAATTCATGTTTGGCCGTGTCTGGTCTCGCACAGTGGCGTAGCTGACAGGATGCAAGTTTTTGTTTGGTTATTTACAAACAAACGTTGTTTTGTTTTTTTTACTGATTTTTTTTGTTCTGTGTGAATTGATTGTTAATATTCTTTGTTATTGTTGTTGTCGTTTTATTGTGTTTTATCCTTTCTTTAAACTTTTACATTATATTGTGTGACGCTACTGACTTCAATCTCGTGGTGCGCCAGCTTTCAGTACCAGTTTATAGCTTTGCGCAGTGAAGGCGACAAGTCTATTTTTTTCAAGTTGTACTCTCTCCTTCCTATCTAACCTCCTTGCTATATACAAGTTTCTGTAAATTCGTTAAATTAATAGATAGCTAATAAGTCGGTCTACTTCGGTGCGCGCGCCAATGAGTAGTGACCGCACCGCTTGGATTTCCCGCCGTGACATTTCTATGCCTAATAAGTCTGCTAATTACAGATGATTCCAATCGCAATTCCAAGTTTTCAATGCTTATTAATTTTTCTTTATCAAACAGACCATCGAGAAAAATTTAACAACTAAATCTAACAAAAGTTTCTTGAAAGTATGTACACTCTTGACCATACGTAATGAGACGACTGGATTGCTTCGGTGAGCTAGCAGCGCTCATTTTGGCAATACAGTAAATATTTGATTTACTGCATCTGCATATTCTTGTCAACTAAAAGCCGAAACGTTCAAGTTTATAAAAAAAAATTTAAAGATTATTTTTAGTCGATTTTTTCAACACATTTTGATTATTAGTAATCATTAATTAACTATTTCAAAAATTATGTCTTAATGTATGTTAATTGAGACTGGCGTTCTTCCTACAGAGTGATGGCTAGCAATAGTAAAACCCTTTTTTACGCAAGGCGATAAATTTGATCTAATTATCGACCCATAAATCTAACCTCCATAGTGGTAAAAATCATGGAGAGAATAATAGCTGATGCAATCAAAGGTTTTTTACTAAAGCAAAACAATTCCAATTGAACAACATGGTTTCATTAAGGGCAGGTCTGTCACCACTAATTTATTGTACTGTCTCAATGATTGGACCAAACAATTGGATACTAACAACGCAGTAGATGTGATTCATTTTGATTATTCTAAAGCATTTGATCGTGTTCCAAAAGAGTGTATTTACTTTTAAAACTTCGTTTCTTTGGTCTAGTTGGTCAGTTGCTAAACTGAATTTCTGCGTTTCTGTCTAGACGCTATTTTTGTGTAAAAGTTGGTAACTCTCTTAGTAACTATAAACTGGTGTTTAATAGAGTCCCGCAAGGATCCGTTTTGGGTCCTCTCCTTTTTACCATCTACACCTCCGATCTTAGAAATGTAATTGTATCTGACTGTTGTTCTTTCTTTGCTGACGATAGTAAGATTTACAACATTTTTGTATTAGCAAAAAATGTTCAATCTGTCAGTAAATAGAGTAAAAAGTAGCTCTTGCCTCTTAACATTCAGAAATGTGTAGTGCTACATCTTGGTCGAAATAATCCCCTGACAAACTATTTCATTGATGGTATTCAATTAGATAATGTCCCTTCCCATAATGACTTAGGAGTGTCCATAACGTCGGATCTTACTTAGTCAGATTAGGTTGCAAAAGTATTTAGTAAAAAAGCTAACGTAATGTGCTATATCTTACAAATCTTATACAAAACTACTACCGTTTTTTTTAAGTCATATATTAGACCTATTCTCGAATATGCCAACTCTGTCTGGTGCTCCGTTTTGGCGAAAGACACGGACCTATTACCTATTAGAGAGAGAGTTCAGCGTCGCATTATCCCTTTACCATTTGGACGCCCTCGTCCTACTTATAAAGAACGTCTGCGAATAATGAAACCTTTTCTCGTTAGCTTTCCGTCGTAAAAGAGGCGACCAAATTACATTTTATAAAATCTTAACACAGGATAGCTCACCGGTTAGACATATATTCTCATTTCATACTGACTGTCGCACAAGAGGCAAGAGGCTATCAGTACAAACTGGCAAAAAAAAACTACTCATTTAAAATTCGACAATTTTTGCTAACTAATCGAGTGTTAAATGATTGGAGTGTCTTACCAAGTAACTTAGTTAATAGTACATCACTAAACAGTTTTAAAAACAACTTAGACATCACTTCAGAGTCTTTCTTTACATCCAATAATTAATTCTCTTCACTACGTCACGCGGGCACAACAGGATTCGTCCTCTGCTCCATGTTATAATAATAATTTGTAATTTGATAATAAAACAATTAATATTTGGGACAACTTAACTTGATAGAGATTTATTAGCAAACAAACAGATATTAGACAGTATTAGCGAACGTAGTCCAGCCTTAATTCGATCATTTTTAGGATGATTGGTTATTAAAATGCTGAAAAATTAGTATTAGAGAACTAAAAAACAATAATAGCAATCAATTCTGACTAAACGCAATTATTAAAAACTAAACTCAAAAAATTGCACAACGCCGTCGTATTTGTATGTTTTTTGATAAATCTTTTCTGTAATTAAACAAAAAAAAAGCTGTATTGTTAGTTGTATATATTAAAAAGCCATTCATACCCAAATCTAGACAAATAATTATGTTGAGGGTCTGAAAAATTTAAATTTTTTTATCAAAAATTACAAAAACAAAATACATTGCTCAACAATTAAAGTGGATATTATAAAAATTTCTAAATTTTTTAGGATTAATTATTTAAAAATAAATAAGTGCTACTAATAAACAAATAAATGCTAAATCCTATTATAAGGCAGCAAAAAAGTAAATAAACAGAGCGTTTATACAAAAGTTGTTAATAACTCATAATTGGAAACAAGTTCGTAACAGAAAAATAACAATTTCTCTCAAAATGAACAAGTAAAGCTAATTGTTTCTGAAGAACTAATACCGTGTGAGATCTTCTCTGGTTTAATTTAGTGTTCTTAGGCTATTAATTGGGAAACGCAGAGGATTTGAGATTTCTTTAAGGAAAGTTTTAACTAGACATTTTCCAACTAAAAGTAGCGTGAATTGGAAGCACAAACGCTGATGGTCGTGCTTTCAGCACCGTTCTTAAGTTTTGATAGGACCCCCAATGATTTATCTCAATAAATAAGATCCATGAAAGCTTAGACAATAATTTTGGAGTAAATTTCCGTAAGTTTAAAAATCCTTTGCCGAGATATAATTCCCTAAATTTGTAGTTTTCCTGTGGCGGATTTTTCACTTTTAAAAATGACGAAAAATAAGTTCTTACTTACTTTAATTCTCAAATCGCAACGCAATCTCTTTTTGCTTCATTTTAGAACTCAGGATTTTAAGCACAAACAAAAATCCGCTGTTACATTGGATAAAGATTTGTTTGTTCCGTTGGATCAACACTCTGAGATTGTTGGAATTGAGGGACAGCAAAAATTATGGAAGTAAGCAGTTATTGAAACCCGAATTAATTTTATAATTCAACAAATAAATTCACTTTTTAAAAACTTTATTTGCTACTTGAAGTTACACCCTGGCTTACTAACTTAAAAATGTTGATATTTGGTGGGTCTTCGGGGTTAATATAAGTTTTACAATCAAAGGGACGATACAATTTAGACCACCAATGATAAGAACATGCGGTGAACAAGTGTGTTACATTTAAATAATGTACGATTGATTCAAATATAGGAAACAAAGAGTTTTTAATCGTCTATGCCGCACACGATGCACGAAGCACAACGCAACACTTTTGATATCGTTCACAGGACACTACACATGACACTTATATAATTAATTTGAAATTTGAAGTTATTATAAAATTTAATGAAAGTAAAATAAAAACAGAAATAATTAAATAAATATATGTGAATGTGTGATAATATTAAACAAAAAATTCAAATAAAATAACATACAAAGGTTACAGAAAAAAATGCGTGGTTACAAACAGTTAAGTCAATTACCAAATTACAAATATACTGTCTGAATAGATACAGATTGTGGAGACAAACAAAATTACATACTTTTCTCTGAAGTTTCTTCACAAAATTTTCTCAATAAGTATAGGCCGACAGAAACGGACAGACGAAGATACTAGAATTAGCCAGAAAACATCACCTGTTAGCTCATCGATTAATTTGATAAAGAAGATTAAAGATGTAATAAACAAATTTGTATCAAAAACTAGTTCAGACTCTTCTGGAAGTACTTGCTTGTACTGGCTTTGACTAAATGAACCGTTACAGCCCCATTTTCTGTATAACAGTAAATAGATTAATCCATTCTTATACACCGAATCTATAGCTTAAATTCTAGATGCAGTGTGGTTTAATAAATCTCGAAAATTTTGTATTTTTGCATGTGAATTTGCAATGTACCTCTGATGAAGCTCAGTACCTTGTCTGCAGGAGCCTTTTCGATAGCACTGGGCTTCAGATATCGGGAGCCCAGGTGTAAATCTGTGATGCTTGCAAAAGCAGGACAGTAGCAGAGAATATGAAGAGGAGTTTCCTCATCTTCAGCACAACCTCTGCAAATCTCGTCCTCACTGAATCCGATGACGTGCAGGTGTTTTAATAGGCAATGTCTTGTGTACATGCCTACCACTAACTGAAGGTCTCTACGGTTGAGACGCATCAGGTTTTCACTGCGTGCCTTGTCCGGTCCTTTAATAAAAAGCCTGGATTGAAGCATGCCATCTTCAAACTGCCATTCAGAGAGATGGCGAGATTCTATCCACTTATAAAGTGTGTCTTTCTGTCGTCTTTTGGTAACGCCAAGAGCCGGTTCCGCCCCGATGAAGTCCATTTGTGAACCCTCTCGAGCCAGAACGTTAGCCCTCTCGTTACCCTTTAGACCACAGTGTCCCGGTACCCAAAAAAGTACAACATTTTTGTTGCACTCCGCCAGTTCCTGTAATCTGTTGTGACATTCCCAGACAAGCCTCGATGAGTACCTGCACGATTGCAAGGCTTGCAGCGAAGCCTGACTGTCGGTGCAAATGCAGATTCGCCTATTTGACATAGCCCTCTGCACGCACTCAGTCACACAAGCAAGCAAAGCGAAGATTTCCGCTTGGAAAACGTCAACATGTTTGCCCAAAGGTATTGAAATTTCAACACCGAGCTCACATATAGATATTCCTGAGCTCGCTCCATTGGGGTGAACCGACCCGTCAGTATGGCAGATGAGCCAGTTCTCCGTTCTGAAGCTGCTCGTTTTTTCACACCAGTTGTCACGTGGTAGAATGTTCACAAAATACTTGTGTTTTGTAGCAATCCTGGGGGTCATACTGTCGTCCCCCATTTAAAAATAGGGTCCAAATTCAACATCCTAGTGGATATTGTCCGATGACCCTTCCCGGTTGCTGTTTTCCACCGATTTATACCGCGAAGCCGTAGGAAACCCATTGCAGCAGACTTTTCCACAACAAGATGAAGTGACCGAATCCCCACAATGAGCTTTATGGCTGCGGTCGGTGTAGTTCGAAAGGCCCCTGTAATTGTCAAGCAGGCCAAATGCTGGACCCGTGCCAAACTCTTTTTGGCTCAGGACGCACTCGATATGGTCCACCAGACAAGGGAGCCGTACGTGATCATTGGTCTGACAACATAGTTGTAGAGCCAAAGCATAACGCGGGGTGTAAGCCCCAGGTTCTGTCAACAGCTCTTCTGCACGCCCAGAAGAGTAAGTCAAACGGGAGTTTAGGTCAAAAAAGTTTAGGTCAAATGGGAGTTTAAAATAAGCCTCAAATATTTAACCTTACGATCTACACGTAGCTGCTCGCCGAAAAGCAGAGGGGCCACATAATGGTCCCACCGTTTTCTGGTAAAAATAACATGGCCTGTTTTCTTCGGATTTACAGGAATTACACCATTTCTCAACGAGCATGAATGCCCCACCTGTGAGCTCTCCAACCACATTGAGAAACTTGTCTTTTACCAGAATGGCTATGTCATCAGCATAGCCCTGGCAATATATGCCAACTTCGTTTAACTTGTGAATAAGATCGTCAACTGTGAGATCCCACAACAAAGAAGATAGTACACCTCCTTGGGAACACCCTTTAGTAGCGATCACTGTAACAGAGAATGAGCTTATGCTCGCTCTGATAAATCTATTAGACAGCATTGTGCGAACCTATTTTACCAAGGTTGGGTCCGCATTTCGCTTCTCTAATGCGTTACACATAGACTCGAAAGAAGCATTGCCAAATGCTCCCTCAATGTCTAGGAAAGTTCGTGAGACATACAGTCCACTGTTCAGCCCGCTTTCAATTGTAGATACAATCTCATGCAGGGCCGTTTCAGTAGACCGTCCTGTGATATACGCATGTTGGTTAAAGTGCAACGGATTGTTTCCGAGCACCTTCTCCCGTATGTGTTTGTCGATCAGTCTTTCCATCGCCTTTAATAGAAACGATGTTAAGCTAATTGGTCTAAAACTCTTAGCCTCGGCGTACGTGGTACGTCCTGGCTTAGGAATAAACACTACCTTGATCTTTCTCCAGGCCGCTGGTATGTGACCCAGTGCAAGGCAGTCTTTAAACAGTCGGGTCATTGGGCCAACAAGATGCTCCCGTCCCTTTTGCAAGACAGTGAAACCTTACTGCGTTAGAATCATTACTCTTCGCGAAGAAGGTTACAGTCTAACAGAGCTCGCTGAATGCTTTAATGTCAATCAGTCGACAGTTTCTAGAGTGTTGACAAGATTTACAGAACATGGAAGTAACACCAGAAGATCAGGACAGGGTCGTGAAAACATTTTAACTCCAGAACAAGCTGAAGTACGATCCGGAGAAGACTTGCAGCAGTGGATTTAAGGCCAAAAAAGGCGACCACGGGCCCATTATTTACCGCAGAGCACAGAAGGCCAAGATTAAACTTTGCGCGTGAACATGTAGACTGGGAAACGAGCAGTGGTCAAGAATATTGTTTACTGATTAGTCTCAATAACTGTCTTTTCTCTGACAACAGGCAAAATAGAGTGTATAGAAGGACGGGGGAACGATATGTCCCAGTGTAACATTGTGCAAACTCTGAGTTAATGTGGCGCGATGACGGATCACTAATGGTATGGGGTGGAATCAATTTGGAAGCCCGCACGGACTTAGTTTTGATGGATAGAGGTCGGCTTACAGCAGAAAGATACAGACATTTTTAACGAACATGTTGTACCATTTGCCCATTTATTGGAGAAAATTTTTGGCTTTTGCACCAGTGTGGGTCAAAAAAATTTACAATCTTTTTTTAACTTTCGACATTAAAAAATTTGTTACTAGGCACTTTTAAAAAATGCTTTTTCAAGATGAGCTCTTAATTTTAATAGGAAAGACTCCCTCATCGCAATTTTACATTATTTTTCAGTTCCATATGGTAAAATCCATATCTCGTCACTACTTAATCGTACAAAAAAAAATTATTTACATTTTTTGCAAAAAATAAACGATCTAGAAAAGGTATCTTACAATTTTTTTATAACTCTTACCGTTCAGAAGATATCAGAGCTCAAAATTTGAAGAATTTAGCAAAAATGTTTTTAATTTCTAAATTTCTAAATTTCTAAATAAATATTATAAAGTGCGCAACATACAGTTTTGTAAGAAATTAAACGCTCTAAAAAAAGTATTTGTGGTTAATGATTACTTCAATCAATTAAAAAAAAAATGAAAATTTAGTATAAAATTTTGGTTTTTAAAATGCGTATATCTTTTAAATAGTTAGAATAATTAATTAATCCTAAGACACCTTTTTTATAGAGCGTTCAATTTCCAACAAGGCCATATGTTGTATTTTATAATATTTATTTATCTCTGAGTTATAAAATTTAGAAGTAGAAAAAGAATTTTTGTTAAATTCTTTAAACTTTGACCTTCAATATCTTCTAAATGGTAAAAGATATAAAAAAATTGTAAGATAACTTTTTGGTAGAACAATTAATTTTCTACAAAAAATGTAAATACAAATTTTCTGTACAATTAAGCTATAACGAGATAGGGATTTTACCATATAGAACTGAAAAAAAAAAAAATAATGAAAAACTGCGATGAGGGGTTTTTCCTATTAAAATTAAGAGCTTATCTTGAAAAAGCATATTTTTCAGTATCGGAATTTAAACAAATACCTTCAAGAAGTCGAAATTCGTACCACGATTTGGCCTACGAGAAGTGCCGATCTCAATCCAATAGAGTGTATAGTTGGTTTATTTAAGAATGAGATTTTGACTTTAACAAAAAAATCCAAATTGACCAATTATTAGTCATGCCGATTTATAATGCTTTGAAAGGCCGAAAAAGCAAATAATCTCAGGCAACGGCACCCCAGGCGGGGTTCGATGCCGAGATCCTTTCTACCTGTTTCTTGAAATAAAATACAAAACTCAATGCAAGTGCAATAATTTTTAACTGCAGTGTTTCCAATTGTTGCTTTTTATTTCGTTAATGCAAGTAAATATTTTTAAATTTTCTAATATCCTTCTTCATGTAAATTAGAATTCTGAAGTGATTCAGCCGAGTCAATATCAAGCACATTATCAGCATCTTCTGCCATAGCATTACAATCACAATTTCATGGTTGCCACATTGTTAAAGTTTGAATTATAGTTTTCTTTCAGAATGCAAATCATAACTAAACGAATTTCAACGTCTGAGGTGGAATTTTTTTATCCCACCATTCCAGTGTTATCTGGTATTTATTTTTACCATACTGAAACCAACTTTCTAATGTCATTTTCTTGGTATTAGAGATAACAACATCATTGTAGTTAAGATTATTTCTGTTAATACTTCTGTTCAATATCTTTAAAATTAGTTTTATATTTACTTTGTTTCCAGCAGGTATAAAAGTACTGGTTTTAAGGACTGGGTTTCGATGTCACTGCTTGAGGTTATTAATTAACTTGCGGCTAGACAAAGGTGCAACTATATGATGTACAAGACAAGGGAAAATAATTATTTTATAAAAAAATTGAACTTTCTAGTAAAGGCTGCGAAATATGTACTGCTAAAAATAATCGCACAATTCGATCGAAAAATAAAATTATTAAATAATTTTTCTTGTCTTAATAATAAATAATTATTAAAAAAGTTTTTCACAGCATGCTTTAAACAGGAACTACTAGTGACTTTAATTTGAAAAAAAAATAAATAAATTATTTGATAAAATATTAAAGTAAACTGTCAAATGTAAAAGTCATTTCAATTATTATAAATCTTAATTGATATAAAATGAAAAGCAATAATTGGAAACACTGTAGTTAAAAATTATCGCATTTGTATTGACTTTTGTATTCTATTTCAAGAATCAGGTAGAAAGGATCCCTGCATCGAACCCCGCCTGGGGTGTCGTTGCTTGAGGTTATTTGCTTCTTCGGCCTTTCAAAGCATCATAAATCGGCATGACTAATAATTGGTCAATTTGGATTCTTTTGTTAGGGTAATTTATGGTTAAAGTCAAAATCTTATTCTTGAATAAACCAACTATATATGTGGTACTGTCTGGGAAGGCAGCTAAGACGATTGATTATCCAATGCTCTAAACACAGTGGAAAACCATTTTCCGAGACTGGTCGAAATTTAGGACCAAACTAATCAGGACCAAATAAGAACGGTAATTGGCAGCATGAGAGAGCGATGCCAAGCTGTAATAAACGCCAGAGGAGAAAATACTCGCTTTTAAGTTTTGTTTTTCTAACGAATATTAATTTTTATTTTGTCTTTATTTTAATGAAAATATTTTTTGTTTTTAGATATTTTTTTTATGAAGAACTGACATTTTTTTAATTAAAACGTTTAATTAGACCTTACTCTAAAAAAAATGAATCAAAATACTTACTAATAATATGCATAACTCGATTTTGTAAAATTATGTGTTAATTTTGATGCGCAGTGTATTTTATAGATTTTACGTTTTCTGAGTTTTATCACATTTTTCGCCATAACATTGAAAATCGCACATATCCGCATCTGATTTTTATAAATAATATTTATGAATATCTAGGCTACAAAACAACATGATATGTAAAGCACCGGGAGCCACTGTTAACTCAAAGTTTCGATGAAGCTAAAAAATTGTCCTTATTTATTGTTCAATTTTTTACATAGAAATAGAAACACAAAATTTAGAACAATATAGTTGTTTTAAAATTTACTTACAATAAGCTTTTTAAAAATGTATAAAATTCTACATCTATTCCCACAAATCTTAACAAAAAAATAACTTTAAAAGATTGGTGCGAATATATCTGAAATGGACATTCAAAATCTGTAAGCACTTTTTTTTATAATATATGATAATAAATTATAATTTACAATACACACAGTGTATTCCTTAAAGACATAAAATAAAAATCATTTCTTTCGACTTTTTGTTTATATAAATTTTTTAGCATATACTACAAGAATAAATCCAGATATATAACCGCGTATTCTCTAATAATCCGAGCGCCCACCAGAGTAGCTCTTAGATCGCTTCCACCCTCTCCCTTAAGTCCGGAAAGAACCACCCTCGACCGAGAGGTACCGACAAAGCGTAATAAAAGGCATCCACCCACAATCCACAAATAACGCTGAGTTGCTTGCTTGCATCAACCGGGCATCCTGGGGGTTCCATCTGGTCTCGCAAGTCTTCTCCACAGCCATCATGCAGTTAGTTGCTCTCATGCATCAACCGGCATCCTGGGGGTCCCAACTGGTCTTGTGAGCTATTCATACTCTTCTGTATCGTCAAGGAGTCGCTTTCTTGCATCAACAGGGCATCCGTGGGGTCCCACCCAGTCTTGTAAGCTCTCCTTCGTGACATTCTTCATCTGGTCAGACTCTTGGTACATCAGCCGCGTTCAAAATTAACACCACTGTCTCGACTTGAGTGCGAAACAACATTAACCCTTCTATTGTAAATAAACTGTTTGTAGTATAATTTTTAATAATTGTAAATAAACTATTTTCTGAATAAACCTATTACAAAGTGGCGTCCAACGTGAGGTCCGATGACGAAGAAGTAAATTAAACCGATTTCAGATAAAAATATTATCATTTGAAATCTTCTATACTACTCTATATTTGTACAATATTTTAATCGTTTCTTTAGACAAATAAAAAAGTTATTAAATTTTGTTTCGAAAAAGACCTCAATTTTCCATAGTGGAGCGTTAGAATGCCACTTCTAACAATTCTAAAACTTCTAATCTAAAACCATTTTAATGAAAAATTTGCATACTTTAAGAACTTATAAAACCAAATTTAAATAAAATGTTTAATTAGAATTGATTTTTTATAAAATTAAAAATTAAAAATTTTTATCATTTACAATGTTATGTATTTTTATCAATATTTTAAGGCTAAAACATAAAAAATGTAAACAAAAAACATTTCAAATTGAAGTGCAAAGATATGTATACTTAGCAGTCTAATAATTAAGAAAATTAGTCCTATAGTATATTACAAAATTTAAGTAATAACGCTTTTTAAAAAACTTTTTTTATGTAGAGAAAATTTGTAAATTGTGTAAACTTTCCAGTAGGGTTTTACTTGTTTGATTCTTATAATTATGTGTGTATTAAAGAAATATATCAATAACTATCGTCAGACATAATTTCATCATGGGACATAATTTCTTCATTATCTCGTTGGACGGAATACTTAAGGAATTCATTGACTTCATCAGCGACCTCATCGCACATTTCCAAAATATTTTTTTCTTTATGTGGTTTATAAATTTGTCTGTAGAAGAGTTCTTGTGGTAAACGTTGTGAAAAAGGATACGCAACTGTTAATAATGAAGCGTAAATTTCGCTGATATTAGTATTAAGACTGATTTTTGGCCAAAGATGTCTATATATACTTTCGCAGATTATCATTGCATATTTCACAGTATATTCAAACGGCAAAAGCTTCACTTCTTTATAATCATAAATCCGATGATACAATTCATTTGAATAATTACCTATAAATTCATCGAGTTCCCGTATTTGCTGTTCTTCATTTACGGCTCCAAAATCAGTTACCACATCTACTCCATTTCTTTTACCAAGATAAACACCGTGATGTAACCTGTCGTAGTTTGGTAATTGAGGCGGAACAATAATGTGATCACCAAGTCTAGAAAATAAAAAAATAAAAAAAATACCAATTTACTAATCTTTGAACATACCTCAGTTCCGATCGATCAATTTTTTCATCTTCAATTATACAACGCTTCCTGAATTGTTCACCAAAAATTTGGACGACATCGACTCCTATATCAGCTAGAACGTCATAGCCAAAAGCTGTCCCTGCAATTGCTACAGATACTATAGACATGATATTTACAGAAGTTTCACTTTTACTGCTCTAAATAACTAAAATAAATGTTTTTATAGTATTTTATACTTATTGTATTGCTATCTTCTTGTAGAAAGATTTAATCGTATATTTCTTAATAAAAAAGTATTTCATTATTTACGTAATCAGTTTAAATAGACGTACATTTCAAATGTTACTACGATTTTGATATAATTAATAAGCATTTTCCTCATTCAGTTACGAAATATTTGCTTTTTTTTAGAAAGATTTAATCGTACATTTCTTAATAAAAAATTATTTTGTTATTCACGTAATCAGTTTAAGAGAACCCAGAGCCTAGCTTCATGGCCGCCCGCGTGCTTACTTATATTTTGCCGCCCTTTATAAATAAAAAAAAGTATTTACATATTTTATATGTACAGTGTGAACCACTTGAAACGAATACATATGATAAAAATTCAGAAATCTGTTTTTCAGGAAAACGCTTGGATACTTATCCTGTTATTTTTCAACACTCATTTTTTGACAAAAAAAGGATATACAGGTGTCCCAAAATCAAGATACGACCCGCAACTTTAAAATTTCAAATGAAAACCCCAATTTTTTTAGCATATTTGAATTCTACGTATAAACCCCTGACTTTTTATTGAATTTATTTATTTCAAAAATAGATCACGCCTCTTTTTCAAAAACAACTAAAAATCGATATAGTGTGTGCTACATAAAAAATACGCAAAATTATACGTATAATCTAGATATGCTAAAAAAAAATTGAGTTTTTATTTGAAATTTTAAAGTTGAAAGTCGTATCTCGATTTTAGGATATCCTGTATATTCATTTTTTTGTCAAAAAATGCGCGTTAAAAAGAACAAGATACGTGTCCAAGCGTTTTCCTGAAAAATAAATCTCTGAATTTTTATCGAAGTTATTCCTTTTAAATTATTGTAATGTAATAAAAACAAAAACAACGTAACTAAATAAAAAAATGTATTTCTCAAAAATAAAAAGAATTAAAAATGTAACAAATAAAATTCTTATTTTCTACACTAAATTACATAGGTGCTAGCAGTAATATTTGGTAACCTTTGTTTACTAAAAAAAAATATTTTTCTAGTTTTTGATTAGGTATGTTTATAGGTATGTCAACAATATAAAAAATATTAAAAACAAAAACTATGTAATAATAAACACTAAAAAAAATCTTGGTAATTTTTTTATTTCATAATATGGCTTTTCTAGATTTTTTCATAGCAAACTCATCAATTAATTTCGAAAGATCTAAGTTTTCAGAAATGTCACTTTCAATAGAAATGATGGCCAAACTTGATAGTCGATCCTGAGACATATTAGATCGGAGATAGTTTTTAATCAACTTAAGTTTAGAGAAACTTCTCTCACCAGTTGCAACCGATACAGGTAAAGTTAAAAAAATTCTAAGTGATAGTGCAAAATTTGGAAAACAAGAAATCAGGTTTTTAGATATAATGTTGTTTAATATATCAACTGGTGACATTCGTTGTTGTAGTTGATCAGTAAAAATGTTCTTATAAGATTTAATTTCGTTAAACAGTTGAATGCCGTCTAAATCTTTAACAGTTTTTTCTTTTTCAACAATTGTCATTTTTATGTCAAGGTCCATACATGCCTTTTTTAAAGATTCATCATCCATTGCATTAAATTCATAAAGAAAGCTAAACAGTAAACTGCATTCTCTAAGTAAGTCAAATCTTTCGCTAACAGAAGTTAATGAATAATCTAACAAAGTAAAATAAAAATCCTTTTTAAACTTTTGTGTAGGTTCTAATAATTTATCGTGCGATTCGTAATCAAATAAGCGAGGTTTTTTTCGTTTTCTTGTTTCTTCAAAATTAGAATCAATTCCTAATTCCTTTGCAAGAGAGACTGCCAAAGTGATGAAATGAGAAAAACTTTCTTCATTCCTTTTTGAATGAAGAAAGTCTTGTAACTTTTTAAGGCTTTAACACATTCAGCCATATTACATTTGGGATTCTGTAACATTTTGCTAACAATATTTATTTGCAACAACAAATCGTGCCAAATAATTATAAAACAGATAAACTTAAAAGACCTAATTTTTTCTGTTAAAGACTTAATTAAATTTTTTGTCTTTAAATCTCGTGTTGGATCTTCCGCTAATTCATCTAAAGCAACTAAAATTTCCTTTAAATTTTGTTGCAGAGGACGAATTGCGTTAATCCTACTTTTCCATCTTGTGTCACTTGAAGGTTTTAAAGATAAAGTTTTTACATGTTTCTTAAATACATCCCATCTGTAAGTAGAACCAAAGAAAAAGGTATATATTTCCTAAACCAAATCAAAAAAAGCTGCAATTTCTCCATTACTACTTGCAGCGTCGTTTACTACTAAATTTAAAGTATGCGCGGCACAAGGAACTGTCACCGGTCCGGCTATCGGTGCAATTTTGTTTGAGTGTGAATTGGGAATGTGGTGGATAATGAATGGAAAGGAAATTAAATTTAATTAAAGGAAAATAATTAAATTGTTAAAACGAAGAAAATAAATAAAACACAAGTTTTTAAATTGGAGACGGCACTGTCAGGCGAACGAGTTACCAAAGGGTTGAAAGGGTTGAATGGGTTGAATGAGAGATGGCGTTGTAATGCGAGTGAGTAACGCGCTGTTACTCCGCAAGGTGGCACGCGAACGAGCAGAGAGAGAAAGAGAGCGAGGTGAGAGAGTGAAAGAAGCACGGATGAAGACAAACTTCATGAACTTGCAATCGACTGCGGACTCACGACTCACGGTTACGACTGACTAATCACGACTGACTCCCGATCCCGAAGAGCCGAAACGGCAGTTAAAGCGAGATATTTGCCACCTTTGAAAGGTTCGGCAAAGATCGAGGGGTTCCGATGGTTTCTCTGCGCGAATCAAGATTGCGAGATAATTGAATCGCGAGAATGAGATAAAGCGTGGGAGGAGCGGAATTGAAAAAGGAGTTGAACAGCGTTTGAATCATAATTTTACGACAACCCGTTCATGAGATATAAACGAAAGAAGCTTAATTAACACAATTAACGGTTTAATAATTAGTCCGCAACATGCGAGAGGGCTGCGTGATGCGAGGTAGGTCGCGAGAAGCCTACCTGACGAAATAAGAGCGAGATTGAGCATGTCGCGGTTCTAATTATCGAGAAATGCGTGAGATGAGTTAATTGGTTAATTAATTGCGGTTTTTGATAGAGTTTCCGTAGGAATTACGAGATGAAATTTATACGAAAAGACTCGGATTAAAAAGAGCTTTTCATTGTGTGGAACCACACGTGGATACCTGTGCAGGTAAGCACGGGAGCCGAGATTTCTCGCTTTCTTTTGTTTGACGAAAGTCAGGTAGAAATTTGAGGGTAGTAAGCGTCGATCGAGGGATGACCTTGCAGCTAAAGTTAGCAAAGAAGGCGACTTTTAACGTTGGAATGTTGTGGAATTCTGTTCAATTCTAATATTACCGATTTGATGGAATTTGTTAATTCAGGCAACATAGAGAATTTGTGAAAACCTAATTAAATAAAAATCGGATTACGATGGTGGTAACAGAACGTACAGTGCTCTTGGATTGATACCCAAAAGTCGTTTTTGAAGTCCAATATTTTTTCCTCTCATATTGGCTCCATTATCGTAACCTTGGCCCCGAATATCTTGAACATCAAGATCCAAACTTGGCAGTATATCTTCCAACAAAAAATTACACAATTCTTCTCCCGTTGTATTAACTACGGGAAAAAATCCTAAGAAAAACTCTTTGATTTCTGCTTCTTTTTCTAAAATTTTCACACATCTAACAACAAATGTGATTTGCTCAACATGACTAACGTCTGTTGTTGAATCAACAATAATAGAAAAATATCTTGCCTTTTTAATAATTGTTATAATATGCTTTTTTATAGCTTCACCTAGAAGTTGAATAATTTCATTTTGAAAAATGTTTCCTAGATAATGAAGCATGCGGTTTTTTAAATCTTTTGATTTTATAATATTATTTACATGTTCAGAAATTACTGAATCAAATTTGACTAACATTTCTACAGCTTTTAAAAAATTACCATTATCTCGTTCATAAAGTTCCGAACTAGAACCGCGAAAAGCTAGATTTTGACCGGCTAAAAACTGAATTATTGTTATCATTCTTTCTATGATAGCACGCCAACGATTTTTTTCACGGTTGTAAAACATTTGTATATCTTTGTCAATAGTGACATTTTTTCGCAATCTTACTTTTAGTTCACACCATCTTTCAGTTGCTCTAATATGTTGTAAACTATTTTCGTGTCGAGTTAGATATTCTGAACAATGCCGCCAATCTGAATAACCAAAATTAACGATTGCTAACGTAGGGTCTTTGTCAAATAATTTACAAGGAAAACAAAATACGGAATTTAACTTTATAGAGTAACATAGCCATACACGTTTTATTTTTTCACCGTTTACCAAAGATTTGTAATAGTAAGTAAAACTAAATTTTCTACCGGTCTCATCACAAGGAAAGTTATAATTTGAATTTAACTGAGTAGGCCCATTTTCAACCAACATATCTAGTATTTTATTTGTGATGATGTGTGGCCATGTACCAGAATCATTAAAATCAAAATCTAAAGCATCTGGAACTTCGTCACATTTTGATTGCGAAATAATTGATTTATCTGGCCCTAGTAAATTTTCAGAATCACAAAAACTGTCACTATCATCTATGTCTGAAGAATTTGAGTTTATGTCACTATTCGAATTGTTCTCACTGACACTGACACCTGATTGTACATTTACAGGAACAAGAACGGAGGAGCCTGATGTAGATGGTTGAGGTTCAAATTCAAGAATCTCTTCATTTGCGGTTATTTGATGCAAGTGTAAATTTTTGGTTGGATGAAGAAATTTTTCTAAGGAACCTACCATTTTTGCTTTTTCATCTTTTTTCCTTTCACGTTCTTTTTTATAAAAAGCTCCAGAATGCCTTTTTGTTTTCCTTGTAGACATCTGTTATAAAATTTATAAATCAATATTTACCAAATATTGTTTTCAAACTCTTACGTTATACTTGCCTTATATCTGCACAAAATAATTATTAAGTGAAAAGATTTATTTATTTATTTATATTTGTAACGATTGAAGCACACAAAACACTCTCGTGAGGTAATATTTGGACACAAATCAGCAAATGCAAATCGCAATGAACCACTGTCTAGTTGCCATAATTTAATAAGACTGGAGCGGAAAGGCACTACATTCGGAGAATTTCAGTAAAATTTGCTCAGTTCATAGACGTACTAAAACAACTAAAATTTAAAATTTTTAATTGGGTATAATAAATTGAATCAGTTGTCCAGTTTGTCATTAATACAAAAATTTAACATAAAAAGTTTGTAAGAATAAATAGACAACGCTTGTTTAAAAAAAAATTACGTGAAAAGATCGAATAATTAAATCTACGCCTATGGATTGTGTTCGGTATCATCTTCGGTATCGTTTGACCGTCACCCCAACCTCCCAGTCCCACCCTGTACCAATTTGTATCTAATAAAAATCCCAAGCCGCTCTAGCATCTGGCAAACAGACCATAGACAAAATATATTCTCCCTCCGGCAAAGAACGGTATTTTTTCCACATTACTTTTTGCTTTTTTACTAATACAAAAATTCAAAATGTTTAAATCTTAAAGCCGCGCTGTTGCGCGGCTGCCCCCTCGTTTGGCCGCCCGCGTGCGGTGCACGCGCTGCACCCCCGCTAGGAACGGGCCTGAGAGAACCTACATTTTAAATGTTACTATAATTATGTTATAATGAATAAACACTTTCCTCATTCCGTTATAAAATATGTATTTTTTTGTAAATTTTTAGCGATTTATTGGCACATAATTCATATACTACTTATCCAAAAAAGTGAAACACAAAGAAATTGTGTGTGTATATGACTAAAACTTTGTGAAAATGTTGTTACGCACATGAAAGTAAATTGTTAACAGTTTCTTCACTATTCCCTAAAAAACAACCCCTTTTAGGAAATTTTTTCTATTCTTTCTTTGAATAACTGATATGCTTTTTCTGTTGGCGATAACTATGAAAAACTTTGTTTTATTTACGTATTGGGCACTAAAGCGTCCCACTATATTACACGAGCCCAGACCCGACTCGCAACACTGACCCGAACTACGACAAATCCACGTTTGTCCACTCATTACACGAACCCTACTGGTCTACTGAAAAGACCTCATTTGTATATTAAACGTAGTAAGCCCTGTACGGCAAGACTGCCAAAGTATCATTATGGTTCCCGTTTCGTCTAAAAAGACAAAAGTTGCATTGGCGGTCGGTTCAATTTTTTAATAGATGAAGAAAAAAGAAGAAAACGTTTTTGGGTCAAGAAATAGTTGCAGAAACGAGAGCAGCAGATATTCACATGTCCATTTAGTAAAATGTAGTAAAATTTAGTAAAATGATCGAGCAGAAACGACAGTAAATCAAAATACCATAACGTCGTTTCTGGTACGTTTTCTGCTCCACTCTCTGTTCTTTTTGCATCATTAATTCGCCTTATTTGGCAAAAAAAGACGCACTTAAAGACGAAATTTCTTTATGTCAAATTACATTTGCCAATCAAAGTTTCACAGGCAGCATTTTTTTGTTGTTTGTTTCTATATTGTTTACTTTTGACTTTCCATAGACATGGTTTGTCTTTGTACAACAAAATAAATTCTTTCCAAAATGTTATGTTATTTTCAAAAAACATTTTTATTGATATAATAACAATATGCCTCCCGTACGAAGACGAGCAAATTTTTAGCAATTAACCCCTTTTGAGCGGGGGCGAATTGTGGGGCTACGTGAAAGTGGAATGTCAGTTCATGAAATTGCTACTCGTATGAATCGTAGCGTGGCTACTTTACTGCGATGTGTATGAGCATGGGAAGAAGAAGGCAGAAATCGACGTGCTAAAGGTTCTCGACGGTCACGAGGTACTACCCCACGCCAGGATAGGTACCTCCGCTTTTTAGCCTTTTGAGAACGGCATGTCTCCATACGACCGAATGGGGACCAGTGGTATGCTGCAGAGGGACGACCAGTTGCAATGGCAACAGTATATAGGCGAATAAGTTCTTTAAGGCTCCACTCTTACCGTCCGTTTGATGTTCCCATTAACTCCTCCACAACGACAACAACGACTTGAATGGTGTCGCGCATGAGAGAATTGTGTCGTAGAATGGAATTCGGTGGTCTTTTCGGATGAATCTCAACATTGTTTGAGCATGCATGATGGTCGACAAAGGGTCAAAAGAGGGTTGCAGAGTGTATACCTGCACGTGGAGGTCCAACCCATTATTAATTTTTTTTTTCTTATAATTTGTTGTTTCCAGTTACAGTACTTTCATCATGTATTGTTTACTTTATTATCATTTTATTCTATTAGTTTCATTAAATTAAATGCATTATTTTTGGGTATTCCGTTTTTTTTTTGATAAGTAGCATATTTTTTAAATTTTGTGCAAAAACCTTTGTTGTCTTTTTTGCTTTTCAAAAAAGTAGATAAAGAACGAGTAAGATAACTGTTTGTGCCACTGTTTGTCCAACTATTTCTTCCTACTCACACTTACGTCATTTAGAAGAGATAGCAAAGATAAGCACGCCTACTAGCTCTACCAAAACAAAACAGTAACTGCCAACAGGTTTAAAATTTAAATAATGTAACCCAGTAAAATATACAGAGTGATATAAAAGTACGAAATAAACTTCATATTTTCTAAGTTAGTTTTTTTAAAAGAACACCAAAATAGGTCAATTTTATTTTTTTATTGCACACGTTTTTTGCTTGTTTCCCTTTTTTGTCAACTGATTGATATTTATTTTATAAAGCAACCCCTATATTCGGTGTTAACAATTAAAACTACTTTTTTTCTGAGTATAATAGTATATCACTTATAGGGTCGAGAACGAAAACTTTAAGTTATTTAACTAATTTAATGTTTTAGTAAATTTATCAAAATAGATGCAACTTTTAACAGTATAATAAAGGGTTTTTCAATAAGGATGGGTCGATGTTAAAATGGAATAAAACCAGCTGTGTATGAGGTGTTTAAAAAAATCTTTTTTTATATGAAAGGTCCATGCATGACTTAATTAATGGAATATAACATCGTTCAAATGTCCGCCGCGACTTCTAACTGTGGCATGGATTCGAGTGGACCAATTTTGAATGACTCGCTCGCATAGATCTAGCTGAATTTGACCGATGGCATTGGTGATATTGACTTTGGGCATCAGTCGATTGCGGCTGATTGGTATAGAACTGCGACTTGAAAAAAACCAACAAAAAAAATCAAGCGGGGTCAAATCGCACGATCTTGGTGGTCAATTCACGTCACCTTTGCGAGAAATAACTCTGCCCTCAAATCTTTCATGCAGAGCGTCCAGCGTGGCGTCTGCTGTATGGCACGTAGCCCCGTCCTGCTGGAACCGCATGTCGTCTACCTCCATATCGTATAATTTAGGGCAAAAGAAATCTGTTAGCATCGTTCTGTAGCGCTCGCCATTGACAGTGATAGCCTCATCAATCATTTTCAAAAAAGTATGGACCAATGACGCCGCCGCCGCCGGCCCAAAATCCGCAGTAAACAGTAACTTTTTGTAGATGCATTGCAACTTGCTGAACCTCGTGTGGGTTAGCGTCGTTCCATATACGGCAATTTTAAGTGTTAACGTAGCCATTCATCCAAAAATGCGCCTCGTCACTAAAGATGATTTTTCGACCAAATGTGCGGTCTTCTTATAAACGGTTCGAAGCTCAGTCAGCAAACAAACGGCGTTGTCTATGGTCATTAACTTTAAGTTCCTGAGTCAATTGGATTTTGTACGGGTGTAATTCTAAATCCCGACGCAAAATTCGCCAAACTGATGTCTGCGAAAGGCCGAGTTCTTGTGCACGACGCGGAATTGACTGCCTAGGGTTTTGCTGTACACTTTCACGTACGGCAGCAATATTTTCGGCCGATCTAGCATTTCTTTGACGACGGGGTGTTGGCTGATTGTTTACCGAACCCGTTGTTTCAAATTTGGTCACCAAACGCTGCAGAGTCGATTTTGAAGGACCAGCGTGTCTTCCATAAAATGGGCGCAACGAGCGCAATGTTCGAACTAACAAACAGTCATTTGGACGTGTTGCTCAATTGTGTAATTTGCCATGGTAATTTGGCATCAGTGACTGAACAATAAACACCAGATTACACAGACACTACCAAAAAAACATGGCCGCTACAGGGTTCCAACATCAACCCATCTTTATAAAAACCTTTTACAACTAATTTTCAAACTCTGTTACCACTTTATTTTTCATTTGTTGACTAATTAAGCGGTACTAATTTGTAATCCTTTCACTTAAATCCTTGATTTTGTTTCAAATACTTTTGGTTTAAAATAGCCTCTCAGAAAAGCAAGCAAAATATCATCTAAATAATCTTCGACACCACGAGCGTAGTGTGGAGGTGCACCGTCTTGTTTAAACTTTATATTAACTGCTGGTATGTCTGAATCCTTTTTATTAGAAAAAATTCCGCTAATGCTGGTACTAACGTGTCGCAAAGGACATCCAGATAAACTTGTCTGGTCAATGAGAGGTCAAAGAAATACGGTTCTAATATTGAAATTGTAAAAACTTGCCATTATTTTGAAGTAAGTGAGAAGACTAAATAATCACATTGCAATGGATTAATATTTAATAGACGCAAAATTTAACGCTCTATAGTTTTGCTAAGTAAATTTTTCTATTAAACGTTAAATTTAGAAAAAAATTAAGAAAAACTAAAAAAAGTACGATAATCTCGAGGTTTTCTTAATATCACGGCTAAAGCTTAAGTCGACTAATTAAAATTGTTTTGAGAATTTCACTCGTTTTTGGAAGATTAAAAACAAGAAAGAAGAAGACTTGTTTATAAATCAGAATTTAATGCATGTATTGGTCTCAACACAGATCTACGTTAATTACGTCAAAAAACCCGATAATAAGCGTTTTATTTCTAAATTATTTAGTTTTGTATTTCTCAAATCGCTTTATACGAATCTATTCATCATTATTTTAGACCAAGCAGTGCTATACATATACTTGTTCAGCCAATAATTTGTAAATTATCTAACGTTATGAGGGTCGTAAATCGACAGTAGCGGCTGAAAGCTGTTTTAAAGCTTCTTCCCTCAAAAAGAAAGTTAAAGTTATTTTATACGGCTTACTATTTAGGCAAGCATGTGCAGCAAAATTTTGTTAGAATAAAATTATAACCTGTTATAACATTGATGTGAAAGAAAAATATTTTTTTTATAATTAAGTTCACAGTTTCGTAATTCAAGTGTCACTTTCTCAAGATTAGAAAGTGACACTTAAATCACGAACCTGTCAACTCAATTATAAAAAAAATATTTTCCTTCTACTTTCCCAATAAATTGATTTTAAAAAGTTGAAGATAAAAAATAACCAAATAAACAGTATTTTTTTAATAGTTTTGCTATAAAAAAGATTAAAAATTGAGTTAAATATAGAACAAATCAATCACAACAAATGTTACAGATTTTTATTGGTAGAATCTACAGAAAGACGAATAATATCAATTCAATCAACACTTTTAATAAAGAAAATAGAAAAAATTTTAATGCTAAGGACTTTATATCAAAAAACAAAGTGTAAAAGTTCGACTCGACAACTTATTTTAATTTATCTAATACTATCTAACAAACATTCGCCTCCTCATTTTATATTTTCATTGTTTTGCTTTGTTTCAAAAATTGAAACACTAATTTTACCGATTATATCCCAAACATCTTTGATTGGGTTTAGATCCGGCGATCTAAGAGGCTAAAGTAAAACTTCAATTTCAGATTCTTCTAAGAAGTTTATTGTTCTCGGGCAATATGTGGACGCGCATTGTCTTGCTGAAATAACACATTGGAAAAGGTTTCCATATAGGATCGTAGAACAATATCGGTAGATAAAAACAGTTTTTTTAAACTAATAAAGTGTACTAAATTATCATGGTTTAAAATAATTTTGACAACAAATTGTGGTTAGTTTGAAATGTCAATAATTAATAATTATTAATTAATTAAGTTTTAGGTTTATCACTAATGAAGCGTAATTCGTCTATTAGCCTCCCCTCAACTTAGAATTTATGAATTGTAAGCAAGCGGTTTACTCTCAGAGTGAATAGTCCTATGTTACTATAGTTCGTATTTATAAAAAAATCACGCTAGTTAAACAATTGACGTGTTTATTTATAACACTTGTAGATAATCTCTTATTAGATTGGCATACATACAGATGATAATATTGATATTACTCATTTCAATCAAACTTCTGTAAACATTCAAAATTTCATAAAAATTGGTTTTTCCCAAAGTAGTCTAATTTCAAAAAGATAATAGATTACACAAATCAAATATTGGTAATACCTACCATAGTTATCAATTAAAATTAAAAATATTAAATTTTATTTTTTGATTGACACAAGAGGGAAAAAAATTGTTAAAAAAAGTAAAAAGATAAAATTGATAAATAAAACGACCAAATTTCTGTAGATTGGGTGACCATCTCAAAGTTGGGTTAAGTTTTCGAATTTGAGAGTGAAATTGTTACTTTAAGTCTTTGCCCAACGGAAAGACTTTTTTTTAACCTCCTCCTTTCCGTTGGGCAAAGACTTAAAGTAACAATTTCACTCTCAAATTCGAAAACGACCAAACTTCATTAACAAAAAAAGACAGACTCAACTACGATAGCAAACTCTGACGGCGATATTTCAAATCTTTAAAGTCTAGAATAAAACAAATTTTTATTTTGCATCCTACGGATTCAAACGGATTCTCTAATCTTAAATATAGCACATAAAAAATAGTAGATATTAATTCGCCAAGTCTATCAATCTGAAATATGAGTTTCACCTATAAAACACAGATTTGTTAGCTTATTTAATAACAAAATCTTGCACAGCAATTTCTGTCAGTTAAAGTAACAGTAACGATTAATTTTTTAATTAGCAAACTCTATTTTTGTCTTGACTGTTTTGATTTTACAACTTTTAGATGTCTATTAATATTCTGATTATAATATGAAGTGACAAAAGAATAAAAAAAATAAACTATAAAATAGTACGTTTATTTTTAATTTCAGCATCAGCAATAAAAAAAACATTTTATACAATTTACAAATTAGATTCTGAACTAGAACATGTTCTCTTAAATATGAACGTCTGGTCACCATATAAAAAAAATGTAATAAAAAATAATGGCATAATACTCAAAAACTCGCCAACATTTTCGAATGTAACAAATCAAATTACTACACAGAATGTTTCACTAAAAACGAACTATCCTAAATATTTTAAAAACGCCAAAACAAGTCAAGTTTGTTTCCAAAGAGAACATTTTCTGATGCAATTTTGACTCTCTGACCTTCACGCATCCCAAATTCAAAATTTTTAATAGTACAACCCATTTGTAACACTCAAATAAAAGCATTGTAAAAAAATTTACCAGTTAATAAAATACATATCTGCAAAAATTCTTTCCGACTAATAATTATGTAGTCCTAAACAGTATTACAAGAAACTTATTGAATTCTTTTAAATTAAACATAATAAAATAAAGACGAGACTCAAAGTATTTTTAACAGATTAGAAAATTTGGAAAGTCAATACAGTGGTAAATGATCTGCAGAACACTTCTAATAAATTCGGTTGAGTTTCATCAATTTTAGAATTCAGCTATCCCCTTAGAATAGAATCTAAGAAATAGAGATTACAAAATCTTGCCGATCATTCGATAGAGCAAGGGTCTCATCTTTTAACATCATGAATAAATGCAACGATTCAATTTTTGTAAAAAAAAATTAAAAAACATATTAAAAAATCTTTCATTTGAGGTGTGTCAAGTGGTTTAAAGCTATTTGACATTTAAAGTTAGAAAGATTGTTGGGGGTGCTTTACAAATTGTATGAAAAATGTCCCAATGATGACAAGTTTATAAGCAACCAAAGGAGAGTGTTCCAGTGTTATGGAAACCGTAAGACCAGTCAATTTTAAATTTTTTTGGTACCATTCGAAAGCTCTTGAAAAGACGAGTATTTCATATTACTGCGCAAAATTGCTAGCTTTGTAAATAAAAGCAGAAAACTGATTTAAAGTCTCTTTGACTTCTGTCACAAGGCAGTTCATAAAAGTGTCTGTTTAGTTTATGAGGGTTTAAGTAGGGAAACCCTGCGGCGAACTCTTGATAATCAGGTACTGGGAAAGAAACTTGCTACTGTTGTTATTCTCAGATTTTTTGTTGACACCGTCTACCAGTTCTAAGTTATTATGTTATTTTGTAATTACCAAAATAATTTTTTGAAGATTTACTATTAATTTGATTAAATCATAAACATTTTTCTTTCAAGTTGACACTTTAAAATAAGATTATTAAATTCATAACAACTGTTAGCCTGAAATAAATATTTTTAGTAAAATATAACGCTTTTATTTCACTAGTAATATAGTTTAAAAAAAAAGTGCAACAACTTTGTCTATTACCTAATTAGCATAATCACATCAATACCTTCAGGTGTGATAGACATTTGATTGCGGGCTTATTCTCACTCATTATTTGAGATATTTTTTCAAAACGAATGTAAATAACAATTTATAAAACCAACAGCATTTGTTATTAGGTCAAATAGGATAAACTTTTATAACAATAACTAAAAATTTAGGGAAATATTGGTGTGGAAATTACCCCTAGGATTAAACAAAGCAGGTATAGGTAACAGATTAAGATACTTACTCGTGTCGAGATTACCTGTTCCCGGTGAAAGTATCCGATAAAATTTTCTCATAATTTCGAAAGTAAAAGGCGATGGTCAGATTTAAGATTAACTATATTAACCAATCGAACAACCACCTAAACATAGTTTGTGGTCCAACTAACAACGAGATAAACAACAATTTGGAACATAACTTGTGTAAAAGTACCCGATTGAGTTGGTTGTTAATGTTGTTATATAAGTACCTACGTTTTAAAGTAATTTAAAAATGGAGTGTTACCTGTGTAATCAAAGAGTGCGCCCTAGAGGGTTTCGCCGTTTAGATCAGTTAGATGATTGCTTATTTAATTAGTTTAATTCTATTAAATATTATATCTAAGTTGGACTTTTTTTTAGACTGATTTTGCAGAAGGCTATCTTTTTATTTACAAAATTACTAATTTATGTTTTATTTAATTAGTTTAATTAATACATAATTTATACAGTGTGTCAATTTTAAAAGTTGCAGTCGGCAATATCTCTACAATTAAAAAAGTTATTGAGAATCACTTAAAACCGTTTCGGTAGTTGCTAGGGGGAATTAAAATGACATGGTAAGTAACGCACCTCCACCCACTCTTTAAGCCACAGCCACCCCAACTTGAAAATTTTAAATGGCACTACCCTACTTGTGATACATCGTTGGAAAGCTCATAACAAACGCTTTTCAAAAATGTTACGCAAAAGCCTATTTGACAAAGTCATTTTTCAAATAATCGAAAAGAAAAACAATAAATTTTCATTTTTGTTATGCGATGTCCTAAAAGAAAAATTGACGTTATTTACAAAATACACAACCAAAAAGGTAATTTAAACCCTAAAGACTACGTTTCATGGTTTTTATGTGATTTTTTTGTGTTTTGAATTTTATCAAAATGGCGATACATTATGGTTTTTGCACCCCTATGTTTATTGGGATTAGATTATAATGTGTCTGTTTTTGTAGATTCATACATTTCATTTACTAATTGTACCTGTTAACGATATTGTAAATTATCAAAAATTAACAGTGATTTATTGTAGGTACGGCAGAGCATGTTGAATTGATATTTATTTTCGGTTCTGAAAATCGTTGTGCTCTTCGAAGAGCGGCAGTGTTCAATAATAAATATCCAGAAAAACATGACAGTCATGCGTACTTACGTTTAGAAGTTAGTCGCCAAATTTGAGGAAACAGGATCTGTTAAAAATAAAAAAAGAAGTCAACCAAGAGTACTCAGTGAGGAAACCCAAATTGAAGTACTTGAACAATATACTATAAATCCAACAATGTCAATTTGTCACGCAGCTAGGGAAAGTGGATTATCACACGAATCAGTACGAAAAGTATTAAAACTACATAAATTTTATCCTTATAAGATGCAGATTCTCCAAGAACTTGGCGATGACGACCCGGATCGGCGCATTGAATTTTGTGAAATGGTTACTGAAAATTGCATTACCGAACCATTATTCGTAAAAAAAATTGTTTTTTGGATGAATGTTCGTTTTATTTAAATGAAAATGTAAATAAACAAAACTGCAGGTATTGGAGTGATGTAAACCATTCACATATTTAGAGAGCAACATACGCAGTATTCGCAAAAACTAAATGTTTGGGCTGGAATACTAGTAGATGCCATTATTGGACCTTTGTTTATTGATGGCAATTTGAACGGCGAATAATACGCTAATATGCTGGAGACAACTATTGAGCCTCTTATAGTTCAGGAGCTTGAAAATCAATTAGACAAATTGGGAAATCCCAGATTAAATGAACATCTACTGCATTCTAAACAAGATGGAGCACCTCCACACTATGTACTTCCAGTTAGGCAATAGTTGGATAACCACTACCCAGATTAATGGATTGTGAGGAGAGGACTTATTGAATGGTCTCCTAGGTCACCAGATCTTACACCAATGGATTTTTTTTATAGGGCCATTTAAAATCTGTGGTTTATAAAACAAAAGTGGACTCACTTGAACAATTGGGACAAAGAATCATTTAAGAGTGTCGAGCTATTCGCAGAGAATCTTATCAAAAAGTTCGTGAAGAATTTCAAAACAGGCTTTATTTTTGTTTAGCAAACAACGGAAATCATTTTCAACATCTATTATAGCATTTAATAAAAATTAATCACTTAGGCAATGTTTTATTTTAGTTTCAATTAGAGTTCATTTACTACAGCGAATAACAAAAATGAAAATTTAAAGTCTTTCTTCCTGAGTATTTGGAAAAATGACTTTGTCAAATAGGCTTTTGCATAACATTTTTGAAAAGCGTTTGTTATGAGCTTTCCAACGATGTATCACAAGTAAGGTAGTGCCATTTAAAATTTTCAAGTTGTGGTGGCTGTGGCTTAAAGGGTGGGTGGAGGTGCGTCACTTACCATGTCATTTCGATACTTCTTAGCAACCACCCAAACGGTTTTAAGTGAATCTGAATAACTCTTTCAATTCTAGAGCCATTGCCGATTGCAACTTTTAAAATTGACACACTGTATAACTATCTCTTGTCCTATATCAATTAATTTTTGTATTTTCTAAAACAAAATATTTTCATTTCTGATTCAAACAACCCTCTTTCCTAACAAAGCAAATGGTCATTACATCTCCCGTGGAGTGAATTCCTTTTGTAAAACCACCGGCTATTACCGTTGCTTGATTTATGGACTCTTCGAGGTAAGCTTGGGACACTCTTTACGACCTTGGGTATCCGACCTTTTTCCCTCTAACTAAAACTGTATTTACTGTCTCACAAAATTTAAAAGTTTATATTTCGTTTATTTCTAAAGTTAGCAATTTTGCGCAATAATATGAAATGCTCGTCTTTTCAAGTGCTTTCGAATGGTACCAAAAAAATTAAATTTGACTGGTCTTACGATTTCCATAAGACTGGAACACTCACCTTTACATGTTAAACAACTTTTTTGATAAAATTTTTATTTCAGTATAAATATTGAATCAAAATTACCCAAACTTTATTGATTTCTATCAGTTTTTTCACAAAATTTTAAATTAAATGATTAATTAACAATAATTGGTGAAAACGTATAATAAATCCGTTATTTTTAGTTGTTGTACCTGTTGTAGTTGTCTAGAAACAAAACCTTGACTAATTCCTGAAATTTGTGTCACAGCATTTTCTGTAATCGCTGATTTACAGTCATCTTATTATTTTCTTCTGTTGCAGTTTTGTTTCGTGGCTTTTTCAAAAAATGCTAGCCTTGACGGAATTTTGCTTCAAGTCTTCGAGAAATTTTGGGTCAGTTGGAACCACTCGATGAGGTTATCTTTCTGCATAAAGTCTTACTGCAGCTGAAGCGTTATAGGCGTAAATGACACTGTATATTTTAAATTTTGACCTCGATAACTTTAAGAATTAATTCAACACAAAATCCAAATTAGTAATAATAGACCGACTAACGACCATGTTATACCTTCAGAAATTCCGTCTGTTTCATTTTAATTTTACTCTACGTCTGCACATTTTCTGCTGTACGTGAGCTGGTAAACACTTCTTTTGAAGGGTAAATTAACAAAAGCGATAAGGATAAATAACAAACGTGTAATTAAGTCTGGTAGCAAAGTTTATTTAGACCACTTGAGTGAAGTACTTAATCAAATATTATCAATTAGATATAATTTTATTAATTTTCATCGACGATAATAATTAATAATTTCGGTCATTTCTTCAGCGAGCTCGTCGCACTTTTTCAAAATATCTTTTCCTTGATTTGGTAAAATAAATTGTCTGTAGAATAATTCTTGTGGCAAATGTTGTGCTTGTGATGAATAAATTTGCGCCATTTTTAGTAACGAAGCATAATGTTCACAGTTGTTAGTATTAAGACTGTATTCTGGCCAAGGGTATTTACCACTACAGATTATTTTTGCATATTTTAAGGTTTTTTCAAATGGTAAAATTTTCGATGGTACTTTATAATTTCGCCGATATAATTGATTTGAATAATTACCCAAAAATTCATCGAGTTTTCGGATTACAGGACGGGTTTTATTCACAGCTCCAAAATCAGTAACCATATCTATTCCATTTATTTTACCAAGGTAAATACCGTGATGGTAATAGCCCTCTAGGCCTTTCATTTTTAACCCTTGGCTTACTGAGCCCGGAACGAAAATGTGATCACCAGGTCTGGAAAATTTTCAAAATTTTATTTTACCTATCCGCAAATCTTCGAACATACCTCAGTTTCGATCGATCAATTTTTTCTGTTTCAATTTCACCTTGCAAAAGAAAATATTTTGAGATATTTTGGGCAACAGTAGCGCCCAAATAAGCTAGACCCCAGGTACCGCCGAGAGCCCCAGCTGCAATTACTACTACTACCAAAGCCATTATTATATTCACAGTTTAACTTCTGAACTGCTTTAGAAAATTAAAATTGGTGGGTTTTATAGTCTTTCATGATTATCCTGTCTTATCGTTTCTTTTATGAACTTCTGACACTTTGACTCAACTTCCTATTTTTTACAGTAGGAAATAATAATTCAATAATTATTACTAATAATTTATTAATTATTTATTTGCGGAAAACCTCAATGTTAACAGTAAATGTGTTAATTTTTTTTGTTAACTAGATATCGTAACTAAGCAAGTGATGCAATTTTGAGCTTTTGACTTTTGTAGACTTATTTTGTCATTGGGTATGGCTATTTTATGCCTAAAGTAAATGCCAATCTTCTTATTTAATAATTTAGATTAACGACTCAAATTTATATTCATATAAATTTTCAGTCCATAATCTCAAGCCATTCATAAAAATAAATTTTTGAAAATGTGGCATCTTTTTTGGCTTGTAACTTTGCCAGAAATTAAGCTAACTCAATATTTAAAAAATAATGTAAGATTTTAAATGTACTTTATAAAAAATATATAACAAAATGACATCATTAGTTTTTTTAAATATTTTATTTCTAAATAAAATAGTTATTTTTATGCAGAGTGTCCCAACTAAAATTTGCATCTCCTAAAATCTCCGATTTCGTTCAAGCTACAAAAAAATGCTAAAACCGGTCAATTTTAGCTTGAAAAAGAACCTAATTTTATCATAATTTTATAGCTATTATTACAACTAGGGTACTATTCATGTGGTGGTGGAATCAATAGTTTTATTCTGATTGAAACAATATTGTTGTCAAAATAGCAAAATATTAGATTATATATTCTGGAATTTAGCGAGTTAGTAACCTTGCTAAGAATAAGGGACAGTGTTTGTAAATAGGTATCTTAGTTGACTGGTGTTTAATCTTCGATCAAAACAGATTTTGTCCTTATTAATTCTCACAAATTCTAAATGGATGTTGCGTTATTTGTCAGCGTTTTTAGTTACACATCCTCATTGTTTCGTAATAAAAATTAAACCTTAGCAATCAATTAACCGTAGAGCAATGACTTACTTAGCTTGCATTTAATAACTTCCAAAATTACAGCGACGATATAAATGTTTATAAATCAAGTTTAATTCTTTTTGTTTAGAAATTACTTTTTATGTTATTCTGGTTTAGAACCACTGTAAATAGTTTATATATTGTTAAGTTTTTGAATGAATAAATTAGTATAGAACGAAACCTCAAGTCTTCTTACTCAAGCGACATCGATCATGATCTGTCGATCATGGTCCTTCGAGCAAAGTGAAAAATTGACATTACAAGTCAGTTTTAAACAAAATCAAATAATGAAAAATTTGATTTAAATATAAATTCGCGTCGCGAATTAAAAAAAGGGTCTTTCGTGGTCAAAAGCCTTTCGCCGCGAGTTAAAAAGTAGTGCTGTGTGTGAAAACAGTGCTACGTTGGGACAAAATCATGTACATGAACATGAATTCTTCTTCATTTTAAAAACAGTGCCCTGATGAAAATCAAATGATGCTCATCGAGGAGCAAAAAATTCGTTTATTAGAATTATCAGATTACCTTGACAAAGTCGAGGTAAAATTAACAAAACAAATGTTAACAATTTTCATCGAACAACATTTGGAACGTTTATACGAAGAGTTAAATACAATAGAATTTATCGACATCAAGATACAAGGTGGGGAAACAGAATTTACAGACGAATATTTTAACAACAACGTATATGAAACAATAAATCAACGTTGTGCAGATGTCATAGTACAATTATTAATAAGAAAAGGTAAACAAGAAACTACGGCTAAAAGAGTGAGCCCAGTAAGACTTCCACCTTTACCACGATGGATTAAATTACAAGCAAAAAAAGATGCAAAAGTGTTAGAGAAAAATGCCAACCAGTTCAAATTAAAAAGACAAGAAAATCAAAATTTGATTCATGAGAAACAAAAATCGACTCAAGAACTAAGTCTTGAGCCTGAGAGAGTGGAAAAAGAAGTGTCCATTTTAGAAAATTCTGAAAATTTTGATAAAAATTTTCCGGAAAAACGGAAGAAAAAATCGACTCAAAAACTAAGTCTTGAGCCTGAAAGAGTGGAAAGAGAAGTGTCCATTCTGGAAATCTCCGAAACTTTTGCTGAAAATTTTTCGGAAAGATGGAAGAAACAATCGGTTCTAGAGCTAAATCTTGAACCTGAAAGAGTGGAAAAGGAATTATCCGTTTTGAGAGCTTCAAAATCCGATAACGATTCCAGTAACAAACCAAAATTAGACAACGATAATACGCAAATGAAAGTCAAAGAACTTCCAAGTGAAGTTACAATTGACGAATTTCAAACAGATGCATCAAAAGTTTTACGAAACTTGACTCAAGAGCCAAAACTTGAGCCTGCAAGAATAGAAGAAAAAGGCACCACACCACAAAAAACAACTCCGAAAAAGAGAAAAAGTCAACAAGCTCAACAGGTAAATGAAAATACATCTCAAAACAGTGAAATAAAACACCCGGGAGTTAAAAAGAAAATTCGTGAACAAAACAACGAATCTTCAAATAAAAGTCAGTTATCCACAAAACCCAAGTTATTTTCAAAAATTCACCAACAAAATAAAAAGCAGTGCAAGAAATCAAACTACAAAAATTGTGAAAAAACGAAGACAGAAATCAACGAAGCAACAATCGTTAATCGCTTCAGTTCGGCTGTGGCATATTTGACGTCCGCAAAGAAACTCGCATTTCTACAACGGTTGCGGAAAGAAGAAAAAAGCAAAATTATCATTGCTTTATCAGCAAGGAAATCAAAATGGAAGTCCACCCTACAAGGAAATTATCCACCGAATCCAGGCATTGACTTCACGATGAAGATTTGAAATCAACTGGAAGAAGAATCTTGGAGCCTCTAAACGCAGTAATAGAGGCCGCAAGTTAGTAAACCTTTTACAACAGTTTAACAAAAAATTTAGAGTCAATTCAAATCAGTTAAAAATTAATGAAAATATGTTTTAAAGAAATTATAAAACTTGGACAATTAGTTTTTGCTCCGATTAAATTGAATTAATCAATTGGGAACACAGGATATTCACAACCTAAGACAGCTGATTCAAATCCAGAGACCGCACTCTTTTGCCGAGTCGCCAAGATGTTTAATTTTCGATTAAACAAAATTTTTTTGTTTACAATTTGTCTTATATTTAATATTTTTATTTATATTTAACTTTTGCGGGATCAGGTTTTAGTGCATTGTAATGTTAGGATATCTAGTTACGTTATTAACCGAGGTCAGGTTTGCAATCTTTTGCCGAGTCGCCAAGATGTTTAATCTTCGATCAAAACAGATTTTGTCCTTATTAATTCTCACAAATTTTAAATGGATGTTGCGTTATTTGTCAGCGCTTTTAGTTACACATCCTCATTGTTTCGTAATAAAAATTAAACCTTAGCAATCAATTAACCGTAGAGCAATGACTTACTTAGCTTGCATTTGACAACTTCCAAAATTACAGCGACGATATAAATGTTTATAAATCAAGTTTAATTGTCTTTGTTTAGAAATTACTTTTTATGTTATTCTGGTTTAGAACTACTGTAAATAGTTTATATATTGTTAAGTTTTTGAATGAATAAATTAGTATAGAACGAACCTCCAAGTATTATTACTCCTGCAGCATCGAACAACTGGTTTGATTTTCGCGTCCTGTTATAAAAATAATTTAATAACATGTCGAAGTACGTGCTCGCTCAGGCAGCAAAAGCCGGGGAATGTTTGATTCCAGCAAAATCGAATATTGCGTACAGTAAAATGTACCAAGACTTTCAACACTGGAGAACAACAAATACGGTGAATGGTGCCGACGAAAATATTTTGCTAGCGTTTTTTGAAGACTTGGTAATTTGCTATGATTTTTGTTATTTTTGAACGTATGACTAATTTATTCTATCCGTAGTCGCAGAAATATTCACGTTGTGGCCAAAATTATCCATGCTAAAGATAATGTTGCATTTAAAAGAAAAAGTTGATGTTAAAATGTTTGATGAAGTAGAAGCATTTGTAAAGAATAAAAATAAAAGATACGTTTCAAAAAAATCAGAGGTGTTGTCCCGAGAACAGCTTAAAAAATTCTTGCGAGAAGCTCCTAATGACATTTTTTGATGTATAAGGTAAAATTTCATTGTGATTCTCCTGTTGAATAGATTGTTACATCCGTAATTTAAATTTTAAAGGCCGTTTTAATTATGGAAATTTTTGGCGGCTGCAGAACGCACGAATTGGTGAATACGCTCTCTTCCGATATCGAAAATCGTGGGGCGGTGATTGTGATCAATGTTTCAAAGACGAAGAATAATCTAAATAGGAAATTTACAATTATTGATAAAAAAGAATTGAATGCTGCTCGTTTGGCAAGAGAATATTCGGAGATGCGTCCGCAAGGCGTTCTTAGGTTCTTCGTGGCTTATCGAAATAAGAAGTGTACTCTTCAGCTGGTCGGCAAAAACACCTTCGAAAAAATTCTGATTAAAGTTGCTGAATGGTTGGGTCTGGATAATCCAAATGTGTATACAGGTCATTGTAGAAGACGACCGCCCTCGACTTTGGTGGCCGATGCGGGAGCCTCAACGACCACACTAAAGAGACACGGTGGTTGGAAAAGTTCGTCTGTTGCGGAAAGGTATCTGGCTGACAGTAAGTTACAGAAAAATAAGGTAGCAAAGATGATAGCTGGTGTGGAGGGAAAGCCATCTGCAGCCCCTGTTGCGGTTCCTGGTGTGTCGATGATGGCATCGTCTGTAGCACAGTCATCACAATCTTTGGTAACGGTTTTTGGAAAATCGTTCAAGACTGCAACTGAACTAAATACTCTGAATAAGGAAACGACAATGTCATCGACAAATTGCGAACAAAATTCTTCCTTGTTTGTATCTGGTTGCAGTTGTTTTAATAGAAATTTTGAGAATTGCAATTTTTATTTTAGTTCTGAAAAGTAGCGTTACAAATGGAAAAACTTTGTTAGTTTGCTTTCATTAAAAAATAAAACATTTTTATAGTAAAATATAACATTTCAAATTTTCCTTTATATGACGTTTCATATTTCCCTTGGGACAATATGAGCGTTTCATATTTCCCTAGGGAATTTGAGTGTGTTATGACATATTGTAACTAAGACAATATTATTTAATATTGTATCAATCAGAAAAAAAGTTATTACCACATCCGTTTAACGTCCAAAGCCACCTCTTCCAAAAATTTAAATAACAAGTGAGATCGAGTGACACATCATTTTAAAACTCCTTTCTTTGTCTATACAACCATGTATCTTTTATAAATTTTAAACAAATTTTTTGGGATTTTTAGCTAGAAAAGTATGCAACTGTAAGAGAAAAGAAAAGTGGTTATAAAAATACAGTGCAATTTAACGAATTTATTGCTCAAAATATCTACTTCCAACTTCCATACAATTGTACAAACGGTTTTCAAAAGCTTGCCTAAAGATTTACATCATTTCAAGCGTGATCAAACGACATTCTGCGACAATTCATTCTCAAATCATTTAAAGAAATTCAAATGGTGTTGCATAAACCTTACACTTTAAGTGATCCCACAAAAAATCCAAAGGGGTTAAATCGGGAGACCTAAGTGGCCACTCAAAGAAACTTCTCTCCCGTATCCATTGTATGGGTAAACGAGCATCTAAGAAATCGCGTACTCGTACATAATAATAGGAAAGCGCTCCACCTTCTTAAAAGAAAAGTTAGTTTTTGTAGAGATTTATGTCTTCTTCTAATTTTAGCAATTGCAAATAGCTGTCGTTAGTCAAATTGCCTTCTACAAAAAGTGGCTCGATAATGTGATCACCCAGAATGCCTGCCCAAACGTTCAATTTTTAAGGCGATTAGCTGTGGCTTTCAAGAAAAGTATGTAGATTAATATCACTCTAATAAAGACAATTATGCCTATTTACTTTACCGTTCAACATGAACGCACTTTCATCAGAGAAACAAATGTTGTAGAATAAACTTGGATCATTATTCAAACGCTCAGTAAAATTTTTGCAAAACTGCAGATCATCTTCGTTTAATTCTTGGACAAGTTTTTTTTGTAAGTACGAAACTTGTGGTTTTTGACAATTCTTGAGCAATATTTCTGGTAGATTGCCAGTTATTCATTAAATAATGACCAAGAACAACCACTTCAAAGCGGCGTTTCGGATAGGATGCTCGCAGTCATGTTTTTTGTTTGCAAGAAATTCATTCATTGTTTGCTCAAATTTCTCAACTAAAGTAGTTACATCATGAGACTAATTTGTTATTTCACATTGCCTAAAAGGTCAAGAAGCGGTACTGGCACAATTATAATTATTTAGTTTTACTAGAGTTTTACTAGTTCAATTCTTTGTGCTGTATTTTGAACCATTTTAAGAACTACGGATCTTTATATTTAACTTAGTTATTAAACGACAATAATGTACGGAATCAATTAGAAACTGTGTTGAAATATCCCACTTCAAATTTGAATCTCCCGGGTTGCCTCAAGTGCATGCAAGGTTGGCAGTGTTGCTGGAGGAAAGTTGGAGAAGCGAGATAGATGCGCGGCGAGGACACCAGTCAGTCGATAGAAATAAATGTCTCCTTCCAAATTGTAGTTTTATTGTACTCTCCCAACTCAACCCTCATACAGTCACATCTCAAAGTACTTTGCCGCCATTTTGTTAAACACAACGTAGGGGTCCTTTCCACTGTCTAGTCTTCGTCGTCTGACGATCACGACTTTTGGCCACTTTTATTTAAATTTGAATTTCGCGCACAAATTTGGGTGTATGGCGGTAAGTATAGCCTAGTTTGGGTCATTACAGTGTAAAAGATTAAAATTTTATCACTTAGTGCCAAAATTTCATGTTTTTTAAAAAAAGGGTAAACATGTGTGCAGATAAGATAATGTTTGTGAGTCCAAGTCCATCTATACCAAAAAACTTGTTCATAACTTGAACGAGTGTTCCGGACTGACAAATTTTGAAAATTTCAATAAACATAAAACAATTTTGTGATTCTCAAAAAAAGAAACGTTCAAAATACATAAAAAAAACCTGATTGCATAGGCAAAAAAATCAGTTTTAAATTGATCTCACGCGATCATTAAAACTATAATAAAATTAGTTTCCCCTGTAAGTTAAAATTGACCTGTTTTAGCATTTTTTACAAAATATGGACAAAATAGAAGATTTTAGGGTGTGCAAATTTAAGTTAGGACATACTGTATAAGTACATAACAATAAAAAAATCCCGACAATTCAAACAATCGATATGTTTATTTAAACTTTGCTTGTAGATTATCCCGAAATCAGTATATAAATATAATAATATTGATAATGTTATTAGTCATTGTATTCACGCTACTGTAAATATTAAAAATTTTCAAAAGATTATTTTTTGTAAAACAAAAATAGTTTGGCTTCGAAGAAATAATAAATTATGCAAATTAAATGTAATAAATAGATATTATGCATTGCGGAACTAATAATAATGCTTGTTATTTTCCAATTGAAATTCAAAATTATGATTAAGTTTTTTAAATTTTTATATTTTGACGTATCTGAAATCCGATAAAAAAATGTCCAATTTCAATTTCAGTCAATTTTGCAACTTCTAACTAATCAAAACATCATTACACTAAAAATTTCCAACAATAATTTGAAGTACCTTGTTTTTATAAATGACAACTATTTTTTTTATTCGACGTTTGTCATCAATTTGCTTAAAAACTGTAAAAATTAATCAATAAAAATTTAGTACATCCTCATTCAATAAAATCAATAACTAAAAATAACAGTAATCCATCGAATACAATAGGTAGCTGCTTAGCGAAGATGGCTTTTAAGGATGGGAATTTAATAGAATCAGACAACCAGTCTTACAACAAAATCTCAGAAAACTATGCCGATTTCGCTAGTGAAAAGCACCTTTAACAAGCAAGTAATCAAGTTGAGATTTTTACACAACTTAAAACAAGGTTTAAACATTAATACAGTTAACACAGTTCTTAAAACTAGAGCGCTGTGCATCAGAAAAAAAATTGACAAGCACCACGTTCTCAAGCGTAAATTCAACTACTTTTAAACATGGTTTTATATGGTATTATTCGATTTGTATAGAAAAAAAAATAATCCCATAGTAAATAATACCTTTGTCTTTTAATCTATTTAGTTTTTAATTACTTATTATTTTACGTTACTTTTATATACATAAGAAAAAAAACTCTGGCACAAAGATTGTGTGGTTGCCAACATCAAATAAAAACGGGGTTATTAAAGAGGAGTCTACTAATTATGTGCAACTGCGAGTTTGGCACCTATGTAATAGAGGTCGCCCCAGACTTTCATGAAAAATTGCAAACGGTAAAGTTGAAATAAAAAAAAATGCTTCTTAGTTTTGACCAGTCATTCACTGTGCTTGTTAATCTGAACTATTTATTGTGTTTTGAAAAAGCAATTTTCATTGCGAAACTTTTTTTTAACTTGGTAGCAGGTTATAAAAAAGGTGATTTAACAATCAATTAACAAAATCAATTTATTTTTATTTTTTAAGTAAAACAAGGTTAATTTGTATCGTGTTATATATTCGAGGGCTTATCTTATCTTACATTCTTCTACTGCAACGTAGGACGTAGGCGTTACATGCCGAACATATTATAACACTTGATGTAATAATAGAAAAAATTACGACTGTTAAATTTAACAACTGATTTAATTTTTTGCAAAATAAATACATATATTTTTTTTTAAATTAATGGCATATTTTTCTGACGATAAAAAAAAATTAAAAACCATTTTTTAACATCTTGGCGTCTATTAATTGAATTAATTTGAAACAAACGACAAATTATTTGTAACAAACTTACCACTTTTGTCTACACTATACTATATATTTCAAGTAAAGTTCACCAAAAATTTAGAAAGAACAAATTAGTTCTGAACCAAGTTATCAGCTCCATTCTAGACCCTTGTTTTACAAAAGCGCTTTTAGGTAGCCATCAAAACATAGTTGTTTATCAAAAATTAATTAAACATAAATCTAGTTACTTCAATAGTTAATGTTTTGTAAGATTAAAGCTTTAATTTTTTAAATTTCACACTAATTATTAAAATTAAATAATTATAAAAATAATATTTATAAAGTAAAGTACTAGGCACAAAAACAATAAAGGTTTGATACTTCTTCTTTTCATGGCTAGCTGCGACGTTTTTTTTAAGTAACAGTAAATTAATATAATTATTATAATTATGTTAATTTTTTTCTACAGTAATACTAAAGTATTTTTAAAGTACCTATATATTACTTATTTATTAAATTACATTGAGTTAATCATAAATGTTATCAAAAATTTACATTTATTGATCTCACACATAACCAAAGTTGTTGCTTTGCTCTTCTTCCAAATAAATTTCTTTCAACAGTCAAATGTTTTTACCGTTTTCGATACACAATGTACAATTCGGAATGAAATCAGTCATGAAAAGACCGAGTTTGTTAATAAATATAATCTAGCTTCGTTCGCAAAAAACTTTTATTCTCTAATAAATATAAATAAATGACATTTCGCAGTTTTGAATAAAAAATAAGTATCCTAGATTTCCAAACATGGCCAGTCGTAATAAAATAATGGTTCAGAAGTATTTATCTATTGTTATTATTAACCTTTAAATAGTTCTGAATTACTGTGTTAGAATGATGCAAATATACGTATAATAAATACGGAGATTTAGCGCTTCGGAGCTATGCGCGACAAAGCCTTGTTTTAAAATATTGATACTTAGGAAAGAATTTGGTTTAATAACCTGATTTTTTTAGAAAACCTATTTAGAGTTTAGTGATTAAGAAAATGTACATTTTATGCTTAAATTGTTAATAATTCACTAAGCTCTCCGCTGCGTGAAATTGTCAATACCTTAGACCATTCACAAAACCGCTTCGCTGTAAGCGAAAATTTGGATGACAAGCCATAGGCAAAATATATCAGAATTAGACGCCACCCAATTTGGCTAGTCTATAAACGATAGTGGCGATTTTGAACCTACTTTGACTTTACAACCGTCTGTGCCAGCAGAGCTAAGAAGACTACTAACAATAATTTGCTCTGATAAAACATGCAATACTTCAAAATGTATCTGTTTGAAGGAAGGGCTAAAATGTTGTGTTGGCTGCTCCTGCCAGCAATGCAACAATTTTGAAGAGAGCAACGATAAATCCGATGAAGGCGAAGAAAAAATTTAGTCTCTCTTTTTTTATACTTTACATAAAACATTTTTGTTTTAATAAAATTTAATAAATAATTTTTTGTGGTTTATAGTTACAGCTATTAATTTACCTTCAATTAAGTTATAATATAGTTAGAATGTTACAAACGAAGAACTAATATGTGAGCACGTAGATATAACGCGTATGGCGCGGAGTAGCGCGGCATAACCTTGTTTTTAAAAAAATATATTTCGGAAACCATTAGGTTTATTTTTCTAATTCTTTTTTTTTAAACTTATTCGTAAATCAGAAAATGTACATTATATGCTCAAATTTTTAATAATTCACATAGCTCCCCGCAGGGTGAAATTGTCAATGCACAATTTCGCAACTAGTGATTTTGGAAACCCCTTTCTCAAAAACAAAAAACTTTTATAAAATCTCGTAGTACGGTTAGATGCGCTCTGGTTTTCTCTATAAGTGGACAAAATTTCAAAATTTTATCTTAAATAGTTAATTTATAAGCGCGATGTATGTTTTAAAAAACACGATTTTGGAAATTGTTGATCCGACATAAAAAAAATTAATTTTACAAAGTTCGGTCCTACTAAAAAAAGTTGTAGATTACAATTTCAGATGGCCAAAATGATACTTTATAAAACTGTGAAGGTCCCATTATACCTTATACCTTAAAAAAAAATTTACAAGAAAGAAGCCTCGTAGGACATCGATTTTACTCCACTATTACTAAATGCTGCTTTTATATCTCGTCTTTCGAAGGGCACATTAAACTGTCGGTCCCGGCCACTAATAGTTGTTAGGTCATATCAGGAGCTGTAAGAGCAACCTAAAACCTCTAGAAATCTGTAAATTGCTAAACTAAGCAAACAGTTTACAGATTGACAGCTAATTTAGTAAGAAGTCTGCAAAAAGAAAACTGAGTTCACATTTTCATTAGTTAGACGAAAGAAACGAATAACAGTCTATTCTAAAGTTGTAATTAGTTGTAATATATACTTAGAGTATTTCTAGTGATAAAATAAAAAACATTATTTTATTTTATATTTTTATAAATTACCCATCATAAGATGGGTAATTAACCCGCTGGAAAATTTAACAGCATGGAGAATAGTAGCAATGCATTTGTGCCGAAAAATTAATTACAAAGAAAAAGTAAAATAAAGATGTAACTTTTCAGTTTTGAACTGATTAAATATTAGAACAATATTTGGATTGCTCTACCCAATTGAGCGCTAATTTAACAAGTGTTAATTTAAAAAAAATGTCAAGAGAGTTATGAAATTTTGACAAAAAAAAGTGTAGCAAAAAATGGATGTCGAAATTCAACTTATATATATATACAATAGCTCTTCAGGCCCTCGAGCCCATGGCTTCAATTTTTTCCGCAATTTTTCTCCATTTTTTTCTGTTCTTGCTCCCTTCCATCCAATCCCGGACTCCTACTCCATTTAGATCGTCTTTGACCATCTCTTTTTTGGTCTTCCTCTTCTTCTTTTACTTCCTTCTCCTCCCAGTAGCGTTTTATTTGTGTGCCTATTCGACGCCATCCTTGCTACATGTCCTAACCACCGCACTTTTTGACCTTTTACCTTTTGGGTTATGCTTGGGTATCCAATCTATATCTATTACTTTTTTATTTGTTCTTCTTCTCCAGTTGCCTTCCTCATCTTTTATTCTCCCAAACACCTTTCTTAGTGCTTTGTTCTCCCACCTTTCTAACTTTTCCGAGGTGCTTTGGGTCATTATTCAGGTTTCACATCCATGTAGCACTGCTGGCTAGATTACAGTTCTATAGATTCTAGTTTTCGTTTTTCTCGACACTATTTTCTTTCTCAACACCGTGTTTAACGCCCCTAACGCTTTCGTTCCTTTAGTTAGTCTCTTTTCTATTTTCATTACTTCCTCATTATTTTCATTCAACGTAACCCCGAGGTACTCATATCTGTCTACTCTTTGAAAACAATAATTTCTGCCATTCTGTCCTATCACTTCCAGATTACTTTGTACTTCTCTTCCGTTTGTTCCCATATACTTTGCCTTGCTTTCATTTACCTCCAGTTTATACCTTCTCGCACTCTCTTCCAAATTTTCCTTTATCTCCTTTCCGGTTCTTACGATTACTGCCACATCGTCCGCATACGCAATCACCTGCTGCTTACTGTAATATGTTACATTCTCTGTACTTATCCGGCTTTCCCTCATGATTTTTTCTAATACCAAATTAAACAGAATTGTTGACAGTGGGTCGCCCTGTCTTAACCCCTTTCGAATTGGGAAAGCTTCTGTCACGCTTCCATCTACTACCACCTTGCCCACCGAATCTTCTAACGTCATTTTATTAATCTGGTAAGCTTATTTGGTATTGTTTATTGTCTGGTACATCATTGCACGATCGATTGTATCGTAGACAATTTTAAAATCTATAAACAAACTTAACTTAATAAATAAATTATTTTTATTATTTTTAAGTGTGTGTTTATAAGATTTTGAGTCATTTTTATCATTTTCATTGTTATTTGCAATTTCATTCTGTTCTTTTTTTTTTGTAAGTATTCAGTTTTTGTTCGTTCTTGACATAATGTGACAATGCTGACATTTCTGACAACTATCACTGGCTCTTCACTAGCCGAATTTACCTAAGAAGTACCTCAAAATGTTTTTTTATTGTCATGACAGTTTTGACAACTTGTTATTAAGCTTCAAAAAAATTTTTCAATAATTGTAGAGAAGTGTATTTGTTAACCACACTTGGAAGTCTATTGTTATTCCACTTTTAGGTGGAAGCTTTTAAATTATTCCAAGTAAAGGCCAAATATGAAAACCGTGTCACTTTGACCATGTATCTTATTTTTGTTTTCGATGATTTCAGCAAATTACCTTGCAAACTAAAAAACAATACGTCATAGGACACAATTTTTCCTTTGTTTGTAACTGAACTCGTTATTCGTCTTTGAGGAATTATTAAATATCTGGGAATAAAAATAAAAAGTTGCTTCCGGATAAACAAATTTCTTTGTTCTCGTTGTTATTGAAACTTTTAAATTTAGAAATAATTAAAACAATGTAATAAATTTTAAAAATTTTTTGAACAGGGTAGTTTTTCTATCCTACTACAAATAATTTTGTACTCATTGCCGTCTTTTTTTAAAGCTTTATACTGAGCTGCTAAGAATAATTGCTTTAAAAAAAATAATTTTCTTTAATCTCATCTCATTAAAAAACACAATAATGTAATAATTTCGTAATAAGTCTCTTCACCAAACTCGAATGCATAACGTAATTCATAATATTAACATGGCCGATTCTGATAAGCGTGCAGTACGTGCCCGCACGTAGGCGTAAAATTCAAAGGGCGCAAAAATGATGAGTGTAAACTATTGCAATTAACCAATATACTCATTTTATTATCATTTTTTTTATTAATTTTTGAGTTTGTTTAATATCTAGGCGTTCTATATATTTTTTTAAGTTTGCTAGTAAACTGACATGTGTGTTTCTCATTCAAAGAATAATACAAAAACTTTTGGGATTTACCACACCTAATAAATCTTCCGTTTGTGTCGATAAAGCGACAAGTGAACCGCTTTGGGCGCTTTGTTTAAGCCGATACATGCAAACTTGCATCTTCATACCGGAAACATCTTTTCTCCGAAAAGTGATTGATTTTTTTTCTTTACTAGAAACAGTTTGTCTAAAATTTTCATTAATTTACGTTTTGCTAAGCTTAGTTCGCGAAATATTAAAACAAAATTTACAGCAAATGGATTATTAAATAAATTAACTTTAAATTTATGTTCTATTGTAATTTTGGATGATATATTATCAAAGATAGATGTTGCAAGTAAAATGTTACAAAAACCGGAATCTAATCTAAATGAGTGTACAAAAATATTAAATGAAATAATGGGATTTCTAAAAGACAAACGATGTTGTCAAGAATTCAAAAAATATATTAAAGTTTTTATTTAATATCACTTATCCGCCCGTGTAATTAAAAAAATGTTAAGGAAGATAAAAATATCATTTTATACATTTATAGGTTTCAAAATTGAAGAAATTGACTAAAAATCATTAGAACTATAAGTTATAGTTTTAATTATCTCAAAAAAACTTTGTATGGCCCTCTATCTCAAAAACGGTTCAACGTATAAAAAGAATTTTAAAACAAATGTTGTAGAGAATTTCATCCTCTACAATATTGATAATAAATACAAATAGCAAAAAACCTATAGAAAACGAAATATTTGCGAAAAATCTTCAAAAAATCGATTTTTGTGAATTTTGACCTTTGATTTTAATAGACGTGGACACCCTATCCTGCAGGTTTTGAGACAACTTTTAGGATGTCACAATAAAAGTTTATACGAGTTTGTAGCAAATAAGATATCTCAAATTCCGAGATGAACTTACTAAAATGACTGGACTACAAGTTGTTTCTCGATTTTTTTACATTTTATTCCATTTTCTAGTTTCTTTACTTTCTTATTTGAGTTGATCCACTTTCCGTCAAGGGATTTACAAACATTTCTCTTCATCCTATCTCCGTCTTCTTTTCCATAACTTCCTTGACTTTATTTTTTGTTGTTACATTATCCTTCTTCATTTACCTTTGCTTTCCGTCACTTTTTCCTCTTTTTTTGCCTTTATTTCACTCCCTTTCTTTTATTTAGTTTTTCTTTTTTATTTGAAAATTAATTTTTTGCGTCATGTCTAAACTGGAAGTTGTCCACCTATGAATGGAGAACCTAGGCGCATATTCGTCAGTGGAGAGTGCCCTAACAACACCAGATTTGGTCCATTGAAGATGCAACTCCCCCATTCATCAGTGTACAACTTAATTTTTACGCGGTTTACTAGATTACACAGTTTCTGCAAGTAAAAAACAGAACCATTGGTAGATTGGGAGTGGTAAAACGTTGGTTAAGCCATGGAAATAAATAAAATGTGACCTAGGAACACGGAAATAATACTACCGAGTCTCAGGCAAGACAAATTTGGCTAACTAGAAGCGAGAAATTACAGAAGCTATCGTGCCTGTGCACAGTGGGTCCAAATGCAAAATTTCCGGCCAAAATTTTGAAACTTTCAGAAACTATTTGCAATAGAAAGATAACTAAGAGAAAAATATTGAAAAAATTTTTCCATTTTTTTTTGGGGTTGTAGGGGTGAATTTTTTTTAACTTAAGTAATATTAATAAAAATTAATGTAAAATATGAAAAACATTTACAAAATATTAACAGAAAAATATTAAACAAATTCTTGCATGTTGAAGTGGGGTGGTAGGGGTAAAAATTTTTGTAACTTAAGTAATATAAATAAAAATTAATGTAAAAGATTTCAAATATTTACAAAATATTAACAAAAAAATATTTAAAAAAAAATTGCATTAAGAATTGGGGTAGTAAAGATAAAAATTTCTCTAACTTAAGCAATTTTGATAAAAATTAATATAAAAGGTTAAAAATAATTACAAAATATTAACCAAAGTAATATATAAAAAAATGTGTATAAATTATTTTGGTAGTAAGGGTGAAAATTCGTCCAACTTTAGTAATATCGATAAAAATTATTGCGTAAAGTTAATAATAGTTATTTCAATTTAGATTTGTTTATGCATAATGACTGTGAAAGGGGTGGTAATGACAGGAAATGGTAAGGACGGTGGTAAGAAAATAAAGATTATCTAAAAATTTAATTTTCTTTGGACAGCTCAGATTTAGATATTGTATTTCCCATAAAAAGAATAGGGGTGGAAACCTCTTAATGTATAAATATTGGAAAGATTTGAGGACCTAATTTTTTCATTAATTGTTAATAATGTTAAAAATTTTCAATTTTGTACTAGTATTGTTTTACAAAAAATTAAAAAATTAAGTTTCGATACAATAATTAGAACTTTAATAAATATAAATTAACTGATATGGTAACAAGAAAATATGAAAATCGGGAAAAGGGGCAAAAACGGGCAAATTTTTTTTTTAGATATTGAAAGAACAAGCTTTGAGCTAGCTTTTTTTTAAAAAAAAGTATCGGGATGTTACGGGATATTTGACCTTAGCTCTAGTCAAACGTAAATTTTGTGCTTTTACGCAGCGATTTTCCGGTGCTTTTTAACAGTTGATTTTTGCATAATTAAGCAATGTTTTTTATTAAATTTAGCTATAAAAATAAAGTACTCTCCCTGAATTATATCTTCCATCTATGATTTTTTAACTCACTTTAATACAAAACGGGGAAAAAGCGCTTTAAACAGCCACTATTTTCGCAATGATCACGTACTAGAGCTCGGCGTTCTCGAAGTTGTTACTTCAGGTACTTAGAACACACTAATTAGGAAGCAAACCCTTACAAAAAAAGTGTATACAGTAAGTTCAGATATTTATCTTTTTAATATAAGTCATTTTAAACGGATTTGAAAAAGTTGAAATTTTGCTATTTTGGCCGGAAATGGAGGAATCGGACCCACTGTGCTGTGGTGAGAAAAAAGCAAGGAGTACTATCGAGCCTCTTCAGTAAGCAGGAATTCAGAACAGAGAAAATACTACCGAGCTTCTGATGGCACAGACTCAGCGAGCAACGAGTGGAAAACGATAGAAGCTAACAAGCTTCTAATAACACAAATTCTGCTAGTCAAGAGTCCAAATCAATAAAAGCCACCCAACAAAACTTCAGCTGGCCGGGAGTGGGAATCTCCAGAAATAAAGATCTCTGTTGAGATAGATTCTGTGAGCAGAAATACAGAATGATAGAAAGTAGCGTGTGCTACCGAGTCTCAGTTGGGTACTTCGTTGTTTACACTTTTATGAGCTAACTTCAAGTTGAGATAATACCGGTAGTATCTTCGTTCCCACAGAAAATTTAAAGAATTCAAAGTTGTGATTGGTTGTTGCTTCGTAAACGTATTAAAATTTGCGATACTACCGGTAGTATCTCAACTTAAAATTTATTAATCCTAAAAACCAGTTATTTATTTTCTGTCAGTCAGGAGGATTTAAATAAGTAAATTTCAAAGCTTGATAAATTTATTCAAACACAACTCAATAATAATTTATAATTAAAACGTTACCTTGTATTTTATTACAATAGTAACATTAAAATAGAAAAAACATCTGTTACACTTTAATATTAAATTAAATAATAAAAATTCAAGTAATGTTAAATACAAATCATGAACCAACATCTTAACTGTCCACCTGTCGACGATTATTTCTCTTGGTTATAAAACTTGTTGAGCCACTGTGCCTAAAATTTATAAAAATGTCTTACTAATCCTGCAAAGTTAAAATAAGAGCTTTAAGTGTTTTATGGTCTGCGCATGTGCATATGTTAAGCTTGGAAGAGGAGTGAAGTGAGAAGGTTAGAACAGGTATGAAGGTGAATTGACTATTATAAAGTGTATAACAGTTACATGCAAGCAGTTATACCATACCATATGATTTGTATACATTAGAATGAGAAGTATGATAAAGATAGAGCTATGGTTGCAACCTTACGTTGATTGGCTAAATGGGTTTGGCGGCCACCTTATAATAGTCAATTCACCTTGAATAGATATGTGATGTGAGGGAGAGGAAATACTCACTAAAGTTGAGAAAGGACGGAATATGCAACAGGAGATACCTGGAAAGGATGTCGCTCATGATTTTTAACATCAACGAGTAACTATTAAAATTTTCAGATCCTGTTAACTCTGAAATATTATTGTGCCTTAAGTAACCAAAAAATTAAAAATTTAAAATCTTATACGTCGATCTAAATTTAAATAGTCACCCGTTATATTATTAATTAAGTTGTATTTATGCTTTGCAGTACCTACATAAATTTAAAAAAAAATCATTGTTACCAACCTTTTTCTACGTGGTGAACTTCGTTGAGATTGACGCGAGGTCAAGTTGTCACTGTCTTGGCTCACTTGATTCAGGTAAATTTTCACCTTTAATTAAGAAAAAAAAAAAAAAAATTAAAAGTAAAGAAACAAACTGGAAAACACTTGCCTCTTGAAAAGTTCCTGAAAGAACAGTTGAATGTGATGGTGACTTTGATGAGGACGCTTCAGATACATCCTCCAAATGTGAAATTCTGAAAAAAAATCACTAATTAATAATCTTGTATGAATTCCTAGAATTTTTTTTAGTTCCACTAATCAATTTGCTACATAATTTGCGAATGATAACAAAATATAATAAATACTCGCATGTATATTGACAATTTATTGTAATTAAAACTAGATTCTTGAAAATAGTTACATCATTGCCAAAACCCTTGATGTTTGATGTTACTGGATATATTTTTAGATTTATTTTCATTGATATCAACTTACAAAAACTGTTATAATTGGCTTTAATTTGTAACTGACACAAATTTGAAACCTACAGAATGATAACAATCACAACACACTTTTTAGATAAAACGGCAAGTCAGCCAACCTAAATAAAACCAATGTCTAAATTATTTTGCTATTGCTTATTTTTTTTAATGAATTATCACAAATGTCAAAAAATGTTTGCCAACTTAACTTACAGGACTCAAAATCTTTCAATTCCTTATGACCTGCACGTTTCGTAGACTTTAAACATCAAATACATGCAATAAAACTAAAATCCCTGAAACACTTACTGACTGCTATTGTGAAACTCCTGTGTTGAATTATTTGCCTCAGATTCTGTAAAATCTTTAATTAAACAAAATCTAACAATTTTATTATCTCACCTATCGTATCAGTCGAATTAGACTGTACTGCAGGCCCTGAACTCCTTGAACTTTCATTCTAAAACAAATAGAATGTCCAAACAATTAACATAAATCTTGAAAAAGAAATACCAAAGAGTTTTCCCTTCGTTGTGAATTACTTTCGTTCTTTAATCTCGTTTGGGATTCCGAAACTCGTGTTAAATTTATCGTTGGTATATATAAAATGTGTCCATTTACCATATGAGGCTTGACAACATGAGGTTTTGCTGGTAGAGTTGAAGCTGGTGTTGCTTTAATCAGAGTTGAATCCTTACTAGTAACTGTAAATTTTAAAGTAAAATATAATTCTAAATTAGAGTGTTTGTATTACTTGAAGATGAGCCTGATTGTGCACGCACCCCATTACAAGACTGGATAATTCTGCATAAATATTCAGAAGCTTCAACGAGTTGGCCTGGATTTTCTTTAGCAATCGATCCTACATTTGAAATGATGTTTTCCATGCGCTTAAAGGAAAAACTTAGGGAAAAATCAGAAGGAAAGTACGAAACTTACATTCACTTTGAGGGTGTATTCAAAGTTTTCGCGTCTTAGGAAATTTACGATTTCTTGCAAATGTTCATTTTCTTTGCGCAATTCTATTATAGATTTTAACGTATTTCGTGGTAGAGCCATTAAATTTATACTAAAACTGATTAAATTATTTATGACAAAAGTTTTGTTGACACTCTTCTTCTTGTTGAATGTTTTGACATTTCAAATTTCAAAATGGCTGTCACGCGCATGTGCACTTGTTCTAAAATAAAGAAAAAAATATAATTTTTATTCATTATTTAGTTATTTGCACTCTACATTGTGTTTTCTATTTGTTTGTTCGTTTTTAAGCACTGTGTATAAAAAAGAGTAAAACACCTAAAATTAAATAAATACATTTATTCAAAAATTTCCACAAGTGTATTTTGTAAGCTAAGATTAGGCAACCAATTATACAAGGTTAATTCTTAGCCCTAGTTATACAACACAGAATACGTTGCATCTCTTTGAGTCACCTTTGAGGGCTACAACACAATATTTTGGTATAATATTTTTTATTAAAACCACTGTGGGCCAGAAAGGGTTAAACCCTGATTTAAATACAGAGCTGGTTAAACACCTCCGACTCAAAAAATTAATAAATAAGTGTGCGTAGAAGCGTTCCTAAATAGCCAATTACCGCGTACTCTTTTTCCCTAATATGTCCCATTTATTGAAGTCTTTTTGTTTATAATAATTAGCTAGGTAGTCTTTTTATGTACTATGTACATTTCGCCATGTTTTGATATAAGTAATAATAATAATAATAATAATAATTTATTTCGTCCCAAAAATACAATTAAATTGTATAAGACAAGTCACAAAAGGACAAAAGGAAAGAAAAACATAATAATTATAACAAGCAAGACAGGAATTCATTGACAGTGTAAGCACAGTGAACATGAAGAAGTTTCACAACCATTTTTTTAAATACACCTGAATTTCTAGCTTGTTTGATCTCGGCTGGAAGCATATTAAAAATTTTTTGACCCATGTACAGTGGGTTTTCTTTAAAAGTTTTTGTATTGGGTTTAGGCAAGTGAAAATTTTGGCAACCACGGGTGGGGTAATGGTGTATATCACTATTTTAAGTAAAGTGGTTTTTAGATTTATATACTAACATTAGTAAATTAAGAATATAAATGGAGGTAACCGTTAAAATTTTATTTTTTTTTTAATATACCTCTACACCAATGTTTAGAGGAAACCCCAAATATGCAGCGTATGACCAGTCTTCTGACTTTTGAAAACTGCTCCAGACATTGCGAGATGCTCCCCAAAAGGAAATGCCGTAGCACAATGTGGAATAAATATTAGCGTAATAAAAGATAATTAGCTGATCCGTTGTTAAAAATATTCTTAGTTGGTGGACGAGATAACAAAGTTTATGAACTTTGTTAATTGTTAGCTCACATTGTTGAGTCCACTCTATTTTTTCCTGAAGTGTGAGGCCCAAAAACCTAGTTTGTTCATTAAAAACTATTTCTCTTGAATTGAGTTTAATAGAATTAGGTAATTTATTTTGCCTGAGGTGGAAACATAGAAAATTAGTTTTATTTTCGTTTAGGTGCAGTTTATTAGAATTAAACCATTTGGTTAAGTTATTTATGATAGTACTTGGGGCACTTTCGAGAGAGTTTGGTGTTTTAATAGAGAACAATGCCAAAGTATCGTCAGCATACATTACCACTTTGTTTCCTTTTAAAGCACGTGGTAAATCATTAATGTAAAAGGCAAACAAAATTGGACCTAAAATTGTTCCTTGTGGAACTCCACTTTTTACGGCTAATGATTCTGAACGTGCGAATTTGCTTATTCCATCTTCAGAATAGCAAAGTTCAACATACTGAGTCCTGTCACTAAGGTAGGATGAAAACCATTTGTTGACATTTTCTCTAATATCATAATTATGTAGCTTACTAAGTAAAATACCGTGGTCTACACAATCAAATGTTTTAGGCAGATCGCAGAATATACCAACGGGATATTCACCAATGTTAATATAGTCCATTAATTTATTGTAAAATGATTTAATTGCACTCATTGTCGAATGATTTGGTCTGAAACCATGTTGGCGTTTGGTCAGTATGCAGTACTTTGTAATAAATGACTCTAATCTATTTAACATAGCATATTCAAAGATTTTTGAAAAGGATGAAGTGATAGTTATAGGTCTATAGTTATTTGCTTTATGGGGATTAGCTTTTTTAAATACAGGAATTACTCGAGCGATTTTTAATATGTTGGGAAAAATACCATTTTCAAATGACTGGTTAATTAAATGTGTTATTGGTGAGACTATACAATGTGCAACTTTTTTTAATAAGAACACAGGTATATGATCAGTACCAGAAGTTTTTTTGTTTTTTAATTTATTAAATAACAACAGTACTTCATTATTATCAAATGGAAACAAAATCATGGTGTTTGACAACGAAACAATATTATTTTTATGCTGAGTATTGGTAATCTGCTTCTGTATTATTTGAGGAGCATCCACAAAATATTTATTAAAATATGAACATACTTCTATTGGATTTTCAATGTAAGTTGTGTCTACTTTTAAGGTTATTTTATTATTGTTATTTTTACTTTTGTTTTTTACTGAATTTATGACTTGCCAGTAGCTTTGACTTGATTATCCGAGTTAATAATTTTGTTTTGATAGTATTTCGATTTTGAAGAGTTTATTAAATCTTTGTGCAGTTTTTTATTAAATTTATATGATTCTATAAGTTGTGGATATGTCCGACTTAGCTGAAATAAATCCTTCAGTTTTTCTGAAGATTCTCTGATTTTACTAGAAATCCAAGTTTTTTTATTAGAGCACGTAGTAATTTTTTCAGTGGAAAACATAAATTAAAATGATAGAGAAAAAGATCCATGAAAATTTCAAACTTTTTATTTGTATTGCGTTCATTATAAACAGGATCTCAATTCTCATTTTCTAAGGCATCCTTAAAAAGAGCTATCTCATCATGGCCAAAGCACCTTTTAAAAGAATAACAATTACTAGACAGGGTTTTCCTTAATTTTGACTGATATATGATAGACCTATGATCTGAGATGATATTGTCTTCTATGTTAATGGTTTCTGTAGAGACAATATTAGTGTATAATCAACCCAATTTTTTTTATAACGTTTTGTTTATAGATCATAATTAAAAAGTAACTAAAAGAATCTTTTTGCGCAATTGATTGTTTTTATCAGTTTACTGTGCCTGTTTCCACGACGGTAGGTTGCTGTTACTTTGGCTGTCACTGGTTGCTACGTGTAACAAAACGGTAAGTAATTCACTTACTGTTCAGTGAACGGTAAGCAATTAAATCTAAAAAAAACAATTTTGCAATTTATTTATTAAAATTAAATGTACAATTATTATAATTAATAGTAGTAATACCACTCGCATTTGAGTTTCTAGTGTTAATAGACAAACTTTCCGACGTAGAAGTCCCAGGTTGTTGTAATAGTCCACCAACATCGCTGTGTAAAATTTTATGAGCAAATTCAATTTTGTTTTGGAGGGAATCTTCCACGTAACTCTCGGCCACCGTTGATGAACGCCACCCACCATATCTTTTTAGTCCCAACACATCAACTCCGTTATTCGCAAAAAGTGTAGCCGATGTGCGTCGAAACGAGTGTCCAGTAAAACTTTCAGGGGCTTGCAACTTTAAATACTTTGCAATTTTTGACGGCCAGCTTCCAATTGTGCCTTTTCCTGTGACTTGCCTAGTGCATTTGCCATTTCGATAGTTTAGAAATTAATGATCTGACGTTGGGTTGCTTGGTCAAATTCTTATGTATTTTCGAAGTATTTCCAAATAATGAACTGCTTCATTTTCTTTATTAATAACTGTGAACGTTCGCTGAATATTCGTTTTTGTATTTGGAATATTTACTATAAACATTTCTTCTATGTCACTTATTTTAATATTGTACAATTCCTCTCGTCTACAAGCGCCCGATACTCCCAATATCATTGCTACCTGCAAATGTATTGTTTCCTTAGAACTCAGATGTACCACCTCATCATCTACAACATACCTTTTGAATTAAAAATTGTTCGTCTTGTGCTTCATTCAAGAATTTATCCATGTCTTCTTTGTATAAATTTTAGCCTTCTTAGGCCGATATCCAATATTTTTTCTCTTAAGATAAGCAATTAATGTAGCAAACTTAGAAATATCGATAGCATCATGGAGAAAAATTGTACTCTTCAGCATAGAATACTCCGCCCATAAACTGCTTGGGGCCTTCAAGTGTCCACTTCTCACCACAAAATACACAAAACAAGCTCTTTTCATTTACAGAAATCTTCTTTGCTTCACGTCATTCCTTAAACAACTTGTATGTCTGTTCATATTGGGCTTTAGATTAGATTTTTCTGTAATTATTGCCGAACATCCTTCTTGCCAAGCGTCTTTTAAATCATCCGGTAGATCATCACTATCGCTCATATTTGCTTCGAAAACAGAACCACAAAACAGAACTATGTAGGAATGATTTTATCAAAAAGACAATTTTACTTGTTTGGAACAAAACCATAGCAACCATGGAACAGCCACTCAAAGTTTTCAGTTTCAATCTTCCCGATTATCACAAATGTATTGATATAAATTATTATTATTATTATTCTAGAAACTCCAATCGCGCAAAAAACGTTATAAGCATATCGAACCTTAAGGATTACCGTTCTCAGACAATAATTGGAGTCGTCGCTTCGCTCCTCCTCCAAACAATTGTCTTCGAACGGTAAGCATTCCTTACCGTTCTCCATACTTAATATACTATTGTGTTGAGGCATTTTTTTAATTTGAAAACTTTTATTTAAATTGCTTTGTTATCAATTAATCCACCCAGTCTGCTTAGAATCTTGTAAATCAAACTTGAGGAAGTTTTCACATTTAAAAAACAATCCGAATTAGCTGAAATTTTGCATGCACATGTAGAGCTAATAAGAATACAATATTTAATTAATAATAATAACTTTTGGAATAAATTGTCCGCTTAAAAGTGTTTATATCATAGTTTAAAAAAAAGGCATTCACTCATCTCATCTCTAAATTACAACTGACTTTCCAAAGCGTTAAAAAAATTGTTGAAATGTACAGAATACAAAACTTTTTAAAAGATTTAATTCAGTGAAACTTGTAACAACAAAAATCAAACAAAAATCTTACCTTTTCAAAAAAAAAAAGAAATAAAAAATATGCACAAAAGCAACAGTCATACGCAAATTGTTACTATTAGAATAAATAAAATTATTATCAATTAATATCGTTATACATATTTAGATTAATTTATAAATTAATTTATATAATCAATTATTGAGATTCTAAACTAACGTCAGTTTGCTGTCAAATCTATTTTCAAAAATGACTTAATACACGTTATTAATTTAAAAAAAAATGTGATTGTACCTACTGGGAATAAGTGTTCTAATTTTTTAAACAAAGCAAAACCATGTAAGTAAATAAAAAACAACAAAGAATCAAATGTTTATTAGTGTTAAAAAAATTACAATGAGTTGTAGATCTACATTTTCCACTTTTTTTGAGCATCAAGTAATTAAAAATTTTATCAACTTTGACCACAACCGACTGAATGACATTTTTGTAAAATTGACGTTTATAAGAGCCTGTTTATTTGATCACATAGAGAGATCTCCACATGGCGCTGCTAACATCTTTCTTCAATTACTAAATCTTCTTTAAATTTTTTTTATTTTCTAATGTATTTTATTGACGATTTTTTAATTTTTATTGCTCATATTTAAAAAAAGCACAATATAAAAGTTGCTTTTGACTATCTGCTACGTAATAATAAAGACCAAATCTCTCTTTTACATTATTCAGGCGGCTATAAGTTAATTTTGTAATGACTGGCACGCGGTTTATATCAGCCAGACAAGACGAAACAAAATACATAATCATGTAAAGACAATAAAAACAATAAATATGATATTTGCTTTTGTTTCTCATATTTTTTTTCCAAATATTTCTTTTTCTATTGATAACTTTAAAATTATTTACATACGGGTATAAAAAATGTTACTTTAAAATTTTGTAAAATTTTTAGAAATACTAAAATCTACTCTAATTTATCTAATTTTATCTTGACTAGTTTAATGTTTATTAGTAAATTGAATGTTTTTTATAATCCTGTTTTCATCTTTTCAACATTAGTATTTATAATTTTTTCTCGATTTGTTTAAATTATTTTTAATTAATTTTTTTTAATCAAATATTAAATTAGTAAAACACATGTCTGGAAGGCTAAAAATCATCATTTTTTGTCAATTTTTCCAAGTAGTAATTTTGTTTAAATAAAAAACCTTTTTTTTAATTTAACTAATTTAATTTCTGCTCTTAATTTTAAAAATAGTCTTTCCATTTGTCTGGTAAGCAATAAAAATTCAATTCTGATGCCTTCATCATTCATGCCTAGATAGAATTTATTTTATAATGACTGACAGCAACACAGCATAAAAGTGTATCGCTCAAACACGACAAAAAATTGCAACAAAAATACCTAAACAAGTAAAAACAATAAAAAAAATGCAAATACAACTAACACTTTATCTGCGTTTGCTTTTTCTTATTCTTTCTTACTATCATTCTTTTTTTTTATTAATTATTTTGAAATTCTGTTCATCTGCAATAAAGATTATTTTTTAATTTTTTTAGAATTTTAAAAATTCTTAAATTTACCCAAAAACCTTTTCAACAAGTTTTAAACGACTAAGTTTTATTTGAATGTTCTATTTTATTTTTACTAGTTTAATCCTCATTACTCAATTAAATGTTTGTTTACAATTTCGTTTTCTTAACGTTCTATATAGACATTTATAAACTTTTTTAAATTATTTTTAATTATTTTTTAAGTCAAATGTCAAGTTATTAACAAGCACATATGCTTAGACAGCTAAAACTTATCTTTCATTTGTCAGTTTTTTAAAGCATCCATCGTTTTGATATTTCAGATTAAGGGAACATATTTTTATTAAGAATAACGTTTTATCCAATTTTTAATATACCTACATGTTTATTCTTGACAAGAACTTGTTAAATTTTTTTTAACTTTTTATAATTTTCATTACATTATTATTTACACTGATAATAAGATTTAGCTTTCGAAAGTGCTTTGCTACTATTATGCAAAAATTTATTTTGATTAAATTTTTAATTCTTTTATCATTTATATCTTATGAATGTTTGAATAATAGACGTACAAATTGCAGGTGTAAATTGTAAAACATCCTGTAGATCAGATGGCAATCTAAAAAAATTCACTTTATTATAAGACAAACTGAATTATAAACAATTATTTCTTACGTCATTAAAAAGAATAAAGAAACTTATTAAAAAAAGTAATTAATAATAAAGTAGATAAAATTACTTTTATTATTTATAATTTAATGGTTCTTAAAACTTAGGGAAAATAAATTAAATAATAATGTTTGTTAGAATTCTTAAAACAATTTCTTACAATTAAATAACTTTATAACTATCGACTTTTATTGTACAAGTTGGAATTTTTTATTTCTAAGTATTTTTTGACTTATCTTTAACAAATATATTTAACTTTTTATTTGAAAACAAACGTTGACGATATAATAGAGTAGTTTTGGCAACCTCGTTGTCGGAATCTAAAGAAAACAGCGGATTCCGAAATCTCATAACGCAAAGTATGTATTTAATACAGTCTTAGTCTAGATATATATTTTATGACTCATCAAATAAGGTACTTCTAAATTTTTATTAGGTACCTAATTAAAGTCTAATAATCAACCTAAATTTTTGATCTTAACAGAAGACCCAAAGTAACTGAAATTCTCAAAAAAAATATTATTTTTACTTATTTTAATACTGAAGCATTAGCAAATAGGATATTACAGTTCTCATAGTTTTTTAAGATAAGTATGGCTTTTAAAACTTTTAAAATTTAAAATATATATATTTTTTTGAATTTCTCCGTAGTTGTCAGTTGTTGTAGTTTCGATCTAGAATCTTTGGCCTACAAATATTACCTCAATAGCTACTTCAAAAGTCTTTAGAAACAAATTTAAAAAATTTAGATGCAATTATTAGAAACTATTTTAGAGTTATTACTGGTTTAATTTATTTATCTATCAAGAAAAAGTATTTTCTAGAATTTTTTCTACTTAATTATTAAATTACTTTTACAAGTTATTTTCTTTAAACAACTTAGAAAACAAGTTGGAAATTCAGTCTTTTTTAAAATGAAGAAAGCTTTAAACTTGGCAAATTGTTGCGGGCTAGATCCTCAAAAAAACGACAATTTTTCGCTACTCAAGCAAGTTATTTCACTTGTTTTTGTATTGTTCGTTTTAGTTTCAGCTGTAGCAGAATTTGTTTTAAATATGGATAAAGCAGAAGTATACGAGCGTTCAGCAGAATGTTTTGTACCAGAATTTCAAACAATAACTAAATTTACTTTAATAATAATTTTTAAAAAAGAAATAAACCTCCTCATCGACAAGTTAAAATATTTTTGGAAAATTGATAAGTTTGGCGCTTTTCATGAAAAGAAATTTCAACAGCAACAAAAATTTGTTGATATGTTTTTCTATTTATACAGTTTTCTAATGTATAATGCCTGCGTTTTGTTTATTTTAATTAGTTATTTCTTGTTACCGAGAAGAACAATGTTTTTATGCTATGGAACTATAAATGGCGATTTTCATCCTTCATATTTTACTGTTAACTATATTGCAGAAATTATCACTTGTTATGTTATTGCAACAGTCGTGATAGCCTATGATACAATCTTTTTTTACTTCGCTTGGTATATTTATATCGAATTTAAATCGATAAAAATTGCATTTCAAAAATGGAATGAACAGAAAACATCAAATAAAAAACAATTTATTGAAGCAATAAAACATCACGATTTTATATTAAACTTTGTTAAAGATCTGAATGAAGTATTTTCACCAATGTTTTTGCTACAATACTTTTCGAATCTGGTTGCCATATGTTTTCTTCTATTTTTCATCACAAGACATGGGTCAGTATTTAATTTAAAAAGGCGCTTAGATGTGTATGTTACTGTAAAAGCCGAAAATTTAGTAAATGTTAACAACATTTACCAGAAAATATTTATAATAACAAAGAGCCACGGACTAAACTCAGGCAATGCTATTGACCGCTTTTTTTACAAGTTTACAGATTACGGAGAGTCAGTCCAAGTTTGGGGTAGAATTTTTGTAAAATTAAAGATGTCAACTAATTACTAACATTTTTGTTAATTTCTGTTATCTGATGTAAGTTATATTTACTAAAAAATTTTAGAATACCACCTTCGACAAACGATCTTCTACAATTTTTGCCTGCTATGCTTGCATTTCTTCTTCAATCTTTCACATTTTGTATGATAGGCAATTTAATAATTGACTTGGTGAGATTAAAATATAAAATTTGTTTTTACATCTGCCTACTTAAAATTTGTATTTTTTTCAGTCAGTTGATATTCTTGAAGTAATTTTTTACGCCGATTGGATGAGTGATGAAGTTTACAAAAACAAAACTGACAGACTTATAATTTTAAACAGAGCATTAATACCAGCCAAATTGACAGTTGGAAAATTTGCTGATTTAGATTTGCGAACTTTTATTCTGGTAATATATTTTTTTTATAAATAAATTAAGAAATACTCATGTTTTCAGGTACTGAGGAACGCTTATTCATTTCTTGCGTTTGTAAATAATTTCTTAAATTAAGATTTAATCATGAAACAGAAACAAAATCTGAACCAACATTTCAGATATTCTAAAAAACTTTTTTTTCTTTCTACTTCTCTAGTCATTATGTATTTGATATAATTGTAATTAATTATTATTATTATGCATCTTTGCAATGTCCCCACTATCTGATTACTAATTTTTAAGGCCAAGCTTATCGAGGATATAATTGATTTGTATGTACTATGTTTTCGACATTTTTAAAATTAGGAGTAATAAGTTTTTTATTTTTAAATTGTTACCACCATCGTAATCCAATTTTTATTTAATTAAGTTTTCACAAATTCTCTGTGTTGCCTGAATTAACAAATTCCATCAAATCGGTAATATTAGAATTGAACATTAAACATTTTAGAAAAATTCCAACGTTAAAAGTCGCCTTCTTTGCTAACTTTCATGCAAGGTCACCCCTCGACCGGATGCATTTTTCTACCTGCCAGCCGTCAAACAAAAGAAATCGAGAAATCTCGGCTCCTGTGTTCACCTGCACAGGTATCCACATATAGAACCTCACATCGAAAGGCTCTTTTTAATCTGAGTCTTTTCGTATAAATTTCATCTCGTAATACCTACGGCAACGTTATCAAATACCGCAATTAATTAAACAACTAACTCATCTCGCGCATTTCTTGATAATTAGAACCGCGACATGCTCAATCTCGCTCTCATTTCGTCAGGTAGGCTTCTCGCGACCTTCCTCGCATCACGCAGCCCTCTCGCATGTTGCGGACTAAATATCAAACTGTAAATTGTGTTAATTAAGCTTTTTTTATTCATATCTTATGAACGAGTTGTCGTAAAATTATGATTCAAAAGCTGTTCAACTCCTTTTTCAATTCCGCTCCTCCCACGCTTTATCTCATTCTCGCGATTCAATTATCTCGCGATCTTGATTCGCGCAGACAAACAATTGGACCCTCGATCTTTGACGAATCTTTTCGAAGCTGGCAAAAATCTCGCTTTAGGCTTTAATTACCGTCTCGCTATTCGGGAATCGGAAGTCAGTCGTGAGTCGGCAGTCGATTGCAAGTTCATGAAGACCACGCTCTTCATCCGTGCTTCTTTCACTCACTCACCTCGCTCTCTTTCTCTCTCTGCTCGTTCGCGCGTGCCACCTTGCGGAGTAACAGCGCGTTACTCACTCGCATCACAGCGCCATCTCTCATTCAACCTTTTCAACCCTTTGGTAACTCGTTCGCCTGACTCCGATGTGCCGTCTCCAATTTAAACACTTGTGTTTTATTTTTTTTCTACGTTTGAAATAATTTAATTATTTTCCCTTTTAATTAAATTTAATTTCCCAATTCACACTCAAACAAAATTGCACCGATAGCCGGACCGGTGACAAAATGTTAATAATTTGTTTTATAATACAAAAACACTTTTTTTTAATATATTTTGCGATAGAAATAGTACAAAAAAATCAGAATTGTTAATAATAATACATATTTTATAACTTTCAAATTAAAATTCAATGCTTGAAACTGAGGGTGTGTATTAGGGTGGGCCAAAAAAATTAACTATTCTTTTTTAACTTTCGACATAAAATATGGGTTCCTTGGAACTTTTAAAAAATGCTTTTCCAAGATGAGCTCTTAATTTTAGTCGGAAAGACTCTCTCATCGCAGTTTTCCATTATTTTTTTTTAGTTTCATATGGCAAAGTCCATATCTCGTCACTACTTGATCGTACAGAAAAAGTTTATTTACATTTTTTGTAGGAAATTTAACTCTCTAAAAAAGGTATTTTACAATTTTTTTATAACTCTTACCGTTTAGAAGATATCAGAGATCAAAGTTTAAAGAATTTAGAAAAAATTTCTTTTTTATTTCTAAATTATTAACTCGTGGATAAATAAATATTATAAAGTGCGCAACATACGGTTTTGTAGGAAATTCAACGCTCTACAAAAAAAGTCGTTTGTGGTTAATCGATTACTTCAATCATTAAAAAAAAAATGGGAATTTAGTATTAAATTTTGGTTATTAAAATGCGAATATCTTCTAAATGGTTAGAATAATCAATTAACCACAAGAGACCTTTTTTATAGAGTGTTTAATTTCCAAGAAGACTATATGTTGCGCATTTTATAATATTTATTTATCTCTGAGTTATAAAATTTAAAAGTAGACAAAGAATTTTTGTTAAATTCTTTAAACTTTGACCTTCGATATATTCTAAATGGTAAGAGATATAAAAAAATTGTAAGATAACTTTTTTGTAGAACGTTTAATTTCCTACAAAAAATGTAAATACAAATTTTCTGTACAATTAAGCAATAACGAGATATGGATTTTACCATATGGAACCAAAAAAAAAAAAAAAACTGCGATGAGGATGAGGGAGTCTTTCCTATTAAAATTAAAAGCTCATCTTAAAAAACCATTTTTAAAGGTGCCTAGGAATTAATTTTTTAGTGTCAGAAGTTAAAAAAAAATAATTGATTTTTTTGGCCCACCCTAGTGTGTACATATTTATTTTACATTGTTTCAAAAAAACTTTTTTAAAAACTAATATTATTAGTATTTAATTATATACTAATTATAATTAATAAATTGTAATTAATGCTCCATTGTATTTTTAATTATTTTTGTAAAAATTAATTTGTTTGTAAAACTTTAGTTAGTGAATATGCTCTTTACTTATGATGTAGGTGGTGTTCTATTACAAATTAAATCATTAAAAAAGTACAAAAATAGTTTGAAATTAAACCCAAAATTAATTATTAAAATTATGAAATTTCCAAATTGCCGCCCCAATTTTTAGTTTTGAAAGTTGACGAGCCTGTATTGTTGCATGAATCAGAACTGCCTACCCAATATATTTCAGCAAAAATATCGTTGTTTTTCTGTTCTAAATATTGAAAAACCGGATTACAATCACAATAATTTAATTTTATACCACTTGTGATTTATAAAAAAAATATGTGTGCATTTATATATTTTGGTTGGTTACTTATAATAATTTATAACTTTAGGTTGGCAGCACTGCCTGTCAGTGTCAAAAATAATAAAAAAGCACGTGTGACAGGTGTCAAACAATTATTATTGCTTTTTCCACTATAATTATGGTATTTATAAATAAAAATAAGTGATGTAATATAAGTAAATATTTTTTTTGTTTGTTGAAGGATATTCTAAACCGTCCCGCTGAAGAATTTGAGAATGATGCGACTCTGGAAACAATGTGGGCAATGAAAGCTTATGAACATGCCGAAATCTACTTTAATGTAATTATTTATTTAAAAAAACACAATTAATTGATGTTTATCTTTCAGATATTATGTTCTGTTGATCCAAAATATCTCAAACTAACTCCACTAGATGATATAATTTATAAAGTATTTAGGGAAGATTTTCCAAATTTAAAAGTGAATATTATTGATGAAAATGAACTAAAAAGTGAAAAAGGCAAAGCGAAATGGCGACCGTTTTGTGAAAAGTTTAAAAAGTGTGTTGAAGATTACAGTTTTGGGACTTTGTTACGAAGTGACGCTTCAAAAGACTACACAGAAACTAACACAATTTTAGTAACAAGAATCCAGTTTTATGCGATTGAATTAGCAAGAAATCGAGAAGGAATCAATGATAATTTACGTAATTTATAATTTTTTTTATTTTAATATAAAATACACCAAATTAAGACGTTTCAACAGCAGTTGCTGAGGCTGTTTCTTCTGTGTATTTTCCTTTGTCTTTGCCCAAAGCAGCCAATCTTCCTTTGGCTCTACGGTCAATAATCTTCTTCCTGTCTTTATCCATTTTAAGTTTAACAATTACGACCTAAAAACAACTGATTTAGTGTCAAATTAAAAAAAATTGGGTTATTTTAGAGTGAACTTAAGTCAGAACCAATTTTTTACCATGACATAAGATGACAGAAAAAGTCAGTCACTTACTAAGAGAACCTTAATAAGCGATAACAATGTAAAGTCATTTCTTATGGTCTATGAATGGATTGTTGTGTGATCATCATTTGAGCACAAAACAAAACTAAAATTGGGCATAAATGTACCTTTGAAGGATGAATTCCCACATAAACGGTAGCTCCATTGGCTTTTTCACGTTGAATTCTTTCGATATAAATAACGAATTTTTTCCTGTAAACTTGAACAACTTTGCCTACTTGTTGTCCCCTGTAGTGTCCCCGTACTACCTACAAATTTAAGTTTTGTATAAATAATAATAAAAAATAAGAATAACTTACTTGAACTTCGTCATCTTTGCGTATGGGCATTGTACGCACGTTGTATTTTTGTCTAAGTTCCTTAGACAAGGGGGCTGACATGAGCCGCCTCCTGACATGGGAGGGGGCAGTGAAATGCCTTTTTCGGTTTTTGCTTCGTGAAGCAGTTACTAATTTATTGAATTTCATGACTGCTGAAAGTTTACCAAGAGTTGTAAGTGAGGTTATGTTGACGTCATGTTATGATTTTGTATAAAACTCAAAAAAATATCATGGGAAATGTAAAAGGGTGTTTTAGTTTTATTTAAAATTGATGGAAGAAAGTTAAAAAATTTGGTTTATGTGCGGATGATTGTGAAAAATAGAAATTTTTCTAAAACTTACCAACAACAGCGACACGAACTTCGACGGAAAGAAATTTCGCGCATGCGCAAACACCTGTCTGCTTTTTGTTATAAATTTATTAATTTAAAAATAAAATTATTAATAAATTATGCCAACAGTTGGACGAGCTAGAAAAAAATAATCTAAATATTGTGTTACTTGGTGTTTCTTAATTGTTGTAAAATATATAAAATTTTAGGAGTTGTATTGTTGGTTGCCTAATCGCTATAAAACATAAGCCCCTATAATTTACACAAAAATAATTTGCACCCTAAAAATAGGATTTTTTTCTTTAGGTTGGATAATTTTTGAGGTTAAACTGCATTTTTGAAACAGAATTATTAGTTTTGAATTCTTTTGGTTTTAAATATTTTTAATATTTTTTTTAGCACTTTTTTAATTTATATACTTAATTTATTATGGTTCCTACGTCTATTTTTGACAAATGTGAAATTTTTAATTGTCAAACCATATGTTTGTCAACTTGTTATTTAAATATAATTATTTCTTCAACATCTAAGGCTTAAATTTCTTTTCGTTTTTAAATAAATCTGTTTCGTTGGTTTCTAGATATGTATTTTTAAATGGGCCGTTTATAAACAAGATAAAAAATTTTTAAAATTTTTTGCAGGATGAAGAGAGTGCTGCACTAGTGTAAATGCGGTAAACAACAAATGCCATTCTAATTCAGCCTAAAAATTATTTCAAATTATGCAAATAATTGTGATTAATTGTGCCAAGTGGTGGCATTATTCCTAGATTTTTTTAAAGCCAATTATGACAATTTTTTCAGCTCATTTTTTTTATTTACTAGCAAATAATGATTTGAAATATACAAACCCGTATTTAAAAAAAAATCGTTCTCATCTTATAAAAATCTAATAATCATTCAAATCGAGATTTTTTTGTTTCAATCGATAACTCTTGGAATAAGGAGCAACTGGTATTATTACGTCAATTTTGTAATTCTTTAAATAAAATAGCTAGATTAATTTAAACTTCAAATGACTTCTGTTACCGAGTTCATATAACTCTCACTTTTTATTTATGGGGATTAAGTCGGTTGATCCTTGGGTCAGGTACCGGCTAAATAGATATTTCTTGATATTTACATTTTATTACCCCAAACTTGAGAGAAAGTAAATTTTTCTTAGCTTGTATTGAAATATACAATATAATTATAGAAATAAGATGCGACTATTCACCAAATACCTATTTAATTTAATTGTAATTATTCTTATTATGATAAAATAAACGATCTATTTGAAACGCATAGAAACATTAGTAATGTTTATGAAATGAAACCTTTAAACCATCGCGCCAGAATTTTTTTTGCAATGTTTTGTTTTAGAAATAAGAATGTTATTAATAAAAATAATAAAAAAGTCAGTTTGATGATCTCTGGCTAAAATTGATTTGAAACACTGTCAGGCTGTGAGAAAATTCTAGACAGACCTTTCAGGCAATATATTGGATCACTGATGTAACGTGACAGATTTTGAAATATTTATTAAATAAAGATGATACAAGCTAAGACAAATATATTTCGAACTAATAGCAGCTGCAATTCATTTAATTTTTGATATCTCGGTATACGAAATACCATAATATAGTAGTGTGGATTTGCTGTAGGAATAATTTCGTAAGGTCACTTTCTATCACTCGTTATAAAATAACAAATGACAACAACTTACTACAATTACTACAATAGGCTTAGTAACTTAGTTAGACAAAGTCAGAGATTTTAAAATAATTTTCGATTTTCTGGTACCACGAGTTTACAACGAATATGTTTAGATTCGTTTCGAGTGTAGGTATATCAATTAATAATTTAATATTACATTAGTTAATTATAACAGTATATCTGATATATCAGTATATCCAAATGTTTTATTATAAATATCAATATCAAGTAATTAGATGTTTCAGGAATTCTTTTCTCAATATTATCTGTAAGGTCCAAAACCATAATGCACTCCCATGGCGTTAAGCCTATTGTTAAAGCCTATTGATTAAGAATGGGAATTTAATAGAATCAGACAACCACTCTTACAATAAAGTCACAGAAAACTATGCCGATTTCGATAGTAAAAATCAGCTTTAGCAAGCAAGTAATCAAGTTGCGATTTTTACACAACTTAAAACAAGGTTCAAACATTAATACAATTAACACAGTGTTTAAAATTAAAGCGCTGTACATCAGAAAAAAATTTGACAAACACCACGTTTTCAGGCGTAAATTCAACTACTTTTAAACATGGTTTTACATGGTATTATTTAATTTGTATAGAAAAAAAATTATAATCCTATAGTAAACAATACCTTTGTCTTTCAATCTATATAGTTTTTAAGCACTTATTATTTTACGTTACTTTTTATATACACAAGAAAAAAAAACTCTGACACAAAGATTGTGTGGTTGCCTACATCAAATAAAAACGGGGTTATTAAAGAGGAGTCTACAAATTATGTGCATCTGCGAGTTTGGCACCTATGTAATAGAGGTTGCCCTAGATTTTTATAAAAAATTGCAAACGGTAGGTTTGAAATAAAAAAAAATTGCTTCTTAGTTCTGACCAGTCATCCACTGTGCTTGTTAATCTGAAATATTTATTGTGTTTTGCAAAAAGCAATTTTCATTGCGAAACATTTTTTTTCTTGGTGGCAGGTTATAAAAAAAGTGATTTAACAATCAATTAACAAAATCAATTTATTTTTTAAGTAAAACACGGCTAATTTGTATCGTGTTATATATTTTTGGTTTCAAACAATTATTATGCCATCTAAAATCTACTGCAACGTAGAACGTAGGCGTTACATGCCGAACATATTATAAGACTTGAAACAAATACGTCTGTTTTAAGTTAACAACCGATTTAATTTTTTGCAATTTTAAATTAATGGCATATTTTTCTGACCATAAAATTTTTTTTAAAAACCTTTTTTTAACATCTTGGCGTCTATTAATTGAATTAATTTGAAACAAACGACAAATTATTTGTAACAAATTTACCACTTTAGTTTACACTATACTATATTTTAAGTAGATAAGTTTCACCAAACATTTGGAAAGAACAAATTAGTTCTGAATCAAGTTATCAGCTCCACTCTAGACCCTTGTTTTACAATAGTGCTTTTAGGTCTAGGTAGCCATCAAAACGTAGTTGTTTATCAAAAATTAATGAAAAATAAATCCAGTTACTTCAATAGTTAATGTTTTGCAAGATTAAAGTTTTAATTTTTTAAATTTTACCATAATTATTAAAATTAAATAATTATAAAAATAATATTTATAAAGTAAAGTACTAGGCAAAAAACAATAAAGGTTTCATACTTCTCCTTCTTATAGCTAGCTGCGACGTTTTTTTAAGGAACGGTAAGTTAATATAATTATTATAATTATGTTAATTTTTTTCTACAGTAGTATAGTTTTTGCATTTGGATAAGGGAAATAGACTTAAATCATAAATTACTTGATGAATAGGGATTATTTAGAGTAATAACTGCATTATAATTTACGACACTATCGAGGCGACCGGTACGTATCTGTTGGCAAGGGTCTTGGGCGAGTCGTTGTTGTTCTTTACCTGCTTCCTTGCTTAGAGACATTATGCCGACATCGGGTAGTTGATCGGGTCGCCTCGATAGTGTCGTAAATTATAAAGCAGTTATTACTCTAAATAATCCCTATTCATCAAGTAATTTATGGTTTAAGTCTATTTCCCTTATCCAAATGCAAAAACTATACTATAATATTTTTTAAAGTTTCTATATTATTTGTTTATTAAATTACATTGAGTTAATCATAAATGTTATCAAAAATTTACATTTAACGATCTCACACAATAAGCAAAGTTGTTGCTTTGCTCTTCTTCCAAATAAATTTCTTTCAACAGTCAAATGTTCTTACCGTTTTTGATACACAATGTACTATTCGGAACAAAATCAATCATGAAAAGACCGAGTTTGTTAACAAATATAATCTAGCTTCGTTCGCAAAAAACTTTTATTCTCTAATAAAAAAATGACATTTCGCAGTTTTGAATAAAAAATAAGTATCCTAGATTTCAAAACATCGCCAATCGTAATAAGATAATGGTTCAGTAGTATTTATTAATTGTTATTATTAACCTTTGAATAGTTTTGAATTACTGTGTTGGATGATGCAAATATACGTATAATAAATACGGAGATTTAGCGCGTCGGAGCTATGCGCGACAAAGCCTTGTTTTAAAATATTAATATTTAGGAAAGAATTTGCTCTAATAACCTGACTTTTTTTAAAAAAACCTACTTAGAGTTTAGTGATTACGAAAATGTACATTTTATGCTTAAATTGTTAATAATTTACTAAGCTTTCCGCTACGTGAAATTTTCAATGCACAATTTCGCAACTAGTCACTTTAAAGGCCTCTTTCTCAAAAACAAAAAACTTTTTCTAAAATCTGTGATTAGTGTTAGATGCGCTCTGGTTTGCTCTATAAGTGGTCAAAATTTCAAATTTTTAGCTTAAAAACACTTTATAAGTGCGATGTTTGTTTTAAAAAACACGATTTTGGAAATTGTTGCTCCGACATAAAAAAAGTATTTTTACCAAGTTCTTTTTCTACTAAAAGAAATTGTAGATAGCAATTTCAGATGACCAAAATGATACTTTACAGAACTGTAAAAGTCTCATCTGGTTATACCTTCATTTCAAAAATAGTCGTTATTTTACTCGACTTTACTTCACTACTACCACAATGACTTATCTGTTAATTATCTCTTATCTTATCTCTTAATTGGTCTGACGAATGCCAATCTGCTCAGTCTCAAAGAAAATATTTCTGTCCGACATCTCTTAGTCGATAGCGCAATTAGTCGAGCACTTCTTCAGAAATTTAACTAGGCTTCAGCGATTCGCCGAAGATTCGTGGTGGCACCACATTGGTTGCCCAGTCTTAATGCCGTGGTATGTACTGCTTGCGGTAAAATTTAAAACAAGAGCTGTTTTTTTTTTTTTGACTAACTACGCATTCCTGAGTTGAGGGAGGTGCTCTGCATTGATATTATCAATGTAATTAGAAAATGTAACCAGAACCAGAATAAACTTTTATCAGAAATATCGATGTACGGAGCTATGTTAGTGTCTAGAGCACGGATACATTGATCTCTACTAGACACATTGTAAATTTGAAATAATTATTTACCTAACGTATTCGGGAAAATAACCTTCCTGCAGGGAATGGAATGCGAATACATAAAATTTCTTCCCGAAATAGTTAGGTACAAAATTTTTTGTATAGAATAAAAACCAACATTTTAAGACAAAATAATTTAATATACACTCAACCGCAAAATTAAGCGGACATTTGATTATTGTTCCGTAAATTTGCAAAACGCTCTCTACTCTACTTTGATTTTATATAGCTACACATAAAAAACAACTAAAAGAAATGATATTCAAGTTCTATGGGTTAACTCCTATCACGCAGATTACTTTTTGTACCTGTTTTCTTTGGTGGCTTTAAAACAGAAAAGTTTTGATTGTTTTACACGTCTGTCAAATTTGTATCGATACCTGGTTCTGGTTTGTTTAGAAGCGATTCGTATTGTAATGAGTCCCGAAAAAGCTGCCCAGGCTGTTGCTTTACAAAATGATGGACGCAGCATACGATTTATTGCAAATGTGTTTGGCTTTCATAAAAACACGGTATCCGATGTGATACGAAGGTTCAGGACAACTGGTTCCTATTCCAAAAGACCTAGACAAGGCAGAAAACGAGTAACAAATGAAGTGGAAGACCGATTTCTTCAATTACAAATGCTGCGAGAACGGACTCTTCCTGCTACAGCTTTGACCAGGAGACTGGCGGATGTTCATGGGACCATGATATCTCCTAATACTGTTTTAAGAAGGTTGAACAGCGATTGGAATTTGCGCGAAATCATGTTGATTGGAATATGGACGAATGGGGCTTCGTTCTCTTTACGGATGAGTCGCGTTTCACTAGGTATTCACCTGATCGTCGTCAACGAATATTTAGACGCCCGGGAAAACGGTATGCCCAGTATTGCTTTGCGCCTAGAGTAGCATTTGGTGGTGGAGGTATAATGGTATGGGGAGGAATTTCTTTGGAGGCTCATACAGCTTTTGTAACGGTGCGGAAAGGTAGCATTAACGCTGACTGGTACATTAAGGAGTGTTTACAAAAGCATGTGATTCCTTTTGCGCCATTTGTAGAGAAAGAGTTTCTCTTAATGCACGACAATGCGCGCCCTCACATAGCCCAGATTACGCACGACGTTAATGTCCAGGTGCTAAGATGGCCACCCATGAGCCCTGATTTAAACCCTATTGAGCACATATGGGACAACCTGGGGAAAAAAATTAGGCAGAACTACGGCGAGTTTCACAGTTGAGCTGGAACAGGCGTTGCTGAATGAGTGGGAGCTTATAGCCCAAGATGAGATCGCAGACTTGATTGCAAGTATGCCTCAACGAATGAGAGCTGTAATTCAAGGGCGAGGAGGAAATACTCGCTACTGAAACCATTTTTTTGCAGTTTTCTTAATTTTGTTTTGCTTTGTTTTGTTACTTGAAATCAAATTTTTGTTTAATTTGTAAATAAATATTTATTTTTGAACATTTTTGTTTTGAACATTATTAATTAAAATTATCTTGATTTCAATTTAAATGTTCATTATTGCACATTTTCAATTAAAATTATTGTGATTAAAATTTTCGTTACTGAAATTTTTCCAAAAAACTTAGTGTCCGGTTAATTTTGCGGTCGAGTATAATTTAGTCGAGAAATTTGTTTATTAATTAATGGGTTGGTAAGAAAGGTAAGACTGATTGGAAGATTTTGGCAACAGAAAACCAACTCAAAGTTGTTGTTTTACAATTACCAAGTAATAACGCAAATTTTAACTGTTTTTTTTTGTGAAAAATAAAAAAAAAACTCAGTTTAGGAAAGCTTGGAAAGCAGTTTTTTATGCGTCGAGGTTCACCAAAAAAAAAGCTGCTCACACTTCTCACACTTCAAAGTATCAAAAATATGTTTCTTTTGTCACCATCAAATTTAAATAAACAAAATTAAATAAAGAAAAATTAAACCAAAACACGCAATTTTTTTAATAATTTAAAACAATTTGCCAAACCAAAAATAAATAAATTAGTACACTTCTTGCTTTACAATTTACTGAAATGCTTTCTTCAGGTAGTGGCTTAAGATAAAAAAGATCTGTCGGAATTTTTTCAATATAACCACACAAAGCCTTATATCTGGTATTACACTGTGTATGGTTTGGACATTTTGAGCAAGGTGGTCCTTCTTCATAAACTGGTACCTTCGGATACATAATTACTGTTTTAGATGATACAGGCTTAGCTCTTGGAAAAAGATCAATTGCCAAATTACAAACAACAGTTAATCGACGCCAAACATGCACATTTTTGTTCAGACCGCTCATCTCAACATTATGCATCCAAATCCGAGCACACCCAATTCTGTTAGCTGTTGACCACAATATTGTTCCGATAAATCTGTTAGGCTCATGGTTTTGGCGCTCACGTGCTCCTGGCAATTTCAAAACAGCTTCTCCTGTCTTGTGCCTAGAAAATATTGTAATTTCTATTTATCTATACAAGGTGTTATGTAAAATTTTAACCTGGTAATAGTCATTATTGATAATCAATCTTTCTTTATCCAAATGTTTATAGTTTTTGAAATATTTGTTGAAAAAGTTTTTGCTCAAAAACATTGTCATATTACATTATATGTTTTAAAAAAATGTTTTGTGAAATTTTTTTTACAGCCTGTAAGTACTCAAAAACCACTAATATTTGCTAAGACAAATTTGAATATTTAGCATCTTATTAACGAGGACTATTATTAGATAAAATTTCTGTAAAAAATATAAAAAAACGGTTTAACTTTTCCTTGACAGTGGCTTGGATAACATTAAACAAGCTAATAAAATTTTTTGACTGAGGAAGACAAAATACATCGTCAAAACGTCGCTACAATTTAATTGTTTTTTCTCGTCTTAAAACAACAAAATTTTAGGTAATATTTCTTTAATAAAAATTGAAGGAAGTTTAATAACATGTTAATTTTAAGTCAACTGTTATTATAGTTTCTCCCGATTCGAAACATTGTTATTTTTATTATGAGAATCTCACATTTAAGCTGCATTTAATTTCTTGTTATAAAAACTTTTTTATTTTATTTTATTTTTTTCAAATCATGTTTTCTGTGATAATGAATGGCTTCTTAAAAAACAAATAGCAGTAAATAATCACTTTTTATTACAAGACTTAAATAAACTTTTCATAAGTAATTACCCTAGGGAACAAGAAATTACCGACAATTTTGGGTTAGAAATTACGAGTGCCTGCTGTCTTAATAATTCCCGACTGCGAAGCAGGAGGGAATTAATAGCAGGCACAAGTTACAAAACTGAAAAGTTTTTTAGGGAATTTTTTAGGGTATTTCCAACTACAACTACTTAATCTTTACTAATAACTAAAAGTTTGATTTCTAAAAATCGTATTTTTTAGTTTAGTCTGCCTTTAAGTACTTACTCACAAAATTTGAAACTTGCTTTAGTAGTAATGTCTTTACTCTCCTATTTTTCCAAATATTTGTACAAGTTTTTTTGCTTTTCCTTTATTTCCAGTAGTAGTTTTCTATTTTTCAAAAAAATTTCTCTGTTTTTTCTTTTTTTTTAAACGTATTTTTTCTAATTATTTTTTTATTCCAATTGTAACTCTTCAAACTGCTTTAGAATCGTCTTTTGATTTTTTCTTCTGATTGTCGTGATTCACGCTTTTTCAAATATTTTTTTATATTTGCATTTTATTTTTTAACTCTTTTTTCTTTCTTTAAAAAGTACATTTTTATAAACTGTTGTAAAAAGTTTTTCGTTTTTTTACATTTCTTCACTTTTTTATTGCTTTTAGGTGCACCTTAAACCACCTTTTTTAACTTTTTCTACAATGTTTTGTTGCTTTTTTTTAACCTGTCTTTTTATTTCACTCATCTGTTTTTCTTTTTATTTCTAGTATCTCTTATTGTTTTTTTTTTCTAGCTGAACTTAGTTAACAGTATTTAGCATTTTTTTTCTTAATAATAATAATGTGGTTAATATTATTATTAACGGCCACGCCAATTACAATATACATACAATAAACAATAAAAAAAAACAAAAAATAAATAAAAAAATTGTAGTATTATTATATTCTAGTAACATTTGTAAAACTTTTAATTGAGAGTTTATTGCATGTTTCATAGCGTAAAAACTACAGATTTTTTTTTTGTATTAATCTAGAATTCTTAATTTTTTTACTGATCTTTGTTTTTCAAAATCTTTTAAAGATTCTAAAAACTTTTTTTTTCTTCTAACCACCACATTTTAAAATATTTTCTATTTTTTTTTCAGCCGTTGTTTTTCAGTTTTTTTGAAAACATACTTTTGTTATTCTAGAAACTTCATTTGTACTTCTTTCTCTTCTAATTGTTTTTCTATTTTTTCAAGAAATTTCTATTGTGCGTCTTTTATTGTCTTCTTCGTTTTTCAAATTTTTCTTTTAATTAAAATAATTAAAACCTAATTCTGAATATTTTGATGTTTTTAGTGGTAGTTTAATATGTAACTGTTTTTGTTTTTCTGAAGTTAAAACAAATATTTTAAATTTCTTTAATTATTTGTTGTTAAAATAAGACAAACACGATAAAAGAATTAAAATAAAATTTAAGCCAATACATCTAATCAAAATAAATTTTTACATAATAGTGTCAAAGCGCTTTCGAGAACTATCTAATCATCAGTGCCTAAATAATAATGTAAAAAAATGCAACAAACTTACCAAATTTTTATCAATAATAAATTAAAATATAAAAGATAAAATATTTTCTTTAAAATTAGATAAATCGTTATTTTTAGTAAAAATAGTAAAAAAATATCAATTTGTACAGTACGATTGATCTAACACATTAAATAATAAATAAATATATAAATAAATAAATGGTTGCTACTTAGAAAAATTTACAAAAAAATAAATTTCAATCACCTAATCGTGTGTGTTTTTTTTTTAAATTAAAAATTATTTGACATTTAATTTAAAAAAATATAAATACTTATAGAGTTAGAAGACAAGATTATATAACTACCATAGAAGTAACTAATAAATATTAAACTAGTCAAGATGTCTCAGCTCCGAAATAATTAATTCTTTTGATTTGTGAGTACGGATTGGCAATAAGAGTACGATTTTACATCATTATGAAAAATAAACCAAAAGTCGATTTTTTCGTTTAGTCTGCCTTTTGAAAAATAAATTATTTTATTAATCCGCGGGGATAACCACTGATAAAGGTGCTACAACCGCTTGAAATATGACGGACGAAAAAGTGTAGCAACCAATCCGATACAGATTCTGTAATTTTTTTTTGTTAAATATTTATTTAATGTTGTTGCAACTTAAAAATTTGTGTTGTAAACGAAATTTTGAAAGAGTTTTTGGTTATACGTTATTGATTAATTTCATTTTAAGGTCTGTCAACAAGACACTAAGATGCTCTGAAGTAACCACGTTATAGGTTTTTAGTCAATTTTAGGTCTAGAATTAATATAAAATAATTACGTTTTATATTTGCAAGTACCAAAAAAGTGACTTTCAGTCAAAACACGCAAAAAAAAAACACGGCAAATAGATGTTGATAGATCTAAACTGTTGTTGGAACAAATTTAAAGTAAACTTTATTTGATATAAAGTTATGACCAATGTTTTTAAATAAATTAATTTTTTTACAATATTTATAATTTGTATTATAGAAATGTCTCTAAAAATTTTTTGTTAAACAGTACATTACAGAATCATTTAAGAGACACCAATTATTACCTATATTTGCACAACTTACCAGTAAAATATCCATTCCAGTGGATGATTTTCAGGATCAAATATCGGATTTGAACTTCCAGCTATTACCATTGATGGTATTCTTTTATTAGACATTACACTACATCGATCGCCACGCATATCACCCAATTCTCCTCCCGTTCCATTATATCTTCTTGCAAAACATCTTGCAAGGTATTCAAGTTCTAAGTCATAACTTATTGCCATCATACCAGCTGCTGTAGGTAAGTCCTCATCTAATCCAGATGCGATAATATTTCTGTATTCGTTTATTGCTTGTACCATCGCTGTTCGAAAAGGAACTGGATTATCGAAGCCGATTTCTTGTCGACTTGGACCCAATTTACAGTAACAACCACCGCTTTGATAATTTTTTTGTCCTCGACATGGTATATTGCAGTAATTTATTTTCGTGGGATCAAATGCAAAATCGGCGATTTTGAAGAAACATAAAGCTAGTACAAATGATTTTAACACAATTTGTGACTGACACATGATTAAAATTTAAGAAAATGTTTGATTAGATTTGTAACCATAGTGAGATAATCATTTGATTTTTTTAGGTTTATTTGTAAAATTAGTTCGATATTTCTGCTAAATTTTGAACGATGTTTGACTATAAAAACTTGAATTTTGTCACGTTTAAATTATAAAAAAATCTATTATTACATTTAAAGAAAAAAAAAATAATCAAAGAAGATAAGATATGTGACGGTTTCAAGGCCTAGCCTTGTCAAAAATTTGATTTTTGACTAATCGTTTAGGAATTGGGTTACTTTTTTCGTCAAACAGCGCGTCGTACTGTCTTCTAAAATCTGCGGTTTTAGACGCAAAGTTCTTCTAAATTCTTCTAAAATATAAACAATTATGCACCTGCTAATTTATTTTGTTGAGTATTTGATTTTTATGATTTCAAGCTTGATAAATAGTAACTCACTCCAAGGTTGATTGGTTAATAAAGAAGCTGCGAAAGTAAAAACAACAAATTACAACACTCGGGCCCGAAATAATTAAACAATTTTTAATTGAATATAAATAAACAGGACTAATGAATATAATTTATTTAATGTCCTATTGTAAAATTGATAATCAGAAGGGTTATTGTTTATGATAATGCTTAAACAATTAGAGAACAAATAAAAATTGCATTAAAAGGACAACCAGATCTGGGTGGTCTCAAATAATAAAGAGTAAAAAAATTATACAAAAAGATAACACGTGACAACCAGAATAAGTAAGAAGAAGAAAAGCAAAAAAACAAAGACAAAATAAAAATTTTAAAGAAGAAGTAGAATGCTATAATCTGAACGGCCTCCACCGAGATTGTGCAATATGCTGCGCATATTTAAAGGGCTGTCTTTTATTAAACACTTTTCAGTCTCTGTTAGTATTTTGTTGTTGACAATGACGTTGGACCCTAAACAGGTGCCGCATCTATGATCTTTAAATTTATTACTTTTATCAGTACTCTTTTCTCTTTCACGTTTGGCATTAGTCTTCTAAGCATTGCCGTCAATTTCTCTGAATATGCTTTTAATCTGATTACATGTGATGTAAAAGACATTCTCTGGTCGATGTCAACTCCTAAGTACCTTACCACTTTTTTAAGTCTTAGTTGTACATACATTTTCTTCTCTAAAAATTATATTTACATTCGTTTTCCGGCTAATAACACAGCTTTAGGTAGCTATAAATTTTATTTTTGATTTATTTTTTAAAGATACTCGACGTCAACTCAACAGTGCTTACCAATTTTTGATTACACTTTTTTAATACTACTATTACTACTACTGCTGCTGCTGTTGCTGCTGCTAAGTTTTCGACGTATGCCATTAGCGTAGTTTTTTTGGAATCTTTAGATAAGAATTTTGTCGTATAGGATATGTTGCACACGGTCGAGCCTAGAACTGATCTCTATGAAAACTCGTTCGTCACTTTAGGATTTGTGTCAAACGTGACTAATTCATAGAAAACTGATTCAGCAGATAATTTCTTGTAATTATTTTTAGGAATTTTTGTAATTTCTAATTCCGGTGTGGTTTTCTCAACTTTTGTACATCAAAGCTCTAAAAAATGTAGTTGATTTTATCGTGTTTAAGTACAAAAAATATAGAGAGCTGGCAGCTTTCCTCTAGTAGTATCTACATCTAAGAAAAACTGAGTAGGTATATAGAATCGATAGTTACACGTTTAAGAGAATTAGTCGTGATGAGGTAATCAATTTTTATAAGTGAATTTTGTATTGTTTTTTGTCGTAGTTTGCCTACTAGTTTTACAGTTGATAAGTAGATGCATTTCAAATCCGATTGTTTGAAATGCGTGAGAAAAGTATTGTTACGAACAATTTAAAATAACAATAAAAGAAAGAAAATTTTAAAAATACCAGAAACATATTGTGTCACAAGCGCTGATATTTCGCGAAATCGTTACTTGGCACACTAGGGACAGCAAGATTCAGTAATATTATGGCTTCTCACGAATAGAAAAAAGACACAAAACTGCCGTTCACATTCTGGACGTATTGTTATATAAGGAGTGAAGACATTAACCTGCCAGTTAGTCAGTTAGTAAAAATCAGACAAGCGAGTAAATTGAGCGATATTCTTAAAAACGACCAGATTGAATTAAATTCTAGTTTTATTAGTGTGTTATTTATTGTTATTGTGTGTAAAGTAAAAATAAATTATTTGTTATTAATCCAACTCATTAGATCAAATAAATCCCGAATTCGCACATACGTTTCAGTAGGTATATTTTTAAGACCAAAAACATAATCGCTTAATTTTAATCCGTCGATTAAAGTATGGAGAATTGCTTGGTCTTGATGTTTTACATTTTAAGTGTTTGTGTTGGCGTTTCTGTACTCAGGAGTCATCTTGTAATTTCTTTCAGTAAACGTAGATTAACAAATTTTTAAAAACTGTAGCTGACATATTATTCTCTTTAGTCTAAAAATGTCCCAAATCTCATTCTCTTTAAATACATGTAACAATCTTAGTTATAAACGTTTACTATCAGGCTTAGAATTGACAAAAACTCATAAAATTGCCTAAAATTTGGTAGTCAGCTATCAATTGGGAACTTTGAAAAATTGTACTTTAAAAACTGTAGCTCACATATTCATCTCTTTAGTCTTAAAATGTTTCAAATCTCATTCTCTTTAAGTACATGTAACAATCTTAGTTATAAACGTTTACTATCAGGCTTAAAATTGACAAAAACTCATAAAATTGCTTAAAATTTGGTAGTCAGCTGTCAATTGGGAGCTTTGAAAAATTGTACTTTAAAAACTGTAGCTCACATATTTATCTCTTTAGTCTTAAAATGTTTCAAATCTCATTCTCTTTAAGTACATGTAACAATCTTAGTTATAAACGTTTACTATCAGGCTTAAAATTGACAAAAACTCATAAAATTGCTTAAAATTTGGTAGTCAGCTGTCAATTGGGAGCTTTGAAAAATTGTACTTTAAAAACTGTAGCTCACATATTCATCTCTTTAGTCTTAAATTGTTTCAAATCTCATTCTCTTTAAGTACATGTAACAATCTTAGTTATAAACGTTTACTATCAGGCTTAAAATTGACAAAAACTCATGAAATTGCTTAAAATTTGGTAGTCAGCTGTCAATTGGGAGCTTTGAAAAATTGTACTTTAAAAACTGTAGCTCACATATTCATCTCTTTAGTCTTAAAATGTTTCAAATCTCATTCTCTTTAAGTACATGTAACAATCTTAGTTATAAACGTTTACTATCAGGCTTAAAATTGACAAAAACTCATAAAATTGCTTAAAATTTGGTAGTCAGCTGTCAATTGGGAGCTTTGAAAAATTGTACTTTAAAAACTGTAGCTCACATATTCATCTCTTTAGTCTTAAAATGTTTCAAATCTCATTCTCTTTAAGTACATGTAACAATCTTAGTTATAAACGTTTACTATCAGGCTTAAAATTGACAAAAACTCATAAAATTGCCTAAAATTTGGTAGTCAGCTATCAATTGGGAACTTTGAAAAATTGTATTTTGAAAACTGTAGCTCACATATTCATCTCTTTAGTCTTAAAATGTTTCAAATCTCATTCTCTTTAAGTACATGTAACAATCTTAGTTATAAACGTTTACTATCAGGCTTAAAATTGACAAAAACTCATAAAATTGCTTAAAATTTGGTAGTCAGCTGTCAATTGGGAGCTTTGAAAAATTGTACTTTAAAAACTGTAGCTCACATATTCATCTCTTTAGTCTTAGAATGTTTCAAATCTCATTCTCTTTAAGTACATGTAACAATCTTAGTTATAAACGTTTACTATCAGGCTTAAAATTGACAAAAACTTATAAAATTGCGTAAAATTTGGTAGTCAGATGTCAATTGGGAACTTTGAAAAATTGTACTTTAAAAACTGTAGCTCACATATTCATCTCTTTAGTCTTAGAATATTTCAAATCTCATTCTCTTTAAGTACATGTAACAATCTTAGTTATAAACGTTTACTATCAGGCTTAAAATTGACAAAAACTTATGAAATTGCTTAAAATTTGGTAGTCAGCTGTCAATTGGGAGCTTTGAAAAATTGTACTTTAAAAACTGTAGCTCACATATTCATCTCTTTAGTCTTAAAATGTTTCAAATCTCATTCTCTTTAAGTACATGTAACAATCTTAGTTATAAACGTTTACTATCAGGCTTAAAATTGACAAAAACTCATAAAATTGCTTAAAATTTGGTAGTCAGCTGTCAATTGGGAGCTTTGAAAAATTGTACTTTAAAAACTGTAGCTCACATATTCATCTCTTTAGTCTTAAAATGTTTCAAATCTCATTCTCTTTAAGTACATGTAACAATCTTAGTTATAAACGTTTACTATCAGGCTTAAAATTGACAAAAACTCATAAAATTGCCTAAAATTTGGTAGTCAGCTATCAATTGGGAACTTTGAAAAATTGTATTTTGAAAACTGTAGCTCACATATTCATCTCTTTAGTCTTAAAATGTTTCAAATCTCATTCTCTTTAAGTACATGTAACAATCTTAGTTATAAACGTTTACTATCAGGCTTAAAATTGACAAAAACTCATAAAATTGCTTAAAATTTGGTAGTCAGCTGTCAATTGGGAGCTTTGAAAAATTGTACTTTAAAAACTGTAGCTCACATATTCATCTCTTTAGTCTTAGAATGTTTCAAATCTCATTCTCTTTAAGTACATGTAACAATCTTAGTTATAAACGTTTACTATCAGGCTTAAAATTGACAAAAACTCATGAAATTGCTTAAAATTTGGTAGTCAGCTGTCAATTGGGAGCTTTGAAAAATTGTACTTTAAAAACTGTAGCTCACATATTCATCTCTTTAGTCTTAGAATGTTTCAAATCTCATTCTCTTTAAGTACATGTAACAATCTTAGTTATAAACGTTTACTATCAGGCTTAAAATTGACAAAAACTCATGAAATTGCTTAAAATTTGGTAGTCAGCTGTCAATTGGGAGCTTTGAAAAATTGTACTTTAAAAACTGTAGCTCACATATTCATCTCTTTAGTCTTAAAATGTTTCAAATCTCATTCTCTTTAAGTACATGTAACAATCTTAGTTATAAACGTCTACTATCAAGCTTAAAATTGACAAAAACTCATGAAATTGCTTAAAATTTGGTAGTCAGCTGTCAATTGGGAGCTTTGAAAAATTGTACTTTAAAAACTGTAGCTCACATATTCATCTCTTTAGTCTTAAAATGTTTCAAATCTCATTCTCTTTAAGTACATGTAACAATCTTAGTTATAAACGTCTACTATCAAGCTTAAAATTGACAAAAACTCATGAAATTGCTTAAAATTTGGTAGTCAGCTGTCAATTGGGAGCTTTGAAAAATTGTACTTTAAAAACTGTAGCTCACATATTCATCTCTTTAGTCTTAGAATGTTTCAAATCTCATTCTCTTTAAGTACATGTAACAATCTTAGTTATAAACGTTTACTATCAGGCTTAAAATTGACAAAAACTCATGAAATTGCTTAAAATTTGGTAGTCAGCTGTCAATTGGGAGCTTTGAAAAATTGTACTTTAAAAACTGTAGCTCACATATTCATCTCTTTAGTCTTAAAATGTTTCAAATCTCATTCTCTTTAAGTACATGTAACAATCTTAGTTATAAACGTCTACTATCAAGCTTAAAATTGACAAAAACTCATGAAATTGCTTAAAATTTGGTAGTCAGCTGTCAATTGGGAGCTTTGAAAAATTGTACTTTAAAAACTGTAGCTCACATATTCATCTCTTTAGTCTTAGAATGTTTCAAATCTCATTCTCTTTAAGTACATGTAACAATCTTAGTTATAAACGTTTACTATCAGGCTTAAAATTGACAAAAACTCATGAAATTGCTTAAAATTTGGTAGTCAGCTGTCAATTGGGAGCTTTGAAAAATTGTACTTTAAAAACTGTAGCTCACATATTCATCTCTTTAGTCTTAAAATGTTTCAAATCTCATTCTCTTTAAGTACATGTAACAATCTTAGTTATAAACGTCTACTATCAAGCTTAAAATTGACAAAAACTCATGAAATTGCTTAAAATTTGGTAGTCAGCTGTCAATTGGGAGCTTTGAAAAATTGTACTTTAAAAACTGTAGCTCACATATTCATCTCTTTAGTCTTAAAATGTTTCAAATCTCATTCTCTTTAAGTACATGTAACAATCTTAGTTATAAACGTTTACTATCAAGCTTAAAATTGACAAAAACTCATAAAATTGCCTAAAATTTAGTAGTCAGCTGTCAATTGGGAGGTTTGAAAAATTGTACTTTAAAAACTGTAGCTCACATATTCATCTCTTTAGTCTTAAAATGTTTCAAATCTCATTCTCTTTAAGTACATGTAACAATCTTAGTTATAAACGTTTACTATCAGGCTTAAAATTGACAAAAACTCATGAAATTGCTTAAAATTTGGTAGTCAGCTGTCAATTGGGAGCTTTGAAAAATTGTACTTTAAAAACTGTAGCTCACATATTCATCTCTTTAGTCTTAAAATGTTTCAAATCTCATTCTCTTTAAGTACATGTAACAATCTTAGTTATAAACGTCTACTATCAAGCTTAAAATTGACAAAAACTCATGAAATTGCTTAAAATTTGGTAGTCAGCTGTCAATTGGGAGCTTTGAAAAATTGTACTTTAAAAACTGTAGCTCACATATTCATCTCTTTAGTCTTAAAATGTTTCAAATCTCATTCTCTTTAAGTACATGTAACAATCTTAGTTATAAACGTCTACTATCAAGCTTAAAATTGACAAAAACTCATGAAATTGCTTAAAATTTGGTAGTCAGCTGTCAATTGGGAGCTTTGAAAAATTGTACTTTAAAAACTGTAGCTCACATATTCATCTCTTTAGTCTTAAAATGTTTCAAATCTCATTCTCTTTAAGTACATGTAACAATCTTAGTTATAAACGTCTACTATCAAGCTTAAAATTGACAAAAACTCATGAAATTGCTTAAAATTTGGTAGTCAGCTGTCAATTGGGAGCTTTGAAAAATTGTACTTTAAAAACTGTAGCTCACATATTCATCTCTTTAGTCTTAAAATGTTTCAAATCTCATTCTCTTTAAGTACATGTAACAATCTTAGTTATAAACGTCTACTATCAAGCTTAAAATTGACAAAAACTCATGAAATTGCTTAAAATTTGGTAGTCAGCTGTCAATTGGGAGCTTTGAAAAATTGTACTTTAAAAACTGTAGCTCACATATTCATCTCTTTAGTCTTAAAATGTTTCAAATCTCATTCTCTTTAAGTACATGTAACAATCTTAGTTATAAACGTCTACTATCAAGCTTAAAATTGACAAAAACTCATGAAATTGCTTAAAATTTGGTAGTCAGCTGTCAATTGGGAGCTTTGAAAAATTGTACTTTAAAAACTGTAGCTCACATATTCATCTCTTTAGTCTTAAAATGTTTCAAATCTCATTCTCTTTAAGTACATGTAACAATCTTAGTTATAAACGTCTACTATCAAGCTTAAAATTGACAAAAACTCATGAAATTGCTTAAAATTTGGTAGTCAGCTGTCAATTGGGAGCTTTGAAAAATTGTACTTTAAAAACTGTAGCTCACATATTCATCTCTTTAGTCTTAAAATGTTTCAAATCTCATTCTCTTTAAGTACATGTAACAATCTTAGTTATAAACGTCTACTATCAAGCTTAAAATTGACAAAAACTCATGAAATTGCTTAAAATTTGGTAGTCAGCTGTCAATTGGGAGCTTTGAAAAATTGTACTTTAAAAACTGTAGCTCACATATTCATCTCTTTAGTCTTAAAATGTTTCAAATCTCATTCTCTTTAAGTACATGTAACAATCTTAGTTATAAACGTCTACTATCAAGCTTAAAATTGACAAAAACTCATGAAATTGCTTAAAATTTGGTAGTCAGCTGTCAATTGGGAGCTTTGAAAAATTGTACTTTAAAAACTGTAGCTCACATATTCATCTCTTTAGTCTTAGAATGTTTCAAATCTCATTCTCTTTAAGTACATGTAACAATCTTAGTTATAAACGTTTACTATCAGGCTTAAAATTGACAAAAACTCATGAAATTGCTTAAAATTTGGTAGTCAGCTGTCAATTGGGAGCTTTGAAAAATTGTACTTTAAAAACTGTAGCTCACATATTCATCTCTTTAGTCTTAAAATGTTTCAAATCTCATTCTCTTTAAGTACATGTAACAATCTTAGTTATAAACGTCTACTATCAAGCTTAAAATTGACAAAAACTCATGAAATTGCTTAAAATTTGGTAGTCAGCTGTCAATTGGGAGCTTTGAAAAATTGTACTTTAAAAACTGTAGCTCACATATTCATCTCTTTAGTCTTAAAATGTTTCAAATCTCATTCTCTTTAAGTACATGTAACAATCTTAGTTATAAACGTTTACTATCAGGCTTAAAATTGACAAAAACTCATAAAATTGCCTAAAATTTGGTAGTCAGCTATCAATTGGGAACTTTGAAAAATTGTATTTTGAAAACTGTAGCTCACATATTCATCTCTTTAGTCTTAAAATGTTTCAAATCTCATTCTCTTTAAGTACATGTAACAATCTTAGTTATAAACGTTTACTATCAGGCTTAAAATTGACAAAAACTCATAAAATTGCTTAAAATTTGGTAGTCAGCTGTCAATTGGGAGCTTTGAAAAATTGTACTTTAAAAACTGTAGCTCACATATTCATCTCTTTAGTCTTAGAATGTTTCAAATCTCATTCTCTTTAAGTACATGTAACAATCTTAGTTATAAACGTTTACTATCAGGCTTAAAATTGACAAAAACTCATGAAATTGCTTAAAATTTGGTAGTCAGCTGTCAATTGGGAGCTTTGAAAAATTGTACTTTAAAAACTGTAGCTCACATATTCATCTCTTTAGTCTTAGAATGTTTCAAATCTCATTCTCTTTAAGTACATGTAACAATCTTAGTTATAAACGTTTACTATCAGGCTTAAAATTGACAAAAACTCATGAAATTGCTTAAAATTTGGTAGTCAGCTGTCAATTGGGAGCTTTGAAAAATTGTACTTTAAAAACTGTAGCTCACATATTCATCTCTTTAGTCTTAAAATGTTTCAAATCTCATTCTCTTTAAGTACATGTAACAATCTTAGTTATAAACGTCTACTATCAAGCTTAAAATTGACAAAAACTCATGAAATTGCTTAAAATTTGGTAGTCAGCTGTCAATTGGGAGCTTTGAAAAATTGTACTTTAAAAACTGTAGCTCACATATTCATCTCTTTAGTCTTAGAATGTTTCAAATCTCATTCTCTTTAAGTACATGTAACAATCTTAGTTATAAACGTTTACTATCAGGCTTAAAATTGACAAAAACTCATGAAATTGCTTAAAATTTGGTAGTCAGCTGTCAATTGGGAGCTTTGAAAAATTGTACTTTAAAAACTGTAGCTCACATATTCATCTCTTTAGTCTTAAAATGTTTCAAATCTCATTCTCTTTAAGTACATGTAACAATCTTAGTTATAAACGTCTACTATCAAGCTTAAAATTGACAAAAACTCATGAAATTGCTTAAAATTTGGTAGTCAGCTGTCAATTGGGAGCTTTGAAAAATTGTACTTTAAAAACTGTAGCTCACATATTCATCTCTTTAGTCTTAAAATGTTTCAAATCTCATTCTCTTTAAGTACATGTAACAATCTTAGTTATAAACGTTTACTATCAAGCTTAAAATTGACAAAAACTCATAAAATTGCCTAAAATTTAGTAGTCAGCTGTCAATTGGGAGGTTTGAAAAATTGTACTTTAAAAACTGTAGCTCACATATTCATCTCTTTAGTCTTAAAATGTTTCAAATCTCATTCTCTTTAAGTACATGTAACAATCTTAGTTATAAACGTTTACTATCAGGCTTAAAATTGACAAAAACTCATGAAATTGCTTAAAATTTGGTAGTCAGCTGTCAATTGGGAGCTTTGAAAAATTGTACTTTAAAAACTGTAGCTCACATATTCATCTCTTTAGTCTTAGAATGTTTCAAATCTCATTCTCTTTAAGTACATGTAACAATCTTAGTTATAAACGTTTACTATCAGGCTTAAAATTGACAAAAACTCATAAAATTGCTTAAAATTTGGTAGTCAGCTGTCAATTGGGAGCTTTGAAAAATTGTACTTTAAAAACTGTAGCTCACATATTCATCTCTTTAGTCTTAAAATGTTTCAAATCTCATTCTCTTTAAGTACATGTAACAATCTTAGTTATAAACGTTTACTATCAGGCTTAAAATTGACAAAAACTCATAAAATTGCTTAAAATTTGGTAGTCAGCTGTCAATTGGGAGCTTTGAAAAATTGTACTTTAAAAACTGTAGCTCACATATTCATCTCTTTAGTCTTAAAATGTTTCAAATCTCATTCTCTTTAAGTACATGTAACAATCTTAGTTATAAACGTTTACTATCAGGCTTAAAATTGACAAAAACTCATAAAATTGCTTAAAATTTGGTAGTCAGCTGTCAATTGGGAGCTTTGAAAAATTGTACTTTAAAAACTGTAGCTCACATATTCATCTCTTTAGTCTTAAAATGTTTCAAATCTCATTCTCTTTAAGTACATGTAACAATCTTAGTTATAAACGTTTACTATCAGGCTTAAAATTGACAAAAACTCATAAAATTGCTTAAAATTTGGTAGTCAGCTGTCAATTGGGAGCTTTGAAAAATTGTACTTTAAAAACTGTAGCTCACATATTCATCTCTTTAGTCTTAAAATGTTTCAAATCTCATTCTCTTTAAGTACATGTAACAATCTTAGTTATAAACGTTTACTATCAGGTTTAAAATTGACAAAAACTCATAAAATTGCTTAAAATTTGGTAGTCAGCTGTCAATTGGGAGCTTTGAAAAATTGTACTTTAAAAACTGTAGCTCACATATTCATCTCTTTAGTCTTAAAATGTTTCAAATCTCATTCTCTTTAAGTACATGTAACAATCTTAGTTATAAACGTTTACTATCAGGCTTAAAATTGACAAAAACTCATAAAATTGCTTAAAATTTGGTAGTCAGCTGTCAATTGGGAGCTTTGAAAAATTGTACTTTAAAAACTGTAGCTCACATATTCATCTCTTTAGTCTTAAAATGTTTCAAATCTCATTCTCTTTAAGTACATGTAACAATCTTAGTTATAAACGTTTACTATCAGGCTTAAAATTGACAAAAACTCATAAAATTGCTTAAAATTTGGTAGTCAGCTGTCAATTGGGAGCTTTGAAAAATTGTACTTTAAAAACTGTAGCTCACATATTCATCTCTTTAGTCTTAAAATGTTTCAAATCTCATTCTCTTTAAGTACATGTAACAATCTTAGTTATAAACGTTTACTATCAGGTTTAAAATTGACAAAAACTCATAAAATTGCTTAAAATTTGGTAGTCAGCTGTCAATTGGGAGCTTTGAAAAATTGTACTTTAAAAACTGTAGCTCACATATTCATCTCTTTAGTCTTAAAATGTTTCAAATCTCATTCTCTTTAAGTACATGTAACAATCTTAGTTATAAACGTTTACTATCAGGCTTAAAATTGACAAAAACTCATAAAATTGCTTAAAATTTGGTAGTCAGCTGTCAATTGGGAGCTTTGAAAAATTGTACTTTAAAAACTGTAGCTCACATATTTATCTCTTTAGTCTTAAAATGTTTCAAATCTCATTCTCTTTAAGTACATGTAACAATCTTAGTTATAAACGTTTACTATCAGGTTTAAAATTGACAAAAACTCATAAAATTGCTTAAAATTTGGTAGTCAGCTGTCAATTGGGAGCTTTGAAAAATTGTACTTTAAAAACTGTAGCTCAAATATTCATCTCTTTAGTCTTAAAATGTTTCAAATCTCATTCTCTTTAAGTACATGTAACAATCTTAGTTATAAACGTTTACTATCAGGTTTAAAATTGACAAAAACTCATAAAATTGCTTAAAATTTGGTAGTCAGCTGTCAATTGGGAGCTTTGAAAAATTGTACTTTAAAAACTGTAGCTCACATATTCATCTCTTTAGTCTTAAAATGTTTCAAATCTCATTCTCTTTAAGTGCATGTAACAATCTTAGTTATAAACGTTTACTATCAGGTTTAAAATTGACAAAAACTCATAAAATTGCTTAAAATTTGGTAGTCAGCTGTCAATTGGGAGCTTTGAAAAATTGTACTTTAAAAACTGTAGCTCACATATTCATCTCTTTAGTCTTAGAATGTTTCAAATCTCATTCTCTTTAAGTACATGTAACAATCTTAGTTATAAACGTTTACTATCAGGCTTAAAATTGACAAAAACTCATGAAATTGCTTAAAATTTGGTAGTCAGCTGTCAATTGGGAGCTTTGAAAAATTGTACTTTAAAAACTGTAGCTCACATATTCATCTCTTTAGTCTTAGAATGTTTCAAATCTCATTCTCTTTAAGTACATGTAACAATCTTAGTTATAAACGTTTACTATCAGGTTTAAAATTGACAAAAACTCATAAAATTGCTTAAAATTTGGTAGTCAGCTGTCAATTGGGAGCTTTGAAAAATTGTACTTTAAAAACTGTAGCTCAAATATTCATCTCTTTAGTCTTAAAATGTTTCAAATCTCATTCTCTTTAAGTACATGTAACAATCTTAGTTATAAACGTTTACTATCAGGTTTAAAATTGACAAAAACTCATAAAATTGCTTAAAATTTGGTAGTCAGCTGTCAATTGGGAGCTTTGAAAAATTGTACTTTAAAAACTGTAGCTCACATATTCATCTCTTTAGTCTTAAAATGTTTCAAATCTCATTCTCTTTAAGTGCATGTAACAATCTTAGTTATAAACGTTTACTATCAGGTTTAAAATTGACAAAAACTCATAAAATTGCTTAAAATTTGGTAGTCAGCTGTCAATTGGGAGCTTTGAAAAATTGTACTTTAAAAACTGTAGCTCACATATTCATCTCTTTAGTCTTAGAATGTTTCAAATCTCATTCTCTTTAAGTACATGTAACAATCTTAGTTATAAACGTTTACTATCAGGTTTAAAATTGACAAAAACTCATAAAATTGCTTAAAATTTGGTAGTCAGCTGTCAATTGGGAGCTTTGAAAAATTGTACTTTAAAAACTGTAGCTCAAATATTCATCTCTTTAGTCTTAAAATGTTTCAAATCTCATTCTCTTTAAGTACATGTAACAATCTTAGTTATAAACGTTTACTATCAGGTTTAAAATTGACAAAAACTCATAAAATTGCTTAAAATTTGGTAGTCAGCTGTCAATTGGGAGCTTTGAAAAATTGTACTTTAAAAACTGTAGCTCACATATTCATCTCTTTAGTCTTAAAATGTTTCAAATCTCATTCTCTTTAAGTGCATGTAACAATCTTAGTTATAAACGTTTACTATCAGGTTTAAAATTGACAAAAACTCATAAAATTGCTTAAAATTTGGTAGTCAGCTGTCAATTGGGAGCTTTGAAAAATTGTACTTTAAAAACTGTAGCTCACATATTCATCTCTTTAGTCTTAGAATGTTTCAAATCTCATTCTCTTTAAGTACATGTAACAATCTTAGTTATAAACGTTTACTATCAGGCTTAAAATTGACAAAAACTCATGAAATTGCTTAAAATTTGGTAGTCAGCTGTCAATTGGGAGCTTTGAAAAATTGTACTTTAAAAACTGTAGCTCACATATTCATCTCTTTAGTCTTAGAATGTTTCAAATCTCATTCTCTTTAAGTACATGTAACAATCTTAGTTATAAACGTTTACTATCAGGTTTAAAATTGACAAAAACTCATAAAATTGCTTAAAATTTGGTAGTCAGCTGTCAATTGGGAGCTTTGAAAAATTGTACTTTAAAAACTGTAGCTCAAATATTCATCTCTTTAGTCTTAAAATGTTTCAAATCTCATTCTCTTTAAGTACATGTAACAATCTTAGTTATAAACGTTTACTATCAGGTTTAAAATTGACAAAAACTCATAAAATTGCTTAAAATTTGGTAGTCAGCTGTCAATTGGGAGCTTTGAAAAATTGTACTTTAAAAACTGTAGCTCAAATATTCATCTCTTTAGTCTTAAAATGTTTCAAATCTCATTCTCTTTAAGATTCTCTTTAAGTACATGTAACAATCTTAGTTATAAACGTTTACTATCAGGTTTAAAATTGACAAAAACTCATAAAATTGCTTAAAATTTGGTAGTCAGCTGTCAATTGGGAGCTTTGAAAAATTGTACTTTAAAAACTGTAGCTCACATATTCATCTCTTTAGTCTTAAAATGTTTCAAATCTCATTCTCTTTAAGCACATGTAACAATCTTAGTTATAAACGTTTACTATCAGGCTTAAAATTGACAAAAACTCATAAAATTGCCTAAAATTTAGTAGTCAGCTGTCAATTGGGAGCTTTGAAAAATTGTACTTTAAAAACTGTAGCTCAAATATTCATCTCTTTAGTCTTAAAATGTTTCAAATCTCATTCTCTTTAAGATTCTCTTTAAGTACATGTAACAATCTTAGTTATAAACGTTTACTATCAGGTTTAAAATTGACAAAAACTCATAAAATTGCTTAAAATTTGGTAGTCAGCTGTCAATTGGGAGCTTTGAAAAATTGTACTTTAAAAACTGTAGCTCAAATATTCATCTCTTTAGTCTTAAAATGTTTCAAATCTCATTCTCTTTAAGATTCTCTTTAAGTACATGTAACAATCTTAGTTATAAACGTTTACTATCAGGTTTAAAATTGACAAAAACTCATAAAATTGCTTAAAATTTGGTAGTCAGCTGTCAATTGGGAGCTTTGAAAAATTGTACTTTAAAAACTGTAGCTCACATATTCATCTCTTTAGTCTTAAAATGTTTCAAATCTCATTCTCTTTAAGTGCATGTAACAATCTTAGTTATAAACGTTTACTATCAGGTTTAAAATTGACAAAAACTCATAAAATTGCTTAAAATTTGGTAGTCAGCTGTCAATTGGGAGCTTTGAAAAATTGTACTTTAAAAACTGTAGCTCAAATATTCATCTCTTTAGTCTTAAAATGTTTCAAATCTCATTCTCTTTAAGATTCTCTTTAAGTACATGTAACAATCTTAGTTATAAACGTTTACTATCAGGTTTAAAATTGACAAAAACTCATAAAATTGCTTAAAATTTGGTAGTCAGCTGTCAATTGGGAGCTTTGAAAAATTGTACTTTAAAAACTGTAGCTCAAATATTCATCTCTTTAGTCTTAAAATGTTTCAAATCTCATTCTCTTTAAGATTCTCTTTAAGTACATGTAACAATCTTAGTTATAAACGTTTACTATCAGGTTTAAAATTGACAAAAACTCATAAAATTGCTTAAAATTTGGTAGTCAGCTGTCAATTGGGAGCTTTGAAAAATTGTACTTTAAAAACTGTAGCTCACATATTCATCTCTTTAGTCTTAAAATGTTTCAAATCTCATTCTCTTTAAGTGCATGTAACAATCTTAGTTATAAACGTTTACTATCAGGTTTAAAATTGACAAAAACTCATAAAATTGCTTAAAATTTGGTAGTCAGCTGTCAATTGGGAGCTTTAAAAAATTGTACTTTAAAAACTGTAGCTCACATATTCATCTCTTTAGTCTTAAAATGTTTCAAATCTCATTCTCTTTAAGTACATGTAACAATCTTAGTTATAAACGTTTACTATCAGGCTTAAAATTGACAAAAACTCATAAAATTGCTTAAAATTTGGTAGTCAGCTGTCAATTGGGAGCTTTGAAAAATTGTACTTTAAAAACTGTAGCTCACATATTCATCTCTTTAGTCTTAAAATGTTTCAAATCTCATTCTCTTTAAGTACATGTAACAATCTTAGTTATAAACGTTTACTATCAAGCTTAAAATTGACAAAAACTCATAAAATTGCCTAAAATTTAGTAGTCAGCTGTCAATTGGGAGGTTTGAAAAATTGTACTTTAAAAACTGTAGCTCACATATTCATCTCTTTAGTCTTAAAATGTTTCAAATCTCATTCTCTTTAAGTACATGTAACAATCTTAGTTATAAACGTTTACTATCAAGCTTAAAATTGACAAAAACTCATAAAATTGCCTAAAATTTAGTAGTCAGCTGTCAATTGGGAGGTTTGAAAAATTGTACTTTAAAAACTGTAGCTCACATATTCATCTCTTTAGTCTTAAAATGTTTCAAATCTCATTCTCTTTAAGTACATGTAACAATCTTAGTTATAAACGTTTACTATCAAGCTTAAAATTGACAAAAACTCATAAAATTGCCTAAAATTTAGTAGTCAGCTGTCAATTGGGAGGTTTGAAAAATTGTACTTTAAAAACTGTAGCTCACATATTCATCTCTTTAGTCTTAAAATGTTTCAAATCTCATTCTCTTTAAGTACATGTAACAATCTTAGTTATAAACGTTTACTATCAGGCTTAAAATTGACAAAAACTCATAAAATTGCTTAAAATTTGGTAGTCAGCTGTCAATTGGGAGCTTTGAAAAATTGTACTTTAAAAACTGTAGCTCACATATTCATCTCTTTAGTCTTAAAATGTTTCAAATCTCATTCTCTTTAAGTGCATGTAACAATCTTAGTTATAAACGTTTACTATCAGGTTTAAAATTGACAAAAACTCATAAAATTGCTTAAAATTTGGTAGTCAGCTGTCAATTGGGAGCTTTGAAAAATTGTACTTTAAAAACTGTAGCTCAAATATTCATCTCTTTAGTCTTAAAATGTTTCAAATCTCATTCTCTTTAAGATTCTCTTTAAGTACATGTAACAATCTTAGTTATAAACGTTTACTATCAGGTTTAAAATTGACAAAAACTCATAAAATTGCTTAAAATTTGGTAGTCAGCTGTCAATTGGGAGCTTTGAAAAATTGTACTTTAAAAACTGTAGCTCAAATATTCATCTCTTTAGTCTTAAAATGTTTCAAATCTCATTCTCTTTAAGATTCTCTTTAAGTACATGTAACAATCTTAGTTATAAACGTTTACTATCAGGTTTAAAATTGACAAAAACTCATAAAATTGCTTAAAATTTGGTAGTCAGCTGTCAATTGGGAGCTTTGAAAAATTGTACTTTAAAAACTGTAGCTCACATATTCATCTCTTTAGTCTTAAAATGTTTCAAATCTCATTCTCTTTAAGTGCATGTAACAATCTTAGTTATAAACGTTTACTATCAGGTTTAAAATTGACAAAAACTCATAAAATTGCTTAAAATTTGGTAGTCAGCTGTCAATTGGGAGCTTTGAAAAATTGTACTTTAAAAACTGTAGCTCAAATATTCATCTCTTTAGTCTTAAAATGTTTCAAATCTCATTCTCTTTAAGATTCTCTTTAAGTACATGTAACAATCTTAGTTATAAACGTTTACTATCAGGCTTAAAATTGACAAAAACTCATGAAATTGCTTAAAATTTGGTAGTCAGCTGTCAATTGGGAGCTTTGAAAAATTGTACTTTAAAAACTGTAGCTCACATATTCATCTCTTTAGTCTTAAAATGTTTCAAATCTCATTCTCTTTAAGTACATGTAACAATCTTAGTTATAAACGTTTACTATCAGGCTTAAAATTGACAAAAACTCATGAAATTGCTTAAAATTTGGTAGTCAGCTGTCAATTGGGAGCTTTAAAAAATTGTACTTTAAAAACTGTAGCTCACATATTCATCTCTTTAGTCTTAAAATGTTTCAAATCTCATTCTCTTTAAGTACATGTAACAATCTTAGTTATAAACGTTTACTATCAGGCTTAAAATTGACAAAAACTCATAAAATTGCTTAAAATTTGGTAGTCAGCTGTCAATTGGGAGCTTTGAAAAATTGTACTTTAAAAACTGTAGCTCACATATTCATCTCTTTAGTCTTAAAATGTTTCAAATCTCATTCTCTTTAAGTACATGTAACAATCTTAGTTATAAACGTTTACTATCAAGCTTAAAATTGACAAAAACTCATAAAATTGCCTAAAATTTAGTAGTCAGCTGTCAATTGGGAGGTTTGAAAAATTGTACTTTAAAAACTGTAGCTCACATATTCATCTCTTTAGTCTTAAAATGTTTCAAATCTCATTCTCTTTAAGTACATGTAACAATCTTAGTTATAAACGTTTACTATCAAGCTTAAAATTGACAAAAACTCATAAAATTGCCTAAAATTTAGTAGTCAGCTGTCAATTGGGAGGTTTGAAAAATTGTACTTTAAAAACTGTAGCTCACATATTCATCTCTTTAGTCTTAAAATGTTTCAAATCTCATTCTCTTTAAGTACATGTAACAATCTTAGGTATAAACGTTTACTATCAAGCTTAAAATTGACAAAAACTCATAAAATTGCCTAAAATTTAGTAGTCAGCTGTCAATTGGGAGGTTTGAAAAATTGTACTTTAAAAACTGTAGCTCACATATTCATCTCTTTAGTCTTAAAATGTTTCAAATCTCATTCTCTTTAAGTACATGTAACAATCTTAGTTATAAACGTTTACTATCAGGCTTAAAATTGACAAAAACTCATAAAATTGCTTAAAATTTGGTAGTCAGCTGTCAATTGGGAGCTTTGAAAAATTGTACTTTAAAAACTGTAGCTCACATATTTATCTCTTTAGTCTTAAAATGTTTCAAATCTCATTCTCTTTAAGTACATGTAACAATCTTAGTTATAAACGTTTACTATCGGGCTTAAAATTGACAAAAACTCATAAAATTGCTTAAAATTTGGTAGTCAGCTGTCAATTGGGAGCTTTGAAAAATTGTACTTTAAAAACTGTAGCTCACATATTCATCTCTTTAGTCTTAAAATGTTTCAAATCTCATTCTCTTTAAGTACATGTAACAATCTTAGTTATAAACGTTTACTATCGGGCTTAAAATTGACAAAAACTCATAAAATTGCTTAAAATTTGGTAGTCAGCTGTCAATTGGGAGCTTTGAAAAATTGTACTTTAAAAACTGTAGCTCACATATTTATCTCTTTAGTCTTAAAATGTTTCAAATCTCATTCTCTTTAAGTACATGTAACAATCTTAGTTATAAACGTTTACTATCAGGCTTAAAATTGACAAAAACTCATAAAATTGCTTAAAATTTGGTAGTCAGCTGTCAATTGGGAGCTTTGAAAAATTGTACTTTAAAAACTGTAGCTCACATATTCATCTCTTTAGTCTTAAAATGTTTCAAATCTCATTCTCTTTAAGTACATGTAACAATCTTAGTTATAAACGTTTACTATCAGGCTTAAAATTGACAAAAACTCATAAAATTGCTTAAAATTTGGTAGTCAGCTGTCAATTGGGAGCTTTGAAAAATTGTACTTTAAAAACTGTAGCTCACATATTTATCTCTTTAGTCTTAAAATGTTTCAAATCTCATTCTCTTTAAGTACATGTAACAATCTTAGTTATAAACGTTTACTATCTGGCTTAAAATTGACAAAAACTCATAAAATTGCTTAAAATTTGGTAGTCAGCTGTCAATTGGGAGCTTTGAAAAATTGTACTTTAAAAACTGTAGCTCACATATTCATCTCTTTAGTCTTAAAATGTTTCAAATCTCATTCTCTTTAAGTACATGTAACAATCTTAGTTATAAACGTTTACTATCGGGCTTAAAATTGACAAAAACTCATAAAATTGCTTAAAATTTGGTAGTCAGCTGTCAATTGGGAGCTTTGAAAAATTGTACTTTAAAAACTGTAGCTCACATATTTATCTCTTTAGTCTTAAAATGTTTCAAATCTCATTCTCTTTAAGTACATGTAACAATCTTAGTTATAAACGTTTACTATCAGGCTTAAAATTGACAAAAACTCATAAAATTGCTTAAAATTTGGTAGTCAGCTGTCAATTGGGAGCTTTGAAAAATTGTACTTTAAAAACTGTAGCTCACATATTCATCTCTTTAGTCTTAAAATGTTTCAAATCTCATTCTCTTTAAGTACATGTAACAATCTTAGTTATAAACGTTTACTATCAGGCTTAAAATTGACAAAAACTCATAAAATTGCTTAAAATTTGGTAGTCAGCTGTCAATTGGGAGCTTTGAAAAATTGTACTTTAAAAACTGTAGCTCACATATTTATCTCTTTAGTCTTAAAATGTTTCAAATCTCATTCTCTTTAAGTACATGTAACAATCTTAGTTATAAACGTTTACTATCTGGCTTAAAATTGACAAAAACTCATAAAATTGCTTAAAATTTGGTAGTCAGCTGTCAATTGGGAGCTTTGAAAAATTGTACTTTAAAAACTGTAGCTCACATATTCATCTCTTTAGTCTTAAAATGTTTCAAATCTCATTCTCTTTAAGTACATGTAACAATCTTAGTTATAAACGTTTACTATCGGGCTTAAAATTGACAAAAACTCATAAAATTGCTTAAAATTTGGTAGTCAGCTGTCAATTGGGAGCTTTGAAAAATTGTACTTTAAAAACTGTAGCTCACATATTCATCTCTTTAGTCTTAAAATGTTTCAAATCTCATTCTCTTTAAGTACATGTAAGAATCTTAGTTATAAACGTTTACTATCAGGTTTAAAATTGACAAAAACTCATAAAATTGCTTAAAATTTGGTAGTCAGCTGTCAATTGGGAGCTTTGAAAAATTGTACTTTAAAAACTGTAGCTCACGTATTCATCTCTTTAGTCTTAAAATGTTTCAAATCTCATTCTCTTTAAGTACATGTAAAAATCTTAGTTATAAACGTTTACTATCTGGCTTAAAATTGACAAAAACTCATAAAATTGCCTAAAATTTGGTAGTCAGCTATCAATTGGGAACTTTGAAAAATTGTATTTTAAAAACTGTAGCTCACATATAATTAAATTCGGAAATAACTAAACCGATTTTTTAAAAAATGATTTTATTAATTCACACAAGCTCTTCAGAGTACACTCTAATGAGAACTAATGAGAACTGATACAATTTTGGGTAAAAGGCCCTTATATAACTTACAGGACAAATAGTTTCTTATATCAATTACAAATAAGTCTTTGAAATGTATAGAACAAGATGTACTTGTTTGAATCAGACTAAATAGTAAACATCCTAGGGTGAATACATTTGATTAATATAAACTAAACATCCTGATGGGGTGATCCATTTGGGTGGTCAAGTTGCGTGGATATAATTCCTCCCCCCTTTAGGTCAAAGGGTCCTCACTTTGACGAGATCTTGCGATTTCTTGTAATGGTGTGGAATTATCTTCTTCCTCGGTCCGCATAAGCGTTTTGTAAATTTGGATTAGGTAGGTCCTGAACATAAAAACTGTAATTGAAGAAACAATAATTATGATCCATAGGATTGAAGTCGCAGATGCATGAACTAGATGTATTACTGGGCTAAGTTTAATCTGGGATTTCAGTTCTTCGGCTTCTTCGTGGAGTTTTGAGAAATCTTCTAAATGTTTTTGTTGAAGTTTTATAGATTTGTTCATTTTGAAATTGGTTAAAGGGACTTCTAGTAGTGATTTGTAAGTATAGTTGCTGTAGGTGTTATCAAATTTCATCTGGTCGACTATGATTTTGCAGTAGTTGCTGTCTGAAGAGACCAATACGTTTTCTTCTACTATTTCTTGCTTGATTTCTTCTTTACAGATTTCCATTATCTTCAAAGGTTTGTGTGCTGAGATTAATATTTTATTATCAGATAACTGTTTGGCAATTTTATAGTCGTTAGTGGTTTGAAGAAAATTGCAAGTTTGTAATTCGCTGATATGACATTTGTCCAATTCTGGGGTAGAAGTGCAAAGAATCTGATTTTCAATTTGTTGGCAGTTTTCATCAGTCCAAAATTCTTCTTTTTCTCCAAATAGTCTATATTTTCTGGGCGGCATTAGTACTTGGTGACGTGAATTAGGTAAAGGGTATATCTTTTGATAGTTATATGGATTAGGATCAAGGATGGGAATATATAATATACATGTTATAACGTTGTTTACTGATAATATTTTAAATTTTGAAAATTCGATTATTTTGAGAAGATGCGTTCCGTTTAATTCAATTAATTCATCAATTTTATAAATAAGTTTGAGGTGATGTAAAATTTGGAAAAGTTCTTGAGCTGATATAGTTTCTAAATTCGAAATTTCATTAAAAGCTAATGTTATCATTCTTTGAATACTTTGAATTGTACTTAGTAATTTTTCGGCTAAATAAATGTTGTGTTGAATCAACATTTGATCTTCGTGTTTATTATTAAAATTGTTTAAAGCTTCTAGAGAAGTGTTAATGTTTCTTTGAAGGATTTGCATGTCATTTGTATACCTTCTTGTAATGTGATTGGCAAAAGAAGTATATTTGTTTACTTGTTTAATTATTTTTTCTTGATTTTTGAACAAATTTTCTAAATTTGAATTAATTTCCTTTAAATCAACCTAGTCTAGATTTCCTGTTATGAAACGTATTGTAGAACCCAAACCGTCAATTAAAGAACGTTTGGATCGATAATTGAATTTTTGAAGAGCATCTTCGATTTGCATGCAGGTATTTCTTAAAGCTTCAATTAAATAGGGAGAGTCTTGTTTAGATTTAAGTTCTAATATATAAGCGTTAGATAATAAATTTTTATAGCTACGTTCTACGTTAGTAATATTAAAATAAAAGTAAAACTTATGATAGTGGTTTATAGTTTTGGAAGTACCGATGTCTTCTAAAAAGTATCCATTACTCTGGATCCTTTCTACGCGAAGGGCCAGGCTGGTTGATAGAAGGGTTAGTCTGCAAAGAAAATGTTTTTCTCAGTCTTTTTATATTTCTAGGATGAGCGTTGGCTGGAAATTTTGATTTCTCTCTTTTACCTTCGATTTTGTTTTTATTAATACTTGTTATGTTTACTTTTTCATAGCAAGGGTCGGCTTTTCTAATCTTTTGTTTTTTCATGTATACTACGGGTTCATTAATCTGGACAGTATCTTTTAAGTCTTTGTTTCTCTTTTCTAAAATTTTTGTACCGTGATTCAATTGTTTGTGATAAACTTGTTCAAAAAATGGCAGGAGTTCGTTTTTTCTTTTGTCATTGTATGCTTCAAAAACTGTTTTATCAAGATCTATTTCATGTGCATTCAAATTTTCGTAAGGACCGTATAAAAGGCTAAATGGTGTAAACCCAGTAGTTGAATGAACTGATTGGTTATAAATTAATACGGCTGATATCATTATGTTTTGAGGGGATTCGTTAGGATTTTGAATTTTAAGTGTTCTGATTTTTTCAAGAAGAGTAGAATGTATTCTTTCAATTGGCGAATTGGAGCTAGGGTTGTAATTTGTAGTGAAATGCAGATTTATTTTGAATAGTTTGCAAAATTCTTGGAGAACATTGTTTTTAAATTCTTTTCCTTCATCGCATATAATTTTTGTAGGGTAGTTGTGGTGTGCGAAGTAATGACGTAATTTGTTTAAAATGGTTATTGCTGATAAATCAGTAATAAAGTATGCTTGTGAATATTTTGAAAATAAGTCTATTATTGTGAGAAATTTACTATTATCGAAACTGAACGTGTCAACATGGATGACTTCAAAAGGCCTTTTGGCTAATAGTGGACCTGAAAAAGGTACTCGATAGGGGTGTCTTTCATATTTACTTTGTAAGCAAATTTCACAATCGTTAATAATTTTGTTAATTTTCGTTTTCATGTCTGGCCAATAAACAGTTTGTCTCAAGTGGTTATAAGTTTCTAAAATACCATTATGATTATTATTATGATATTCGTTAATTGCTTCATTTTGTTGATCTGGTTTTTCGAGATCTCTACACAAAATGTTGCATTTTGTTATTTGTAACGTATTATTAAAAAGATGAGAACATAGCGTACGGAAAATAGGTTCAGTTTCTTTTTCGACGAAATAGATTCCATACAATTGTTTTGGATTAATAATTTCTTTTAATGCATTTGTAAGATTTTCTAATTCATGACCTTTTCTTACAGTAATTACGTGATGATGTTTTTTAAATGGTCGCGTATAAGAGATATTGTATAAATCACCTGTTTTAATAACTATTCTGTTTGTAAAATGATTTAGAGGTTTTTCGGAAATTGGCATGCTAAACACGGGATTTTCTGTAGATGTATGTTGCGTGTCGGCGTTTGAAATATTGTCTTGTATTTCTTTCTGGGCTAGGATTTCGTCTGCTTCATCAGGTGTTAGGTCTTCGTCGTCATCAACTTGAGGTAATATCGATATCAAATCTAAATCTTCATTATCTATTGTTTCCCGTATATTAATTTCTATCCTCGACAGGGCGTCAGCTACAGAATTCTCTTTACCTTTTTTATATTTTATGGAATAATCGAATTCTTCTAAACGTAGTCTCCATTTTACTAGTCTTGAATTTGGATCTTTAAGAGAAAACAATCAAACGAGAGGTTTATGATCTGTTTCGATTTCAAAATGTTTACCATATAAATAAGGTCTAAAATGTTTAGTGCTTTCAACTATTGCTAATAATTCCCTTTCTATTGTTGAGTAATTTTTCTCAGCTGAATTTAAAGTTCTTGAATAAAATGCTATTGGTCTGTTATTTTGGGAGAGAACGCTACCAATTGCAATATTACTCGCGTCTGTGGTTAAATTGAAAGTTTTTGTAAAATCTGGGTATGCTAATACCGGAGCATTTGTTAATAAATCTTTGCATTTATGGAAAGCTTCTAAATAATTTTGATCATTTATATCAATTTTTGCACCCTTTTTTAAACATTTTGTGAATGGGGAAACGATTTTTACAAAATTTTGTAAAAACCGACGGTAATATCCGACTAGTCCTAAAAATGCTTTAATTTCTTTTGTTGTTTTTGGTAGGGGGTATTTTTGTACCGCTTCAATTTTTGAAGGATTTGGTTTAATTCCATTAGGTGTAATTACATGTCCAAGAAAAGCAACTTCTTTACAGAGAAATTCGGACTTGTCTAATTGGACTTTTAAATTGAATTCTTTTAATTTATTAAAAATTTGTTTAATGTAGGCTAAATGTTCATGTAAAGATTTTGAAAAAATTACAACATCGTCCATGTAGACAAAGCATGATTTATAAAGATATTCGCCTAAAATATTATCCATGACTCTTTGGAAAGTTGAAGGCGCGTTCTTTAATCCAAATGGCATTCTGACATATTCGTAATGTCCATTGTTTACCGAGAAGGCTGTTTTTTCAATACTCTCTGGATCCATTTCTATCTGGTGGAATCCTTGCGCCAAATCTAACGTTGTAAAATATGTGCATTTTCCTAAATTGTCTAAAATTTCATCTATTCGTGGTAGAGGATATTTGTCCTCTACAGTTTTTTCGTTTAACTTTCTATAATCTATAACGAGACGCCATTTCTTTTTACCAGATACATCCATCTTTTTAGGAACAATCCATACAGGACTACTGTATGGCGATATCGAGGGTCTTATAATTTTATTATCTAGTAATTTTTGTATTTGATTTTGGATTTCCGTTTTTAAATGATGCGGATACCTATATGATTTACAATAAATCGGTTCCTCGTCTGTCGTTCTAATTTTATGTTTTACTGCGTTTGTGAATGAAAGATTAGAATTTTCGTCATAAAAAATATTTTTAAATTGAGAACAGAGTTTTAAAATTTCATCTTTTTCTTCAGAATTTAAATGAGATGTTCTAATTACTTTAGGAATATTTATATTGCTTTTTGTAGCATTAGGTTTTCTAATATCAACATTGACGATTGGTTGTACGTCAATAAGTTGTTGCCAATGTATTTCCGTAATATCAATTTCAGGATGGGAATTGTGCAGATTCCATTCTTTGCAATAGCAATTGATTCGGGAATCCTTATGTTCTTATTGATTAGTTCGGGAATAATTACTGCACCGTTTTCAATGTTCACAGGTATTCGTATGTGATTATTAATTTCTTGTGAGAAGGGTATAAAATTTAGTGGGTTAAGTTCAATAAAAAATGGGATTTTTATGTTATCAATTTCCAGGGTCTGATTTTCATAATTAATTTTTGCGTTTAGTTTTTGAAAGTCGTGACTACTTAATAAAGCATCATATCTGTCATGCCATTGTAATACATGAAATGAGAGTTTTTCTTTAATGCCATATTCTTGAAGTAGAGGGTATGAAATATTTTGATCATTTTTGATTGTATTATTAAGTGATTTAATTACAAAAGGTTTTTTGAAAAAATAATTTTGGAAATATTTATGTGCAGGTCCTGGATTAATAATACTATTTGATGCGCCAGAGTCTATAAGGATTTTTAAATTTAAACTAGGGATTGTGATAAAAGGGAGTTTGGGTTTGTTAGAGAGAGAGTTTAAGTCTGTTGTGAACATGAGGCAATTTTTTGAAAATTTTCCTGTGATTGCGAATTTTGGTGATAACCGACTTCGTTATTTTCAAAAAATTGTTCATTAGAACTTTCGTTCTCGTTATAATCGGCTTGTGTATTATGTAATTCTTCGAAAGTAAAGTTTTGTTGGCGATTTGGCCTAAAATTATTATAGTTTCGGAAATTGTTACTATTTCTAAAATTATTGTAATTATTACTGTAATGTGAAGGGTTGTTTACTGGAGGACGTACACTATTTTTTGTACATAGTGACATTGGGACTGGCTTTTCCTCCTTTTTCTTTCCAAATACTTGGGAATTTGTCCAAAATTTTTGTGGTGGTACGGCTTTTGGTTTTATATCAATAGGTCCAGTAGGAAATGAGTTAATTTGGGGTTTAGAAAAGCCTTGAGCATGAGAAGATGGATTTGGGAAATTGTTTGTAAATGCTGGACGCATTGACTGATAATTATATTTTGTTTTTTGATTATGTGGATAATTAACTTTTGCTGGTTTTCGCGAATTTTGTCGCATAAAGTTCATGAAATTAATTTGGGCTTTGTTGTTGTCAAATTTCCGACATTCAATTAATGCATTTTCTAATGTTAATATCGGTAAAGACATTAAATGTGTACAATAGGGTTCGATTATTCCGGACTTAAATGTTGCTAATGCTTGATTTTCATACATTTCGGTTTTATTAATCAAAATGTCTCTAATTGGAGTTCTAAGACTTATATGCTCTAATAAAATTTGTAGCTTGCTTTTGAGTCGTTCATAATAATCTTCGTAACTTTCGTAATTTAATTGAAAACATGTATGCAGATCGTTTGCTAATAATTCTTCGGAGCGCGGGTCACCAAAGCGATTTAGCAAAGCGTTCTTTAATTCTGACCATTTGGTACAATTACTAGAGATTAATACATCTCTTGCGTCGCCAATTAATTTTGATTTAATTTGTTCAAATAATAAACAATTAAACAAGCAACCTTCTTCTGATTTCTTTAAATAAGACAAATAAGTTTCTACTTGCTTTATAAAATAAGCTAAATTTTTTGAACCTCCGGAGTATTCCGGCAACATATCTTTTGCCATTGACATTTCGGTTTGACTAACTGTAATTGCCATATTTACGTCTGATTCGGTTTCGGCAAAATTCGAATTTAAAAAATTGTTTCGTTGCAAGTTTCTAGAATCTGGTAAATTTACGAATAAATCTTCTTCTTCTTCGTGAATTAAATTAATTGAATTATTTTTATTACGTAAAGGTGATCGCGATCTATCACGAGACATGTATATTATAAAATATGGAAGGACTTACAGGAAAGCCGCCTGCATTTGGATGGCCTCAGGTGAAAGTCTTCCGCGAAGTGGATCGGATGGCCTAGTGGACTTAGAGTTGACCAATAAGGGCCCAGTGGATCACTTCCAGGTGTTTTCGTACCCAACAAACTCTTGAGAGAGATCGGAGCTTCTTCGATAGAATCTTCGCTTGGGTATCCTGTTCGCAGCGCCAATTAAATTCGGAAATAACTAAACCGATTTTTTAAAAAATGATTTTATTAATTCACACAAGCTCTTCAGAGTACACTCTAATGAGAACTAATGAGAACTGATACAATTTTGGGTAAAAGGCCCTTATATAACTTACAGGACAAATAGTTTCTTATATCAATTACAAATAAGTCTTTGAAATGCATAGAACAAGATGTACTTGTTTGAATCAGACTAAATAGTAAACATCCTAGGGTGAATACATTTGATTAATATAAACTAAACATCGTGATGGGGTGATCCATTTGGGTGGTCAAGTTGCGTGGATATAATTATATTCATCTCTTTAGTCTTAAAATGTTTCAAATCTCATTCTCTTTAAGTACATGTAACAACCTTAGTTATAAACGTTTACTATCAGGCTTAAAATTGACAAAAATTTATAAAATTGCGTAAAATTTGGTAGTCAGCTGTCAATTGGGAACTTTGAAAAATTGTATTTTAAAAACTGTAGCTGACATATTATTCTCTTTAGTCTTAGAATGTTCCAAATCTCATTCTCTTTAAATGCATGTAACAATCTTAGTTATAAACGTTTACTATCAGGCTTAAAATTGACAAAAACTCATAAAATTGCCTAAAATTTAGTAGTCAGCTATTAATTGGGAATTTTGAAAAATTGTATTTTAAAAACTGTAGCTCACATATTCATCTCTTTAGTTTTAAAATGTTTCAAATCTCATTCTCTTTAAGTACATGTAACAATCTTAGTTATAAACGTTTAATATTAGGCTTAAAATTGACAAAAACTCATAAAATTGCCTAAAATTTGGTAGTCAGCTATTAATTGGGAATTTTGAAAAATTGTATTTTAAAAACTGTAGCTCACATATTCATCTCTTTAGTTTTAAAATGTTTCAAATCTCATTCTCTTTAAGTACATGTAACAATCTTAGTTATAAACGTTTAATATTAGGCTTAAAATTGACAAAAACTCATAAAATTGCCTAAAATTTGGTAGTCAGCTATCAATTGGGAACTTTGAAAAATTGTATTTTAAAAACTGTAGCTGACATATTATTCTCTTTAGTCTTAAAATGTTTCAAATCTCATTTTCTTTAAGTACATGTAACAATCTTAGTTATAAACGTTTACTATCAAGCTTAAAATTGACAAAAATTCATAAAATTGCCTAAAATTTAGTAGTCAGCTGTCAATTGGGAGGTTTGAAAAATTGTATTTTAAAAACTGTAGCTCACATATTCATCTCTTTAGTCTTAAAATGTTTCAAATCTCATTCTCTTTAAGCACTTGTAACAATCTTAGTTATAAACGTTTACTATCAGGCTTAAAATTGACAAAAATTCATAAAATTGCCTAAAATTTAGTAGTCAGCTGTCAATTGGGAGGTTTGAAAAATTGTATTTTAAAAACTGTAGCTGACATATTATTCTCTTTAGTCTTAGAATGTTCCAAATCTCATTCTCTTTAAATGCATGTAACAATCTTAGTTATAAACGTTTACTATCAGGCTTAAAATTGACAAAAACTCATAAAATTGCCTAAAATTTAGTAGTCAGCTATTAATTGGGAATTTTGAAAAATTGTATTTTAAAAACTGTAGCTCACATATTCATCTCTTTAGTTTTAAAATGTTTCAAATCTCATTCTCTTTAAGTACATGTAACAATCTTAGTTATAAACGTTTAATATTAGGCTTAAAATTGACAAAAACTCATAAAATTGCCTAAAATTTGGTAGTCAGCTATTAATTGGGAATTTTGAAAAATTGTATTTTAAAAACTGTAGCTCACATATTCATCTCTTTAGTTTTAAAATGTTTCAAATCTCATTCTCTTTAAGTACATGTAACAATCTTAGTTATAAACGTTTAATATTAGGCTTAAAATTGACAAAAACTCATAAAATTGCCTAAAATTTGGTAGTCAGCTATCAATTGGGAACTTTGAAAAATTGTATTTTGAAAACTGTAGCTCACATATTCATCTCTTTAGTCTTAAAATGTTTCAAATCTCATTCTCTTTAAGCACATGTAACAATCTTAGATATAAAGGTTTACTATCAGGCTTAAAATTGACAAAAACTCATAAAATTGCCTAAAATTTGGTAGTCAGCTGTCAATTGGGAATTTTGAAAAATTGTATTTTAAAAACTGTAGCTCACATATTCATCTCTTTAGTCTTAAAATGTTTCAAATCTCATTCTCTTTAAGCACATGTAACAATCTTAGTTAGAAACGTTTACTATCAGGCTTAAAATTGACAAAAACTCATAAAATTGCCTAAAATTTGGTAGTCAGCTATCAATTGGGAAATTTGAAAAATTGTATTTTAAAAACTGTAGCTCACATATTCATCTCTTTAGTCTTAAAATGTTTCAAATCTCATTCTCTTTAAGCACATGTAACAATCTTAGTTAGAAACGTTTACTATCAGGCTTAAAATTGACAAAAACTCATAAAATTGCCTAAAATTTGGTAGTCAGCTATCAATTGGGAACTTTGAAAAATTGTATTTTGAAAACTGTAGCTCACATATTCATCTCTTTAGTCTTAAAATGTTTCAAATCTCATTCTCTTTAAGCACATGTAACAATCTTAGTTAGAAACGTTTACTATCAGGCTTAAAATTGACAAAAACTCATAAAATTGCCTAAAATTTGGTATTAAGCTATCAATTGGGAACTTTGAAAAATTGTATTTTAAAAACTGTAGCTCACATATTCATCTCTTTAGTCTTAAAATGTTTCAAATCTCATTCTCTTTAAGTACATGTAACAATCTTAGTTATAAACGATTACTATCAGGATTAAAATTGACAAAAACTCATAAAATTGCCTAAAATTTGGTAGTCAGCTATCAATTGGGAATTTTGAAAAATTGTATTTTAAAAACTGTAGCTCACATATTCATCTCTTTAGTCTTAAAATGTTTCAAATCTCATTCTCTTTAAGCACATGTAACAATCTTAGTTAGAAACGTTTACTATCAGGCTTAAAATTGACAAAAACTCATAAAATTGCCTAAAATTTGGTATTAAGCTATCAATTGGGAACTTTGAAAAATTGTATTTTAAAAACTGTAGCTCACATATTCATCTCTTTAGTCTTAAAATGTTTCAAATCTCATTCTCTTTAAGTACATGTAACAATCTTAGTTATAAACGATTACTATCAGGATTAAAATTGACAAAAACTCATAAAATTGCCTAAAATTTGGTAGTCAGCTATCAATTGGGAATTTTGAAAAATTGTATTTTAAAAACTGTAGCTCACATATTCATCTCTTTAGTCTTAAAATGTTTCAAATCTCATTGTCTTTAAGCACATGTAACAATCTTAGTTAGAAACGTTTACTATCAGGCTTAAAATTGACAAAAACTCATAAAATTGCCTAAAATTTGGTATTAAGCTATCAATTGGGAATTTTGAAAAATTGTATTTTAAAAACTGTAGCTCACATATTCATCTCTTTATTCTTAAAATGTTTCAAATCTCATTCTCTTTAAGCACATGTAACAATCTTAGATATAAAGGTTTACTATCAGGCTTAAAATTGACAAAAACTCATAAAATTGCCTAAAATTTGGTATTAAGCTATCAATTGGAACTTTGAAAAATTGTATTTTAAAACTGTAGCTCACATATTCATCTCTTTAGTCTTAAAATGTTTCAAATCTCATTCTCTTTAAGCACATGTAACAATCTTAGTTATAAACGTTTACTATCAGGCTTAAAATTGACAAAAACTCATAAAATTGCCTAAAATTTGGTAGTCAGCTATCAATTGGGAATTTTGAAAAATTGTATTTTAAAAACTGTAGCTCACATATTCATCTCTTTAGTCTTAAAATGTTTCAAATCTCATTCTCTTTAAGCACATGTAACAATCTTAGATATAAAGGTTTACTATCAGGCTTAAAATTGACAAAAACTCATAAAATTGCCTAAAATTTGGTAGTCAGCTATCAATTGGGAATTTTGAAAAATTGTATTTTAAAAACAGTAGCTCACATATTATTTTCTTTAGTCTTAAAATGTTTCAAATCTCATTCTCTTTAAGCACATGTAACAATCTTAGTTATAAACGTTTACTATCAGGCTTAAAATTGACAAAAACTCATAAAATTGCCTAAAATTTGGTAGTCAGCTATCAATTGGGAATTTTGAAAAATTGTATTTTAAAAACTGTAGCTCACATATTCATCTCTTTATTCTTAAAATGTTTCAAATCTCATTCTCTTTAAGCACATGTAACAATCTTAGATATAAAGGTTTACTATCAGGCTTAAAATTGACAAAAACTCATAAAATTGCCTAAAATGTGGTATTAAGCTATCAATTGGGAACTTTGAAAAATTGTATTTTAAAACTGTAGCTCACATATTCATCTCTTTAGTCTTAAAATGTTTCAAATCTCATTCTCTTTAAGCACATGTAACAATCTTAGTTATAAACGTTTACTATCAGGCTTAAAATTGACAAAAACTCATAAAATTGCCTAAAATTTGGTAGTCAGCTATCAATTGGGAATTTTGAAAAATTGTATTTTAAAAACTGTAGCTCACATATTCATCTCTTTAGTCTTAAAATGTTTCAAATCTCATTCTCTTTAAGCACATGTAACAATCTTAGTTATAAACGTTTACTATCAGGCTTAAAATTGACAAAAACTCATAAAATTGCCTAAAATTTGGTAGTCAGCTATCAATTGGGAATTTTGAAAAATTGTATTTTAAAAACTGTAGCTCACATATTCATCTCTTTAGTCTTAAAATGTTTCAAATCTCATTCTCTTTAAGCACATGTAACAATCTTAGTTATAAACGTTTACTATCAGGCTTAAAATTGACAAAAACTCATAAAATTGCCTAAAATTTGGTAGTCAGCTATCAATTGGGAATTTTGAAAAATTGTATTTTAAAAACTGTAGCTCACATATTCATCTCTTTATTCTTAAAATGTTTCAAATCTCATTCTCTTTAAGCACATGTAACAATCTTAGATATAAAGGTTTACTATCAGGCTTAAAATTGACAAAAACTCATAAAATTGCTTAAAATTTGGTAGTCAGCTATCAATTGAGAATTTTGAAAAATTGTCTTTTAAAAACTGTAGCTCACATATTCATCTCTTTAGTCTTAAAATGTTTCAAATCTCATTGTCTTTAAATACGTGTAACAATCTTAGTTATAAACGTTTAATATCAGGCTTAAAATTGAAAAAAACTCATAAAATTGCCTAAAATTTGGTAGTCAGTTATCAATTGGGAAATTTGAAAAATTGTATTGTGCATAGATAAATTCCCAAGCGACATTCCAGCTATTTTTTCCGTCTGCAATAAGCATTAGTCTTTACAAGTAGGGAAGAAAGTATTTTGGAATTGGGGGATCTTGAGTTAATTTACGACGAGAGGGAAGATTTAATTTATGTGAGGGTAAAATAAAACTAGCAACAAAATTTGATTAAAATTACATTGTTGTAGTTCTAGTTTTATTAAGTGGTGTTTGCGTGTGATGAAAAGTAAACAAAAACAAGTAATTTTTTTATTATAAAAAGTATTAATTCAGAACGAGTAGTAATTTCTAGGACAAAGTACGTAAGGTCGAAGGTGAGCTTAGGAATGATCAATCCAATCCACTTTCAATTAACTCGGATTACTTGTTATCCAATCAGTAGTGGGCAGAATAACACAGCTCCCTTGGTGATGCTAACTTCTACTTTGTTGAGAGGAAGCTTAGTGAAACGAAATCGGCGAAAATTTAACTTGTCCTTTTCATTATTTTGATTTATAAACCCCAACTGATAAATCATGTCTCTAAGTCATGTTTACTCACTAAACTAATAAATCAGACCAGTTAACATACATGACCAATAAAATCGTCGCTTGCATATTTTCCTCGATAAATTACATAGACGTGATGAAAATAGGCAATATTCATAAACTCAGGCCCATTTTAAACCCGTTTATCAACTACAGAGATGACCAGTATTAATTTGGTGTCAATATCGTCAGATAGCGTACACTCAGTGACATTAGAAGTGTTACACCCAAAAGAAATAATTTTTAGACGTGATTTTTAGCAATCTGGCAGATTTACAACAAGAATAAAACGATGAGATTTGCAAGATTGCGGCTCCTCACTAAATATCACAATGCCATGCTTAAACCATCCGTTCTCTGCGCCACTCCAAACGCTGACGACAAAACGACAGTGTTCCGCAGTTAAAAGAGGCACTAATTGTGGACGGTAAGAAAAGAGTCCAAAAGTTCAAATTACCGAAATAACGTTTGCATACTTATAAATCGACCTTTTCCTTTAAACCATTGGTCACCGACTTGTCGCGTAGTAGCAAAACGGTCTCAAAAAGCTAGTTGTCTAAAGCTCTTATCTTTGTTGAACATCTTGGTTGACTTGTTGGTCTGCTTCATGTTCCTCAATTTTCCTCTTAAATTATCTCATTCTGTTGTCTAAAAATTACTTCAAAAAATTATTCCGTCTGGTAGTAACACGTCTAATGTCACTGAGTATAAATTACTTCTACTCCTCGTCTAGACCAGATTTGTCAATTTTACTTGGAGCAATTTTTATTTAAGTTTTCCTATCACAGAACTGCAGGCAAATTTAGTCTTGATCTTTTCTTTAAATTCGTGATGCGAAATAAAATAAGACAGAAATGTAGTCTGAGTCTAGAAATCTGCACCTAACTTTTCGCCTCGATGATGGAGGTTGGCTCAAATGAAGTTGACATGTGGATTTTGTTGCTCTTCGCAATCTCATATTTTAATCAATGTGTGAAAATTCGTTTTGCGCTTTCTCCTTGATTGATTCAACTATGTGCTTCCGAAAATTAATCTCATGCATAAATTATTGATTTATCTGGATTCGCATCAGCGATAAAATGAAAATCTAAATAATACATTCATTCACGTGTGTAGGATTAATGACTCTTTTTGGGTTATTAAAAGGCTAAAAGTTGCTTGAATATTTGGAAGCCAATGAAGTGTCAATTTTTAAAGGCAGGAAATTAATTTTCACGTACAAAAAATCAACGCTTTTTCATCATTTTACGCATGAAAGGAAAATCATAAACCAGAGACGGCTTAAACTCATCATTTTTAAACAATTAAATCCCACTCGAGGCTTGCTGTTTTTCTTAAAATTAATTAGAGAACAACCACTTCAAGAAAAAGACAAGATGTATTATAAAATAAGGCGTCAAGATTCTACAAAAGCTGCACATCTTTTTTATTTCGTCTACACCTCCCTGGGGGTGCACTCTCCTGTTAATAATTTTTAGATTACAGCAGTTAGAAAAAAAAAAGAAATATATTATAAAATCTCGGTCTGGAAAATGTGAAGCGTAAGGATATTGGCTTATCGAATATTAAAACCAAAATTAATTATTTTTTACCAAGATAAATTTGAGAAATTTATTCTAATTTTACGCGTTTTAGACGATATTTGAAACCAGATTAAATAAAAATATTGACACTTAAGTTTCTAAATCCTAACAAATGTCAGTTATTGGTGATCAAACAGCTGTTTACAGGCAGAAGTAATTTAATATTTTTTTTACTACTAGTCTTAGAACACATCATTATTTAGTTTGTCGAGAAGGTGTGAAGTCGTTTTTCTCTCCTAGTAGTCAATAATGATTATAAACCAAGGGAGATAAAGTGATAGAGTTGAGTGAATACCGACATTTAACTGTGTTGCCTGATACGAATATATTTGCAATTTTTATGAACGATAGTTATAAGTGTTGACGGAAAAAATAATGTCCGAAATTAGGTGCACGAGAAATACCTAATAAACAGTTTATTTAATATTTGTAATTTCAAGGCAAGTTTGTTTAACACCGCACCTTATCTCTAATCTGCCAAAACAAAATGGTGCGCTTGCGCGAAATATCTTCTCAAATGTCAAGTGTGTGTTAGACAGATCATAATCGGGATAAAATCTATGTCAAACGTTAAAAAGCAAAATAGACGCATAATTAAAACGTTAATGTTTTAGTAATGAAATATATTTAATCCAAGAAAATGGATTAAAGGCATGCTTCAACCAACCAGTGATCAAATCCGTTGATTGATGTACTTTTTAAATAAGTATGTACTTTGCTACGCATCTTGGGCACTAAACCCTCTCGGCTATAAAAAGTGTTTTCCCTACTTGGGTATATAATGTACTATTATGTACTAATAGCGATTTATTGCCCAAAAAATAGGAGGTAATTTAAAGAAAATATTAAGCAATAGCTAAAATTTCCAAATTTACTTTTATTTTTCCTGAACTTAAAATTATTGACCTGCCAAAACAAACAAATGGCAGAAGATTCTGCCAAACCAAAATAAAGCAAATTAATCTAAATTGTTCTGAAAGAATTTAATAGTTTCTTACATAAAATTTAATCTAGATTATTCAAGATAACGTAAATTTTACAGTGCAAAGTAGATAGTAAAATGTTACTTCTGGACCAGGACATTTGGCGTCTTAAAAATCAAGGCAAAATTTTACAAATTTAGCTGTTTGCCCAAAAGCAAACAACCGAATAGGGCCTAAAACCTCTCAAAAATCATAATTTTTATCCACCCCAAAAGTTCCCAAATATGTGTAGACCACCAAAAATTGGACACACGAAAAAACCGTTAAAATCTCCCAAAATAATGGAAAATTACCTCAAGAACGCCCTAAAAAACTAACAAAATACCTTGTTTTTACACACCCCAAAATGGCTTTTTACTTCTGGACCAGGACATTTGGCGTCTTGAAAAACAAGGCAGAATCTTACAAATCTAGCTGTTTTTTCCAAAACTCCACAACCAAAAAAGGCCTAACACCTCTCAAAAAGCATTAATTTTCATACACCCCAAAAACAGCTCTTCATTTCTGGACCAGGACATTTGGCGCACGCGAAAATCAATTAAAATTATCTAAAAAACAGGAAAAATTTTTACAAATTTCCTCGTTTTTAAACACCCCAAAAACTTTGATATTCGTTTATCTCAATAAGAACTAAGAAATATAACAAAAACACTTTAATATTCAGGGTGCGGGACGCCGCACCCTGGATATTCGTCTCAATAAGAACTATGTAAAATAGATATAAAATCAATTCGTCTATGTCAAAAAAACTGCTCTACCAAAACCATTGTCAAATCTCTAGTTTTCACACACCTCAAAACAGATTTTCATTTCTGAACCAAGCCTATTGGCGCATGGAAAAAATCAATGAAAAACAAATTAAAGCGACTTAAAATCCTCGACACTCCAAGTAAAATTACTTTAAAAACCAGGAAAAATTCTTATAAATTCCCTAGTTTTTAGATACCCCAAAAATAGCTCTTCATTTCTGGACCAAGCCAATTGGCGCATGGCAAAGGTGTTAAAAATTATTACCAAATAAATTTTGCATACCCCAACTGTATTCAACTATTATACGCACATAAAAAAGATACACCTAATTGTTCGAAGTCTACTAAAATATCTGAACACTCCATTATGGATTTTCATTTAGAGATCGCTATTAAAACTTTAATGTTATCGTAAACATGTTCGGTTTGTGTCTTAATTATCAAAAAATATCACACGTATACGACAACGTTTAACGTTAATCAAGCGTTGGTAATTTTAACAAAAACGTGAACGTAAACGTTGTCATGCCATGGAAATATTTGTTTTCAACACCCCAATATTCGACTATGCCTTCATGATAATTCTTGGATTCAGAATATTTACAGAATTAATAAAAATAAGTGCAAAACATTCCCCGTTTTCATTCCGACTACAATCCGATCTATTCTTACAGCATCTCCTCTTTCACGACAGCTTATACCGTTTATAGGTATGTGTCTATCGACGAGAATCATCGGCACGACCATCAATCCTGAATTCGTCTTCGACTCATGAGCCTTTGGCGAATCAACAGGACAGACAGGTCATTGTTGTTCGATATTACTGTAAGTCATGAATGGATGGAAGAGTCCCAAAACCGAGAAATGTTTTGAGAATATTTGGCAGCACTCAGTTGCCCGTCAATCCTCGTGGGTCCTCAATCTCTATGGCCACTCGAGATCTCACCAGTTCAGATTTAAGAACAACTGCATTCTCAATAAAAAAAGCGGCGATAGGAATCGAACTCAAAACCTTGTAATTATCTGTCTCACTCTTTTCTAACTGAGCTATTTATGTCTTGTCCATTATAATTCGGACAAGGTCCTCATGAGCGAAGCGATTTCTAATCAGCTACAATAATACATCAAATTGCGCAATATTACGAAATTTAAAAAAAAAAGTTGGATCCGCGGGGGTTCGAACCCGATACACCCCTTGGATTGAAAGCAAATATCTTACCAACACGCCCATAATGGCTCTTGTACAGTCGTTTTCGAATGAAAGATCTTATAGTGTCTGTCCTAATTTTCTTATTTATTAAAAAATGAAATTCGTTTCGCATGCTACGCACTAGTGTACATAACAATTATTGTATCCAAATTAAATTTATTTTTTAAAGGTAAACACGCACGTAATACGCTGAATACGCTCGATCGTGCAGTGCTTAAATTTGATAACGAATAACGCATTTTGACTTCTGAGCGTTTTTATTAGAGAGTTTTTATTATACTCTAACAGAAAACGGTCGATGGTCGAGCGTTGGTATCCTTCAAAAATACGCTGATACATCGGCCTACTCGTTAAAAAAACGGGTTTACTGTAAAAGCAATTTTTTTTCCGTTATAGAAATTGTTCTTAATCTTATTGTAGTATTCAACGATAGGCAACCAACAATATCATTATTGTTACGTAATTATAATTTGTTTTTGTAACACAACTTACTAAATTTGAAGTTTTTTTTTTTATAATTTTGTAATTGTGATACTAACAAATTTTATATTATAAAAATATTTAACCTTTAAGTTTAATTCAAAACGATAATATCTAGACCAGGAGCGCGCGCGGCGCTGTTTCGGTCGATAATTCAGTTTGCCTTTTTACTTGTCTGTTGCGTTGACCGTTGACACTGTTGACAGTTGACAGTTAACACCGCAGCAGCAACTAACAATTTTCAGTGCATTATACGTTATTCTACGGTGCATCATAGGTGTTTAATCGTTGTTAATAGGTAAGTCAATATTATTTTTGTCCTCCCGTATTGTAAAGTAGGCTATCATAGTTGTGCATCCACCAATAGTAAGTCGGACTTTTGGAAACTGTGCGGTAAAAATGAGAAAAACACCGGGTCTCACATTGTACGGTTAGAACTACCACAGGAGATGCTTGAGGAAAAAACTAACCTTGCAGTAATATAGTTTATGTATCAAAGTGTACGTACCTAAAATATTGCCACAAATAAAGCTATATTTAATACAAAAATAATATATTGAAAAAATCGCTGAAACGTCACAGGTCTTACGTCAAACGTTGTGTGAGACCTTAGACAACGCACAGCGTAGTTCAAGTGTGGATCCCCATTACTAACAACAATACGAAATTATAGGTATAAGAGTATATTTTGGAAAAAGTTGCAGTTAATAAATTTTAAAAATGACAACGTGTGTATTTAAGATAATTTTAAAAATAATATGCAATTTTATATAAAACAGAATGTTAAAAATAAACCGCTACAGCGCCATCTATTCAGAACTTGTGTGTTCCTGTCTAGTTATTAAATGTCATTATTCTATTCTATGGATTTGTGGTCATTATTGTTGAATGTTGAATCTCTCAGTAATTATCAATTTAGAATTAAAAAGTGTGAATAAAAGTACTGGAAAGACCATTGAACATGTTTTAAAGAAAATTATGCAAGCAATGACAGAGTATTTAAGCCGCATTTGGGTACGTTTTATTGGTTTTTAGAATTTATTTGTACCTAACCTAACTTTTGAAATGGCGCAAAAAAAAAACAGAATTTGACTCTTTCGGACAAAAAAAATTATACAAATCTTATGCGTTAGTTAATTTTACAGGCTCCAACTAATCAGGCCCTCGCTTTCAGCTCGGGCCTGAAACAAAGCTGTCGCCTGTAAAATTAAGCCTTCCGCATACGAATGTAAATAGCTATTATTAAATGTTATAAGTAAAATGCAATTCGTCTGACATTATGTTCATTTTCAACGATTGTGTCTAAAATTGAAGTAAATCAAATAACTGAATCCTGACCCACGAACGTGGTTTTTATATTGTAATCGTTTTTCAATGTCATAAAAGAAAAACATTGTTTTCGCGTCCAAAACATGGTAGTACTTAATAACTAGAATAATTATATTTATTATACTGTTATCACTGGGAAGTTGTAACACGTGTTGTTTGTACGGTAGGCAAAATTGCTTTTCTGAATTTGTGTTTTCGTAAGGTTTTTAAGTATCGCAGAGAAAATATCTGCTTAAAGCTGACTCGTACTGTAAGTTGTACCTACTTATTCTATCAACAACACAATTTCACTCAAAGTTAGTTGCATTCCAAAAAAAAATAATTTTGAAGTAATCTAAAAGTTGGATTTTTTTAAGGACAACTTGTTGTGCTTAGGTTATCAAAGATGAGTTAGTTATCAGTTTACATTATGATCATCGATTAAATTATAATGAAAACATGTCTTTACCACAATGTTGTTATATTGTTTATTACCGAATCTTTGCTATAAAACTATTATACTATTATGTGATCTTTGGTTAACTTGATAATATTTTTAACCATCTCTCTTAATTTCAATTATCTTTTCAGTTTGCTTTATCTGACTATCTTTTCGAGTGATTCTCCTATATTCAAATAAAACTTTTTAGTGTATTCCAAATATGAATAAAATATTTCTTCCAAAGTAATATAATATTCTTTAATTTCTTGATCCGTTTTTGTATATAATGTTATTATTAGGGATTTAATATTACGAACACTCAATAAAATCCATATTGTTTTATTTAAATTATTTGGCGAAACATTTATAATATAGGAGTATTTTGTTATCAATTTTTTATAATATGATAATTCATTTTTAATCTTATCATAATTTATTATTTGGTATTCTATTTTATAGTTTTTTAAAATTTTCTTTAAATCTTTCTTAATATCGCGTAAATTCAGTGGGGGATAGCCACCCCCCCCACTGAAATTCCATATTGTATAAAGCATAAAAGATCATTTGTTATTATTATATTTTTCTTTTAAATAACGTAAACCATATATCGGTTAACCAACCACGTACTCAAATTAATTTTATAGGAGTAGTTATTTTTATTTATAAAGTCAAACAGGTTTAATGGATTAGCATTAATTTTATAATTATGTCAACGTTAGTTTCCTATTTATCTAGCAATTCTTCTAATTTAAAATAATATTTCCTAACTTTTTTTGCCTTATTGTTTGCCTCAACATCATTATTAATTCTTTAAAATTTTTAATCATTTTGTATATATTTATACAAATTTGCTTTAGCATGTTTATAATCTATTTCTTCGTATGAGATTTCCTTGTCCTTTAAAAAGTTCTTAAAATCGCGTTATTTCTTCAATAAATCCCATGAATTGAAGCAAATTGTTTGTGATTAATATTTTTCTTTTTCTGCAAAAACAGCATATTTCCAAAAAATACGACTATCAATTTTCTGTTAAAATCAACACCTACGTCTTTACTTATAATAGCATTTGTTGATTTTTCATAACCCAATATTTCTGCTAAATCTTTACCTTTAAACAAAGGTTGATTATCATTGTCTAATATGAAAAATACGTCTTGATCATAAACTTTCAAGTAACAGTATTATCTATGTCAATAATTTAATTTATTTTTTATTATTGGGTCAACGATCCCATTTATACTAAGGCTCTGGATCATTCTAAGGTACCGCCAACGGTTGCGACGTATATCTCCATCTCACTTAATTTTGAGTTAATCTCAAGTAGAGATGGGGCAATGGCGGAAAAATTTGCATCTTTTAAAAATTAATTTTTGCGACTTGAGTTGCCTCATTTGTGACTGCCTACAAAATGTACCAGTTAAATTAAATTGTATTAACTTCACCTATTTTATTTATGACCACATTGGTAAATAGAATTTAAGCACTGCAAACGAATGCATACGCACACCTCCAACAAACGTTTCAACAGATTTTTGGGTGCTCTTTTTCAGTAATCCACAGAGACCTCCAGTTTTCGGTTCACTTTTGTTACATTTCGTGTTCCTGTTGTGTACCTATATTAATCGTTTGTCGTTTTTATTACGAATTTGTGATCTTTGGTTTTGGTTCAGTTTTGATAGTTACTTACATTTTGTTGCGTAGTTTGTAGTTTCGTTGCTGTTCATATTCAGTTTCATGTTTATTGGGGTGTTATTTGGGTACCTAAGCATTTAGTTTACATTGAGTTTTGGTTTTACTTCGGACAGTGATTTAGGTACTTGCGTACGCAGGTTTTCCACTATTGTTAAACAAGATGAATTGTATACCTGAATAAATTTCTTGCAAAAAACTATGCTTTATTAGTTATATTATACCGCAATTGGGAAATGTTGCACCCTGCAGTGAATTTTTTTATTTTTTGTCACAACAGCTTAACCCATAACCTCTGCGTGACATAACTGTCAAGCTGTTTGAAATGTTAGTGGTGATGTAATTTTGCAAAAATTCCTAGAAACATTCAATACTTCTATCTCTGTCGCACTCACGGGATTTCAAAAATGGGGAATGAGTTGGCGCTACCTTATTATAATCATCGAGAACCTTAATTTATACTAACTAGCTGTCTCAGTTTCAGGTTATCGTTTTTCAATTGCTCCAATTCATTTGCCATGCTTTCGTATTGTGGGAAAACCCTCTGATGTCAATTTTTCGCTTCAATTTTTCTTGGATGATAAAATTCTTTCCATACGTTATTTGTCTTCATCATATAATTACTTCTAATAGCTTTATTTATATTATTATTCTAAAATAATTGCTCTTTTCTCTTGAATCTACGTTGATATCTAGCTTTTCATTTATTTTATGTAGACTTTTTATAATACGTAGGTCCCATATTGCCTCGCATATTGTACTAGATCCCTTTTATTACAAGTATTTATTTTTTTTGACAATTAATTAAATAAACATTAAATTGATCACCACCTCCCTATACCACACATATTTTTTTGAATCTCGAGACTTATCACAATTTTACCTAAAAAGGGACAGTGTGTTTTAGTATGCACTGTTTATAGATAATTTCTTATGAAAAAAATGTAATAAATTAAATGAATGACTTACATAACGATGACCAACAAGCATGGCAAATGTTTCAAAAAATATTGAACGATATGAGAAGCAAACCAAATAATGACTTTGAACGATTAGTATTTAAAAATATGCATAATCAATTTAAAATGTATGAAAATAACGTATTAACCTTGGCAAAACTAGATTTTCTTAAAATTCGTTTTCCTAATCTTCAAGTCTTTGATGAATAAATTTTCTAATAAATGACAAGTCTTTGCTCCATTTGTTTGGAATTAAAATGTCCAGATTATTTTTATAACTATAGAAATAAATATGAAGAAACATGTAAACAATGTAAAAAAGCAGTTAATTCTACTCGTTTATTATGTGATTGTGGTAGATATTACACTAGAACTAATTTTAGAAGGCATATAAAAACAAGTTTGCATAAAAATGGATTGAATTTATTTATTTACTAAAAATTGTTTGTTAGATTTTTTCCTATAATAAATGGAACGAAGGAACTTAAGTAATCTTCGTTTATCTGAACTGTTTAATATTGCAAAATCATTAGACATCAAATATATTAGAAAATATACTAAAGCAGACTTAATAAAAGCTATTATCAAAGCTTCGGACAGAGTCCTCGTGAGCGAAGCGAATTCAGAAATATTTTCATTTGATGATGATTTATTTGCTGAACCAAGGAAAAAGAGAGTTAGTAAAATCAAATGTGACATATGTGGAAAATATATCAAAAGCACCCGAATGCACCTCCATAAAGAGAAAGAAAACAAAAAGAACCTAAAAACATTTCAGTTTGATGACGATATATTTGCTAAACCAAAAAAAAAATAGAGTAAAGAAGATAAAATGTGATATGTGTGAAACATATATCGATACATTTGCATAAATTAAAACATGATTTGAATAGTCGTCGTTTGCTCGAATTACGTAATATGGCAAAATCCTTAGGTATAAGATACATTAAAAGATACAATAAGGCAGAATTGATAAACGAGATTATTAATGCTGAAGAGCAATTAAAAATAAAAAGAGAAAACAAGAAGAGCTTGGAAATATTTCCGTTTGATGATGCCATATTTTCTAAACCAAAAAAAGAAAGAGTAAGAAAGATCAAATGTGATGAATGTGGAAAGTATATTAAGGAAAGTCGAATGCAGTTGCATCAAGCAAGACATAATCCAGAGCCAGATTTTATTTTAGTTCAGGTTGCTTTTAAGGGAAGATTATTAACATATCAACATAATAATCTAGAAGAAGGTATAGATATAGATAGATAGATAGATAGATAGATAGATAATTTATTTGATCCCAAAGACATTAACAATAAATGTATAGGACAAAGTCAGAACACAAACATATAAAATAAAATAAAGTTAACATCACTTGACAATTAAATAGTTGCTGAACTCGCGAACATTGTAAAAGTAATTTTCGTACAATATATTTAATAACTGTTTTTTGAACAGATTTCTATTGCTTATTTGCTTGACTGACACAGGGAGGAAATTAAAGAGCATTTGGCCACTGTAAAAAGGTGACTTTTTAAAAATATCGCATGTTGCTAAGGGTAAGTGAAAATCGTTTAGTTGTCTAGTGTTATGTCCATGAATACTTATATTTTTATTGTAAACTTGTTGGTTTTTGTGTGTGTGTAGAGAAGAACATCTAAAATGTACATACACGAGAGTGGTAAGATTTTAAAACTTCGAAAAAGTTCCCTTCAGGAATATGTGGAAGGTTTTCCAGCCATGCATCTCAAAATACGTTTTTGACATTTAAAAACATCGTTACTTGCATTCGAATTTCCCCAAAAACCCACACCATATGCCAAACGGGAATGTACTTCAGCATAGTAGAAGGATTTCAGTTGGTCAACTGTCAAAATTTTATTTAAATATCGTACTTGATATGATATTCTATTAAGTTTTACTGTCAAATTAGAACAGTGTTCATTCCACAGGAAATTTTCTTGCAGATGCACACCGAGAAATTTTACATGGCTCACTTCTGTAATGTTGTTATTATTAAAGTTTATCGTAATCGGCTCAGGGTGTTGCTGCCTTTTGTGAAATCTTATTACGTTCGTTTTTTTTGTGTTAAAAAGTAATTTATTTTCATTAAACCAATTGTAAAGCGTTTTTACTGTTACACTGCATTTTTCTTGAAGACGTAGTTTATTTTTATCCGATATTAGCAGGCTTGTATCATCGGCGTACATTACAATATTCTCTCTAGTGAAATGGTCACTCAAATCATTTATATAGAGAATGAACAGTATAGGCCCAAGAATAGAGCCTTGAGGTACCCCAAAAGGTATCTCCAGTAGACCAGAATGGGCGTGGTCGCAGGACCCAGAGCTCCAATCCGGGACTTGGACAAATTGTCTTCCATTTTCTAGGTACGACTTAAACCATTGCTCTACAATACCACGAATACCGTATTCTCTTAGTTTTTCAATAAGAATAGTATGATCAACACAGTCGAATGCCCTGCTTAGATCACAAAAGATCCCAACGGGGCACTCGTCCTTATTAACTAGTTGCACTGCATTATCTAAAAAATCATGCATCGCTGACATTGTGGAGCAACGCGCCCTAAATTCATGCTGACTTTTTCTTATAATATTATTTTAGATAGATAGTTGTTTAGTCTATCAAGCATGGCATATTCAAATACCTTTGAAAAGGAGGAACTGATAGTAATTGGTCTGTAATTTTCTACAGATTTCTCGTCGCCCTTTTTAAAGACAGGAGTGACCCTTGATAGCTTTAATAAGTCGGGGAATACACCCTGCTCTATAGAACGGTTTAAAATGAAAGTTATTGGAGTTATTATTAAATGTCCTACTTTTTTTAATAAAGATGCAGGAACACCATCTGGTCCACATGAATCTGTGCTTTTAAGCCTTTTAAAGAAGCTGGTTACTTCAAGCTCTGTGAATGGTAGTACACTCATACTATTCTGAATTTGTTTCTGAGGTGTCGTCCTAGCGACAGCCGGAATAGCATTACGCGTTTCCGTAACTACGTCTTTAAAGAATTTATTGAAAATGTTTGCTACATTAACAGCAGATGATATAGCAACACCATTCTCTATTATTGTAATATTGTCGGTTTTTTTGGATTTATTATTAATCTCTTGCCAAACAGTTTTGCTTGGATTCGACGAATTAAGTACTTTATTTTGAAAATTAGTTTTTTTAGTATCGCATATTAATTTTTGGTGTTTAGATTTCATTACGTTGTAAATTTGTTTTAAATCTGCATTTGTTTTTTGTAAAAAGAACATATTTTTTAATTCTGCACTTGATTTCTTTATAGCATTATTTACCCATTGTTTATTTTTCTTAACTAGTGTTTTTTTAATTGGAAAATTCTTTTCAAGATAGAAAATAAAAGTTTGATGAAAAGTCTCAAAGTTCTCATTAACGTTTGTTTCTGTATTATATATATGGATCCAGTCCTCATTCATCAAATCCAAACAAAACTGCTGCAGTTTATTATGATTTTTATAATCCCTGGAATATGTAAAAAAATTCGATGAGTTATTTTCACTATCAAAGGAGAAATAGACATATTTGTGATCAGATATTATGTTATCTTCTATCGTTACGTTTGCATTTATTGTGTCAGTACTATAGAAATGATCGATTAAGCTCAAACACTCTCCACATTCTCTTGTAGGATTACTAACCATTTGTTTTAAGTTGTATGACTCCATTAGAGAAATAAGACTTTTGGTTTCTCGCGTCCCATTTAAAAGATTGACATTAAAATCTCCACATACAAATATTCTGAGTTCGTTTTTGTATATTGTATCTAAAGCAATGTTTAAGTTTTTATAAAAAACATCAAAATTACCAGTTGGTGAACGATAAACTGTTATAATGACGGTAGTAAATTTTGCTGTATTAAATTTTAGTCCACATATTTCAATATCCTTTTCTACACATAAGTTATTAAAATTTATAATTGTTGTACTTAACGATTTTTTAACCCAAATTGCAACACCCCCTCCTTTGTATTGAGTTCTCGAAAAATGACTTACCAACTTAAAATCAGGAAAATTTATCAGGTTTGTATTACCGTTGCTCCAGGTTTCAGTCAAGCATATAAACTTAACCTGTTTTTCCATAATATCTAGAAAGATTTGGTCTGCTTTATCTTGATTTAAGGATCTTGTATTACATAGGAGTATTTGTCCCTTGACTAAGCTATTACTGCCGCCTGAGTCCTTTTGTGAAAAAACCTGGTTACATACGCTCCAACTGGCCATAAATCTTCCTACATGGCTTTTTCAAAATTACTTAAATTAATGGTGACCTTAAACGAGATGTAATGTTGAGGAAATTTCGATTCCACTGGATCACATTCTGCTTCAGGGAAATGTTGTTTAACAAGTGTCTTCAGTTCATCACTTGTCGTTGAGGGGTCCAGACGACTGACGTAGAGGAACGCTTTTTTCGGGACAACCTTTATATTACTTTGGTTAGCTTGTCCGATGATGCACTTTTGACTTTTATTTCGTGGCCTCTTTGTGTTGTGGGCATCTTCCCCGACGACTTGTTTGGGCAATTTTGCGGATCGCCTAATTACATCTGAGAACGAAATTTTGTCGTCCCTGTTGTACTTATGATTTTGCGGCTTATTATTAGTTGATTGGGCATTACTTATTAAAACTTTCGCTTCCAGGGCTTGCTTTTCTTGTGGCATGTCTCCTGACACTATTCGTGAGCGTCCTGTTGTGTTTTCTTTATTTTTCTCTTTGGATGGTTGATTAGGTTGATTTTCAATAGCAGCTGATGTCTGTTTTGGTTTTTTAACATCCTTACTTATCTGCAAAGGTAGTTCGCTTTTGCCGTTCGGGATGATAACTTTTTCGTTGCTTTCGCTTTTTGTTTGTTTCAGCAGGTCAATGTGATCGTACAGCAACGTTATTTTTTCGCGCAGTTCATCGATTAATTCGTCCTTTTGTCGGATAATAATATTTAAAAATCTCACATTATTTTTACTGGTGCTCTGGTAATCATCTGCGTCCCAGAAATAATCCTGTTCTTTGTTCGAGTTGATGATAGCCGGTGGTATCGAGGGAACATCACAGCAGACGTAATTGTCCTTGTCAATATTGTTTATATTTATATATAATTTTGCACAGCTATCATGGAAGGTATTTGGACACTGAACACATTTTACAGGGTTTGTTAAACCCTGTTTTTTACATCGTTTACACGCGAGCACATTTTTACTGTCTTCTCTGTCCGACATGTTGGACCTAACCTCAATGTATATGGAAACATGTATATGGAAACATACATGGATATGATAAAAGAAAAGGTTATTAAAATAATTATAAATGCTTTAAATCTCCATAAAAATATTAAAACCAATCTAGAGATGGAATGTGAGTTTATGAAGCTGGAAAATGAAGACTTCACAATGATACATAAATTTCAGTTACCAAATGTTATACTAAGGGAAAAAGACGCCTTAGAGGAATACTGGGATGAACAAAAGGATTTATTTATATCAAGATGTGATGAACTACAAGAAAAAGGATCTGGATGGACTCTGAAAAATATAAATCATTTGCGCATTAATATAAACAAATATACACCTTTAAGCGGAAATTCATATGTAGAATTACCCAAGTGGATTAAAGATAAAAAAGCTTGCGTTAATGTTAAAAACAACGATAACAAATGCTTTATGTACAGCGTAATATCCTGTTTACATCAAGCAAAAGAACAATCACAAAACACCTGGCAGCAGTTCACAATTTTAAAACAAAATTATTGTTTAATAAACCAATTTATATTGGGCAAGCTGTATTAGATTTATCGATCGAAATTGTTAATGTATAACTTCCATTACAATGTAATTAAAAAAGAATTCAATGAAAACGTAAAACTTCTTGATAGCTTTATATATGAGATTAAAAATGCCGATTTCTATGAATTTATCAAAAACAATCCCGACTATTTTGATACATCTGATTATCCAAAGGATCATCCATTATATTCTGATAAAAATAAGAAAGTAATAGGGAAATTCAAAGATGAATTGAATGGTATTAAGATATTGGAATGCATAGGTTTAAGGTCAAAAATGTACAGTTACAGAACCGAAAATTCTGTTTCGAAAAAATTAAAACGTATCAAAAAAGCAGTATTGAAGAAAGAAATAAGTTTTGAAGATTACAAAAATTGCTTGTTTAATCAAAAAGAATACTTCTATAGACAGAAAGTGATCAGGAGTCATAAACATGATATATTTACTGAAGAAGTAAAGAAAAAGTCTCTAAGTTGGAAAGATGATAAAAGATACCTTTTACCTAATTCTACATACAGATACATTAGCTTATGGACACGTATTAGGTACGTTCATGGACATTGTTGAATAAATCGCTATTTTTTATTAGTGTTGAAGTAATAAATTAAGAAAACAATAATTACAATTACGATAATAAACATAAGAACAAAAATAATAATTTTTAATTTGTTAACTTGTTGAATGAGACTTGAAAACTTTTTTCGGAATTTTGGATATTCTTCATTGAATATATTTAAATTCTTGAATACAGTACTTTCCATTTAATTTACAATTTTTGAGTTTTTCATTTATTGCTCTCATATTTTTAGTATGTCTTTCAAATATTTTCAGGGTTCTTTTCTTTACATCATCGATGTTTGATGGTATTACTACTGTTTTGTTTCTTAATTCAGGATCATAATTATTGTAGTTGTCTAATTTATATTCCAATTCATCTATTTTATTATTAGCGGATTCTAGTTCACAGTCTGTCATAATTAATTGTTCAAGGAATAAATTAGCTGCTTTTCTTGCAATATATTTATCTACAACTTCTTGTTTGAAACCAACTATTTTTGCTCCATCTTCTAATCTGTCTATTTCAGTAATAATAGGTTTTAAATCTTTTTTCCATTTTTCTTTCTCATCGTTGGGAATGTATGAAACTAGTTTGTCCATTTATGACTGAAAAGTTTCTAAAGATTTACTAATTAATTCATCTGCTTCTTCATCTAAACTTATATGTTTACGACTACCTGCTTTGTGTTCTACATTATCGAATATTTTTTTATTTTTTGTTTTGCTTTTTCTCTCTTTTGTTCCCAATTGTTCCGATTTGTTCTCTTTTGTTCCGGATTGCTCTGGTTTGTTCCCGTTTGTTCTCGTTTTACATGCAATCTTAATTCCAACTGAATTTAGTCCCATATTAAGGGAATTTCTGGAAATACTTTTAGATTTGCAAATATCTGTCTTTGTTAGTTTTTTATTTACGGTAGAATTGAGGTATTCAATGGCAAAATTACGATTTCTCATTTTGATATTTTTTGGTATATTTAGTTTTTTATCTTGAGTAAAAGATTTGTAACAATTTTTGAATTGCTGGAGTTCAGATGGTTGTCTTGTTTTTAATGGTGTATAATATTCTGCTACAATTTTGTTCTCTTTAGTATTGGTCATTTTTTTTTATTTATTTAAAAAATATTTGCCTCCATCATTCAAAAAGAAATAAGGAGGTTACTGATATTTCAATGACTGAATCTGTTGGCGGCACTGCAACTTTGAATGAAATTTGTACCTCTGCTAAGTAATAAATAGTTTAATAAAAAATAGGTAAAAATCTAACTCTATTATAATATTATCGTTTATTAAATTACTTAACAAATTCACATCAAATTTACAATTGTTTAGTTTTTTAATAAACATATTGCCCGTGCCTGCACAATTTAAGAATGACCATTACTAACTGCTAGGTACGTCTCATTACCGACGTCTTTTTCTTATTATTACTGACCGATTGAAACGTACCCAGGGAATGGGAGTGAAAGTGAGTAATTGTCACTTTCAAACTTTTTAAAAGTTAGAAAACAGTTAATTACCAATTAATTTTGTGAATAAATACATTTCCTGTTGTCAAATTTAACTGCACTGACAACATTTTGACAGGGTTTGTGACTTTCTAACCTTTTTCCCTTTCATCGTGTTTTCAAATCCCCAATGTGAGATAACCTAATTGAACATTCACGCCCGAATATTGTGACTTACGGTTTGTCCAGATTTTACAACTTGGCCGCAAACAAAAGTCGATATTTTTCGATTGTTTTAATACCAACAGATTCAGTCATTGTTTATCACTCTGTAGCTTGATCATAAAGGGCTACTTAATTTTTTTTTCTTTCAGCATTGATTTATCCGTTTGAGGATCTTATCATTACAGATTATTTTTTTTACATATTTTAATTACTTATATTTATAAACCATGTTCACCTGACTGATTATTATTATTACGATTAATTATAATTTTTTATTGTTAATCTTGTTGTTATTGTAGATAAATGGCCCAGCCCCCTTGTAAAAGAACTAGATTGGCGATTTCTTCAGACTTGGAAACTCTGTCCGGAATAAGTGAAAATGTAAGTTTTGTATAAATTTTAGTATGTTGTTAAATTTCTTTATAAATTTTGTTAATCCCGGCCTTAACTTAATATATTGTGTCCTATTGTATAACCAGATGGATGTAACAACCGAAAACAGAGGTGTAGAGGTTCTAGGAGCTGGTGCCCAAGGACTTGAAGGGAATGGGCAAAGTAATTCTGACGACAATGTAAGTTAATTTGTTGATCTTAATTTCTTTATTAGCAATGTTTCTTTCAAATTTTCAGAAAGATTGTCTTATAGAATCAGAAGAATTTGAGGAGCTTCTCCTTACGTCTAATGCGTTTATTGACAAAACGCTATTTATAAAAGAATTTTTTCTAGAAAGTCTAAACGAAAAATCATGGGCAAGGAAAATTCTCATCACAGCACCTAGTCGATTTGGTAAATCGGTAATCATGAATACCTTGAAGGTGTTCTGTGAACCAGATGTGGATGAACAAGGAAATATCGTTACCTGTTTGAAAAAGAATGTAGCCGGAAAATGGGTCGAAGATAAAAACAAAACTCCACCAAAAAATTACAAACTATTCAAGACCGTTATTAGAAACAAGCACTTGCAAATTTACAGCTGCACCTGTCCTACAAAGCACATGGACGACGATTTGGAAAATGGAACATGCGAGAGCAGACAATTCTTCTACCAACATTGTGGTCAGCATCCAGTAATTTTCTTTAGCTTGAAGGATATTTCGCCTCATAATTGGAACGCGTTTATTAAGACACTCAAAAAAAGTTTGTGTGAAACATATGAACGGCACGGGTATTTGGGTGATGACAAACAAAGCCATTTATCTGAACGGGCTAGGGCAAAATTTAATTTGTTTCTTAAGGGTAAGAAACGTGTATTGGATAAGGAAGGTCAACCAATTACCTTGAAATTAGATGAAGATGATTTGCGATTTTCTTTAGACCATTTGATAGAATATTTGTACATCCAGTTCAATAAAAGAGTGCTGATATTAATAGAAGAATTCGACGCTCCTCTTATGAAGTTGCTACATGGATCACAAAGTATTGAACTAGCGTACGTAAAGAAGATCATTCGGTATATCGGGGAAATGTTGAGTATCGTTCTAAAAGGTAATGAGAAGGTATTAGGTGCATTGATTAACGCCTGTGGTTTATTGTCAACAACTATATCACCGTACGCCAACAATGTTTCTATTTGTCCATTCCTAGAAATTCATGAGTTTTCTGAATATTATGGATTTACCAAGGATGAAGTAGCAGATTTACTAAAGATGCCTGTATTCAAGGGTTTTAATGGAAACGACATTTTATCTTATTATAATGGCTATAAAGTGCTTGGCACAAATCTACAGTTATATAACACATTTTCTGTTTTAAAATATCTCCAGGATTGGATAGTTGCACGGCGACGCGCGAAACATGAAGCTAATAAGAGTCCAGATACGAAGAAGCACGCACCTAGATATTATTTTAGTAGCCACGGGATTCAACCCTTGAACAAACTGTTTGCAGTTGAGGGTCTTAGAGACAAATTTAGTTGTATTATTACCGAAGGTACAGTTACTGTAGGGAAGCCTCTGGATAGGTTGACACCTGAACACGTTATGATACTGATGGAAGTGATGTTACAACCTAGTGAGGTCAATAACGAACATGCCAATTTATTCCTCCAGTATATGAAGGATCGGGGATATTTCAACATAACTGAACGGAATCGATACCAGGATGTTTACGTTATACCAAATGGTGAAGCAACAGACGAAATTCTTTCTCAGTTTTATGATACATCGTACTTTAAGAGCAAATACAATATTAGTAACGAGATGATTAGAAAATATAGGACGGCTATAAATGATTTAGATCGTCACAATAATGAATCATTTCAAAAGTTCGCAGATTCCATTGCAAGCTTATTTTCTGGAAGTTTCAAGCCAAAGAATCATGATGAACTTAAGGGTATTCTCTATGCTTTTTGTGTAAACAAATTCGATACATTGTGCGAAGGATTTTGTCAAGAAAATAAAAGAAATCGATTTGACTTACTGTTAATAATAAGAAAGGATGGCACAGGAATAATTATAGAAGTGAAGTTTGGTCAGAGGAGTGCACAAAATGGTCTCAAACAAATTTTTGACAATGAGTACTATAAAGCTTTTGAAGGAAAGAATATTACAAAAGACAAAATATATATTGGGCTACACACGAACCATCAAGAAGTAACTGTCTGCGGTTTTGCAACATCTTATGAACAGGTTGTTGACTCTTTCGCAAATATTTCTGATGACAAGCTGATCGTAAAATCTAGTAAATTGTAAAGGATATGGTATCATATAGCTTAGTTCACATAAATCCCTTATGAAACTTAACTTTTAGACGTTCCGTCGGATTATAACAAAACGAAAAAAAAATTGAAATTATCGTTTATGTTAGCTAAGCTGATATATGGTACCGAATTTGTTTATGTTTATACATTTCTAAAAACTGTGTTTCTGTACAAAATGTGTTATCTCATTTACGAACGGTAGAAGTGTGAAATTTGTTTACCTAGAATAAAATGAGATTGAAAACGATAATTTTATGTATTTAATTTTATTGATATAGGTTGTCTAGACAGGATTTTTTAAGTCTAAATGTTTTTGTATGATACTAACTTTATTATAAAAAATGATCAAAATATTAACAATGTTTCATGTAATAAAAAACGACCTGTCATATTTTGTGACCCAAGATTATTGATTTCGTTCCCACAGTTGGTTCTGAACAGTATATAGACAGACACACACTGCTCTAGATGGCGCTAACTATATTGTTTTGCTTTTTATAAACTGGCCCAATTTAAACTTTATTATTTACAAAATATAAAAATGTATAACGGTTTAATATCACAAAACAAAAAAAAAACAATTTTAGTAAGTAGTTGTCTTACAAAAACAAATTATAAAAAAACGAATTTTACGTTGGCATCGTTACGTTACTTAGGTGTAATAATATTTTTTTAGCCAATGTAAAATCCTAACAATTAGGATGTGAATGAACTTGTGATAATATTGTGTCTAGAATTCCATTAAGATATGCAAACCAAAAAAATCAGCTAAAAATTAACGGAAAAAAATTGCTTTTACAGTAAACCCGTTTTTTTTAACGAGTAGGCCGATGTATCAGCGTATTTTTGAAGGATACCAACGCTCGACCATCGACCGTTTTCTGTTAGAGTATAATAAAAACGCTCAGAAGTCAAAATGCGTTATTCGTTATCAAATTTAAGCGCTGCACGATCGAGCGTATTCAGCGTATTACGTGCGTGTTTACCTTTAAAAAATAAATTTAATTTGGATACAATAATTGTTATGTACACTAGTGCGTAGCATGCGAAACGAATTTCATTTTTTAATAAATAAGAAAATTAGGACAGACACTATAAGATCTTTCATTCGAAAACGACTGTACAAGAGCCATTATGGGCGTGTTGGTAAGATATTTGCTTTCAATCCAAGGGGTGTATCGGGTTCGAACCCCCGCGGATCCAACTTTTTTTTTTAAATTTCGTAATATTGCGCAATTTGATGTATTATTGTAGCTGATTAGAAATCGCTTCGCTCATGAGGACCTTGTCCGAATTATAATGGACAAGACATAAATAGCTCAGTTAGAAAAGAGTGAGACAGATAATTACAAGGTTTTGAGTTCGATTCCTATCGCCGCTTTTTTTATTGAGAATGCAGTTGTTCTTAAATCTGAACTGGTGAGATCTCGAGTGGCCATAGAGATTGAGGACCCACGAGGATTGACGGGCAACTGAGTGCTGCCAAATATTCTCAAAACATTTCTCGGTTTTGGGACTCTTCCATCTATTCATGACTTACAGTAATATCGAACAACAATGACCTGTCTGTCCTGTTGATTCGCCAAAGGCTCATGAGTCGAAGACGAATTCAGGATTGTGATTGATGGTCGTGCCGATGATTCTCGTCGATAGACACATACCTATAAACGGTATAAGCTGTCGTGAAAGAGGAGATGCTGTAAGAATAGATCGGATTGTAGTCGGAATGAAAACGGGGAATGTTTTGCACTTATTTTTATTAATTCTGTAAATATTTTGAATCCAAGAATTATCATGAAGGCATAGTCGAATATTGGGGTGTTGAAAACAAATATTTCCATGGCATGACAACGTTTACGTTCACGTTTTTGTTAAAATTACCAACGCTTGATTAACGTTAAACGTTGTCGTATACGTGTGATATTTTTTGATAATTAAGACACAAACCGAACATGTTTACGATAACATTAAAGTTTTAATAGCGATCTCTAAATGAAAATCCATAATGGAGTGTTCAGATATTTTAGTAGACTTCGAACAATTAGGTGTATCTTTTTTATGTGCGTATAATAGTTGAATACAGTTGGGGTATGCAAAATTTATTTGGTAATAATTTTTAACACCTTTGCCATGCGCCAATTGGCTTGGTCCAGAAATGAAGAGCTATTTTTGGGGTATCTAAAAACTAGGGAATTTATAAGAATTTTTCCTGGTTTTTAAAGTAATTTTACTTGGAGTGTCGAGGATTTTAAGTCGCTTTAATTTGTTTTTCATTGATTTTTTCCATGCGCCAATAGGCTTGGTTCAGAAATGAAAATCTGTTTTGAGGTGTGTGAAAACTAGAGATTTGACAATGGTTTTGGTAGAGCAGTTTTTTTGACATAGACGAATTGATTTTATATCTATTTTACATAGTTCTTATTGAGACGAATATCCAGGGTGCGGCGTCCCGCACCCTGAATATTAAAGTGTTTTTGTTATATTTCTTAGTTCTTATTGAGATAAACGAATATCAAAGTTTTTGGGGTGTTTAAAAACGAGGAAATTTGTAAAAATTTTTCCTGTTTTTTAGATAATTTTAATTGATTTTCGCGTGCGCCAAATGTCCTGGTCCAGAAATGAAGAGCTGTTTTTGGGGTGTATGAAAATTAATGCTTTTTGAGAGGTGTTAGGCCTTTTTTGGTTGTGGAGTTTTGGAAAAAACAGCTAGATTTGTAAGATTCTGCCTTGTTTTTCAAGACGCCAAATGTCCTGGTCCAGAAGTAAAAAGCCATTTTGGGGTGTGTAAAAACAAGGTATTTTGTTAGTTTTTTAGGGCGTTCTTGAGGTAATTTTCCATTATTTTGGGAGATTTTAACGGTTTTTTCGTGTGTCCAATTTTTGGTGGTCTACACATATTTGGGAACTTTTGGGGTGGATAAAAATTATGATTTTTGAGAGGTTTTAGGCCCTATTCGGTTGTTTGCTTTTGGGCAAACAGCTAAATTTGTAAAATTTTGCCTTGATTTTTAAGACGCCAAATGTCCTGGTCCAGAAGTAACATTTTACTATCTACTTTGCACTGTAAAATTTACGTTATCTTGAATAATCTAGATTAAATTTTATGTAAGAAACTATTAAATTCTTTCAGAACAATTTAGATTAATTTGCTTTATTTTGGTTTGGCAGAATCTTCTGCCATTTGTTTGTTTTGGCAGGTCAATAATTTTAAGTTCAGGAAAAATAAAAGTAAATTTGGAAATTTTAGCTATTGCTTAATATTTTCTTTAAATTACCTCCTATTTTTTGGGCAATAAATCGCTATTAGTACATAATAGTACATTATATACCCAAGTAGGGAAAACACTTTTTATAGCCGAGAGGGTTTAGTGCCCAAGATGCGTAGCAAAGTACATACTTATATGTATGAAGCTGTAAAAAATTACAATATTTTTTTTAATGCAATCAACGGATTTGATCACTGGTTGGTTGAAGCATGCCTTTAATCCATTTTCTTGGATTAAATATATTTCATTACTAAAACATTAACGTTTTAATTATGCGTCTATTTTGCTTTTTAACGTTTGACATAGATTTTATCCCGATTATGATCTGTCTAACACACACTTGACATTTGAGAAGATATTTCGCGCAAGCGCACCATTTTGTTTTGGCAGATTAGAGATGAGGTGCGGTGTTAAACAAACTTGCCTTGAAATTACAAATATTAAATAAACTGTTTATTAGGTATTTCTCGTGCACCTTGTAACGGTTGTTTCCGTGTCGGGTTCTGGGTATCGTAGAAAGAGAGAAGAGCGGCTTTGATGGGGTTTTATTGACAATAATAGCTATGTACAAAATAAAAATAAAATAAAATAATACTTCTGAACAAAACAAAACGAATCTTCTACTAGTATAGACACGGCCTCGTCGCCGGCGGTCCCTCGTCCTCGACTCCTCGTCGTCGGCTTCTCGTCCTCGTCTCCTCGTCCTCGACGTGTCGGCTTCGGTGGCTCGCACTTGTAATGGAGGGGAGGTAGGACTCTACCAACGGGATAATGCTCCGTGGGTAGCGGTATCGGAGAGGAAGCCCCTAGGATAATGCTCCAGGGGTGGACGGGTCTGGGGGTGGCTACTTACGAGGATAATGCTCCCGCAAGTATGCAAGTATCGGAGGCGGTAGGCGCAATATATAGGCTTCGTTTGTAGACGAGGGGTATGGGAGGAGTATCGTAGCGAAGCGTTGGTGGTGGTTCTCGGTGTGGTGGGAATTATACCACCACTACTGCCCTGACGTATACGTATGACGTCGCGGTCACGCGGTCCGAATCAGCTGCTGGGCGTTATCTGGTTTTGTTTACTGAACTATTAGGAATTATTAGAACGCTTCGTTACAACCTAATTTCGGACATTATTTTTTCCGTCAACACTTATAACTATCGTTCATAAAAATTGCAAATATATTCGTATCAGGCAACACAGTTAAATGTCGGTATTCACTCAACTCTATCACTTTATCTCCCTTGGTTTATAATCATTATTGACTACTAGGAGAGAAAAACGACTTCACACCTTCTCGACAAACTAAATAATGATGTGTTCTAAGACTAGTAGTAAAAAAAATATTAAATTACTTCTGCCTGTAAACAGCTGTTTGATCACCAATAACTGACATTTGTTAGGATTTAGAAACTTAAGTGTCAATATTTTTATTTAATCTGGTTTCAAATATCGTCTAAAACGCGTAAAATTAGAATAAATTTCTCAAATTTATCTTGGTAAAAAATAATTAATTTTGGTTTTAATATTCGATAAGCCAATATCCTTACGCTTCACATTTTCCAGACCGAGATTTTATAATATATTTCTTTTTTTTTTTCTAACTGCTGTAATCTAAAAATTATTAACAGGAGAGTGCACCCCCAGGGAGGTGTAGACGAAATAAAAAAGATGTGCAGCTTTTGTAGAATCTTGACGCCTTATTTTATAATACATCTTGTCTTTTTCTTGAAGTGGTTGTTCTCTAATTAATTTTAAGAAAAACAGCAAGCCTCGAGTGGGATTTAATTGTTTAAAAATGATGAGTTTAAGCCGTCTCTGGTTTATGATTTTCCTTTCATGCGTAAAATGATGAAAAAGCGTTGATTTTTTGTACGTGAAAATTAATTTCCTGCCTTTAAAAATTGACACTTCATTGGCTTCCAAATATTCAAGCAACTTTTAGCCTTTTAATAACCCAAAAAGAGTCATTAATCCTACACACGTGAATGAATGTATTATTTAGATTTTCATTTTATCGCTGATGCGAATCCAGATAAATCAATAATTTATGCATGAGATTAATTTTCGGAAGCACATAGTTGAATCAATCAAGGAGAAAGCGCAAAACGAATTTTCACACATTGATTAAAATATGAGATTGCGAAGAGCAACAAAATCCACATGTCAACTTCATTTGAGCCAACCTCCATCATCGAGGCGAAAAGTTAGGTGCAGATTTCTAGACTCAGACTACATTTCTGTCTTATTTTATTTCGCATCACGAATTTAAAGAAAAGATCAAGACTAAATTTGCCTGCAGTTCTGTGATAGGAAAACTTAAATAAAAATTGCTCCAAGTAAAATTGACAAATCTGGTCTAGACGAGGAGTAGAAGTAATTTATACTCAGTGACATTAGACGTGTTACTACCAGACGGAATAATTTTTTGAAGTAATTTTTAGACAACAGAATGAGATAATTTAAGAGGAAAATTGAGGAACATGAAGCAGACCAACAAGTCAACCAAGATGTTCAACAAAGATAAGAGCTTTAGACAACTAGCTTTTTGAGACCGTTTTGCTACTACGCGACAAGTCGGTGACCAATGGTTTAAAGGAAAAGGTCGATTTATAAGTATGCAAACGTTATTTCGGTAATTTGAACTTTTGGACTCTTTTCTTACCGTCCACAATTAGTGCCTCTTTTAACTGCGGAACACTGTCGTTTTGTCGTCAGCGTTTGGAGTGGCGCAGAGAACGGATGGTTTAAGCATGGCATTGTGATATTTAGTGAGGAGCCGCAATCTTGCAAATCTCATCGTTTTATTCTTGTTGTAAATCTGCCAGATTGCTAAAAATCACGTCTAAAAATTATTTCTTTTGGGTGTAACACTTCTAATGTCACTGAGTGTACGCTATCTGACGATATTGACACCAAATTAATACTGGTCATCTCTGTAGTTGATAAACGGGTTTAAAATGGGCCTGAGTTTATGAATATTGCCTATTTTAATCACGTCTATGTAATTTATCGAGGAAAATATGCAAGCGACGATTTTATTGGTCATGTATGTTAACTGGTCTGATTTATTAGTTTAGTGAGTAAACATGACTTAGAGACATGATTTATCAGTTGGGGTTTATAAATCAAAATAATGAAAAGGACAAGTTAAATTTTCGCCGATTTCGTTTCACTAAGCTTCCTCTCAACAAAGTAGAAGTTAGCATCACCAAGGGAGCTGTGTTATTCTGCCCACTACTGATTGGATAACAAGTAATCCGAGTTAATTGAAAGTGGATTGGATTGATCATTCCTAAGCTCACCTTCGACCTTACGTACTTTGTCCTAGAAATTACTACTCGTTCTGAATTAATACTTTTTATAATAAAAAAATTACTTGTTTTTGTTTACTTTTCATCACACGCAAACACCACTTAATAAAACTAGAACTACAACAATGTAATTTTAATCAAATTTTGTTGCTAGTTTTATTTTACCCTCACATAAATTAAATCTTCCCTCTCGTCGTAAATTAACTCAAGATCCCCCAATTCCAAAATACTTTCTTCCCTACTTGTAAAGACTAATGCTTATTACAGACGGAAAAAATAGCTGGAATGTCGCTTGGGAATTTATCTATGCACTTTTAAGGACAGGTTTTACGGAAAAATTTTAACGAAAGCTGCTAAATCAAGCACAAACACTACTTAGAAAGACGATACTTTAGACATTATGTTATCTCCGATTTTCTCTTAATTTTTATATCTAATAATTTATATAACGTGAGTCTGTTGAAAGTCCTAACTTTTCTCAAAATATAGTTATCACACCGACTTCAGGATGTGCCATTAAAAATTTGCTTATAACATTGAGAACTTTCAACGAAGAAATTACAAAAAATTTTCTTGTTAATAGAGTTACTAAAGATCTATAGACGGTAGAACTATCTGTAATTTCCTCAATAATCTGAGACACCCTGTATAAACTAAATTTTAAAAATAGATATTTTGAAATGTCATCAAGAAGACAATTTTAAGTTTGTTAACGTTAGATATAAAAAAAATTTGGTGTTAAGCTTTAAAATATTTGGGATTCTGTGAGACCGCTATTGTCAGTGTGACCAACCCCAATCATGCGGATGCCATATATCTCTATCATATAATAAGCAGAGTAACGTATGGTGTAATGGCCGGGTGCTGGGGGATAAAGGCCTGTAATCTCGGCGCGGAGGGAGTGAGATAGTGGGGGTGGAGTTGTTGTAATCATCCCTAGCTGCCAACTGGCCCGGCACTAAAAAGTTGAATGACTTTGTAACCCCGGATTACTTGCGCTTTGCACGCACCCATCGCTTCTTAAACTATCTCTCCTACAACATATTCCCCTCGAAAAAACCAATCCGAAAAGTGCGGAAAAGAGCTGCTTAGAGAACTTGGCGTATTACAGTAGGCAGTTGCAATTACAGAGCTTCGGAAAGTATAAATCCCAAAGAAAATTTAAATTTACTGTGTGTTCATTTCAATCCCGAACTTTCAGGCTTGAAAGTTTTTTTACAAAAAAATAAATCATCGGAATTTTTTGCGAAAACAAAACAGAATAGGCGAAAATAAGTCAATGTCTGTAAATCGATTTCTAAACGTCAACAAAACTCACCGACAACGGCAATAAAAACAAGAATTTTATTTTACCCCAACAACACGCCTGTCTATTATAAATAAAACACTTTTTGCTAATGTTAACATTTTGTTTTATTCCATTTTGAAGGCACTCTAAAACGTCAATATTTGAGGATTAAAAACAAATTTCGTTTTAGCTCAAGTTTTTCACTATATCCTCAAGCAGTGTACAAAAAATACTTGCATTTAGATTCCTCATTTATAATAAAGAAAACGTTGCTATTAAGGAGATTATCCCAAGGATTAAACCCCAGCTTAATAGTTGCAACGTCCACAATATTTAGTCTGAGTCAGATTTATTAAGAAGTTTTGCACTGGTGCAATGTCCATTGAACATGTTATCTCAAATTGCTAGGTGTTTTAATATCTTGTCTGTTCACTTAAGCGTGCACCAACTGTAACGACAAACAAGGGAACAGGTTTTAGCGAGAGATAACTCGATCGCACTTTCAGAGATTAAACCCACTTGGATTAATTCCTGTTTCAAATTCAAGAAACTGAATAATATCCTAAACCGGAGATGTTGCTGACTACACTAAGCGTTTATCGCTGAATGTAAGCCAGAAATTTTTTAAGACATTTCTCTGCCGCCAACAGTAGGATAAACGACTGTTGTCGGTAATATGAGAAATTAAACAAAGTAGTGAGTATTTTTTAGATTTCTTTATTATCCGCTTTACAAAATAAATGAATAAATATGTAGATGGTGCAAATGTAAATTAAATATACCGGTACCTACAGAATTTTCCAAAATTTGTAGACTAACAAAAAGGTAAGCGTACTGGCAGAAGTAACAAATTTATTTATTATGTATGTAGCACCTATTTAGGGCTCAACACCAATTTCAACAAAAAAACATTATCAGAAACTGATAAGGATTTAAAGTAAGGTAGAGACTTTTGGTGGAGGACATTCGGGATATAGAAGGAATTATACCCATTGGCTTTAAGATCCAAGAGACAAAAAAAGTGAGAAAAAGAAACACATGAGCTGTCTATCACGGAGTAGCAAACTTGAAGGGAAAATACTGGCTTATACCTAATATAGGACCGTAAATAGAGAGGAAGAGGAATTCTGGACAAGTAAATTTTGATCTCAAGATCTAAGAAACAAGAAAAGTGAAAAATAGAAGCGCATGAGATGTTTATCACGGAATGGCAAAATTGATTGGACGCGAGTACTAAGGGTAGATAGACCCAGTGGCTTATGCTTAATATAAGACAGTGGAAAAAGAGGAAAAAAAAACTCTGGACAGGTAAATTTTGATTTCAATCTTTAAGAGACAAGAAAAGTGAGAAATAGAAGCAAATGAGCTGTTTATCACGGAGTGGCAAACTCGATGAAATGCAAGTACCAAGGGAAGATGGACTTATCGGCTTATGCCCAATATAAACAATGGATAGAGAAGAAAAAGAACTCTGGAAAAGTGAATTTGGATCTTAAGGTCAAAGAGACAAAAAAAAGTGAGAAATAGAAACGCATGAGCTGTCTATCACAGAGTGGCAAACTTGATGGAACACAAGTACTAAAAGAATATAGAACTACCGACTTATGCTAAATATAAGACAGTAAATAGAAAGGAAAAAAAACTCTGTACAGTTAAATTTTGATTTCAAGATCTAAGAGAGACGAAACGTGAGAAATAGAAGCGCATGGACTGTCTCTCACGGAGTGGTTAACTTGATTAGACGCAATACCAAGGAAAGATAGACTTACCGACTTATGTCCAATACAAGACAGGCGATAAAGAGGAAAAAAACTCTAAACAGGTAAATTTTGATTTTAAGATCTAAGAGAGAAGAGAAGTGAGAAATAGAAGCGCATGAGCTGTCTATCACGGAGTGTCAAACTTGATTGGATTCAAGTATTAAGAGAAAATAGACCTACGGGCTTATACCCAGTATAAGACAGTAAATAGAGAGAAAAAAAACTGAAGGTAAGCAAATTTTGAACTTAAAATCTTAGAGACAAGAAAGGTGAGAAATAAAAGTCTCTGAACTGTTTATCATAGAGTTGCAAACTCGATTAGATCTAAGTAACTGGCAAATAAAGCCCCACCGGTTTAGGCCTAATACAAGACAGTGGATAAAAAGAAAAAACAACTCCAAATAAGTAAATTTTGATCTTAAGGTCAAAGAAACATGAAAAGTAAGAAATAAAAATCTATAAGATGTCTATCATGGAGTGGCATACTCGATTAGATGCAAATACCAAGAAAAGATAGACTCATTGGTTTATGTTCAATATAAGACAGTGAGTAAAGAAGAAAAAGAACTCTGGATGGGTAAATTTTGATTTCAAGCTCTAAAAGATAAGAAAGGTGAGAAAAAGAAGCACATAAGCTGTTTATCACGGAGTAGCAAACTCGATTTGACAAAAGTACCAAGGAAAAATTGACCTATCGGTTTATATCCAATAAAAAACAGAAGAGAGAAAGGAAAAAAAACTTTGAACGGATAAATTTTAATCTCAGGATCTAAGAGACAAGAAAAGTGAGCAACAAAAGCGCATGAGCTGTTTATCACAGTGGTAAACTTGATGGAACGCAAGTGCTAAAGAAAGATAGAGTCACGGGTTTATACCTAATATAAGACAAAGGATAGAGAAGAAAAAGTACTGTAGACAAGTAAATTTCAACCTAACCCAAATACTTTCAGCTAATGGAAATTTTCGATGGTATTTATCTAAAATGCATTGAGCAGATTACTACAGAAGCTTGTACTGCAGCAAGGCGGAAACAACAGAGCATGTATTTTTCAAGTGCCAAAGATGAGAAAGTATCTGGCAAAGACTGGAACTACTCGTAGAAGAAAGAGTTAATCCAGACATCTTAGAAATTATGCTGAAAAGCAATAAGAACTGGAGAATAGTGCAAAGCAGTACTAAGGAGATCCAAAAAATCAAAGAAGAGGACGAAAAAAGAAGACATGTAGACAACATAAACAGCTCTGAAGATCCACAGTCGATAGTGAGTGCAGAAAGGCACTAGAGGTGCTTAGTTTTAGTAACAGCTCGCTTAGAGGGTAGGCAGTACGCATCTGAGAGCGCTAGGATAGCACAAAGATCCTAGAGGACAGTCGTCTTGTCCAGATGCTAATTCTAACGGCGAGTCTGGGCCGGCAAATAAAAGAAAACAGGAAAGCTAATTTATCCTTAAGGACGAGTCTCAGGCGTTGTAAGAGAGGGCGTTATATATAAGTTACCTTAATAATAGTTTACAAGTTATCTCTAGTAATTTAAGTTTTAAAAATGCTTAAAAATAAAAAGAACTTAAAGACTCGTTTTTATTTTGAAGCATTCTTAGGATTTAAGCTATTAAATATAAAAATATTTCTTCTTGAACTTTGAAAAACTGATTGGTTGTCATTTTGTCAACAATGGCGAGTTACCTTGTCCAGTTTCTACAAAATTTAGTTCTAGACAACTTTTTTTTGTAGCTCTAACCGTTTGCGCAGTGTTTTAAAATACGCCTTGTGCTGCAAAAATTTAAACTTTGGTTATTTTGGATTGCAATAAAATGTTTGGATAAAAAATTGAATTTGGTTTAAGGTAATACTACATGTTACAACGCCAACAAAGAAAATTTGAGGACAGATCACCCATTTGTCTATAGTCGGATTTATTATTATTTATGCCTGCTGTTGCCATCAGAAGTCACATTTTAAAACAGCTATAATAATTATTCCAACCAACAAAAATCCAATTTAATGAAATATCTGTTAGCGGCAAACGATTTGCGGTTCTTCAATTCAAATGTCACAAATCAAACTAAATTATATTTAACTGAACAAATGTTATTAATATTTTACAACATCTCGAATATATTTCATTCTATTGTTATCAAACAAAGTCCCGAAATATTTATAGACTTGTCAGTGGTCAAACATAAATCGTTACATTTATTTCAAATCATGACAAATTATTATATTTAGTTTTTTTTTCAACCGTAATCACATAAATTTAATTTTATATTTTCTTCGTTGTGATTAATGCTCTTTTGGTTGTGTCTCTGGCATTCATCAATTTGAAATGTTTGTATTCTCTTCATGCCAATAACAATAAAGTAAAAAGATAGGAGATTCATTTATCAAAACTCAATATAATTAAAAAAGTTATTAGAGGTAGTGTGAAGTGGGGAATGTAATAAATCAACTTTTTAAGTGTAGTGTAGGTAAATAAGTAGTTGAATGTATCAGATTAATCAATAAAATCTACTTTTGTGCAATTACCCTTGAGCCCTTGATTCGTTTATCAAGAAAAGGTATTATATATGCATAATCAATATTCAAACCATTATTCCATTCATATTTGATATTCTTGGTTATAACATCAAGTTAGTAAAGAACAAAAATGTTAAAACACCAAAAAACAAAATTATTTACTCTACAACGTGTTATTAAAAACTTTTATTAATTTACGACACAAGTAATCCGGTTCTAAATGAGAATTTGTGATTTCAAATGTAGTCACTAGGGAGACATATCAAGTTTTAGGGTGGGCAAAATGGCTTTCATACTATTTGACTGTGATATTTTTTCATTAAAAATCATAATGGAATTACGTAATAAAATCTTGGAATATTGTTAATTGGGTTTAGGTTTACAAAAATCAATAATAATTTTTCCGGTAGCTACGCTTAATTAAAGCACAAAAACTATGCATAATTAAACGCATTCGGTTTGACGATTTAAACAAAACTTTGTGAAAACATTAAGCAAATCAAATTACAAGAAATCTTGTATTTCTCGCCACCATGCAACACCAACTTTATTCAATTTGAAGAAAGTTTGTGCAAGGAGAAATAATTGCTACTCTTTTCAGCGTTTTACAATAAAAAGATTTAGGTGGGGAAGCAAAACGTTTCTATTTTGTCTGATTCACAATACTGCTCGCCACAAATTAACTAAGGCGAAACTGGTCTAGTTTATGAACTTTCGAGTTAGTAATAAACAACTTCTGAATATAAAATTTAGAAAAAAATATTTTTTCTTAAAAAGTGATTTGCTTCTTACCCGGCGCATCCACCATTTTTAAATCTCTAGTTGTTTTTGGGTAATTTACTAATTTGAGTTTTTGGAGGTCTAATTTATAAACTTTGGAGTTAATAATAAACAACTTTAAAACATAAATTTAAGGGGAATTTGCTTTTACTTATAAAAATATTTAGAACTAACCCGGCGCATCCACCATTTTTAAATTTTTGAAATCTTGGGCAATTTACTTATATTACAGAGGATTTTTTGCATTAAATAAACGAAAAGACTAAGATCTTTTAATAATGGATATTTTTCTGGTAGTTTCTAAATTTTGTGTAAACTAGAATTAGATTTCTCAAGAACAGTTAAAAAAATAAAAAGTAAAAAGCGATTAAAACTGAAGGAAATATTCACACAGAAACGCGTTTACTGTAAAAGTACAATTTAAAGGCGTTTTATTTTTTTTATTTTATAGGAATTTTATCTGCCGGCTGATCAATAAAAGTAAAGCAAACAAAATATATAAAAGTATTATTATAATGAAAAAAAACATGCAACACGATATATTTCCTTGTATAAAATACTACCACAATAAAACCCACAATTCACTTTTTCTGATTTTGAAACACCTATTCTACACCAAAACTATTAATTTAAAAAAAGACTAATAAATAAACAACATGAAAAATAGTTATCAATATTTTTAATCTATTGTTTTAACAACCACACCAAACATAAACGAATCATAATGATTTTATCTGTTTTATAGTCACATATGTTGCATGTACCAACCGCTGGTTTTAGAAATAAAAAATATATATAATTTTTTAATTAATTATGCTTGCTGCATTTTGAATGCTAATGAAATTTTATTTAAACAAAATGAAATACTGAACGTCGTTTTCTAATTGATAAGCACTTGATTATACTAGGATAATACTAGGTCTTTGCAGTGATAGTATAATAATGTAACAGTTTATGTTTGTCTTATACTTTATTTATGTAATTTAAATAGATTCAGTTCTTTTAGTTATTAATACAGTTTTTAAAAATCTTTTCTATAAATTTTGGAGTGAAAAATAAACAACTTTATAAGAACATATTTAAGAAGAATCTATTTATACTTAGAAAAATTTTGACTGCAACCCGGCGCATCCATCATTTTAAATCTCAAAATATTTTTGTGTAATTTACTGGTCAAAGTTTTTGGAAATCCAGTTTATAAGTTCTTTGAATTTAGTAGTAAACAACTTTATAATACAAATTTAAAAAGAATTTATTGTTATTTAAGAAAATATTTGGCTGAAACTTGGAGCATTTACCAATTTAGGATTTTAGCTGTTTTTGGGTAGTTTACTAATTTAAGTTTTTGGAAGTCTAGTTTAGGAAATTTTAAGTTCTACCAAACAACTTTGTAACATTATACTAAAAAGAATTTATTTATACTTAAAAAATAATTGGTTGTAACCCGGCGCATCCACCATTTTTAAATTTCTAGATGTTTTTGTGTAATTTACTAATTTAACTTTATGGAAATCTAGTTCATGAACTTTAAAATTATTAATAAACAACTTTACAATATAAATTTATGCAGAATCAATTTTACTTATAAACAATGTTTTGTTCTAACCCGGCGCATCTATCATTTTTAAAAATGTTTTTAGGTAATTTACAAATTTAAGTTTTTGAAAGTCTAGGTTACAAACTTTAGAGTTAGTACTTAACAACTTTAAAATATAATTTCAAGAAGAATCTATTTTTACCTATAAAAAATATTGGGGTTTAACCCGGCGCATTTGCCAGTTTTAATCTTAAAACATTTTTAGGAAATTGTCTAAAAGGCTAGTTTATGAATTTAAGAGTAGGAAATAAACAGAATAACAATACAAATTTTAAAAAATATATATTTACTTGAAAAATAATTTTAATGTAACCCGGCGCATCCACCATTTTATCTCTCAAAATGTTTTTGGATAATTAACTACTTTAAGTTTTTGGAAGTTTATATTATGAACTTTTGAGTTAGTAATAAACAACTCTGTAATATAAATTTGAAAGAAAATTGTGTTTATTTAAAAAAATAAAATTGGTTGCAACCCGACGCATCCACCATTTTTATTTATTAATAACATATTAATTTTTGGAAATTTCGTTTATAAATTTTGGAGTTTGAAATACACAATTTAATGATATTAAAATTTATTTTTACTTTAAAAAAAATGTTTGGATGTCGTTTCGTAATTGATAAGAACCTGATCTTACTTGGATAATACTAGGTAATGTCATTGCAGTTATAGCTTAATAATGTAACAGTTAATGATTTGTGTTATCAGAGGTTTATATAGGTTTCTTAAAGTCATTATTTTCATATACTTCGTTCTGATTTTGTTTTTTTTTGCTGCTATTGCATCTATCTTTTCTTTATTTTTATTTGCTTTCTGTAACTTTTTATAGGTTTATTAATAATTTTTAAAAATATATAATTACCGAAACGTTACTAATCATAAAAAATATATTAGAAATTTAAAATTTGGATAAGCTAATGTTAATTTAAAAAAACGTTATAAGAAATAGAAAATATAGAAAAACGAAGGAGAAATAAATTTTTATAACAAAATCTACTATATTTTTATTTCTAAAGTTTAGACTTTAATAATGTTTATAAATATTTTAAAATTTATTCTAATCAATTTGTTATTTTTTTATTAAACATTTTAAATGATATAAAATTACACTTTACTTACCGTTGCCTGCAGAATAATAACATCCAATTCAATTCACAGAAAAATCGAATTTTTATTAAAAATGAAGAAGAAATTACATAGAAAATAATAAATTTTAATTCACTTGCTGCCAGTGTTGGTGTAATAATTTTTTTTTTTTTCATTTTTTCAGTGTGAATAAATCTTCATTTGGCCCCATAAAAATAGCTTTTTATTGCATGTCAGAATTTAAGTTTCAGTGTAATTTTATGCGAACATTTTCATTGAAGTTGGTACAAGCTCGCTCGTCTGACTCCATCTTAAAGATTGAGGATGAAATTAGCCGGGATTATGGAAAAGCGAGTTGCAGTGAAGTTTTTACGGCTGCAATCCTTGGAGGAACCGCTGTAAAAACTCAAATTTCAAGTGTCAATATCCGTCAAAATTTGCAATTTCCCGACTAAAAATTTTTATTGAAATCACCCGGACTCTATTATAATACTTATTGGATTTGCTCACAATAACCTGAATAATTTATTTTAATATATTTCTCGCTCAGATAATACCCTTCAAGCGCCGAGCCGTCCCCGAAGGATTGATGATAAGTGAATAGGTGATCGTCGAGTTAAAGTAGTTGGGAATTCCGTCTTGAGTCGCCATCTAGACGTGCCGGAGCCACATTTGACTTGGAGGTGGTTGGCATGCAGGGCACGTCGGCCGTCACGCCGGGTCAACGTTGAAAGAGGCTCAAGGATGCCTCAATTTGTACGCAGTGCAATTCGCCCTACTCTTCCTGTTCACCTTAAATGTAATATTTCCGAGGATCTCCTGGCAAATTGAATATTATATGTCTTGATATTATGACACGACTGGAAATTTAACGATCTTCGATTACCACCGATACTGCACCTGCCACTTCATCTCTACATTTTTAAACGACAAATAACCCCAATCGATCATAAACGAACCAAATCCAGCCTATCAAATCACGAACTCCTACATTATTAAACTATCATTGCAAATGTCACGTTTTATCCAAACAGGATTGGTCCTTATCAATTTTAATCTATCTGTTCTCACTGAAATTTTAATAAATTCTAGTTTTTTTAAGCTAAATCTAACATTGGCCGATGTAAATTTGAATCCTACTAAAACCATGACTGTTCTGTGAATCTCTATAAAGTGGCTTGGTCTAGAAAAGACCACCGAGGACCACACACATGGTAGACACAGTAAAATAAGCTCAGTAAACTCAGTGGCTATGCCACAGCGTCATTTAAAACTCGTTTTAAAAAGTAAATTCAATAATAATTAAACTAAAAACAGTCTTGAAAAAAAAGATAGGTTTATTGTTCAAAAAAGTCTAAAATTTTAGTGTGGAACTTCGGACAAAAGTATCTGATAATAGATACCTTTCACTTCATTTCTCTATATTTTTGAAACAACATACCAACACTAATTGATTACAAATCAGATAAATTTTTGCTAAAAACATAGATTCAAGAGTAGCAAAGAGAAAACAAAAAAAAAGTACAAAAAAAATATTGATTTTTGAAAACTTATAAACTTCTAATGACACAGGAAAGCAAAGCAAAATAGCAAAAGAAGAATAGTTTTTAAGACCAGCAGGAAAACGCAAATTTTATTAAATATAACACAAAATAGATAAAAATAGTATAATATGCAATAGTATATAAGCCTTGTAATTATCTGTCTCACTCTTTTCTAACTGAGCTATTTATGTCTTGTCCATTATAATTCGGACAAGGTCCTCATGAGCGAAGCGATTTCTAATCAGCTACAATAATACATCAAATTGCGCAATATTACGAAATTTAAAAAAAAAAGTTGGATCCGCGGGGGTTCGAACCCGATACACCCCTTGGATTGAAAGCAAATATCTTACCAACACGCACATAATGGCTCTTGTACAGTCGTTTTCGAATGAAAGATCTTATAGTGTCTGTCCTAATTTTCTTATTTATTAAAAAATGAAATTCGTTTCGCATGCTACGCACTAGTGTACATAACAATTATTGTATCCAAATTAAATTTATTTTTTAAAGGTAAACACGCACGTAATACGCTGAATACGCTCGATCGTGCAGCGCTTAAATTTGATAACGAATAACGCATTTTGACTTCTGAGCGTTTTTATTATACTCTAACAGAAAACGGTCGATGGTCGAGCGTTGGTATCCTTCAAAAATACGCTGATACATCGGCCTACTCGTTAAAAAAAACGGGTTTACTGTAAAAGCAATTTTTTTTCCGTTATAGAAATTGTTCTTAATCTTATTGTAGTATTCAACGATAGGCAACCAACAATATCATTATTGTTACGTAATTATAATTTGTTTTTGTAACACAACTTACTAAATTTGAAGTTTTTTTTTTATAATTTTGTAATTGTGATACTAACAAATTTTATATTATAAAAATATTTAACCTTTAAGTTTAATTCAAAACGATAATATCTAGACCAGGAGCGCGCGCGGCGCTGTTTCGGTCGATAATTCAGTTTGCCTTTTTACTTGTCTGTTGCGTTGACCGTTGACAGTTAACAGTTAACACCGCAGCAGCAACTAACAATTTTCAGTGCATTACACGTTATTCTACGGTGCATCATAGGTGTTTAATCGTTGTTAATAGGTAAGTCAATATTATTTTTGTCCTCCCGTATTGTAAAGTAGGCTATCATAGTTGTGCATCCACCAATAGCATAGTATAACACATAGGTGTTATACTATGCCAATAGTAAGTCGGACTTTTGGAAACAGTGCGGTAAAAATGAGAAAAACACCGGGTCTCACATTGTACGGTTAGAACTACCACAGGAGATGCTTGAGGAAAAAACTAACCTTGCAGTAATATAGTTTATGTATCAAAGTGTACGTACCTAAAATATTGCCACAAATAAAGCTATATTTAATACAAAAATAATATATTGAAAAAATCGCTGAAACGTCACAGGTCTTACGTCAAACGTTGTGTGAGACCTTAGACAACGCACAGCGTAGTTCAAGTGTGGATCCCCATTACTAACAACAATACGAAATTATAGGTATAAGAGTATATTTTGGAAAAAGTTGCAGTTAATAAATTTTAAAAATGACAACGTGTGTATTTAAGATAATTTTAAAAATAATATGCAATTTTATATAAAACAGAATGTTAAAAATAAACCGCTACAGCGCCATCTATTCAGAACTTGTGTGTTCCTGTCTAGTTATTAAATGTCATTATTCTATTCTATGGATTTGTGGTCATTATTGTTGAATGTTGAATCTCTCAGTAATTATCAATTTAGAATTAAAAAGTGTGAATAAAAGTACTGGAAAGACCATTGAACATGTTTTAAAGAAAATTATGCAAGCAATGACAGAGTATTTAAGCCGCATTTGGGTACGTTTTATTGGTTTTTAGAATTTATTTGTACCTAACCTAACTTTTGAAATGGCGCAAAAAAAAACCAGAATTTGACTCTTTCGGACAAAAAAAATTATACAAATCTTATGCGTTAGTTAATTTTACAGGCTCCAACTAATCACTGAAACAAAGCTGTCGCCTGTAAAATTAAGCCTTCCGCATACGAATGTAAATAGCTATTATTAAATGTTATAAGTAAAATGCAATTCGTCTGACATTATGTTCATTTTCAACGATTGTGTCTAAAATTGAAGTAAATCAAATAACTGAATCCTGACCCACGAACGTGGTTTTTATATTGTAATCGTTTTTCAATGTCATAAAAGAAAAACATTGTTTTCGCGTCCAAAACATGGTAGTACTTAATAACTAGAATAATTATATTTATTATACTGTTATCACTGGGAAGTTGTAACACGTGTTGTTTGTACGGTAGGCAAAATTGCTTTTCTGAATTTGTGTTTTCGTAAGGTTTTTAAGTATCGCAGAGAAAATATCTGCTTAAAGCTGACTCGTACTGTAAGTTGTACCTACTTATTCTATCAACAACACAATTTCACTCAAAGTTAGTTGCATTCCAAAAAAAAATAATTTTGAAGTAATCTAAAAGTTGGATTTTTTTAAGGACAACTTGTTGTGCTTAGGTTATCAAAGATGAGTTAGTTATCAGTTTACATTATGATCATCGATTAAATTATAATGAAAACATGTCTTTACCACAATGTTGTTATATTGTTTATTACCGAATCTTTGCTATAAAACTATTATACTATTAATGTGATCTTTGGTTAACTTGATAATATTTTTAACCATCTCTCTTAATTTCAATTATCGTTTCAGTTTGCTTTATCTGACTATCTTTTCGAGTGATTCTCCTATATTCAAATAAAACTTTTTAGTGTATTCCAAATATGAATAAAATATTTCTTCCAAAGTAATATAATATTCTTTAATTTCTTGATCCGTTTTTGTATTTAATGTTATTATTAGGGATTTAATATTACGAACACTCAATAAAATCCATATTGTTTTATTTAAATTATTTGGCGAAACATTTATAATATATTGTAACGGCCATCCGATAGAGGGCGCAGAGTAGGAACGGCTCTCTCACACAAGCGTCTACAGACAGAAATTCCACTTTGCGTTGAGGGCTGACCATGCGCATTAAAATAAAAATGCTACTTGTAAAAATCACAAGACACTCAAATACCTTAATAAATAATTTATATTATAAGGTATTTGAAGACACTATATTATATTCTTTAAAACAAAGCTTTTATTCACAAAAATAAAAGAACATTTTTTATTATAACTTAAGATTTAAAAATGCTTTGGGAGGAGTCATACAGTAACAATACAAGTATTATTGCATAATTACAATCTTCAGTTGATACAATAAATTTCCTATAAAAAATTATGTAGTTTTTGTTTTATAGAAGATCAGAGCGATAATGAATAATCTCTTAAACGGGTTTACAAAAATATTTTTTTATTTATATACATTGGAATAATACATTAACTATACATTATGTATTTTATTTATACATATTATGTGTATTATTATTTAATAATTTCCAGTTCCCACTTGCCAGACTATGTATGTGGATGTCAAATAGGTCTTAAGATTCTTACCTGGCATAAGCTGATGAATCAAAAAGTGAATAATACAATAAATTTAAGAAATTGTGTTGTGTTATAAGTATTTGCTTTGAGATTGTGCTTTATTGATTGATAATTTTATGTTAAATACTTTTACAATTTAATTGGGCTCTTTGTGCAGGCGGTAATAACAGTAGATACTTACTTACTGTGTTATTATTTATTTAATTAACATTATTCATGATTGTGAATATTTATTAAGTTTTATATAGTTTTTGCTTTTGTTTATTTTTATTGGTTGAAGAAAGTATTGAGTACAAGCTTTTAAAGTATTCTTAACAATAATATGGTTCACAGTTACTGTAGATTTTATTTTATTTACACACTTTAGTTATTAATAAATAATAATTCTTTTTGTTTTTTTTTTACATACTGAGGAAGACTTAACCATTGTCGAAACTGACGATTTTGATTCGACATTAATTGCGAGTGTCAGTAAGGAAGAAAAGAATGGAAAAATTTTTGAACAAAAGCTAAATGAGTTTAAAGCCGCAATACTACTTCAACTGGATAATTTAAAAACGGTGGATAAATTGGAAGCAGTTAAAAATATTTGTGCACCCATTCAACCAACTCTAGAAGCTATGAAAAATACTACTAATTTTCTACAATGCAGTAAAACCCATAATAGCAATAATATGTGGTGTAACAAAAAAGTCACACCTCAAAAATGGTTATATTCAACAAAAAAACCTATTAAAAAAACGCAATCGGCGATATCTAAACCTGATGGCCAAGAAACCAACGCGATTGCAGTACAGTTGATGAATGTTAGATAAAGTTTTATTACAATTCCTTTGCTATTATTTGATCGTTACTTCACTCATTTGGTCTAATTTGAGGTAAATAATAAATCCTATTATTTCATGGTTAATTAATTACATTTCGTCAATTTCGTAAATTTATTGTATTATTTACTTTTTGATTCATCAGCTTATGCCCGGTAAGAGACCTATTTGACATCTACATAAATAGTCTGGCAAGTGGGAGTTATTAAATAATAATACACATAATATGTATAAATAAAGTACATAATGTATATTTCATGTATTATTCTAATGTTAATGTATATAAATAAAAAAATAATTTTGTAAACCCGTCTAAGAAATTATTCATTATCGCCCTGATCTTTATAAAACAAAAACTGCATTATTTTTTATAAGAAATTTATTGTATTAACTGAGGATTGTAATTGTGCAATAATACTTGTATTGTTACTACTGCATGACTCCTCACAAAGCTTTTTTATAATCTTAAGTTATAATAAAAAAATTTTCTTCTTTGATGGAAAAATTGATTTTTCAATTTTAGTATATTTTTCTGAATAAAAGTAATATAATATAGTGTCTTCAAATACCTTATAATATAAATTATTTATTTTATTATGTATAAGGTATTTGAGTGTCTTGTGATTTTTACAAGTAGCATTTTTATTTTAATGCGCATGCTCAGCCCTCAACGCAAAGTGGAATTTCTCTCTGTAGACGCTTGTCGGCTTGTCTCTCTCACGTCCCGACCACGATACAAGCAACACGCGTTTCGAAATAGTCCTGTATTTAATCTATTGTATTCAACTTTCTTTATAATAAACTTCATTAAAAATTACACTGGCGCTCCAACTCGGGCTCGAACATCGGAATTTAGGACTTTTTATGTAAGTGAAGTGATTTTATCAAATCGTCGGAACGGGAACGTGTGCAGCGCGAATCGCAAATCCAGACTTCAGGGGTAGTCGGTTTCTGCGAAAACAAAAGAAAACCATAACTTTGGCATTGAAGACGCGGGTCCTGCCGAAAATCGTGGTCAAAATAGGAAGAAAGGAGGTTCCAACTCCAAGACTCAACAGAAGTTCGTTTCCGCCAAGAGAAACCAGGAAATACCGACTCCAAGGGGAGTTCATTTCTAATAGGAAGCCTAGAATCAACAATCTACCAATTCCTTAGCATCGAAGACGGAGGTCTCGTGGGAATTGTGGAAGTGTGTGAAACCGGATATCGCCGCCATTTTGAGGACGAAAAACGGCCGTTGGTCCGGTAACTCGGTGTTCGAATTCAAATTTAGTGACTTTCCTTGGGTTTTTCGTTTGACAGTTGGGTTTTTTCGTTTGACAGTTGTGCGCTCTGTCTGAATGCGCATGTCGAAGGACGTGATCTCGTGTTAGTGACTTTCCTAGGGTTTTTTCGTTTGACAGTTGTGCATTCCGTTGACATTTGATAGGTGACAGTTGTTCGGTAACCTCAAACTTCTGATATAATTTAACAACGAACGGCTTCATGTCAAAAGGTTGAATGAATAATATTGGCAACAGCACTCAATCCAGTTCACGCCCCACCGTGAGTTACGATCTCCGATCAGGCAGAAACATTTCTAATCCTAGCACGATGCCGGAGAACGTTGTTATGAGTCCGGAGCAGTTCCAGCAGTTGTTGCATGGCATGGCGCAAGCCATTGCAAATATTCCACAACCCAATGCCCGTGCCGAAAATGGACCAGCTCCAGTGACCACCGGGAATTTTGCTGAATGCAAATCTAGGTTCTCAGGATCTAAAGGGGAAAGCGTGGATGTCTTTGTAAGCGCCGTCACCGTTTACAAGGAGTGTGTCGGGGTAACGGACGAAAATGCATTGAAAGGACTGCCGATGCTGTTGGATGCCGCTGCTGCAACTTGGTGGCAAGGGACCAAAGCCACGATCGAGACATGGAATGATTTATGGCTTACTCCATCTTGATATCCGGAAGGCAGTGCCACGTGATCAAATACCGGATTTTGAGTCATTAATCAACAGAGCAAGAGTGGTAGAAGAAAACCTCGTTGATTGGAAACCTGAGATGGAAGTAAAGTCACAGAAGCACCGTGTTAAGTGCAATTTTTGCCGAAAATATGGACATTTACAGCAGGATTGTCGGAAGTTAGCTGCTAGTGAAAAGGGTACCTCAAAACTGGAAGTGGACACAAGAGTGGGGAACATTTCTCAAACGTCGAGATCCCACATCACTTGCTATGGGTGTGGTGGTTTGGGTCATGTCAGGTCACAGTGCCCAAAGGTCCGAGCGAACAGGGCCCAAGAGAAAAGTGGCACTTCAAGTTCACTAGAAGTTCTTGTCACAGAACTTAACACCGGATACTCCAGGCCCTTGCTAGATGTGGTCATTGGTGGAATCAGAGGTCTAGCGTACATTGATTCAGGGGCGAAGTGCAGTATTGCCGGCCGGAAGCTGTACCAGTACTTTAAAGAAAATGGATTCGCCTTTGTGGAAAGCCATCAGAAAATGGTTATGGCAGATGGAATTTCAAGAATCGTGAGAACTGAAACATTTACTGTGGACGTGCAGCTGCAGGGTTACCTGGTGGAGACGTCATTTGTGGCCATTCCAGAATACATTCATAGCAAGACGTTGCTGGGAGTGGATTTTATCACCAGGGCAAATATTATCTTAGACATTCCCCGAATGATGTGGCATTTTGCAGACGAAGTTGACACCGTCTTTTCTCTTCGAGCAGAGACTCAGGTAGCTCTGGAGAATGGTGTTGGTGCCGTTAGCGTCAATGGTTTACGTGATGACGAAGGCACTGAGCTTAAATCTTCTGAGAGGCAACAACTGGGAGAGTTGTTATTTCAAAACGCTGATATATTTGAAGCAAACATTGAACCGACCCCATTTGCCCAACACATTATCACTCGCGATGGAATCTCGACCGACCCTGGGAAGGTGGAGGCCATAGTCAACATGAAACCGCCACGAAATGTAAAGGAACTCTTAACGTTCTTGCAGACTTGCAGCTGGTTTAGGCGTTTCGTCCCCGATTTCGCTAAGGTGGCCCGACCACTCACGGATCTGACGAAGAAAAATACTCATTGGAGTTGGAAGAGTGCTCAAGAGGACGCTTTTCTGAAGCTAAAGCAGCTACTGGCCTCAGCTCCCATTCTCCGCCAGGCCGATCCGACACGGCCATACATCTTGAAAACCGACGCGAGTTCGTATGCAGTTGGAGCATGCTTACTCCAAGGGGAGGGCCCTGATGAAAGGCCCGTGGAATACACAAGCCGGCTCCTGAACGCAGCCAACTCGTTCAGTTCAAAATTCGCTCCAAGGAGGGACGGCCCATACGTCGTCACCGAAGTAGTTTCACCCACTTCGTATGTGGTAGCCGCCCCGGAAAATCCAACTGAACCTCTAGGAAAATACCATGTCTCAGCTCTGAGAAGCTATGTTGGCACCGAAGACAAAATCCTACACCCGTGAAACCCATACGAAGGCGCGGTCGCCCTAGAAAATCACCACGCCAGCAAGAACAAGAACCTGCAGGAGGGGAGAAACTGCGCACGGATTCCACTGACGAATCTTCTTCCGCAGCCCCTTCGGCTTATGTGCCTCGACGACAACGCTGTGGTCGAAAAGCGTGCACGTTACCGTGCTGCAACAACTAATTCTGTTACAGATTTCTTGGATTCCATCTGAGGGCAGTTTATGGAATCCAAAAGGGGAGTGTAACGGCCATCCGATAGAGGGCGCAGAGTAGGAACGGCTCTCTCACGTCCCGACCACGATACAAGCAACACGCGTTTCGAAATAGTCCTGTATTTAATCTATTGTATTCAACTTTCTTTATAATAAACTTCATTAAAAGTTACAATATTTTGTTATCAATTTTTTATAATAATATATAAAAATTTTCTTTAAATCTTTCTTAATATCGCGTAAATTCAGTGGGGGATGGCCACCCCCCCCCCCCCCCCCACTGAAATTCCATATTGTATAAAGCATAAAAGATCATTTGTTATTATTATATTTTTCTTTTAAATAACGTAAACCATATATCGGTTAACCAACCACGTACTCAAATTAATTTTATAGGAGTAGTTATTTTTATTTATAAAGTCAAACAGGTTTAATGGATTAGCATTAATTTTATAATTATGTCAACGTTAGTTTCCTATTTATCTAGCAATTCTTCTAATTTAAAATAATATTTCCTAACTTTTTTTTGCCTTATTGTTTGCCTCAACATCATTATTAATTCTTTAAAATTTTTAATCATTTTGTATATATTTATACAAATTTGCTTTAGCATGTTTATAATCTATTTCTTCGTATGAGATTTCCTTGTCCTTTAAAAAGTTCTTAAAATCGCGTTATTTCTTCAATAAATCCTATGAATTGAAGCAAATTGTTTGTGATTAATATTTTTCTTTTTCTGCAAAAACAGCATATTTCCAAAAAATACGACTATCAATTTTCTGTTAAAATCAACACCTACGTCTTTACTTATAATAGCATTTGTTGATTTTTCATAACCCAATATTTCTGCTAAATCTTTACCTTTAAACAAAGGTTGATTATCATTGTCTAATATGAAAAATACGTCTTGATCATAAACTTTCAAGTAACAGTATTATCTATGTCAATAATTTAATTTATTTTTTATTATTGGGTCAACGATCCCATTTATACTAAGGCTCTGGATCATTCTAAGGTACCGCCAACGGTTGCGACGTATATCTCCATCTCACTTAATTTTGAGTTAATCTCAAGTAGAGATGGGGCAATGGCGGAAAAATTTGCATCTTTTAAAAATTAATTTTTGCGACTTGAGTTGCCTCATTTGTGACTGCCTACAAAATGTACCAGTTAAATTAAATTGTATTAACTTCACCTATTTTATTTATGACCACATTGGTAAATAGAATTTAAGCACTGCGTATGCAAACGAATGCATACGCACACCTCCAACAAACGTCAAATGTCAATTAGTTTGAAACTTCAACAGATTTTTGGGTGCTCTTTTTCAGTAATCCACAGAGACCTCCAGTTTTCGGTTCACTTTTGTCGTTGAATGAGTTATACCATAGAAGTGGAATGTATATGGGCAAAGGCGTGCGCCGAAGTTTCTGAAATTTTCGTCCAGAAAGTGTCGCCATCAGTTGTAAAGTAGCAAAATTATATTTTTTGAAAGCAGAGATCAGAACCATTTGATTAAGCAATATTTTACTATGGAATACAAATTCTGATAAGATCTACATAATTTTTAGTTTAAAGGGTTTTAGAAATTTGTTAAAATTGTCATCTTTTTGGCCATTATTAATAATGAAAAATTATATAAAAACTATATTATAGAAAAAAAACCTTTTTGACTCGTTTCTTAAATTAATTTATTATTTATCAACAGAGATCTGATTTATACCTACATGTTTTCATTGATATTCGTTCTCGAGCAGTTAGGAGATTAAAATTACTGTAAAAAAATTATATTTCAGTACTATCACTCATCTTTGTCTAGTAGTGACGTAGGTAAATACTGTTTTTTTAAGTAAAAACCTTTATAACTATTCAGTTTGTTAAAATCTATTTTTTTTATTTCAATGTTTTATTATAACTGAATGAGACGCCGCTGAAAACGACTCATTCGACTGCTTATCGTATAAAAAAAAAATAGTTCGTACTAGTAGTGAATCGAGCATATTGCTTTTGCAAGGCCCTACACCATGCTAATTGATTCTTAAATCGTGTGCCGCTCTGCTTTTGGAGCATAAATATTATAATTATCAATTAAGGAGAATTACATTTTCTTCCTAGTTTATCCTATAGAAATGTCACTTTAGCAAAAAAAAACATTTGCGTTATATACTGTTATACTCAGAAAAAAAAGTAGTTTCAATTTTATACACCAAAAATAAGAATTGATATTTTAAAAAAAATATCGATTACGTCACAGCAAAAAACCGGTTAGCAAAAAAAATTTGGAAATAAGTGAAAAACGTGCAAAATATCAATTTTATTCTACACTTTTATGTCACTCTGTATGTAAGGTATGTTATAAACTTTTTTTTCTAATATTTTTTAATAAATTCTTTCTTTTTAACATTTTATTTTATTATTAAACAATAATAAATTGTGCATTTTAATAATAATTTGTCAATTAATTTTACTATCTTTTTTATTCAGTGTAGCTCAAAAATGAGATACCAACAACCGACATCAACCTTTTATATCATCCTTTTATATCCAAATTTTTAGTAACTTCAGAGCTGTCTACGTAACTGCAATCAAGAGTGTTTAGCGCGCTTTCCTAACGACTTTCCTTCAACGGTTGCTGTTGCTAGGTATAATCGCGTCATTTTTTGCAGCGGTGATTGGTTCGTTTTCTAACCGTCCTTCGACCGTTGATGTTGCTAGGGATGATGACGCTACTTTTCGCAGCGATGATTAGTTTGTTTCTAATTGTCTTCAAGCCTTTGGTGTTGCCAAGGGTGTCTAGTCTACGTGACTTGCTGCAGCGATGCATGGCGTGCCTTTAATTATTTATTAATTAAAGGATTGTTCTTATTAATTTTTTTTTATAAGTTTGCTAATTGCTCGACTCTATTTTTGTCAAACAGCGATTCGTTCTGCCTTATAAGTTTTTAATTTAGCTAAAATATAAACAATTATGCACTTGCTGAAATATTTAAACAATTAATTTTGATTAGTAATTAGTTTTTATCATTTTACTCTTGTTAAATAGTGCACTCCGGGGTTGATTGGCTAATAAAGAAGCTGTGGAAGTAAAAACAACAAATTACAATACTCGGGCATGAGTTAATTAATCAATTTTTAATTTTACGTATGTATAAAAAAATTGAAATGCGTATGCATAAATTTTAATAAAACTTTATTTTGCTCATTTTTTTTGTCATTACCTTAAATCCGTAAATCATTTCCCTAAAAGCTAAAAATTAATTATTATAAAAGCTATCCATACACAAATATTTTAAATATCTTTAAATACTCAAGAAAATATGATTTACCTAGTATGTCATTTCTGGTTATTCCTCCTGCCTGGGCAAATGATGCCTTTTGTATTTTTGTTGACATGATTGCATCCAAACCAGCTTCACCTAGTCTTTCTTTACAATAACGCGTAATAACTTTCTCTGGAATTTGTTTAAAAGCACGAGTTTTCTACCTATCATTACAGAACAAACATCTTTATTATATTCACCACATTCGAAGGAGTCCATAATGAAAATTAAAAAAAAAAAAGAATTGAGACCTACAACAACACCTTAAGCAACACTCTAGCTTGTTAAAACGACACTAAACATTTAACCTATATAACAGGTAGCCTAACTTACAAACCATAATTACTTCTAAAATACATACAAAAAAACTCAAAGAATAAAAAAATATATCTTTTCTTGCTAACGTTTATCGAGTTTAAAAAAAACGAGGGTAGTTATCGAGTTTTGAAGGGGATTCTTACACAGCCATCATCTAATAGGAATTTGTGGGTTTTTCGTCAAAAAACTGTGTCTTACCTATTTGATATTTTTCTAATATTTAAATCTTTACGGAGTGTTAAATATTCTAAAAGTTTATATCAATTAAAAATTTGGATGGCAAGCCATACCTATGCGAAATATGTCGAAATTAGACGCCATAATATAGCTGGTCAATAAATGACAGAATTAATGATATAATATAAATAGTTAAATAAAAATAATTAAGTTACTTATTTTACTAAAATATAAATAATTAAAAATTAGTACATAAAAAATAGCCATTGTTTAATAATAATAATATTTTTTTAGTAAAAATTAACTTTATGGAACATACGATTTTGACAAGTTATACTTTCAAGTAAGTCGTAACTCATAATACTTGTATATACTGTGCGAGTACCTACGTAGATTGAACGCGTTGTTGCTCGGAGCAGCACGGCAAAGCCTTGTTTTAAATAAATTATATTTCGGAAACCAATAGGTTTATTATCCTATTTTTTTTAACAAAACTTACTTAAAGTCTTATGACCTTGAAGATCACTTTCTCAAAAACAAAAAACTTTTTCTAAAATATCTTATTACTGTTAGATGCGCTCTGGTTTTCTCTATAAGTGGACAAAATTTCATAAACAGTTAATTTATAAACGCGATGTACGTTTTAACCCTCCAGTAGTCGGGCTTCCCAGAATCGCACTAATAGTCGGAAGAGGCCTGTGAGACTAGAAGTTTGAAGGAACACATTTTGAAAAAAAAATAATAAAATTTTGAAATAAATGTATTAAGCTGTTTTATTTACATCAGAGGCATACTGACAAAACTTAAAAAGAATAGTTTTTCACTAAAAAACCCAAATAATTGCACTGTTCTAAAATACTGTAAATTAAGATACACTCTCATAAAAGAACAAAAAGTCTATTCAATGCAATCTTCGCACACTGATTGTACATGTTGTAGACAAAAGAATTTGTGGCATTTTTGGCAGAAGTATTTAGTTTTCCGATTTCGGCAAAAATGGAAATATCCGCTTTGATTTTTTGCTCTGATGGGCAAAACCAGAAGTTCACCGAATAATTTTGGGGCAATGTGTCTTGTCAAATTTGTAAGAAATTTGTTGTTTGCTTGATCTTTACAACTTTGGTTCAATAAACGTAATTCCAACTCTTTCAAGAATCATATCCGTTGCCTCCGAAGTGTGACACGTTATCCGCTGTGAATCATCAACCACACCAAAACCAGTAAATAATTAAAAAGAAAAAAAAATCAAAAAAAAAAAACGTATATTATATATTACCTATAAGGAACAATAATATAACACGGACAGTCGGGCTAGGCCTGAGAGACTACAATAATTTACAATTCCCGCAACACAGATCAAACTCGTATGTCTCACTTAGGTACGTATTTCTCACCATTTAGGCGAATGGTACCTTAAAGCACCAAACATAATCTCTCACCATGTGTCGGATATACCGCTTAAATAATTTGGTTTTTCTCACAGGCCTAGCCCGAGTACTGGAGGGTTAAAAAACCCTGGAAATTGTTGTTCCGACATACAAAAAAAAAAAGAAATTAAGAATGTTCGGTCCTACTAAAAAAAGTTGTAGATAGCAATTTCAGATGGCCAAAATGATACTTTACAAGACTGTGAAGATCTCATCTGGTTATACCTTCATTTCAAAAATAGGCGTTATTTTAGCCCGATTTTACTCCATTATAAAGACTCAAGGTTGTCCTGACTAGATTTAAATACAACGCCGCCTATAGACCAACTAATTGAATTAATTTTCTGTTTGAAAACTCTCGGTAGAAACCTGTCAAGAAAGCAGCGCTACCCCAAAAACAAGTGGTCGCATCCAAAAGCTCATATCTGGCATCCACTTTTCGCGCACGCAAAAATGCATAGCGATTCCACTTCTATTGTGTATTCATTCAACGCTTTTGTTACATTTCGTGTTCCTGTTGTGTACCTATATTAATCGTTTGTCGTTTTTATTACGAATTTGTGATCTTTGGTTTTGGTTCAGTTTTGATAGTTACTTACATTTTGTTGCGTAGTTTGTAGTTTCGTTGCTGTTCATATTCAGTTTCATGTTTATTGGGGTGTTATTTGGGTACCTAAGCATTTAGTTTACATTGAGTTTTGGTTTTACTTCGGACAGTGATTTAGGTACTTGCGTACGCAGGTTTTCCACTATTGTTAAACAAGATGAATTGTATACCTGAATAAATTTCTTGCAAAAAACTATGCTTTATTAGTTATATTATACCGCAATTGGGAAATGTTGCACCCTGCAGTGAATTTTTTTATTTTTTGTCACAACAGCTTAACCCATAACCTCTGCGTGACATAACTGTCAAGCTGTTTGAAATGTTAGTGGTGATGTAATTTTGCAAAAATTTATAGAAACATTCAATACTTCTATCTCTGTCGCACTCACGGGATTTCAAAAATGGGGAATGAGTTGGCGCTACCTTATTATAATCATCGAGAACCTTAATTTATACTAACTAGCTGTCTCAGTTTCAGGTTATCGTTTTTCAATTGCTCCAATTCATTTGCCATGCTTTCGTATTGTGGGAAAACCCTCTGATGTCAATTTTTCGCTTCAATTTTTCTTGGATGATAAAATTCTTTCCATACGTTATTTGTCTTCATCATATAATTACTTCTAATAGCTTTATTTATATTATTATTCTAAAATAATTGCTCTTTTCTCTTGAATCTACGTTGATATCTAGCTTTTCATTTATTTTATGTACACTTTTTATAATACGTAGGTCCCATATTGCCTCGCATATTGTACTAGATCCCTTTTATTACAAGTATTTATTTTTTTTGACAATTAATTAAATAAACATTAAATTGATCACCACCTCCCTATACCACACATATTTTTTTGAATCTCGAGACTTATCACAATTTTACCTAAAAAGGGACAGTGTGTTTTAGTATGCACTGTTTATAGATAATTTCTTATGAAAAAAATGTAATAAATTAAATGAATCGCGATCACATAACGATGACCAAGAAACATGGCAAATGTTTCAAAAAAAGTTGAACGATATGAGAAGCAAACCAAATAATGACTTTGAACGATTAGTATTTAACTTTATGGAACATACGATTTTGACAAGTTATACTTTCAAGTAAGTCGTAACTCATAATACTTGTATATACTGTGCGAGTACCTACGTAGATTGAATATGCATAATCAATTTAAAATGTATGAAAATAACGTATTAACCTTGGCAAAACTAGATTTTCTTAAAATTCGTTTTCCTAATCTTCAAGTCTTTGATGAATAAATTTTCTAATAAATGACAAGTCTTTGCTCCATTTGTTTGGAATTACATAAAATGTCCAGATTATTTTTATAACTATAGAAATAAATATGAAAAAACATGTAAACAATGTAAAAAAGCAGTTAATTCTACTCGTTTATTATGTGATTGTGGTAGATATTACACTAGAACTAATTTTAGAAGGCATATAAAAACAAGTTTGCATAAAAATGGATTGAATTTATTTATTTACTATAGATTTTTTCCTATAATAAATGGAACGAAGGAACTTAAGTAATCTTCGTTTATCTGTTGAACTGTTTAATATTGCAAAATCATTAGACATCAAATATATTAATTAGAAAATATACTAAAGCAGACTTAATAAAAGCTATTATCAAAGCTTCGGACAGAGTCCTCGTGAGCGAAGCGAATTCAGAAATATTTTCATTTGATGATGATTTATTTGCTGAACCAAGGAAAAAGAGAGTTAGTAAAATCAAATGTGACATATGTGGAAAATATATCAAAAGCACCCGAATGCACCTCCATAAAGAGAAAGAAAACAAAAAGAACCTAAAAACATTTCAGTTTGATGACGATATATTTGCTAAACCAAAAAAAAAATAGAGTAAAGAAGATAAAATGTGATATGTGTGAAACATATATCGATACATTTGCATAAATTAAAACATGATTTGAATAGTCGTCGTTTGCTCGAATTACGTAATATGGCAAAATCCTTAGGTATTAGATACATTAAAAGATACAATAAGGCAGAATTGATAAACGAGATTATTAATGCTGAAGAGCAATTAAAAATAAAAAGAGAAAACAAGAAGAGCTTGGAAATATTTCCGTTTGATGATGCCATATTTTCTAAACCAAAAAAAGAAAGAGTAAGAAAGATCAAATGTGATGAATGTGGAAAGTATATTAAGGAAAGTCGAATGCAGTTGCATCAAGCAAGACATAATCCAGAGCCAGATTTCATTTTAGTTCAGGTTGCTTTTAAGGGAAGATTATTAACATATCAACATAATAATCTAGAAGAAGGTATAGATATGGATATGATAAAAGAAAAGGCTATTAAAATAATTATAAATGCTTTAAATCTCCATAAAAATATTAAAACCAATCTAGAGATGGAATGTGAGTTTATGAAGCTGGAAAATGAAGACTTCACAATGATACATAAATTTCAGTTACCAAATGTTATACTAAGAGAAAAAGACGCCTTAGAGGAATACTGGGATGAACAAAAGGATTTATTTATATCAAGATGTGATGAACTACAAGAAAAAGGATCTGGATGGACTCTGAAAAATATAAATCATTTGCGCATTAATATAAACAAATATACACCTTTAAGCGGAAATTCATATGTAGAATTACCCAAGTGGATTAAAGATAAAAAAGCTTGCGTTAATGTTAAAAACAACGATAACAAATGCTTTATGTACAGCGTAATATCCTGTTTACATCAAGCAAAAGAACATGTAGATAGACTGAATCATTATAATAAGCCGGAATATATAAACGAATTAAATTTTGAAGGAATAAATTTTCCTGTAAAAATCCAGGACATACCTAAATTTGAATCACATAATAAAATTAATGTTACCGTGTTTAGTTACGAAGAACAAATATTTTATCCTTTGTATGTATCATAATAAGAAGCGATTTTATGAAATGAATATCGACTTACTATACTTTGGAAATAAAGACAACAATCATTATTGTTGGATCAAGAATTTGAGTCGATTGTTAAATGATCGATCAGTTGGAAATAAATAGAAGCAAAAAATATTTCTGTAGAAGATGTTTAAACTACTCCGCTAGAACTGAAGATGCTTTAAAGAAACATCAAAATGTGTGCTTTAGTAATGAACCATGTGTTCCGAACATGCCTGATGATAATGTATTAAAATTTAAAAATATTCAAAGAATGTTAAGACATCCGTATGTCATTTATTCTGATTTTGAATCTATTCTGCGAACCAAATCCTGAATCATCATATACTCATAAAACACAATTTCATGTTCCCTGTGGTTATGGATTATACATTAAGAGTGCTTCCCATTGGAAATTTACAGAGGAGAGGAAAGTGATAAACGTTTTATAAAAAGAATAACTGAACATACCAGAACAATATATAAGTTATTAAAAGAAAATAAACCCATAAAAGATATCGAACTAGAAGTATATGAAAAAACAAAAATTTATTATCTTTGTGAAAATGTGTTTTCTATAGAAAATCCAAAAGTAAGAGATCATGATCACTACACTGGAAAATATAGGGGAGCTGCTTGTAGAAAATGCAATTTGAAATATAGACAACCATTGTTTATTCCATAATTTAAGTTCTTACGATTGTCATTTGTTTATAAAAAATCTAGGAGAAGATAAAAGTCAATTGAAATTAATACCTAATAAATTAAAATTTTAAGAATGGATGATAATGGATATATCGAATTGAGATTTATCGATTCATTTAGATTTTTAGCAAGTAGCCTAGACAATTTGTCATCTAATCTGGAATCAAGTCAGTTGAGAGAAATAATTAAATACTTTTCAAATAATGAATTAGATGTGTTATTTAGGAAAGGAAAAAGCAAGATAATTCGAAAAGGAATATATCCTTATGAATACATGGATTCTTTTGAGAAATTTTCTGAAACAAAACTTCCATCAATAGATAAATTTTATTCTTCGCTCACAAAAGAAGGAATTTCTCAAGAAGAATTCAAACATGCAGTGAAAGTATGGAAACATTTTAAAATCAAAAATTTGGGTGAATGGCATGATTTATACTTAAAACTAGATGTTTTGCTGTTAACTGATGTATTTGAAAATTTTAGAGACTTATGTTTGGAAAAGAGTTAGGGACTCGATCCTGTTTGGTATTATACAACGCCGGGGTTAGCTTGGGACTGTATGCTCAAATGAGTTGGAATTATTAACTGATTATGAAATGTATTTGTTTTTTGAAAGGGGAATTAGAGGAGGTATTTCACAGTGTAGTAACAGGTATGAAAAGCAAGCAGATGAAAATACTCAGATTATCTATATAGATGCTAGTAATCTATATGGATGGGCTTTATCTCAGAAATTACCAGAAAAAGACTTTAAATGGTTGACTTGTGATGAAATTAAAAATGTCGACGGTATATTGGTATCAGATAGTGATACGGGTTATGTTTTGGAAGTCGATTTAGCATTTCCAGTAGACTTAGCTATTCATAACAAATTCAATGATCTCCCTTTAGCCCCGGAAAATAGAATTCCTCCGGGCGGAAAAGTAGAAAAACTACTTTGTCATTTCTATGATAAGAAAAATTATATAATTCATTACGAAACATTAAAACTTTACAAAAATTTAGGTATTAGAATAACAAAGGTTCACAGAGGTATAAAATTTACTCAGTCAAATTTCATAGCACCATATGTAAAATTTAATACTGAACAAAGACAAAAGGCGAAAAATGATTTTGAAAAAGATTTCTGGAAATTAATGGTTAATGCCCCATATGGTAAGTCTATGCAATCTGTTAGAAACCAACAAAATATTAAATTATATTGTGATGAAGAAAAATTACAAAAAGCGATAAACAAACCTAATTTTAAACACAGAACTATATTTAGCAAACACCTGGCAGCAGTTCACAATTTTAAAACAAAAATATTGTTTAATAAACCAATTTATATTGGGCAAGCTGTATTAGATTTATCGATCGAAATTGTTAATGTATAACTTCCATTACAATGTAATTAAAAAAGAATTTAATGAAAACGTAAAACTTCTTTATGGAGACACTGATAGCTTTATATATGAGATTAAAAATGTCGATTTCTTTGAATTTATCAAAAACAATCCCGACTATTTTGATACATCTGATTATCCAAAGGATCATCCATTATATTCTGATAAAAATAAGAAAGTAATAGGGAAATTCAAAGATGAATTGGAATGCATAGGTTTAAGGTCAAAAATGTACAGTTACAGAACCGAAAATTCTGTTTCGAAAAAATTAAAACGTATCAAAAAAGCAGTATTGAAGAAAGAAATAAGTTTTGAAGATTACAAAAATTGCTTGTTTAATCAAAAAGAATACTTCTATAGACAGAAAGTGATCAGGAGTCATAAACATGATATATTTACTGCTGAAGAAGTAAAGAAAAAGTCTCTAAGTTGGAAAGATGATAAAAGATACCTTTTACCTAATTCTACATACAGATACATTAGCTTATGGACACGTATTAGGTACGTTCATGGACATTGTTGAATAAATCGCTATTTTTTATTAGTGTTGAAGTAATAAATTAAGAAAACAATAATTACAATTACGATAATAAACATAAGAACAAAAATAATAATTTTTAATTTGTTAACTTGTTGAATGAGACTTGAAAACTTTTTTCGGAATTTTGGATATTCTTCATTGAATATATTTAAATTCTTGAATACAGTACTTTCCATTTAATTTACAATTTTTGAGTTTTTTCATTTATTGCTCTCATATTTTTAGTATGTCTTTCAAATATTTTCAGGGTTCTTTTCTTTACATCATCGATGTTTGATGGTATTACTACTGTTTTGTTTCTTAATTCAGGATCATAATTATTGTAGTTGTCTAATTCATCTATTTTATTATTAGCGGATTCTAGTTCACAGTCTGTCATAATTAATTGTTCAAGGAATAAATTAGCTGCTTTTCTTGCAATATATTTATCTACAACTTCTTGTTTGAAACCAACTATTTTTGCTCCATCTTCTAATCTGTCTATTTCAGTAATAATAGGTTTTAAATCTTTTTTCCATTTTTCTTTCTCATCGTTGGGAATGTATGAAACTAGTTTGTCCATTTATGACTGAAAAGTTTCTAAAGATTTACTAATTAATTCATCTGCTTCTTCATCTAAACTTATATGTTTACGACTACCTGCTTTGTGTTCTACATTATCGAATATTTTTTTATTTTTTGTTTTGCTTTTTCTCTCTTTTGTTACCAATTGTTCCCATTTGTTCTCTTTTGTTCCGGATTGCTCTGGTTTGTTCCCGTTTGTTCTCGTTTTACATGCAATCTTAATTCCAACTGAATTTAGTCCCATATTAAGGGAATTTCTGGAAATACTTTTAGATTTGCAAAAATCTGTCTTTGTTAGTTTTTTATTTACGGTAGAATTGAGGTATTCAATGGCAAAATTACGATTTCTCATTTTGATATTTTTTGGTATATTTAGTTTTTTATCTTGAGTAAAAGATTTGTAACAATTTTTGAATTGCTGGAGTTCAGATGGTTGTCTTGTTTTTAATGGTGTATAATATTCTGCTACAATTTTGTTCTCTTTAGTATTGGTCATTTTTTTTATTTATTTAAAAAATATTTGCCTCCATCATTCAAAAAGAAATAAGGAGGTTACTGATATTTCGATGTGATCAACAATGACTGAATCTGTTGGCGGCACTGCAACTTTGAATGAAATTTGTACCTCTGCTAAGTAATAAATAGTTTAATAAAAAATAGGTAAAAATCTAACTAACTCTATTATAATATTATCGTTTATTAAATTACTTAACAAATTCACATCAAATTTACAATTGTTTAGTTTTTTAATAAACATATTGCCCGTGCCTGCACAATTTAAGAATGACCATTACTAACTGCTAGGTACGTCTCATTACCGACGTCTTTTTCTTATTATTACTGACCGATTGAAACGTACCCAGGGAATGGGAGTGAAAGTGAGTAATTGTCACTTTCAAACTTTTTAAAAGTTAGAAAACAGTTAATTACCAATTGATTTTGTGAATAAATACATTTCCTGTTGTCAAATTTAACTGCACTGACAACATTTTGACAGGGTTTGTGACTTTCTAGCCTTTTTCCCTTTCATCGTGTTTTTAGATCCCCAATGTGAGATAACCTAATTGAACATTCACGCCCGAATATTGTGACTTACGGTTTGTCCAGATTTTACAACTTGGCCGCAAACAAAAGTCGATATTTTTCGATTGTTTTAATACCAACAGATTCAGTCATTGTTTATCACTCTGTAGCTTGATCATAAAGGGCTACTTAATTTTTTTTTCTTTCAGCATTGATTTATCCGTTTGAGGATCTTATCATTACAGATTATTTTTTTTACATATTTTAATTACTTATATTTATAAACCATGTTCACCTGACTGATTATTATTATTACGATTAATTATAATTTTTTATTGTTAATCTTGTTGTTATTGTAGATAAATGGCCCAGCCCCCTTGTAAAAGAACTAGATTGGCGATTTCTTCAGACTTGGAAACTCTGTCCGGAATAAGTGAAAATGTAAGTTTTGTATAAATTTTAGTATGTTGTTAAATTTCTTTATAAATTTTGTTAATCCCGGTCTTAACTTAATATATTGTGTCCTATTGTATAACCAGATGGATGTAACAACCGAAAACAGAGGTGTAGAGGTTCTAGGAGCTGGTGCCCAAGGACTTGAAGGGAATGGGCAAAGTAATTCTGACGACAATGTAAGTTAATTTGTTGATCTTAATTTCTTTATTAGCAATGTTTCTTTCAAATTTTCAGAAAGATTGTCTTATAGAATCAGAAGAATTTGAGGAGCTTCTCCTTACGTCTAATGCGTTTATTGACAAAACGCTATTTATAAAAGAATTTTTTCTAGAAAGTCTAAACGAAAAATCATGGGCAAGGAAAATTCTCATCACAGCACCTAGTCGATTTGGTAAATCGGTAATCATGAATACCTTGAAGGTGTTCTGTGAACCAGATGTGGATGAACAAGGAAATATCGTTACCTGTTTGAAAAAGAATGTAGCCGGAAAATGGGTCGAAGATAAAAACAAAACTCCACCAAAAAATTACAAACTATTCAAGACCGTTATTAGAAACAAGCACTTGCAAATTTACAGCTGCACCTGTCCTACAAAGCACATGGACGACGATTTGGAAAATGGAACATGCGACAGCAGACAATTCTTCTACCAACATTGTGGTCAGCATCCAGTAATTTTCTTTAGCTTGAAGGATATTTCGCCTCATAATTGGAACGCGTTTATTAAGACACTCAAAAAAAGTTTGTGTCAAACATATGAACGGCACGGGTATTTGGGTGACCAAAGAAGTCGTTTAAACGAGGATATGAAGCTAGAGTTTAATTTGTTTCTTAAGAAACGTGTATTGGATAAGGAAGGTCAACCAATTACCTTGGAATTAGATGAAGATGATTTGCGGAATTCTTTAAAGGACTTAGTAAAATATTTGTACATCCAATTCAATAAAAGAGTGCTGATATTAATAGAAGAATTTGACGCTCCTCTTATGAAGTTGCTACATGGATCACAAAGTATTGAACTAGCGTACGTAAAGAAGATCATTCAGTATATCGGGGAACTGCTCGGTACCGTTCTAAAAGGTAATGAGAAGGTATTAGGTGCATTGATTAACGCCTGTGGTTTATTGTCAACAACTATATCACCGTACGCCAACAATGTTTCTATTTGTCCATTCCTAGAAATTCATGAGTTTTCTGAATATTATGGATTTACCAAGGATGAAGTAGCAGATTTACTAAAGATGCCTGTATTCAAGGGTTTTAATGGAAACGACATTTTATCTTATTATAATGGCTATAAAGTGCTTGGCACAAATCTACAGTTATATAACACATTTTCTGTTTTAAAATATCTCCAGGATTGGATAGTTGCACGGCGACGCGCGAAACATGAAGCTAATAAGAGTCCAGATACGAAGAAGCACGCACCTAGATATTATTTTAGTAGCCACGGGATTCAACCCTTGAACAAACTGTTTGCAGTTGAGGGTCTTAGAGACAAATTTAGTTGTATTATTACCGAAGGTACAGTTACTGTAGGGAAGCCTCTGGATAGGTTGACACCTGAACACGTTATGATACTGATGGAAGTGATGTTACAACCTAGTGAGGTCAATAACGAACATGCCAATTTATTCCTCCAGTATATGAAGGATCGGGGATATTTCAACATAACTGAACGGAATCGATACCAGGATGTTTACGTTATACCAAATGGTGAAGCAACAGACGAAATTCTTTCTCAGTTTTATGATACATCGTACTTTAAGAGCAAATACAATATTAGTAACGAGATGATTAGAAAATATAGGACGGCTATAAATGATTTAGATCGTCACAATAATGAATCATTTCAAAAGTTCGCAGATTCCATTGCAAGCTTATTTTCTGGAAGTTTCAAGCCAAAGAATCATGATGAACTTAAGGGTATTCTCTATGCTTTTTGTGTAAACAAATTCGATACATTGTGCGAAGGATTTTGTCAAGAAAATAAAAGAAATCGATTTGACTTACTGTTAATAATAAGAAAGGATGGCACAGGAATAATTATAGAAGTGAAGTTTGGTCAGAGGAGTGCACAAAATGGTCTCAAACAAATTTTTGACAATGAGTACTATAAAGCTTTTGAAGGAAAGAATATTACAAAAGACAAAATATATATTGGGCTACACACGAACCATCAAGAAGTAACTGTCTGCGGTTTTGCAACATCTTATGAACAGGTTGTTGACTCTTTCGCAAATATTTCTGATGACAAGCTGATCGTAAAATCTAGTAAATTGTAAAGGATATGGTATCATATAGCTTAGTTCACATAAATCCCTTATGAAACTTAACTTTTAGACGTTCCGTCGGATTATAACAAAACGAAAAAAAAATTGAAATTATCGTTTATGTTAGCTAAGCTGATATATGGTACCGAATTTGTTTATGTTTATACATTTCTAAAAACTGTGTTTCTGTACAAAATGTGTTATCTCATTTACGAACGGTAGAAGTGTGAAATTTGTTTACCTAGAATAAAATGAGATTGAAAACGATAATTTTATGTATTTAATTTTATTGATATAGGTTGTCTAGACAGGATTTTTTAAGTCTAAATGTTTTTGTATGATACTAACTTTATTATAAAAAATGATCAAAATATTAACAATGTTTCATGTAATAAAAAACGACCTGTCATATTTTGTGACCCAAGATTATTGATTTCGTTCCCACAGTTGGTTCTGAACAGTATATAGACAGACACACACTGCTCTAGATGGCGCTAACTATATTGTTTTGCTTTTTATAAACTGGCCCAATTTAAACTTTATTATTTACAAAATATAAAAATGTATAACGGTTTAATATCACAAAACAAAAAAAAAACAATTTTAGTAAGTAGTTGTCTTACAAAAACAAATTATAAAAAAACGAATTTTACGTTGGCATCGTTACGTTACTTAGGTGTAATAATATTTTTTTAGCCAATGTAAAATCCTAACAATTAGGATGTGAATGAACTTGTGATAATATTGTGTCTAGAATTCCATTAAGATATGCAAACCAAAAAAATCAGCTAAAAATTAACGGAAAAAAAATTGCTTTTACAGTAAACCCGTTTTTTTTAACGAGTAGGCCGATGTATCAGCGTATTTTTGAAGGATACCAACGCTCGACCATCGACCGTTTTCTGTTAGAGTATAATAAAAACTCTCTAATAAAAACGCTCAGAAGTCAAAATGCGTTATTCGTTATCAAATTTAAGCGCTGCACGATCGAGCGTATTCAGCGTATTACGTGCGTGTTTACCTTTAAAAAATAAATTTAATTTGGATACAATAATTGTTATGTACACTAGTGCGTAGCATGCGAAACGAATTTCATTTTTTAATAAATAAGAAAATTAGGACAGACACTATAAGATCTTTCATTCGAAAACGACTGTACAAGAGCCATTATGGGCGTGTTGGTAAGATATTTGCTTTCAATCCAAGGGGTGTATCGGGTTCGAACCCCCGCGGATCCAACTTTTTTTTTTAAATTTCGTAATATTGCGCAATTTGATGTATTATTGTAGCTGATTAGAAATCGCTTCGCTCATGAGGACCTTGTCCGAATTATAATGGACAAGACATAAATAGCTCAGTTAGAAAAGAGTGAGACAGATAATTACAAGGTTTTGAGTTCGATTCCTATCGCCGCTTTTTTTATTGAGAATGCAGTTGTTCTTAAATCTGAACTGGTGAGATCTCGAGTGGCCATAGAGATTGAGGACCCACGAGGATTGACGGGCAACTGAGTGCTGCCAAATATTCTCAAAACATTTCTCGGTTTTGGGACTCTTCCATCCATTCATGACTTACAGTAATATCGAACAACAATGACCTGTCTGTCCTGTTGATTCGCCAAAGGCTCATGAGTCGAAGACGAATTCAGGATTGATGGTCGTGCCGATGATTCTCGTCGATAGACACATACCTATAAACGGTATAAGCTGTCGTGAAAGAGGAGATGCTGTAAGAATAGATCGGATTGTAGTCGGAATGAAAACGGGGAATGTTTTGCACTTATTTTTATTAATTCTGTAAATATTCTGAATCCAAGAATTATCATGAAGGCATAGTCGAATATTGGGGTGTTGAAAACAAATATTTCCATGGCATGACAACGTTTACGTTCACGTTTTTGTTAAAATTACCAACGCTTGATTAACGTTAAACGTTGTCGTATACGTGTGATATTTTTTGATAATTAAGACACAAACCGAACATGTTTACATGAAAACATTAAAGTTTTAATAGCGATCTCTAAATGAAAATCCATAATGGAGTGTTCAGATATTTTAGTAGACTTCGAACAATTAGGTGTATCTTTTTTATGTGCGTATAATAGTTGAATACAGTTGGGGTATGCAAAATTTATTTGGTAATAATTTTTAACACCTTTGCCATGCGCCAATTGGCTTGGTCCAGAAATGAAGAGCTATTTTTGGGGTATCTAAAAACTAGGGAATTTATAAGAATTTTTCCTGGTTTTTAAAGTAATTTTACTTGGAGTGTCGAGGATTTTAAGTCGCTTTAATTTGTTTTTCATTGATTTTTTCCATGCGCCAATAGGCTTGGTTCAGAAATGAAAATCTGTTTTGAGGTGTGTGAAAACTAGAGATTTGACAATGGTTTTGGTAGAGCAGTTTTTTTGACATAGACGAATTGATTTTATATCTATTTTACATAGTTCTTATTGAGACGAATATCCAGGGTGCGGCGTCCCGCACCCTGAATATTAAAGTGTTTTTGTTATATTTCTTAGTTCTTATTGAGATAAACGAATATCAAAGTTTTTGGGGTGTTTAAAAACGAGGAAATTTGTAAAAATTTTTCCTGTTTTTTAGATAATTTTAATTGATTTTCGCGTGCGCCAAATGTCCTGGTCCAGAAATGAAGAGCTGTTTTTGGGGTGTATGAAAATTAATGCTTTTTGAGAGGTGTTAGGCCTTTTTTGGTTGTGGAGTTTTGGAAAAAACAGCTAGATTTGTAAGATTCTGCCTTGTTTTTCAAGACGCCAAATGTCCTGGTCCAGAAGTAAAAAGCCATTTTGGGGTGTGTAAAAACAAGGTATTTTGTTAGTTTTTTAGGGCGTTCTTGAGGTAATTTTCCATTATTTTGGGAGATTTTAACGGTTTTTTCGTGTGTCCAATTTTTGGTGGTCTACACATATTTGGGAACTTTTGGGGTGGATAAAAATTATGATTTTTGAGAGGTTTTAGGCCCTATTCGGTTGTTTGCTTTTGGGCAAACAGCTAAATTTGTAAAATTTTGCCTTGATTTTTAAGACGCCAAATGTCCTGGTCCAGAAGTAACATTTTACTATCTACTGTGCAAAACAGAAGAATATTCTAGAATGTTTCAAATAACTCAAATTTTGAAAATACCCAATTTATTAAAAAATAAAAAAATGTTTTGTTATTGCTTTATAGAGTATTCTAGAATGTTTAAAACAATTCTGTCAAATAAAACAAATGGTTTAAATTGTGCTAGAATCAATAGTTAATTATATAAAAACATTCTAGATTCTTTAGTATAACGTAAATTTTATAGTGCGATCAGAAAAAAAGTTTAAAATATTCTAGAATGTTTAGAATAGCTCAAATATATTACAAAAAATTTTTAAAAAAATTAATTTTCTAACAAATGAAATTTGTTTTGTTTTTGCTCTATAGAATGTCCTAGAATATCTAAAATCATTATCTGAAATAAATCAAAATAATCTAAATTATTCTGGAAATAATAATTTGTTACATAAAAATATTCTAGAATATTTTTGGTAACGTATATACACTTAGTAATATTCACAAAGTAGCAAATTATTAAAAAATATTGTATTGCTTTGTTATTGCACTACAAAATGTTCTAGAATGTTTTAAACTATTATGTATAAAAAAGAAAAACAGTCTGAATTGATAGCTTGTTAGGTAAAAATATACCAGAGTGTTTAAAATAATGTAAATTCTATATTGAAAAAGGGAAAAGTATTCTAGAAAATTCTGGAGTGTTTAGAATAATGTAAATACATTATATAAATTTTGAAAAAACCCAGATTATTAAAAAAATAAAAAATGTTTTGTGTTCGCTACATAAAATATTCTAGAATGTTTGAAACCATTCCGTGAAATAAAGCAAATAGTTTAAACTGTGCTTGAATCAATAGTTCATGACATAAAAATATTCTAGATTGTTTAGTTTAACGTTTAACGTCAATTTGATAGTGCGATCAGAAAAAAAGTTTATAATATCCTATTATGTTTAGAATAGCTTAAATATATTATAAAAAATTCAAAAAAACTCAAACTCGTAAAATTTAAATTTACTAACAAATGTAAATTGTTTTGTTTTTGCTCTATAGAATGTTCTTGAACGTCTAAATTTAATAGTGCAAAAAAGAAAAATAAAATGTTTTAGAATGTTTAGAGTAACGTAAATATATTTCAAAAATTTTGAAAAAACCCAATTTATAAGAAAATATAAAACTGTTTAGTTTTCCCTCCATAGATGTCCTAGAATGTTTTAAACTATTGCATAAAACAAAGCAAAATACTCTTAGTTTTTTTGCAATTGATACTTTGTTGCATAAAAATATTCTAGAATGTTTAGAATAACATAAATATACTTTAATAAAATTGAGAATTCCCAAATTAGTAGATAATGTTAGATTATTTTTTTATTACTTTTTTGCGCGATTGGTTGTTTTTATCAGTTTACTGTGCCTGTTTACTCGCATTTGAGTTTCTAGTGTTTATAGACAAACTCCGACGTAGAAGTCCCAGGTTGTTGTAATAGTCCGCCAACATCCCTGTGTAAAATTTTATGAGCAAATTCAATTTTGTTTTGAAGGGAATCTTCCACGTAACTCTCGGCCACCGTTGATGAACGCCACCCACCATGTCTTTTTAGTTCCAACACATCAATTCCGTTATTCGCCAAAAGTGTAGCCAATGTGCGTTAAAACGAGTGTCCAGTAAAACCTTCAGGGGCTTGCAACTTTAAATACTTTGCAATTTTTGACGGCCACCCTCCAATTGTGCCTTTTCCTGTGACTTACCTAGTGCATTTGCCATTTCGATAGTTCAGAAATAAATGATCTGACGTTGGGTTGCTTGGTCGAATTCTTATGTATTTTCGAAGTATTTCCAAATAATGAACTGCTTCATTTTCTTTATTAATAACTGTGAACGTTCGCTGAATATTCGTTTTTGTATTTGGAATATTTACTATAAACATTTCTTCATGTTCTTCTATGTCACTCACTTTAATATTGTACAATTCCTCTCGTCTACAAGTGCCCGATACTTCCAATATCATTGCTACCTGCAAATATATTGTTTCCTTAGAACTCAGATGTACCACCTCATCATCTACAACATACCTTTTGAATTAAAAATTGTTCGTCTGGTGCTTCATTCAAGAATTTTTCCATGTCTTCTTTGGTAAAAATTTTAGTCTTCTTAAGCCGATATCCAATATTTTTTCTCTTAGTTAATGTAGCAAACTTAGAAATATCGATAGCATCATGGAGAAAAATTGTACTCTTCAGCATAGAATACTCCGCCCATAAACTGCCTGGGGCCTCAAAGTGTCCACTTCTCACCACAAAATACGCTAACAAGCTCTTTACATTTACAGAAATCTTCTTTGCTTCACACCATTCCTTAAACAACTTGTATGTCTGTTCATATCGGACTTTAGATTTTTCTGGAATTATTGCCGAACATCCTTCTTGCCAAGCGTCTTCTAAATCAACCGGTAGATCATCACTATCGCTCATATTTGCTTCGAAAACAGAACCACAAAACAGAACTATGTAGGAATGATTTTATCAAAAAGACAATTTTACTTGTTTGGAACAAAACCATAGCAACCATGGAACAGCCACTCAAAGTTTTCAGTTTCATTCTTCCCGATTATCACATATGTATTGATATAAATTATTATTATTATTATTCTAGAAACTCCAATCGCGCAAAAAACGTTATAAGCATGTCGAACGTTAGGGATTACCGTTCTCAGACAATAATTGGAGTCGTCGCTTCGCTCCTCCTCCAAACAATTGTCTTCGAACGGAAAGCATTCCTTACCGTTCTCCATACTTAATATACTATATAAAACGTTCTACACCGGTTATAACCCTTAATATTTGCGGACAGATCGGTTTACTGTAGATCATTTCTCAGGATAACCTATTTTATTTCTCTAATAACTTTTAACCACCTAAAACCACTCTAACCAAACTTGCCTATTATTGACACCAAAGACTATCTACAGCCTCTAACTTCAGTGTCTCTAAAAATGTTTTAAAAAATAATACAGCAAATAATGAAATGTAATAACAAAACATCCATTTATTAAAAACAAATTTTGCCAGTTTTTTGAAATTGTAGCAGCAGCTTTTGCTATATTTACTAAAAATGTAATTCGAGTGATAGAAAAATAGAATAATAATTATAAAAGAAAAAAATAGAGGTTTTAACCAAAATTCGTGTCAGGCTTGGATCTTTTGTTGTCCAGACCAAATATTAGGCTCAGATCTTTTGTCGCCATGTTATTTTTCGCTAAAATAATATAATATCTTACTTATCCTCAACTCAAAAACAATAAATACATAAGAAATAAAAAAATAATAACTGCTTACACTGCTTACCTTTAACAAACCCAACTTTTTGCATATTTTGATTTCCTTTTAGGTAAATTTTAAGTAAAATTGTCTGACACAAAGTCAAATCAGAAACATCGGAGCAGATTTAAAGTTATTCAGTTTTGTGGTCACGCTACCTGAAGTAATGCCATTCACTCCACCATCCTCCAGGGACACAACTTCAGACCGAGCTCTTAGATGTACGTTTTTACAAGAAGAAATAATTTAGCTAAGACGTCCTATAATACTTCACAGATTTTCTCCAAACTAAGTTAAAGTTTTTCTAATCAAAAATTTTCTTGTAATTTTTCGCTGCTCTAGTATTAATAATTAATTTGCAAGTTCGCCATTTAGTTTCTGAGAAATTTAAGTTTAATTTTTCGCTTGAGTTGTCTCTGGCTTAAAATAATTTCAGTTTAAGTGTTTTGTGTCCATTTATTAGAAGCATTAGGCAAATATCTGACCTCTTGGTTATACCTTGTATTTGGTAATAGCAGTAAGTGCAACCCTCGCAAACAAATAAAATAAATAACTCAGGACATTAACCGTGCGAGAGCAATTCGTAGGTATTTCGAAATTGTTGTGTTAACCACATAACGTCCAGACGTGCAATTACCGTAATCTTTAAACATAAACGTAGACGATAAAATTAACAAGACTTTAGAGTGTATCAGATTGGTAAACACAATTTCATATATGCGTGACTTTGTAATTTGTATAAATTAAAATTACAATTGGTTGTTGTAGAGTTTTCATGTTAGATAATAAATCCGATAAAAAACTAAAAAAAAGTACCGCCAGACAGCAAATGTGTTAAGTTTCCTCCGGTTAAATTATTTAATACCGAAAGGCAAAGACCTGTAATAGCCGATTGATTGAGTTTGAGGATAGCGCGTCCGGAAGCAATGCTGCGAGTTACCGGAAGTGTGATCGGATTTGTTAAACGGCAGAAAGGGATTAGAGAGGATTCAGATACTGGACTACGCTCCGTCGCTCCGGAATTCGGCTTAAGGCCGATGCCCGCACTCGGATTTATTTTTATTCTTTGCATTTTGATCCCAGCACAAATTTTATTATAAAGCCGGATCGATCCATTTTTAACACTTAAGTGTCTTCGGAATTAGGAGGAAATTTCACAAACTCGAGTCACGCAACCGAAACTAATAAAGGCCCTACCGATGCGAAATAAAACTCTTAGCCGACATACTAAAAGAATCATAGAAAATCCCAAAATGAGCATCAAGGTGCACAATTTCTTTCGCAAGATTTTACACGCACTTCACGAGGTCCTTAAACGAACTGAAAAATTTAGTAGTCAAAATTAAATTTTTAATCTTTCTCTAGAAATAAAATTCCAATCGATGTCAAGAAGAGCAAAGAGTAGACCATTTTAAAATTTTTGTCCTCCATAGATAAAACAGGATGCTTCTGGATTATGTGACTGATTAAGACAGGTATATGTTCTTAGATCTAGCAAGATAATAGCTCAGTAGTACATGCTAGATAACTCTTCATTAAAAAAAAGTACGAACAAACAGAAATTTTACAATAACCGTTCTTCAAACTTAGCTTCAGCCACAGAGCAATTGTAAAAAGCCGCAGAGCAATTGTAAAAGGATAATATACAATAATTCAACTATCAAAACTTATAACACACAACAAAATAAAAGATACACAATAAATAAAATGATGTTTGTCACCATCATTATTTTTTAAAGTTTGCCTAAATTGCGGTTTAAATAGTAACATTTTGTTCTTCTTAAAGATCCTTTAAAAGTAAGATAACTTATTCCAGATTGTATTGCCTTCTCTTGGACCTTCACTTGCGGCATGCACGGCAAAAACTGAAGCAGCATCGTCCTTATTAAACAACTTTTTTACTTCGTAATGTATAAAACCGAGCCCATTTTAGCAATTTGTTTACCAAGTTTTTTGCACAGGAATTTGAGATGGTAACTTCTGGGAATTTTCTGATAAAAACTCGGCAGCACTCTTTTCCAGTTTCGTAACAGTAAATTAGATAAATTCTTTGTTGTAAAGTCTTTTTTAAACACTGTTTTTTCGTTTAAAGATTGTTTAAATTTTCAAAGATTTAATTTTCAGTTCTACTAACTTATTAGATTTGTCATCAGCTGTCAGTGGAATTTTTCCATAAAATCTGGCTACTAGAGTTACTTCCAAAAATTACAAAAAAGTCCAAATTTTGTTAGAAAACACGCAGGGCAAACCAACAAGATTATTATTTTTTGGAAAATCAAAAATAAGAAATTTTTTCCATTTTTAAAGTCGACCCGCGGACATTCTATATATTGTGTTTCTTGGGTACTAAAATGATTCGTAACTAAAACATTTTAAATCCACTGGTGTAAATAAGTCAAAGTGTTTAATTCAAAATGCAACTCTTACCAAAATAATTACTGAAATAACCCTATTTGTAAGTGCATTAATGTGCATTATAGTTTCCGCATGTCTCAAAAAATATACTGTACTTTCGGCAAGCATGTTGTAAAAGCTCCATTTTTTTATTACTTTTTAAAATTCTAATTTTCTGTATACAAATATCAAATTTTTGTTTAAATCGTAAAAAAAATAATTTGATAAAAAAACGCTACAGTATTGAGAAAATCATTGTTTAAAATAGGAATGGAAAGCAGGGATGGAATTTGTTGAGTATGAAATACCAGACGATTGGTTGTTTGGTCGTAGCAGTGTCCAATTTCGTTGGTAAATTCCTTATTGAATAGAGAAGCTGTGATAGGAGCTTTGTATCTTTAGTGCAGAAAGTAATGCAACGAAAGACGAAACTGTGTGTGATGCAGAAACCGGAGTCGTTGTCGTGGCAATAAAACAGGAGAAAATATAACAAAGTGTCCTTTTTTTAATGTAAATGGGAATAAATTTTCGATTCAAGTATATTGAGATAAATCAGCGAATTTAGCAGGCAATTTAGAAGCCGTCATGGGAAAGTTATGTCTGTATAAAATAGTAGAAATTCGACATAAAGGATGTATCTGTGCAGCGACATTGATGGGCAATAAACCGGTCGAAAGTATTGTATTATCAAGTCAGTGCAGGTGTCTGCAAGACCAAACCCTTAATATTTAACCAGTGAGTGCTTGATTTACGCTCTAATTTTCCAGGGTGAATATTTCATTGCGTTACAAATAGCAGTCGTTATTATTATTTTACCCAGGCGAGCTTCGACCAGGTACGAGCTTAATTGGCTTAGCTACTGATGGTAACTGGGATTTATTTCACTTTTAACAGCACTTGTCACTGATTATTTTAGCGGATATGACCCGTATTTATCAGTGTTTACGGCCCCGGCTTCTGTCAACGTAATTTGTGCTCTCCTCTCCTGCCAAAAATCCATCACCATAAATCCCCCAAGCCACGACATTGCGTAATTACTACAAATTTTCAACCGAATATTTGCCACTGATACTTATTAAATTAGAAGCTTTTTCTCTACTCCCAAGAGATTAAATTATGACCCGCTGCCATGTATTAATCTTCTACTGTATATTGGCACGCGTGACGCCCGGATGGCGTGAGCTTTTTGACCTCGATGCCTTTTTTTTTTACTCTGCTAACTATTTCCGCCACCAGCTCCCTGGCGATCGCAAAATAACATGGAAATGGTATTTCTTGCCCTAGTGCGTGGCAACGATGAAAAGCTGGATTATTCCTTTCCAATTCAATTAACCTCGCATTCGAATTTTTAAAATAAAAGCACTCAAACGAGTTTGCTCTTGTCTGACATAAAAATGCTAGCAGGATTCATCACCAGCGAGATTCCTGGACGTTTCATATTTTAATCTGTTTGCGCAATGAAATTGTTTCAAACAATTTTATTGATTAAATTATTATATTACCGAAAAACAACAAAAATAAAATATTTTGTTCTAAAAACTACTATAAATTACGTTTACAATTTATGAAACATCAGGTCATATTAATGTTTATTAGACCAGAAGATTACAGCTAACCCGGCGCATCCACCAAAATTAGAATTTTCTAAATTGATTTCTGCTTTTTTTAATTATAAAAACTAACAAATTTTGCGTTTTTCTAAAAAGGAATAAAACGCGCATTTGGCAAAGTCGCGACATTTTTCTTTTCACTGAAACTGAAAAAGATAAATGGTATTAAGAAGTTCTAATAATATGCGAATATAAATTTGATGGTCTCTTATAAAATATTTGGGTGCGTTTGGTGTTGACGTATTAGGAAACGTATTCCAAAAGCATATTATTTAAGGCTGTTGAGGTTGAACGGATTTCATTGTTTTCTTGAAGTAATTTATAGTTTCTATTTCCTTCGTAATAAAACAGAAATTTATATACAATTCCGTTTGAAATGGGATGGTTGTAACAAAACTTATTATTTCGACTACAATTGAAAATACGGATAAATACGAAAATTTCTAATTTGTCTGAAATGACACAAAAAAATTGAAATAACACTTAACTTATTTCAAAATCATTACACATATACAAAGTTCTATTTAGAGCACCGTTAAATTGACTACAAAAAAAATTTGTTTTAAATAAATTTCTAAAAAATCTTAAAAACTTTAAAGAATAAACATTATTGAAAATGTACAGATTTTTATTATATATTTTAAAATATTTTGTGTAACAAAAAAACAATAAAGTAAACCCCTAATAAATACTGGAATGCCAGAAGCATGTTCAACTCTATGTTTACAGCCTAAACTATTATAGACAAAAATATAACCTCGCAGACTTTATTGTACAACATTTTATTGTTTACAACTTTTTTTGTTAACATTTTTTTGTAACTTTGACCATTTGCGTAGCGGTTTTCAATAAAACTAGCACTACACTAATTTTAAATATTTTCAGTAAGTTTTTGTGTGTTTTAATAGATACAATTAGAAAACTAATTCTCTATAAAACGGTTTTTTAAGCAGAAAATTAGCAATGTCTTCAGCTGTTTTTCAAAAATTGTTGATAGTGACTGAAAGCTGTTTTGTTTTGTTTATTATGTATATAATAAGAAAAAGACACTAATTATTGTAAGATAGTAAAAAGGTTTTACATTTACTATAATGTTTAAAAAATGTCCAATAAGTGTTAAACAGTAAACCTAGCTGAATAGTAATAAGAAACAAAGTACACTTAAAGTAAACAGTAATATTGAAAACTCAAACTAAAAAATACAGTTTAAAATAAAATTAAACTAATTTAAAAAAAGAAAATATCCAGACAATTATTAGTACGGTGCACGGAGCGCATAAAACCCTTTAAAAAGTGATTCTGTGGGAGTTTCAAGACTAAAGGTTGATTTTTTTAGAAATAATGGTTTATGCCCTAAATATATTATATACGAGGTTGTCCAAAAATTGTCCTGTGCAAAAAGGCACTATTCAAAATTTGCTAGATATATATACAATGTAGTTCCTCAAAACATAGGCTTTCTTCTACTAAAAGTTCAATTTAATATGTGCAGCCGTTTTGCCACAAAAAAAAAATAAATATCTTTGAAAATCCATTGAGCGTTCGCAACTTCAAAGCTAAATATCTTCGTTCAAGATCTCGAAAAATTGAATTGATTTTCGCCACTTTTCAACGATTATCTCAAAAACTAAGCCTTTATTTAAAAAATATGTCTTTTAAGGACGTTCCGTGAAAAATCACTTTTCCTACAATATCTTTCAATTTTTAAATACACATACTTCTAACTGTTCTTCATACGCAGGTATTTTTTTAATAGTCTTTGCGGTACTAAATTTCGAAATATTAACAATTGAAAATCGTACATTTTACATGTATTCCCTATCCCGACTGCAGTTAGAATAAGCATTTAATTTGATAGGAACCGTACTTTTCTTAAGATTTTTTTTTAAACTTTTTTTATAATTAAAATTTTGGAAAAAACCAAAAAAAACTAGTCCTTATAATTTGTCTCATAATGCTGAAAAAAATCGCCATCGTTCTAACATAAGCCGTTTCGGAAATAACCATGGGGGGACCACCATTTTTAAAAATAAAATTTCGCAAAAAGTTTTTTAGCAGTAGCCTTCAGTTTGGTCTCAATAGTATTCCTTTATAACAGAATTTAGATCCCATGCCCCATTTTCAAAATACAGATTTTTAAAAAATCACCGGCCGCCACTGGGTGGAACTACCTTAAAGAGTTTTTGTCCCCTCATTTATGATTAGAATAGTACCACATTTAAAAATTTTTCTTATGACGTTGTCTCAAAAATAATATAATGAATAAACTCTGTACAAATTTAAAATTGTTTTCTCAAAAATAATATAATAAATAATCTCTGCACAAATTATTTAAATATGATACCGCATCTGTTCTCTCAATTTTTCAATTCTCTCAACAGGACAATTTTTGGACAACCTCGTATATAATATATTTAGGGCATAAACCATTATTTCTAAAAAAATCAACCTTTAGTCTTGAAACTCCCACAGAATCACTTTTTAAAGGGTTTTATGCGCTCCGTGCACCGTACTAATAATTGTCTGGATATTTTCTTTTTTTAAATTAGTTTAATTTTATTTTAAACTGTATTTTTTAGTTTGAGTTTTCAATATTACTGTTTACTTTAAGTGTACTTTGTTTCTTATTACTATTCAGCTAGGTTTACTGTTTAACACTTATTGGACATTTTTTAAACATTATAGTAAATGTAAAACCTTTTTACTATCTTACAATAATTAGTGTCTTTTTCTTATTATATACATAATAAACAAAACAAAACAGCTTTCAGTCACTATCAACAATTTTTGAAAAACAGCTGAAGACATTGCTAATTTTCTGCTTAAAAAACCGTTTTATAGAGAATTAGTTTTCTAATTGTATCTATTAAAACACACAAAAACTTACTGAAAATATTTAAAATTAGTGTAGTGCTAGTTTTATTTAAAACCGCTACGCAAATGGTCAAAGTTACAAAAAAATGTTAACAAAAAAAGTTGTAAACAATAAAATGTTGTACAATAAAGTCTGCGAGGTTATATTTTTGTCTATAATAGTTTAGGCTGTAAACATAGAGTTGAACATGCTTCTGGCATTCCAGTATTTATTAGGGGTTTACTTTATTGTTTTTTTGTTACACAAAATATTTTAAAATATATAATAAAAATCTGTACATTTTCAATAATGTTTATTCTTTAAAGTTTTTAAGATTTTTTAGAAATTTATTTAAAACAAATTTTTTTTGTAGTCAATTTAACGGTGCTCTAAATAGAACTTTGTATATGTGTAATGATTTTGAAATAAGTTAAGTGTTATTTCAATTTTTTTTGTGTCATTTCAGACAAATTAAAATTTTCGTATTTATCCGTATTTTCAATTGTAGTCGAAATAATAAGTTTTGTTATAACCATCCCATTTCAAACGGAATTGTATATAAATTTCTGTTTTATTACGAAGGAAATAGAAACTATAAATTACTTCAAGAAAACAATGAAATCCGTTCAACCTCAACAGCCTTAAATAATATGCTTTTGGAATACGTTTCCTAATACGTCAACACCAAACGCACCCAAATATTTTATAAGAGACCATCAAATTTATATTCGCATATTATTAGAACTTCTTAATACCATTTATCTTTTTCAGTTTCAGTGAAAAGAAAAATGTCGCGACTTTGCCAAATGCGCGTTTTATTCCTTTTTAGAAAAACGCAAAATTTGTTAGTTTTTATAATTAAAAAAAGCAGAAATCAATTTAGAAAATTCTAATTTTGGTGGATGCGCCGGGTTAGCTGTAATCTTCTGGTCTAATAAACATTAATATGACCTGATGTTTCATAAATTGTAAACGTAATTTATAGTAGTTTTTAGAACAAAATATTTTATTTTGTTGTTTTTCGGTAATACAATAATTTAATCAATAAAATTGTTTGAAACAATTTCATTGCGCAAACAGATTAAAATATGAAACGTCCAGGAATCTCGCTGGTGATGAATCCTGCTAGCATTTTTATGTCAGACAAGAGCAAACTCGTTTGAGTGCTTTTATTTTAAAAATTCGAATGCGAGGTTAATTGAATTGGAAAGGAATAATCCAGCTTTTCATCGTTGCCACGCACTAGGGCAAGAAATACCATTTCCATGTTATTTTGCGATCGCCAGGGAGCTGGTGGCGGAAATAGTTAGCAGAGTAAAAAAAAAGGCATCGAGGTCAAAAAGCTCACGCCATCCGGGCGTCACGCGTGCCAATATACAGTAGAAGATTAATACATGGCAGCGGGTCATAATTTAATCTCTTGGGAGTAGAGAAAAAGCTTCTAATTTAATAAGTATCAGTGGCAAATATTCGGTTGAAAATTTGTAGTAATTACGCAATGTCGTGGCTTGGGGGATTTATGGCGATGGATTTTTGGCAGGAGAGGAGAACACAAATTACGTTGACAGAAGCCGGGGCCGTAAACACTGATAAATACGGGTCATATCCGCTAAAATAATCAGTGACAAGTGCTGTTAAAAGTGAAATAAATCCCAGTTACCATCAGTAGCTAAGCCAATTAAGCTCGTACCTGGTCGAAGCTCGCCTGGGTAAAATAATAATAACGACTGCTATTTGTAACGCAATGAAATATTCACCCTGGAAAATTAGAGCGTAAATCAAGCACTCACTGGTTAAATATTAAGGGTTTGGTCTTGCAGACACCTGCACTGACTTGATAATACAATACTTTCGACCGGTTTATTGCCCATCAATGTCGCTGCAGATACATCCTTTATGTCGAATTTCTACTATTTTATACAGACATAACTTTCCTCGAACGGTTGTGGTTAAGCCTGCGTGTATTGACAGATTTGTAATTTTATTTAACTCCAATAACTTTTATTTTAAACCGTTCTATAGAGCAGTGTATTCTCTGACTTATTAAAGCTATCAAGGGTCACTCCTGTCTTTAAAAAGGGCGACGAAAAATCTGTAGAAAATTACAGACCAATTACTATCAGTTCCTCTTTTTCAAAGGTATTTGAATATGCCATGCTTGATAGACTAAACATCTATCTATCTAAACATAATATTATAAGAAAAAGTCAGCATGGATTTAGGGCGCGTTGCTCCACAATGTCAGCGATGCATGATTTTTGAGATAATGCAGTGCAATTAGTTAATAAGGGCGAGTGCCCCGTTGAAATCTTTTGTGATCTAAGCAGGGCATTCGACTGTGTTGATCATACTAAGTCATACATTATTAAAAAAACAAGAAAAAAGTGACAACAGATCTGAGATCGTATAAAATTAGTGTGTTGCCTGTGATAGCCAAAGTGCTCAAAAGAATCATGGTGGAAAGGTTAAAAGCAAGGAGAATGGAAAGACAGATGTTTGGGAGGCAGTGTGGCTTTACTCCAGAACGGTGGACAAAAAACGCGTAGGCTAAATGTATTCGGTTTTTGAAAGTAATAAAAACTACTGTACTTAATAAAATTAGAAGTCTTACATCTAGAAAAAATAATTTTTTAAAGTGATTTTTGGCAACAGAATATCTTTGGTACTTCTGTAGATTTTAGAAATGCGTTTGACAATCTGGAAATTTTATCTTTGAGGCAGTAGTGTAAGGGTTACAAATAGAAAAAAAGAACACACCACGGAGGTTAAAAAAAGGTGGTACTGACTGGTTGTCTTAAGGTGTTGTGAAGTTGTTGCATTAAAATAAAGGTATAAGAGTTACGGATTAAGCAAAGAACATGGGCCTGTGAGTCTCAAAAAAAACACGAATGTTATTGAGAGAATCTACTAATCATTAGTCTGTACAACATCTAAATTAAAACGTTACACTCATTTTAGATTTCCGATTTACTAAAAAAAGTAAATTGTACTAGTGTTATCATCACACAAATAGATGTTAAATTGGCTAATACGACACCCGACACCCTAAATCAGTATCGTATTAAAGTATTTTACTGGCGCACAATAATAAACAAATTATAAAGTGTTGATGATTACTCATAAATTTTGTTAAAGCCATCTTGAAAGCTCGTAAGTCAACCAGTTCGACAAAATGTACAGTTTCTTCTGACAGTATAAATTTTCTACATCATTTCATTTAAACAACATTGAATTAGCAAAGGTGTTCCAATCGAGCAACAACGTCGAGAAACAGTATACCGGTTTCGGAATTTTTGCTCTTCATCAGTACAGTGTATCCCGGAGCGTTGAGCTCGATTGGAACGGGTGGGAGAACTTGCTTATATCAATCGAATTTCGGCTAGTAGTCGTATAGACAGACACAGTGTGCCATCTAACAAAGAGTGCTGGAAGGTAGCGAGAGTTGGTATAATAATGTTAGCGGATAACAAAGTTATCTCTTTGGCTCGCTAGGCCATCAACACTGTGTCACACTTTGCTAGTTCTGGTTACACTGCCTTTCAGTGTGTTGCTGTTTGGGCAATTAGGTGACTCAATGTCGGTCGGGGCATTAGTCTGCAAAGTAATTGTTTTTGCCTAATCGTGAAGGTTGGTTATGTTAGTGGCTGAGCGAAAGCCGAAGAGATAACTTTGTTATCCGCCAACATTATTATACCAACTCTCGCACCTTCCAGCACTCTTCGTTAGATAGCACACTGTGTCTGTCTATACGACTATCAACATTGAATTACATGTAGCATGACCAGTTCATCCAGGCTCACCTTGATCTTGGCTGATTCATGTTAGGTAATGTGTGTGTTGTGATTCAAGAATAGAAAGGCAAAGTTGGCAAAGTGTAAAGAAGTTTTGCAAAAACATTGAAAAAATATGTAAAAAAAAGTAAAAGGTAAATTATTGTGAAGTGACAGAGAGAACGGAATGAGTAATTCATGAGCCTATACCGGATGTCCATTTGGTGCAAGACAACAACTGTGTTAAGTTTGGAATGTCTGAGTTATATCATTGTACAAGTCAAAAAAGTTGAAATAAATTTTTATATGATAAAGGAGTCAGTAATACTAGGAAATGTATTTGCGGTACAAAAATAGTAAGTTGGAAATACATGTCGATATAAAGATATAAGTAATAGTATATATTTAAACCAAATAGAAGTAAGAGTAAATATTGATAGAGTAGTAGATGTCTCTCAAGAGTTTACTTTAAAAAAAATCAAAAATTTTTGTTTTGTTTATAAAGTTACAGAGTGTTTGACAGAAGGAAAGTGTTGACAATACTCAAAAAAAATATCAGATAGCAGAAAACAAATATAAAAAAAATGCAGAAAAGCCGTGTTGCTACGCCAAACCTTGGGCATGGAAATCCTACACACCTTGAGCTGGTTCACTAGTTTTACCGGACGCGCAATATTTTAAGTGCTACTTGGTAGATTCTAATTCAGACAATATTGCAGAAATCATTGCAAAAAGCAATAAAAATTGAAGAATAATGCAAGACAGTGCTGACGAGATCTTAAAAACCAATGTGAAGAACTAGAAAAAAGCTTGTAAACAACATAAACAGCTCTGAAAATATACTATCAAAATAAAGTGCAAAAAGGCACTAGGAATGATTAATTAAAAAATTGAAGTCGCAATCTACTAAAATACGCAGAAAGCGGTAGACGTTTGTTTTGCCAAAGAGTAGAAATTTAAAAAGAAGCGACACTTTAAGCGGTTCCTTTGATCTTTTTAAACATAATTCTGCAATCTCTAAACGTTCGTCCCATTAAATTGAGTGGTTAAATGCGCGCAAAATTTGAATTATTTACGTAAAAATTAACAAGAAACAAAATACATCAACCACTTAATCCTTGTACACGCGCTTCTCGACGAATCGTTTGCAACGACTCTAACCGGGTTGAACCTAACAAAAACGCTTGGCTCTTTAAATTGGATGGTTAGAGTATCTCTCTCTAAAATTTGCTTTTTTGTCTGACTGTTGTCTCTTTATAAATCCTTACTTTTTGGTTTTGCTAAAAACGCTGTTGTGGCGCTGTTATAAAGGTCTGAAAAACCCGTAAATTTTAGACAGAATTATTCCTAAGTAAACAGCTTCTTTTTGAAAAAAAAAAAAAAATCAGAACAAAGCAACACTAAAAGCTTGACTTTATATCTATTATCTGTTTATCTGACGTACATTAATATTATTTTAATAACAATTTTGGCTGTTCTTAAAAGTGGCAGTTCTAAGAATGTTAGTTCAGTAGACCGTCTATAATTTGTACATACATTGTTTACACCTTGTAAAATTTGATTAGTAACTTTATTTTTTGACTCAACCTGTATATTTCACTATTTTAAATTAAAATAAATTCTATTTTAAGGCAAATACATTTTTATTTTTGGTTGTAAAGAAAAAAGTAAAATTTTCAGCATATGGTTTACCAAAAATTGGAAGGCATTTGTTACTTTCTGTAAATTCAAACAAAGTTTTGGGGTTATTTAGTGATTTTGTATGTTTTAGGTCGCAAGTTCAATTGGTGGATATTGAATGATTTTATTACAGTTTAGCTCCAGGTCAACGAAGATTGTAGATCAATAAAAAATTATATGTTTTATATAAATATACAGAATGTCTCACAAATGAGTGCACATAATTTAACCAAAGATTGAGAAATAAAAACTAATTGATACATATTTTTTATTAGCCCTCAAAAGTTGCTCCATAAATACATTTTATTTTTTTATGTAATAAAGTACTTGCTCGATTTTAATGAAACTTAGTATACTCTTTCTGTATTAGGTAGCCACCTTCCAGGTAAATTGTAGTATTGTAATACTTTTTGAAAAGAGGCTGCAAAAGACCTCTTGACACAATTTGTTTTATAACTTTGTAGCACAAATTAGTTTAACTTTGGTGTTACTACGGTTTAAAAGACCACTTAATTTAGAAACTTTTTTGTCTCTTACAAATTTTTCGTAAAATGCACCGTTTTCGAACGAGATTTAATGAAGCCCCAATAAATTGGCCAAATAGGTCTCCAGACTTAAATCCTTTGGATTATTTTTTGTGGGCAAAAATCAGGAAAAGAGTTTATACGACTAAAGTCAACGATGTGAACATTTGAAAGCAACGGATTTTTGATTTCGCCAGCAAGTAACATGTATTTTGACATTTTTTTAGTGTATGTTGTGTGTATATTGTGTGAATTTGGAACCGCAATGTTAATCAAATATGCTTGTTTCTCGATCTTTGAAATTAAGATTATGTCTGGGCGGTTAGCAGTTATGTTTAAGTCAGTCAATATAGTTCGATCCCAATATAATTTATAATTATTATTTTCAAGATATGGCTTTGGTTTGTATTTGAAATAAGGTGACTTGTTTTCAATTATTATTGTTATTATTATTATTAAATAAATGCGTTCGGGCTGAGACCTTAGTCTGTTAAGCCCGCGCTCGTAAGTGAGATGTTTAATTTCTGGAGGCATGATAAGTATCATATTTTATCTTAAAATTTAAAGTAGAATTACATAGAATGATCTCCGAAGGTAAAGAGTTTCACTTGTCAAAGACTCGGTTCGAAATAAACGACTGCCGAACTGTAGTATGAAACTTTCCTTTGGCAAGCTTTAGATGATGTCCTCTAGTGTGACCAGTTGTGTTAAGTTTAAAAAAATGCCTTATGAGAGAAGTAGGATTGTTAAGAGCTTGAACTACAGTAATTAGATCTACTTTGCATCCGTCTGACAGAGAGCTGAGGATAGTCAGGGCGCACACGGCCAAAAGGCAGCCTAGTAGCCCGACGCTGGACGCCTTCTAAGAGTAGCACATCTCGCTGCAAATTGGGCACCCATATACTACTTGCAAATTTTAGAACTGGTCGAACATATGTTTTGTAAGCTTTAATAAGAGATTTGGTATTTAAACTAATGAAGGTTTTACTTAAGATATAAAGAATCTTGTTGGCTTTTTTAGTGACTTTTGAAATATGCTCGAACCATGAAAGGGAAGAGGTTATGAGAACACCCAAATCTAAACATGACTGATTTTTTGCCAGATTCAAACCATTGATATTATAGGGAAATTTGCCATTTTTGTCACCTAAATGAAGGACAGTGCATTTATCCACATTGAGTGGAAGAAGCCAGAGACGAGACCATTCATTAACTAATTGCAAATTATAGAACATATCAAAGTGTTTTTGCTGTTGTTATAGATATTAATGTCATCAGCATACATTATACAATGCGATTTTAGTTGTCTTGGAATGTCAGCAGTGTAAATTATGAATAATAAAGGACCAAGGACTGAGCCTTGAGGAACATCACTTAAGACTTGTTTATGTGCACTATAAGAGTTGCTGACTTTGACTTTAAACGTACGATTGCTTAAGAAAGCGTCGATCCATTTGAGCAGATTGCCACGCAAACCATAATGCTCGAGTTTATAAAGGAGTCGTCGTTTAGGTACTCTGTCAAAAGCCTTTGAAAAGTCTAAGTATGCCACATCAACAGAATTACCAGCATCTAGTTCCCTGGTCCAATCTTCAAGACAACATAATAAATTGGTAACAGTTGATTTAGCTGGCATAAAACCGTGCTGACTGGATGGCAATAAACCATGACAATTAAGAAACTCCATAATTTGGTCATAAACTATAGACTCCATGACTTTAACAACTAAAGAAGTCAAACTAATAGATCTATAATTAGATACATCAAATTTGTCGCCTTTTTGTATATAGGTCTTACGACTGCGGTCCTCCAATCAAGTGGTAACACACCGACTTCTAAAAATTGTTTCATTAAAAGTGATAAAGGTTTAGTGAGATAAATTGCACAATTTTTTAAAACACTGGCAGTAATATTATCAGTTCCAGGTGATTTAGTAACACCCAGTTTCTAGAGTTTTGCTGCAACAGCTTTTTCCGAAAAGAGGATGTCACAAAGACTACTTAAATTTAGTGGTGCTTGTATTAAGGACAATTGCGATGGCGGCTCGTTTATATAAACAGATGCAAAACTATCTGCAAAAGCGTTAGCTGCCTCAGCGTTATCCACAATGATATCACCACAACCATCCCTAACGCTAGGAGTTTTAACTGACCCAGAAATACTATTTTTAACATATTTATAAAAGCACTTAACATCTTTTTTGTCAATCAGACGATTTTCATATTCAGTTTTGGCTTTTTTAATTATGAAGGAAAGATTATTGGAATAAGCCCTATGAATAGAATAATCACATTCGTTCAAATTCAGTTTATATTTTTTCCATAACGATCTTTTATGTCAAACCATTTTTAAAATAGTGTGGTTAATCCAAGGTTCTGTAAAAGAAACCTTGACCGAGACAGATTGGAAGTTAGCGGTTACTATGTTCTGAAGATAAACTTTAAATTGTGACCAATTATAATTAGAAAGAAGACGATCCCAATTCGATAAAAAAAGTTTTTTGTTGACTTGATCAAAGTTAATAAATACCTTTTGAAATTGTGCTATTTTACTACGACAAGTTAAGCCAATCTGCAAGTCGGTCCTTAACACAGCATGGTCAGACTTACCTATAGGATCAATATATTCGAGGTTGGATAGAAGACTTTTGTCTGAAGTTATAACTAGATCAAAAAGAAAAGGTTGCTGATGGTTTCTATACCGAGTAAGCCGCGAGACAATTTGCGTTAAATGACTATTTAACAGGATATCAACATTTGGAACAACATTGATGATTTTGTTATTTTACTTTTGTATTTTGTTATTTCACTTTTCCTCTTTTATGTAGGTACTTTCAATTTATTGTATTATTTTTGATTATACTCCTAAACCTCGCTTAAAAACGGTGCGCTTTACGAAAAATTTGTGAGACATTTTTTTTTTAAATGAATAGGCTTTTATACTGTAGTAACCCCAACGTTAGATTAATTTGTGCTACAAAGTTATGAAGCAAATTGTGTCAAGAAGACCTTTGAAGACCCTTTTTAAAATGTCCTACAATACTACAATTTACTACAATACTGTAAGGTGGTTATCTAATACAGAAAGCGTATACGAAGTTTCATCAAAAACAAGCAAGTACTTTATCACATAAAAAATTAAGTTTATTTTTGAAACAATTTTTATGGGCTAATAATTCTGTAAATATATTTTTTTAGAAAAAAATAAAAAATATGTATCAGTTAATTATTACTTCTTAATCTTTGGTTAAATTACGTGCACTTGCACATAAGACACTCGGTATAACAATAATTAATACGAAACACACATGTTATTTTTTAATTTGGTTATAACAATTTTCTTGTGATAGATAGAGTTTCAGTGGAAATCAAATGAAAAAAAACAATAACGATTTTTTTAAAATTGTTATGCTTTAGTTTGTTAATTAACAGTGGCTTGAAATTAAATGCAATAAGGTTTGCAAAAAAGTTTTTTTTTAAGCTGCTTCATTAGGAGAGTGAAATTTATTGACCAGCCGAAACGACATGATCATGAATTTTTGGTAGTATGTGTTACAAAATGTAACAGTTTTTCTTTTGTTAATTAAACTAGAATTAAAAATTACTGTAAATTAGAAATAATAAACATCACATTTCATAATTAATTCAAAATGAAAAAATTATGTTTAATTATGGTGGATGCGCCGGGATACAAATGTAGTAAATAAGAACTGCGGACACTTTTCAAATAAACCGATCATCAATTGAAGTAATCCACCACAAAAATTGTTAATTATACAAAATTTATTCTTGTTTTTTTGTTGTTTTTTTGTATTCTTTTGCCTATCTGAAGTAATTTATGGTCGTATCTAATGGTAGTTTTTAGGTGTTAATTTTAAAAACGGGCTTTTTCGCAATTTTATCTGACAAAACAAGCAAAATAAAAATTTAACTAAGTGTTTTTTTCAGAAATATTAAAACTGACACGTTAAAAGTATCATTGAGGGTGACTTATTCTTAATTTCTATTGCTTTAACAGCGTTTATCTGACCGAGAATTGCAGCATGTGGTTCACATGGTGCAGAAAGGGTTATGTCATCGCAAGATGGCGCGACTTTTTAATGTAGCACATAGGGTGATCAATAGAGCCACTAGTCGCTTTCCAGAATGTGGAACTCTTCGTTTCAGATATGGTAGAGGTCGTGCACGCAGTGTAACTCCAAGACAAACTCGTTTTTTACAAATTACTTCTCGCCGAAACAGTACCTATAACGCTACTCAGTTAAATAACGCGCTACAAGTTACAGGAGTAGTTATTTCTACTCAAACAGTTCGACAATGGCTACACAAATATGGCTTAAGGGCTAGAAGACGTGAGCCCTGCCCACTGTTAACCCGGCAACATCGAGTACAACGACGACATTGAGGGAAAGCTCATTTGAACTAGACCCAGAATGAATGGTTCCGTTGTATGTTTGCAGATGAGTCTCAATTAACCCTTTATCGTTTGGATGGGCGTATTAAAGTGTGGCGACGTCCGAACAAGAAGTACCGTAAAGAAATGCGAGAGCACAGGGTATCTTTCGAAGGAGGTGGTGTTACTCTTAGGGAAGACATTATTTTTAACGGCCGCACAGAGATTGTGGCACTAAGGGGGTTATGCATAAATGCACAACATTATAGAGATATGTGTATTCTCCCCATTGTAGTGCCTTTTGTCAATAATTTTGGAAATGAGTTTGTGTTTGTGGATTTATCACCGCACCGTGCTCGGATTGTGAACAATGTTCTTAATGCACATGGTATTGAACGAATGGTGTGGCTGGCACGCTCCTCTGATTGCAACCCCATTGGGTCTATGGTCGTACATAAGGCACAGGTTATCGGAACAAGATGTCCAACCAGACATTTTGAGGAGCTTTAAAACATGTTGGAACAGGAATGAGAAGCAGTGCTTCAAGAAGTCATCAATAATTTGATAGAAAATATGACAAGGAGATGTATGGCTGTCCATAGGGCTAGAGGTGGTCCCACTAGATATTAATTTATACAATATGTTTAATAAATAAATATGTAAATACAATATGTGTTTACAAAATATTTCTGGGGATATTTACTGTTGTTGTAAAAAGTAGAATAAATAACCAAATATACTGATTTACAATGTTGCGATACATGCGTACCTTTCTTTTTTTATTCGGCTTGTATCTTAATAACGGTTTTTTAAAGAAATATGATGTATGAAAATGAAAACATCACTTATTACAAAGTGGATCACTTCAATTGTTGAGTAGTTTAATTTGTATCTTAAACATAATTTTAATTTATAGCCATTTTTAACATTTAAAATTATTTTGTATTGGATTTTAACTAAAATATTGCACGTGACGGTATCAAATTAAAATGAAAGTTGTAAAAAAAATTCATCGCAACTAAAAATTTGCAATACCATGCGACCGATATTAATTCTGTAGATTATAAATCAACTTGAAATTAATGTGGTGCAACTTATAATTTTGAAATGTCAACTTGACAAAATTTAAGCTGAGTATCGAAGCCAGATTTACACCGTACCTTAAATTATTTTTAATATTATTTAAAGTACTAAACTTGCCTTACTCAGCTAAACATGACATACTTAATTTTGAAGACTTGTCATAACAACAAAATAAATAATACACTGTAATCAAAAAATACTGATTGAGTTGGCAATAAAGTTACTATGTTTTTTTTGCAATTTGTCGGATTATTAAGACTAAACTTTACCAAAAGATAACTCGATTTTATTACTCTTACCGTATTTAACTTTATAATTGAAATGGCACTTGCCAGCCCGACTGTCATAAATTACTAACCCGCTTTGAATGCTTCGTGCAGGGTCGTACTTGCTGGATAGATGGTAGGTACTACAAGATGTTCGATGAATCACTAGCTTCATTCTTATTTTGTTAAAAGAGGAAAATGTTATAGTAAGGTTAAAACAATAAATTTAATAACTCGATAAATGGTTACATTAATATTTATTGTACAAATCATTAATTTAATTTGAATAGAAATCGTTTATTATTAAATACAAAAATATGAAAAAATTTAAATTAATATTTAAAAATTAATCATAATACAAATTGTCCAACTCTCCATCACTCTCTGTGACTGTCATCAAGACGAATAATAATGATTAATGTTCGACAGATCATAATCGATGTCGCTTGAGTAATAAAACTTGGGGGTTCGTTCTATACTAATTTATTATTAACAATGTATAAACTATTTACAGTGGTTCTAAACCAGAATAACATAAAAAGTAATTTCTAAACAAAGACAATTAAACTTGATTTATAAACATTTATATCGACGCTGTAATTTTGGAAGTTATTAAATACAAGCTAAGTAAGTCATTGCTCTACGGTTAATTGATTAGTAAGGTTTAATATTTATTACGAAACAATGAAGATGTAGAACTAAAAGCGCTGACAAATAACGCAACATCCGTTTAGAATTTGTGAGAATTAATAAATACAAAATCTGTTTTAATCGAAAATTAAACATCTTGGCGACTCGGCAGAAAATTGCAAACCTGACCTCTGTTAATGACATAACTAGATATTCTAACTTTACAATGTACTAAACCCTGATCGCGCAAAAGTTAAATATAAAAAATAAAAATATTAAATATAAGGCAAATTGTAACCAAAAAAATTAAAATTTTGTTTAATCGAAGATTAAACATCTTGGCGACTCGGCAAAAGAGTGCGATCTCTGGATTTGAATCAGCTGTCTTAGGTTGTGAATATCCTGTGTTTCCAATTAATTAATTCAATTTAATCGGAATTGTTTGAATATACAGCTTCTCTTCTGAGATGTGGACTGTGGAGTGTTAGCTTCTAGTGTTTGGTGGATTCTTGCTGTAACAATTTGCTGACACCAGTATTTTGTTCATACACATTTGTTATGAAATTGACATAGGTTAATAGAAAATATAAACAGAAATTTGATCTAACTTAAAGTGACATTGACATTGATATTTAAGTGATGTGTAAGCAACTAATTGTCCAAGTTTTATAATTTCTTTGAAACATATTTTCATTAATTTTTAACTGATTTGAATTGACTCTAAATTATTTGTTAAACTGTTGTAAAAGGTTTACTAACTTGCGGCCTGTATTACTGCGTTTAGAGGCTCCAAGATTCTTCTTCCAGTTGATTCCAAATCTTCATCGTGAAGTCGATGCCTGGATCCGGTGGATATTTTCCTTGTAGGGTGGACTTCCATTTTGACTTTCTTGCAATGATAAAACAATGATAATTTTGCTTTTTTTTTCTTTCCGCAACTGTTGTAGAAATGCGAGTTTCTTTGCAGACGTCAAATTTGCCACCGCCGAACTGAAGTTATTAACGATTGTTGCTTCATTGATTTCTGTCTTCGTTTTTTCACAATTTTTGTAGTTTGACTTCTTGAACTGCTTCTTATTTTGTTGGTGAATTTTTGAAAATAACTTGGGATTTGTGTATAACTGACTTTTACTTAAAGATTCGTTGTTTTGTTCACGAATTTTCTTTTTAACTCTCGGGTGTTTTATTTCACTGTTTTGAGATGTATTTTCATTTACCTGTTGAGCTTGTTGACTTTTTCTCTTTTTCGGTGTTGTTTTTTGTGGTGCGGTGCCTTTTTCGTTTACTCTTGCAGGCTCAAGTTTTGGCTCTTGAGTCAATTTTCGTAAAACTTTTGATGCATCTGTTTGAAATTCGTCAATTAAAACTTCACTTGAAAGCTTTTTGACTTTCATTTGCGTTTTATCGTTGTTTAATTTTGGTTTGTTACTGGAATCATTATCGGATTTTGAAGCTCTCAAAACGGATAATCCCTTTTCCACTCTTTCAGGTTCAAGATTTAGCTCTAGAACCGACTGTTTCTTCCATCTTTCCGGAAAATTTTCATCAAAAGTTTCGGAGATTTCCAAAATGGACACTTCTCTTTCCACTCTTTCAGGCTTAAGACTTAGTTCTTGAGTCGATTTTTGTTTCTCATGAATCAAATTTTGATTTTCTTGAGTTTTAGATTTGAACTGGTTGACATTTTTCTCTAACATTTTTGCATCCTTTTTTGCTTGTAATTTAATCCATCGTGGTAAAGGTGGAAGTCTTACTGGGCTCACTCTTTTAGCCGTAGTTTCTTGTTTACTTTTTTTTATTAATAATTCTAATATGACATCTACACAACGTTGATTTATTGTTTCATATACGTTGTTGTTAAAATATTCGTCTGTAAATTCTGTTTCCCCACCTTGTATCTTGATGTCGATAAATTCTATTGTATTTAACTCTTCGTATAAACGTTCCAAATGTTCGATGAAAATTGTTAACATTTGTTTTGTTAATTTTACCTCGACTTTGTCAAGGTAATCTGACAATTCTATTAAACGAATTTTTTGCTCTTCGATGAGCATCTTTTGATTTTCATCAGGGCACTGTTTTTGAAATGAAGAAGAATTTATGTTCATGTACATGATTTTCTCCCAACGTAGCACTGTTTTCACACACAGCACTACATTTTAACTCGCGGCGAAGGGCTTTTGACCACGAAAAACTCTTTTTTTAACTCGCGACGCGAATTTATATTTAAATCAAGTTTTTTATTATTTGATTTTGTTTAAAACTGACTTGTAATTTCAATTTTTCACGGTGCTCGAAAGACCATGTTCGATGCTGCAGGAGTAATAAAACTTGGGGGTTCGTTCTATACTAATTTATTCATTCAAAAACTTAACAATATATAAACTATTTACAGTGGTTCTAAACCAGAATAACATAAAAAGTAATTTCTAAACAAAGAGAATTAAACTTGATTTATAAACATTTATATCGTCGCTGTAATTTTGGAAGTTATTAAATGCAAGCTAAGTAAGTCATTGCTCTACGGTTAATTGATTACTAAGGTTTAATATTTATTATGAAACAATGTAACTAAAAACGCTGACAAATAACGCAACATCTGTTTAGAATTTGTGAGAATTAATAAGGACAAAATCTGCTTTAATCAAAGATTAAACAATTAAGGGCGCTACAAAGTTTTTGCGATAAGAATTTTCTATTTCTATCACATGTTGCACACATTTTGTCCACAATTCCGCTCCAATCTTTCCTGTCTCGGCCTTAATCATCTCAATTGTTCCTTCGGAAAATTTCGGATTGGTGTTGTTTTTACTAAGATTGCGTTTTAATGTGCCCCAGACCATTTCAATGAGATTAAATACGCAATGATATGGAGGCAGCCTCAAAATTGTATGTCCTTGTTCTGTTGCCATATCGTCTATTACATACTTTTTTTCAAAATTAAACAATTTCACAATTTCTAAGATTTAGTTTTTTGTGTAAGATTCTTCGAAAAAAATGTCTTGCTCGTATAAAAATTCTACGATTTACCCTTTTCTTCCAAGTAGTCTTGGGTATTTTTTTTACTTATTACCGAGTGATAGCTTGCATTGTCCAACACAATTACACTGTTAGGTGTTATATTCAATAAAAAATCTTCTCTGAACCACTTTTCATGTCATATCCTCGTGGTAATCAAGTTTGCAGTCTTTTATTGTTTTGGCGAATATTAATAAAGCGCCTAGAACCCAACCATTTGCCAATCTGGCGTTTAAAATTATAATCCTTTTCCCTCGTGTTGGTGGGACGTTCAAGAGGCACTTGTTGGATTGGTCGGTCTAACTTTTTTTTGTTGTTTCATCAATGTTTCATCAATGAAGTAAATGGTTTTATTTTCCTCCCAAAGTATTTGTATCTCAACTAAATATTTGTACCGCCATTCTCTAATTCTAGGAAATTCCATTATCGTTTTCCTCCTGTCAATTGTTTTGTAAGTAAAACCGATTTTCTTTAAAAATTTTCTCAATGTTTCTTGGGAACACTTGACATTAAAATCTTCATCATTAATTATTGAATTATGTAGGCTTGTTATAGTAGGTACAATATTTTTTTCAAACATTTCGTATATCTTCATTCTTACTATATGAGCATGTGTATCAATCAGCATTTTTTTTAATTCGTTGGCGTCCCGTCTCACTTTTCGTTCTTCAACTCCTCAGTGAACTATTCCCCAAACGGTACTATATGGCACATTTGTCTGTAATGATGTCTTCTTGATTGGGTGTTCTATTTTCTTCGTGTTTTTTAAATAATACCAAACATTTAAAACAATTTGTTTAGCTATTATTGGTAAATGAACACAGATACGGCGAGCTTCCGTGTTTTCAGTAATAATTATATCATTTTCGGGCTTGTTATTGTCAGCAATGTTTATGACTTCATCTTCTTGATTTATATTAAAAAGCCTCCGCAAATCCATGTTGACCAAAAAAATTGGTTGACGCAAAAGGAACTTTATTGAAAATTGAAAGCAAGTACCAAAAAATTAGAAGCTCGATGCACTAGGCTTCACACTTCTGTACTAACTAAACCGATGGGTCCCAGCTATCTTCTTACTTGAAAAATAAAATTTATAGACAAAAGTACACCTCTGTGAAAAGTTATTCACTTTTCTCTTACCTCGTCACTACACCTAAATTCACCAAACCTTAGGTCAAAACGGATTATTACTTGATCCTTGGAAGATATTAAATAATTCTTAGAACATTTGCATTTGTGAGACTGAAACTAGAAAATTTACTAATTACTACTATATAAAAATATATCACTATAATTCACTAGGATTTAAGTTTTTGCACCTGCTCAGGTAGCTGGTGCGGAATTTGGGGCTGCCCAAACTCTCAATGTTAATTTTCTTAGAATAAGTCTTAAATTATTCCTAAACTGCAGTGGTATGAAGTCCCTCACAAAAGTCCGGCCCAGACATTCAAAACTGCCATCTGTTTACAATTTTTGCCTGCTTTCGACGGATTTACCTACCGAAAAATTTCACTTTATTGTTAAATATATGATGGGTCATTATGAGGGTAAAGTAATAAAATCGAGTTATCGTTTGGTAAACTTTACCTCTATAGGTTATGTCTTAAACCTATCAAGAAAAGGTCAAATAAAATTGCATAAATAATTTATTTTCAACAACAAATATAATTTTAATAAATATTATACCTACTACAAAATAATGCAAACAGAAAAAGAGAAAAAAACAAAAAAAAAGATTTAGAGTGTGCACTTTAAGGCATAAATTCACTTGGCGTTTTAGGTTTTTAAATACATTAATTAGTGTATTTAGAGTTACATTGTTTTTTTTTCTACAATTGCAGCCCGTAATTCCTTTGTATTTAAATTCTTTTCTTATTGAATACTCTATTTTTAAGGTAGCGAAACAAGAAAAAAATTAATCGAGTGAGATACCAAACGATTTACTTGGTTAAATCTTTCCATTTAAAAAAAGTTGTTTTAAATTTTTTATTGGCTAACAAGAGGTGTGAGCTGTTGTAAAATCTTGCTAAAAGTAATGTTTTTGCAATTCATTTACCTGTAATAATTGTATAAAAAATTGTAAAATAAAACTTTATTTCAATTTTTTTAAGACATTTTAATAAGTTCTATAAGAAATGCCTGGAAAGGTAAAAAAAGTGTCTTAGATTTAAAAGATAATGTTTTATTTTAATGCAAACTTTCATTTTAAGCTTCTGATAAAATATATTTGTGTGTAAAAATAAGAACATTTAATACCTAATTGTCCTTAAACATGTTTTTTATTTTTGATAAGTTTTATAAATTTTAAAAATTATTAAAAAATATGGTATTAATAATGTACAAAAAATTTGGAAAAAAAATCACCAAGATTTTATTTTAAAAAACAGTGATTTTATTTGTCTACAACTTTTATTGTCCTTGAACTAAACTGTAATAAAATCATCCAATATCCGCCAATTTAACTTGCAACCTAAAACAGACAAAATCACTAAAAAACAAAAAAAATTTATATTTACAGAAAGCAACAAATGTCTTCCAATTTTTGGTAAACCGTATGCTAAAAATTTTACTTTTTTCTTTACCACCAAAAATAAAAATGTATTTGCCTTAAAGGAAAATGTTTAATTTTAAATACAATACAAAGTGAGCCAAAAAAGAAATCGTCTCCAAAATTAAATGTAAAAAATTGATCAAAGTTAATATAAATAATAAATTACCTATGAAAAGAAAGAATTATTTAAAAAAAATGTTACGTTTTTTTGTATAAAAAGGTAGATACTGTTTAACTATCGTTAAACAGATTATTTCTTGTTTCTGTAAAACACAATTGTATGTCAAGATGCAATAGGTCATTAACTGGGACCTATTACTCAAGGAAATTGCAACAAATATTTCCGCATGTTAAAACAATTTAAACAAAATGTGGTAAGCAAAGTTTTGCTTACTTCAGCGGGGGCAAAGTACTATGACAGTTGCACGGTTTTCCAGCGACCGACAAAATGTAATTTATTGTACCATTTAAATGTACACGGTATCAATTTATTATAAGTTTTATTTTTGTTTTATATTCACTGTAGGTTAGGTTTATATTGTTATGTTTTTTTTAATAAAGTTAGTATTGATCGAAGAGTTGTCTTGTTCATTACTCATTGTTAGAGCACGGTCCATCGAGAGTTGCATGTTCCGTTAAGATTAAACAATACAGTTTAAATAAAAAAAAATTTAATAAAATTTTAATGTTAAATTTTAAGTACTGTTATTTGCTTCATATCAACCTTACTACGTCAATAATTACTGTTGTTTTTTTGCCCGCTTATCTTTTCTTCTTTATGTTTCTTATAAGAAGATATATAATTTTTCAACTTTTGCTGTCTGTTGTTTTATTACTTTTTTTATTTAGATTAAATGTCGCAAATGTACTACTAGTTTTACACATTTTTTACTGAATTTACCGAGCTGACAATAATGTCAAAACTGCCATTACAATCTTGTTTTTTGACTCACTCTGTATGTAATACCCTACCTCCTTCTTCACATGTATATCCAATTGATAATTTAATAATTGTGAAACAACAACTTTGGTATTTTGGATTTCTTCTTCACAATTATGGCATACTTCAACAATTAAAACTAATCGAAAAATTTGCACTAATATCCACAAATAATATACATAATTTAAAATATTTGTTTCATTACTTGTTATCATTACAAAGAGTTGATAAGGACAAGTAACTAAATGAACATAACAACTAAATATCATCACAGTAGCTGTTTTATTAAATCTTAAATTAATTGTTTCAATAGCATCAGTGATAAGATTATAAGACTTAAATTTGAAATATATCCACATTTAATTTTACCTAAAACAACAATAATAATAAAGTAATTGGATAACAAAAAATAACACACTTGTATCAATCTTCTTGTTGGATCTTCTTGGTGTGTTTTTTAAATGAAAATTGGAAATGAAACACCCACTAACACCAAACTTCTTTACTTGATACATTTTTTTTTTTTTGACGCACGTTTCGACAACAATGTTGTCATCCTCAGGTAGGAATTAAAACTAAATTGTTTACAACCATTCTTAGCTTATATACTAATCGTGCCGGCTTCCACCAACTTTCACTTCCCCCTCTTATCAACCAATGAGAAGAGCGAAGAGGTGGGGATTGGACCAAAATCGGCGTTAATTAGACGTCCTTTGTTTCTATGTATTTCTAGACTCTCGAATGCGTCAAGAAATTTACAATTATTGATTGTCCTAATAATTCTAATATAAATTGTATCAAGTAAAGAAGTTTGGTGTTAGTTCCAATTTTCACACTTGTATCACTTTTGATTTTCTCTTTGATCGAGTTATTAATACCATAGACCCTAACTTGTGCCATTTTAACTAGTTGGTAATATTGCATTTCATGCATTATTACAATTGAGTAAGAAATATAATAAGCCAAGTAATTATTAACCTCTTGCCATGAAGTATTACCCCACATAAAGACATCAAGTGTATAAAGTAGTGGTAAGAAACACAACCAAATGTATTTAAACCACGCCAACTTTGATCGAATTTGATTTACAAGAATTGGTTTTATAATTGTATCGATTTTATCAATTTTTTTTTAAACAATTAATAATTTCTCATATTTGAAAGGCATAGAAACAATGAAATAGAAACAACACTACAGCACATCATTTACGTCAAATGATCAAATAACAATATCTATACTTCCGGTGAATCCCAGAGAAACAAAAGAGGCGATTTCCATGTCGTGAATAAAGCCCCACATACCCCAACTCACTGAAAATTTAGTTTTTGGTTTAAAAGTACTAAAAATATTAGGGTAAATTTGTTAGTCAAATCACGCAAAAAACAAATTTTAGCCAAGTCATCAGTCAACTTGAAAAAATCAACAAAACTTCTTTGTTTCAAACAAGTCTTTTCAAAAGTCTTATAACAGAATTGTATAGTAGTTCTGAGTATGACATAGGCAGATTGTCCAATGAGTTTCTCATAGCGAATTATTTGAGCCAAATGTTTATCAGATATTATTATAAGACTCAATGTAAATGGTGTTTGATTTAGCCTTTTTAAAACTAAGTGTATCGATATTTTTTCATATTAATTTTTGACAAACATTACTATTTATTTTGCGTATTTAAAATGTACCAAGTTTTAATGCAGTAAAACAATTAACAATATAAATTTTCCATGACCAAGTAATGGTAAAAAAAGTATGGTGGTTGGTGCAAGTAATGGGACATAAGCCCAAAATTCTAGTTATAGAGATGAAAGGTGAAAAAGTCTGAAAAAGAGATGTGTTAAATGTTATTTTATGTCGAAACAGTTTTTAAAAACATTACGATCTTCTGTATTTAATATAGTTTATAGAAAATTGTTTTATAAATTTTTAATAGAATTTTTGTGTGCATAATGTCTCATAAATAAACAACAAATTTAATTGGAGTTTATTGATGTATGTATATTTGCTCAAAAACAAAATTAAAGAATTTTACTAAACAAATATTCAAGACATAATAATTATTCGTTTTTTTGTATAAAACTGAATTTTTACAAGGTGCTTAATTTTTGAGAAGATTTCGTATCTTAACTTGACACTGAATAAACAAAAATAGATTAATTAGAGAGCAGTTCGGTTTAAGCGAAAACAGCGATAATTAAAGGTGGAAAAATAATTATCATCATTTTTTTAAATCGTCTGTAAAGAATACTATTTTTAAAAATAAATCAAAATAGTCTAAAGTCATGTTAAAATCAAAAATTGTTTGTAATGTAAATAATGATCTGTAGATTATTTGTATATTGTTGATTGCATATTTCACATTTTACAAAATATTATAAGTAACGTTATAACTACATACAAATAACTAGGACTATAATAGATACTTAGTAAAGTTAATTTTTTGTTGAGCAGAAAACTTGGAAATGTCACTCTCACAATTAATCTTAGTTTGTTTTATCATATTTATTATGGTAGATGCGCCGAGATTAGAATTTATTATATAATAAATATAGTTAGATTTAGAATAACTAGTATCTCAAGCAGTTTAGAAATTTGAAACTTCATTGTTTTCGAAATACGTAAAATTCATATCGACTTCAATAAAACGCTTAGTTAAAGAAACAAACCTGTTTCCCTATTGTTCTACCTAAATCTATTTTTTAATTTTTTGATCAATATAATAAGTATCTAATTAATAATACACCAAGTTTTGACGCAAAGCAAACATTTTAATTTTTTTAATTTATTTTGATAGCATCTTCTATTTACAACCTTCATATTATCAGATTTCAACCAAAATTATTACATAATCAATAATAAATTGCTTTTGTCAGTTGTTTTTCCTCATTATCATTGTTTTTCTACAATAAAAAATTTATAACAAATTATCTCGCAATTACTGATAAATACTACATAATTATTTTTCAATATGTTGAAATGTAAACTCAACCCTCACCTTTATAAATGTCTTAGCCCAATTTTAAAAATTTCGCAAATTATAGGACTTTGTCCTGTTATTATTACTAAATATGAAAATACTTACGTTTTAAAATGGTCTTGGAAAATTTACTTTTTTCAATTAGTGGTCATAATTATTTTAGGTAATTGATGATATTGTACAGAGTGAGTCAAGAAGCAGATTATATAATCTTTAAAACTTTTGTTGCTTTGATTGAATATCGTGAGATAAAAGATTTAAACGTCTCTTTTTAATTACCTATTTTATCACTATTAGTCTTTTGCTTATTGTGGATTGACATACGTTTTACTTCTTTCAACACTATTTCGATCTATTCAAAATAGTTAAAAATTGATTTTTGATAATGCACGTAAAACAAAAAATTTTTGTTTTACGAGTACATCTGTAATATTGGCGTGCATTTAGCAATTAATTTTTTTTTAAATTTATTTAAAGTATTTTTGCTTCTTTTTTTTTCCAGTCGTAATTTTTTATTCATCTCTTTCTTCTAGTAGTCGTTTCTAAAAAGTTTTTGTTTCTGTTTTTTTTCCAATTGTCTTTTTCTGTTTTCTTTAAAACTTTCGTCGTTTTTTGTTTTTAGTCGTACTTTACTTTGTTCATATTTTCCTTCTAGTAACCGTTTTTTGTTATTTTTTTTTCTTTCAATAGCTTTTTTTGTATGTTTTTCTTTTCTCGTCATATTATTGTTTTTTTAGAATGTTTTTAAAAACTAATTTTTCCAGCCTATTACTTCTTATTTTAACAGTCAATATTCAAGTTTCTATTTTTTTTGTTTGATTATTTATTACTTTTTTTAAGTAATCTATTTTAAGTTGTAGTTCTTCTTGTTCTTTCGTTTCTAATCGTATATTTCTCTGCTTTTTCCTTTCACACTAGTAGTTTTTCAAGTTCGTCTAAAGTATCTTCACTTATCAAAAAACCACCAACGTCGCAATTTCGCGTAAAATACAACCGGCAACATTGCATATTTTTGACATGGGGTGAAAATTGACATTTGTCATCGAGGCATATTTTATGTTAGGTTATATCATAAATAAACGTTAAAATGTGTGGTCTGCCAAAGTGCACGATAAAATATGTTTTTCACTATTAAAACACCCCTTGTTTTCTTTAAACACTTCAATGTGTCCCAATGCCTTTAATGAAATTCGGAAAAATATAACATAAAAACAAAAACACGCGGACAAACGACTTTGTCAAAGAAGGATTTACAACTCGACCAATTACAATTAAACGAACACGGGCGCTTCGTTCCATTTGTTTTGCTAACCTCAGTCGTGGTGACCAACCTCATAATGTAAAATTACCTCTGAGGAAATAACTTCTATTTTCTCAAAGGAAATTACCAAATTTCGAAATTTTATGAATTACCAACTTAAATCAACAGGTGATGGTTTTTTGATAAGTGAACAAGCTTTAGAGACTTTATTTTGAAATTATAATTTTTAAACTTTTATAGTGTCTATCACTTATACTTTTCAATAGTAATTTTTTTAAGTTTTTCTACATTGAAATTCTTTAATCCTTATTGTTTCAAATTATATGACTTATAAATTTAATTAAAATATATTTTTTTATTTAAAGTAGGCTAATTTTTATACAAATGATGAAAATAGTAGCAAAACGCTTTAGAAAACTGTGCCTCATCATCAGTGCGTAAATAATGTAAAAAAAATAATATCAGAAAAAACTTACTAAGTTTTTGTCAACAAAAAAGTAAATTTTAGCCGTTTAAAAATATATTTTTTAAAAAATTTGACATCAATCAGACATTTGATTTAAAAAAATATATAAAAATGTGCAATGATATGAATTATACTTTTGGGTTTGATTTGAATTTTAATTTATAATTTGTATGAATAAGTTTGTTTAGTTTTTGTTTTTTTACTCGATTTTAAAATATTTGTAAAAGTTTATTTGCTCTTCTTTTTCTTAAGTTCTTGTTTTTCAAATTTTTTAAAAAAATTTTGATTTTTTTATTTTATTAACTACTGAATTTTATTGCTTACATTAGAAAGCAATGAAACTTTTGTTATTTATATTTCTTTCATAGTTTTTTCTTATATTTTTTTTCTGTATTTTATAGTTTTTCAAGTGCATCCAGAATGCACTTGTATTCATTTTGCCCTGCAAAACAATATTTTTTTGTTTAATTATAGTTGTTTTTTGTTTTTCTTTCTGTTCTTGTCGCCGTTATTTAAAATTTTCTAGAAGCACCAGTTCTTTTTTTTTTGTTTTATTTGTCTAGTTTAGTTTGTTATTCTTTTTTTTTTCACTCGTTGTTTTTGACCTTTTTGCTTTCACTAGTCGCTATTTGTTTTTTATCTCTTATCCGTCGTCTTTTAAGTTTGTTTAAAATAATTTTTCTTCCATTTTTTTCATAGCTTTTCGCTTTTTTAATTGTCTTTGTTGAAATATTTTTTAAATTTTTTTTGCATTTTTTTTTCTTTTAGTTATATTTCAGGTTCTACAATAATTTTTCGTTTTTACAGTCGTATTTTTTTTCACTTTTTTTTTACTAATCCATCGAAACTCTAAAATACTTTTATCTTTTTTATTTTCGAAATGGTGTTTTTCAAATTTTTGTATATTGTATATTTTTCCAATCGTAGTTATTTAAAGTGTATTACAAATGTGGTTTATTATTATTTTAGTTATTTTAGTTTTTGTTTTCTTTAAAACAAAATTTCTAATTTTCTTGAAATGTTTTTTAGCTTTTGTTTTACAATTGTTGTTGATAAAATTTTAGAAGTTTCTTTTACTATTTTTCTTCTTTTAGTCGTTTCTTTTTTCAGGTTCTTCTATAAACTTTTAATGTTATTTTTCCAGTAGTAAATTTACGTATTGTTATTTTGTTCCAGTATTGTTATCTGTTTTTTTTCTCTTGTAGTTATTTAGATTTATTTAAAATCACTTGTGTTTTATTAAACAAATTTTTTTTTATTTTTTTTTTAATATCTTTTTGTTATTTTTTGTAACTATATAGGTGTTTATTCTTTTTTTTTACTTAAATTTTCTGAAGTTTTTTTTTAATTACTCTTTTTTGCAGTTTTCCAAAAACTACTTATGTTATTTCTCTACCTGTAGTAGATTTTTTTTCTTAAAAATTAAAGAGAACTGTCTCATACTTTTCAACACGCTCATGAAAGAAGACAATATAGTCGTACATTAGAACCCTCTGAGTTTATTTCTTGGCTCACTCTGTATTTTACTGTTTTTCTATAAATATAGCATTCTGCTGTATAAAATAAAATCTTTTTCAGCTAGTTGCTCATTTTGGGGCTTCACAAAAGACATGGAAGTTGCCTCTTTTACAGAATTGGGTTTCAGAGGCACTGCAGATTTTGCTATAGCCAGTTTTGATGTTAGTGAAGTGATTTTTAGTGCGACTTTTTTCGTCACATCAACTCCTTTAAAAATTACTCAATTTACTAAAATTATTGAAAATTTTAATAAAATTGACTCAAATATTCCGCCAATTCTTGTGAAAAAAATACGAAAACGTGGTATAGTTTTTATAACAATTTTAGCAATTTTTTTACCGACTTTGTATGTGCTTGATTTATTCATGTGGGGTAACAATAACTGGACAGGAGTTAATAATTATTTTGCTTTTTATATTTTATACAGTATTGTTGTGTTTCATGAATTGCAGTATTGGTACTTAGTAATGATGCTGTATATAAGAATTTTAGCACTTAATAGAACATTAAGAGACTTTCTAGAAAATAAAACAGGTCTAATTTACAATTTCTTCTGTTTTTATAAATAATAATAATTTTTTTATTGTAGATTTTGACAAAAGCAATATTTTTACAATCATCCAAACTTTTGATTATTTGATTGAATCTGTTGAAGAAATCAATAACTGTTTTAAATACAGTGCTACTATAATAATTTTTAGTTGTTATGTCCATTTGGTCATTTCACCATATCAGTTGTTTGTTATAGTGACAAGCAATGAAACTTCTCTTATTAATTACGTATATCTGTTATGGATTTCTTTACATATTTTAAGAGTTTTAACAATTGTGGAAGTTAGCCACAGATGCGAGACTGAGGTACGTTTCACTTGTTTTATACAATTATTTATCGCACTTAAATCACTCGAAAATAATCGCTACTAAATCTAAATTTGATTAGGAGAAATGATCATTTACAGTTTGTTTATAAATTTTTTAAATCATTGCTAAATAATAGTGTTAAGACGATTAATTTAAACTTGCGATCTGAATTTTAAAACTTAAAATTTATTTTCCATAACTAATATAATTACACAACAAATTTAATTATTTAAATTAACACAGTAAATGCTAAATCACTTAAGACTACATTGCTTTTCTGCCCACTGTTCACACTTTACTAGCTGTTTTGTCTCGTTGTCACTTTACCAACTGAACTTAATGCCCGGTCAGTCTTCCTCTTTATTATAATAGTTGGTCCTCCTTCTAAGACTATCTAGAAGAAATCTATACTAGAAGAGTGACGTTACATCCGATTCCAAAAATGATAAGTCAGCCACAATAAATCATTAATCCAGTATAATCCAGAAGCTAGTAGGAAATTTAAAAAAAATATATAAATATAATCATGTATCCCTTTTACCGTTAAGGTGTCGAAAATTTTTTCTATCTTCGTACAATAAGTTACTCTATTTCTTCCTGTTGTTTTACTATTTTTCTGGTCGTCTTTGGTGTAAACTTTTTCTAATATATTTTTTTTTGTGTTATCCCATCTTGGCTTAGGTTGACCTCTCCTACAACTTTTTTATTTTTAGCCTCTCAAACTTTCTTAAAAGGTCTTTTGACATTCATTCTTTGTGAATATTTTTATCAGCTTACTTCTCGGTATGAGTACCATGTTAAGCTTTTTTCTTGAAGCGTCGCTGCAAGATTTGTTCCTAAGCGTTACTCCTTCAACCCTTTTTAAATACTTTATTTCTGCTGCTTGTATTTAGCTCTTTATTCTTTAGATATAACTACATATATATATATTTATGACGCGGTAAAACGCTCACGATTATCGCACAACATCGTCGATTTGCTTATATAGTTAGGCTGTTTCCTACTAAATTTTTGTACACTTTTTATTCATTCAAAACAATGCGTAAGCATTCTTCGAATTCAGGCAATGGTCTTGAATTTTTTTCTAGAATTGTGCGTTATGAGATGAATCATTACGCGATGTCATGTTTTCAAAAACTTGTTGAATAAACAAAACGCAAATAAAATCGCTACAATATTATGAATACTAATGCATTCAAAATACCTCTTTGTCTTAGTGTTTTGTTGGTAACAAAGCTATTGAATTTATATCTTATTATATTCCAACGTTTGTGCTAATTCGAAGTTCGTTGATTCAAAAAGTTGGATTAATACCGAATAATTTATTTCCACTATGTACAACAATAATAAACAAACAATTCGATATTCACACTACAATCGCCGTCGCTTTAATTATGTGGCAGGTCTTTCGCTTTTGAAACTGACAAAATAGAGGTGTTTACTTACTTTAATTTATTAGATCGAAAAGCGATTTCCTTTAGCTTAACTTTAAACTCAAAATTTAGGCACGAGCACGATCTGCCACTACAATGAATAAAATTTATTTGTTTCGTAGGAACAACCCTTTGAGATGTTGGAATTGAGAGACAGCAAAAATTGGGAATGTGAGCAGTTATTAAAACTCGAATTTGACATGATTATAAAATTTAATAAAAGCAAAGTAAAAATAAAAGTAATAAAAGTCATACAAATACAGAATAAGCTAATTTATCAAAATTTAGAGTAAAATTTAACATACCAAAAATGAAAAGGAAAAATGTGTGGATACAAACAGTATGACTAATTATCAAATTACAAATTATTACATTACAAGAATTATATGGTGCAAGAAAACCCAAATTACAACTGATGGTTGATACTTTACGGCACTTTAATACAAAGAAAATTTGGTGGCAGTTGATTTTTCAATAAATTAAGCTCATAATGTCTTAGTCGGACTCACAATGATTACATTTCCGACTCTCGGGATTATCATTGTAATTTAAACGTGAAGATAACAGACAGAGTTGATTCATAAACAAAAATATAGGGTGTTTTTTAAATTTGACGTCAAAGTTGGCTGTGCATTGTCGTTTCTGAACGCACCACATAATAATATCTAACCTCACTTTTGTAATTATTTGCAAAGTAGCAAAAGTCAATAATCAAAGTTTGAATAATTTGAAAATCTCCATTTTCAAACGCCCAATACATAACTTGGACGAGTTACGACATCGAATTGTTGGAAGAATTAATAAAATTAATGAACATCCTAACATGCTGATGAACGTTGCTAATGGAATGTGTCGACGAATCCAAATGTGCCTAGATGAAGGTGGTGGACATTTCGATTATTTCTTATAATTTTTTTCGATTAAATTGTAATTATAAACCGTAAGTAGAGCAGTTTTAATTTTAATCACAAAAGCGAGGTTAGATGTCATTTTCTGGTTTGTTCACAAACGACAATGCACAGCCAACTTTGACGTCAAATTTAAAAAAACACATGATATTATAATTATATTGAGCGCTGCCTTAATCTAGAAAAAGGGTAGGAAAACCAAAACTAATTTAAAAAACGGTTCAAAAATGACTTACTTAAAAATAACAAAAATTATAAAGCAATAGGTCCATCCCCGAACAGTTCACATTTTTAACTTAGTTCTATTCTGCTAAACCATAATATTTTGCACCCTTTTGGCAATTGTAATTATCAAATGAAACCTCAAAAAGGCTGCCATAGTTGTTGAAAACACCGAGAAGAATTAAATCAAAAAGGACTTACTTTGCAACATCTTGTGGAGACGATCGGTTCTCTTCACAAACACTTTTACTTTTTAACTTCAAAACTCAAAAGACTTTACTGGTAACTTGTCATATACTGATTTTTTCCTAATTAACCGCCGAGCTTATATATGCTTCAGTTCCTTTGTCTCCACGAGAGTTGTAAGTCACAACTCCACAAGATTTGTTTATATTATTCGCCAAAGCTTTTCATGGCTAATTGGTATCAAGTCTCATGGGAAACTGTCCAGTGACCTTACATTGACTTTGCTTTGTCTAAACGCTTAAAAATTGAATCGTGAAATGAATTCTTTTTTAGAAGACCAAGAGGGCATCAGTGGCTCTTCACAATTATGTTGCTTGCTCTTTCGAGAATATCGCTTTCTTTATTTGCTTGTCTGGCTTTTGCTAACTGACTGGTTGGTTAACTCTCAGTCAGTCTCTTCCTTATATAATCGAACATTCTTGCTAAAATGTGTCAGATGTTTTATGACGTTTTTAGATTTAAGTAGAAGTAATTACTCATTTTTCCTGTTTGGTTCTTGAGCGCGTCTATTAATAATTTTATGAAATTTCACACTTTAATGCATAGACAATGAAAGCACCTTTAAAATATTCCACTTTCTATTTACTTTTGAAATAAATTTGAAATTAAATTTTGAAAGCATTTTTTCGATACTTGGACAAAATCGAAGATTTTGGAGAGTGCAAATTTTAGTTAAAATACACTGTTTAATTTAATATTCAAACTTACTTTAAAATTTCATAAATTTTTGCTGCTTTAAAAACTTAATTTTTACAAAAAAATTTGGCACAAGCTTTTGGCTCATCGCCAGATATTGAATAAACATGGAAACCACTTTTGAAGATGTAATAGTAAGAGACAGTCATTTTGGAAAGTGTGCAGTCAACAAAAACTCAAGTATAAATAGGTATAACAAAACAATTTAATAAATTAAATAAATGTAGTGAAAGTAATAAAGAGCAATATGCAATAATAGAAAAAAAATTGTTACATAATATTGTTAATTTCTTACTACATCAATATAGCCAAATATTACCTTAGTTACGGTAACCATTATGACACTCATAACTCCCGAGAGAGTTATAGAAGGGAGTTAAGAATTTTTAATTCTCTCTAATTTGCATATTAAAAAGAATTTCAAATACGGCGCTCTAAAGTTACAAGAAGAGAAGAAATGTTATTAAAAAACAAATACTTTCCATAGCAATCATGCACAAAATTATATTTATTCTCAAAAAATACGTTGTAACCGCGTATTCTCTAATAATCCGAGCGCCCAGTAGAGTAGCGCTAAGATCGCTTCCACCCTCTCCCATAAGTCCGGAAGGAACCACTCTCGACCGAGAGGTACCGACAAACCGTAATAAAAGGCATACACCCACAACGCACAACCAAACGCTGAGTTGCTTGCTTGCATCAACCGAGCATCTTAGGGGTCCCATCTGGTCTTGCAAGTCTTCTCCACAGCCATCATGCAGTCAGTTGCTCTCTTGCATGAACCGGGCATCCTGGGAGTCCCAAATGGTGTTGTGAGCTACTCATACTCTTTTGCATCGTCAAGGAGTTGCTCTCTTGCATCAACCGGACATCCTGGGGGTCCCAACTTTAAGTTTTAAGTCTCAACTTCGGGCCTAACAGCCTTCTGGACAGTCGTTGCCCTCGGTAATTAACATCCTTATAATACCCCTGATACATAAATAACTATTATAAATATAAAAAAATTGACGCTAAGTTTCGAATAAAATTTTAATTTAAAAATTAGAAAATATTTATTATAAGCGCTAATTATTACGCATTTCTTTTTTTAGTACATTTGAAAATAGCTTAATTTTTGGCAAAATTATGAGCATTTGAAAAAAATAGGTATTTTTCCCAAAAATTCTAATTTTTATAAATACTGTAAGCTCAGTGTCACAGTTCAGTGTCAAAAAATGTACCTACATAAAAACATTTAATTTAATAAATTTAAAATAATAAACTAAATTCTTAAAAATGCAGATGTCACATGATCACATGTTTGGTAAGCCGATTTGACATAGAAATGTTTGTTAATTTTTTAACATATTGTTAAATTAATTTATTTTTTTAATAAATAAGTACTGTTAAGTGGGGCTATTTTAAATACGATTTTAAGATTTTTTTTATTTTAAACATCATGGTAATCAAATATTAATGTTATATTAATTAGTTTCGTTTTAATTTTGTTATCAAAACGCTTCGCATACCTATGTAGTTATGTTTCTAGATTTAAAGCAAATATAATCTTAAATAATAATTAAGTTCGAGCATCCTTAAGCAATTCCGAAAAAGTAAGATGGTTTTATGTAGATTTATTTTGTAAAGATTTTTTGATAAAAACAAAAACTTTTGTAGAAGTTTAGTGACGAAAAAAGTAAATGCATTTTTACGTAATAGAGAATCAAAAAAATTCAAATTTTTAAATTTAAATAATGAATATTAGGACAAGAAACTAAAACTGCTTTAAAAAGAATGTGACAGTCTTATTGAAACAAGCTCTAGAAAAACTAAGTTTACATTTGAAAAAATTGGGCAATAATTTAAAAGGTTTAAATTAATTGATAAGTGTTTAAAAGTCTGCAAAACTTTATTAAAAGATTCGAGAGGCTGAAGATTGTTAGACCAAGCGGATCTCGTTGATGACAACCAATTAGGCAAGAAGTCTGGTGCTTTTTGTAGAACAAATTTGAAAGACCAGTATAACATTAAGAAAGGTAAGGGAATAATTTAAGAATTACATATAAAGGGTTTTTCAATAAGAATGGGTCGATATTTAAATGGAATAAAACAAGCTGTGTGTGAGGTATTTTAAAAAAAAAATTATATTAAGGGTCCATGCATGCTTTTATTTATGGAATATAACATCGTTCAAATGTCCGCCGCGACTTCTAACTGTGGCATGGATTCGAGTGGACCAATTTTGAATAACTCGCTCGCATAGATCTGGCTGAATTTGACCGATGGCATTGGTGATATTGACTTTAAGGACATCGGTCGATTGCGGCTGATTGGTATAGACCTGTGACTTGAGAAAACCCCACAAAAAAAATCTAGCGGGGTCAAATCGCACGATCTTGGTGGCCAATTTACGTCAATAACTCTGCCCTCAAATCTTTCATGCAGAACGTCCAGCGCGGCGTCTGCTGTATGGCCCCGTCCTTCTGGACATGTCGTCTACCTCCATATCGTTTAATTTAGGGCAAAAGAAATCTGTTATCATCGTCCTGTAGCAGTCGCCGTTGACGGTAATGGCCTCACCAACGTCATTTTCAAAAAAGTATGAACCAATGACGCCGCCGGCCCAAAATCCGCACCTAACAATAACTTTTTGTGGATGCATTGCAACTTGCTGAACCTCGTGTGGGTTAGCGTCGTCCCATATACGGCAATTTTGAGTGTTAACGTAGCCATTCATCCAAAAATGCGCCTCGTCACTAAAGATGATTTTTCGACCAAATGTGGGGTCTTCTTCTAAACGGTTCGAAGCCCAGAAGCGAAGAAACTGCGTTGTCTATGGTCATTAACTTTAAGTTCTTGTGCACGACGCGGAATTGACTGCCTCGGGTTTTGCTGTACACTTTTACGTACGGCAGCAATATTTTCGGCCGATCTAGCATTTCTTTGACGACGGGGTGTTGGCTGATTGTTTACCGAACCCGTTGTTTCAAATTTTGTCATCAAACGCTGCAGAGTCGATTTTGAAGGACCACCGTGTCTTCCATAAAATGGACGCAACGAGCGCAATGTTCGAACTAACGAACAGTCATTTCGATAATAAAGTTTTTTTATTTAGACGTGTTGCTCAATTGTGTAATTTGCCATGGTAATTTGGCATCAGTGACTGAACAATAAACACCAGATTACACAGACACTACCAAAAAAACATGGCCGCCACAGGGTGCCAACATCAACCCATCCTTATTGAAAAACCCTTTAGAAGTAATAACTCATTTTTCCCGTTTGGTCATTGAGCGCGTCAATTAGTGATTTTCGGAAATTTTACGCTTCAATGCAAATACAATAAAAGCACGTTTAAAATAATGTGTCACTCAAACCCACTTCCTATTTAAATTTTTTGAAAAAGTGGCTCTGGGCGCTAGAAAGATGTGGTACTAACTTTAAAACTATGATAAAATTTAGTCTCATTTTAGCATACTTTCGAAACTTGGACGAAATCGAAGATTTTAGGGGGTGCAAATTTTGTTGAGACACACTGTTTAATTTAATATTCAAACTTACTTTAATATTTCATAAATTTTCGCTGCTTTAAAAACTTAATTTTAAGAAAAAAATTTGGCACGAGCATTTGGCTCGCCACCAGACATTGAATAAACGTAGAAATCATTTTTGAAGATGTAATAATAAGAAACAGTCATTTTGGAAAAGTGTACAGTCAAAGAAAACTCAAATATAAATATAACAAAAAAAATTAATGAATAAAATAAATGTAGTAAAAGAAAAAAAGATTAATTTGCAATAAAAAAATTTAAATGTTACATAATATAGATTATATATGTATATAGATATAAAAAGTATTGACGCACAATTTCGAATAAAATTTTAATTTACAAATTAGAGAATATTTATAAAAACGCTAATCATACGTTTCTTACATTTCTTTTTTTTAGTACCTTCTAAAATAATTTAATTTTTCGCAAAGTTATAAACATTTGAAAAAATTAGGTATTTTTTCCAAAAATTCTAATTTTATAAATGCTGTAAGCTCAATGTCAAAAACTGTGCCTACATAAAAACGGTTTCAATAAATACTAAAATAAATTTTTAAAAAAATGCAGATGTTTACATATTTGGTAGGCCAATTTGACATAGAAACGTTTGTTAATTTTTTAAAATATTGTTAGATTAATTTAATTTTTTAAAAAAAATAAGTACTGTAAAGTGGGGCTATTTTAAACACGATTTAAAAATTTTTGTTGTTTAAGTTAATCATCGAGGTATCAAATATTAAAGTTATATATTATACAGGGTGATTTATTTATTTGCTCCCGCTCAAGATTTTAAAAATAGGCAGCACGTTATACAAACGATAAGCAACTTTAGGAAAACTACAAATCATCCAAATGAACTGACTCTGAAAGCACTGATATTGTCAAGAATATTAACATTAATTCACAACCTCTTATGCTTTAATTTTAAAAATTAAATGCTAAAAAACTAGCAAACTATAACGTGTTGCCTATTTTTAAAGTTTCGGGCGGTATCAAATAAAAAAATCACTTTTGGGCTGATTTCAAGTTGAGATAACACCGGTAGTATCGCAAATTTTAATACTTTTTCATGACAACAGCGAATCACAACCTCGAATTTGTTTATTTTTCCATGGAAACAAAGATACTACCAGTATTATCTTATACTTGAAATCAGCCCCTCTGTGTATTATTAATCAGTTTAGTTCTAATTTCGTTATCAAACGCTTTGCATATGTAGTTGTGGCTCTAGAACGAACATGATCTTAAATAATAACTAAGTTTGAGCATCCTTAAGCAATTCCGAAAAAGTGAGATGATCTTATGTAGATTAATTTTGTAAAGATTTTTTGATAAAAACAAAAAATTGTATGTAAATTTAGTGATGAAAAGAGTAAATGCATTTTTACGTAATAGAAAATCAAAAAGATGCAAATTTTTAAATTCAAATAATGAATATTAGAAGAAGAAACAAAAACTGCTTTATTAAGAATGTGATGGTCTTATTATAAACAAGCTCTAGAAAAACTAAGTTTACATTTGAAAAAATTGGTCAATAATTTAAAAGGTCTAAATTCATTGATGATTGTTTAAAAGTCTGCAAAAACTTTATTAAAAAAATCAACAATTGTGTCATTAATCATTATCCAAATACCAAATGTTGAGTTTAGAGACGAGTTTGTTAATGACGGGCTGAGTCGAGAGACTGAAGATTGTTGGACCAAGCGGATCTCTTGGTTTGAACCCAACTAGGCAAAAAATCTAGTGCTTTTTGAAAAACAAATTTGAAGGACCAACTAAAAATTGATAACATTAAGAGAAGTAAAGAAATAATTCAAATGGCATTCAAATAATGCAAATAGCAAAAAACCTGTAGAAAACAAGATATTTGTGAAAAATGTTCAAAAAATCGATTTTTGTGACTTTTGACCTTTGATTTTAATAGACGCGGACACCCTACCATATGAAAGTTTTAAGACAACTTTAAGGATGTCACAATAAAAGTTTATACAAGTTTATAGCTGGGTATCTCAAATTCCGAGATTCTTACCTAATTTTGACTAAAATGACTGGACTAATTTCCAAAAAAGTTGGCTCTGCGGTTACTAACAAATTTCATATAAACAAATTTATTTAGATTTTTTATTTTTACAAATTTTACATTTCGTTCTTTTTTACAAGAAGTTTTAAGAGATATTTAAATAATGGATAATAATTTTGAAGCTTTATATGAATGGATCAAAGAGCATACAACATCTCGCTCAAAATCTAACATCTCTGGTAACATAAATCACGATTTTTCTAATGCAATCCTTCTGGTCGAAATCCTGCATAAACACTTCCCGAAACTGGTCGAGCTACAAAACTACAGTCCGAAAAATACCCACGCCCAGAAGTTAATTAATTGGCAGACACTCAATTCCAAAGTTTTGAATAAAATCGGCATTTATTTGTCACAAAAAAGAATTGAACAACTCGCTGATGCCAAACCTGGAGTTGTAGAAAAGCTTCTTCAAGAAATAAAAAATAAAATTAATATCAAATTCGGAAACGAAAAAAATGAAATTTTAAGTTTGGAAAAACATTCAAGTATAAAACATGAAATTGAAGAAGCAACTGTGGAGAAAGTAATAATTTCACAAGAAAATTTTAATAAATTAAGAGCAAATCTTGCAAAAAAAGACGAGAAAATTATTACATTGAAAAAGAAAAGAGACCGTCTACAAAACAGATTAAACTATTTGGAAAATTTTTTCAGGGTAACAGATGGACGCAAAAAAGATTTGACTTTTCAACTACAACATTTGCAAGACCAAGCCGCAAGACCTAAATCCGGATCGTCCAAAATTTTCGGACTTTTTCAAGCATTTATGTAGGTCATCTTAATTTGCTCCAAAAATTATAATGTGATCCATATTTGAATTTTTGTTATTATGGTGCTCAATATATGTTAGCATTTAAAACAAAAAATTTAGTGGTTATTTCTCATAAACTTAAAACTATTGTAGTTCACATAAATAAGCCTTTAAAAAGATCGTAAAAAATCGAAAATTATGTTCTGGGTGTCCTACTCTTCATGTTTCTAGTAGCTCCGTTAAAAAGAACAACCATGGCTTGATGTTAAATGATCTGGCGTTCATCACGTAACCACTGCAGAAGCGTAGTTAAGATGGGTGCAGGGCCACGGGCTTTGCAAGCTTCCCTAACGTAAAAATTATTCAAACGCAAGACGTCAAAAAAATGACGTAAAACATTTTTTGACGTTTAATACGATTAATTGTATCAATAAAGAAATTGTGCCATATTAATAGTCTTTTTGTGGCTAGGTACACGCTAATGTGTATGTAAACTTAAATACAAAAAACCTTACAAAAGTGAATTTTGCAAACGACATTGTCATAAAAACTGCGAGACGTCAGCCAAGTAGTTTTTGATCAATGTTATAAGCAAAATTGAAGAACTCGAGTTTAGAATCGGTAGTTTTTTTCAGATGAAATCTTGTGACGTTTCTAAGGCCTGGCCTTGTCAAAAAAATTAGATTTTTGAATGATCGTCTAGTATGTTTGTTATTAGGACTCTACGTTGTGTTTTGTATTTATTTGTTCGTTGTTTAAGCACTGTGTATCAAAGGAAGAGTAAAACAGCTGAAATTGAATAAAGACATTTTATTCAAAAAAATATTACAAGTGTAATTGCGCAGCCCAAGATAAGGCCACTTATTTTACAAGTTAAATATTTAGCTCTAGTTCTATAATACAGAATTAGTTGCATCCCGCTAGGATTACAACACTCTATTCCGGTATCAGAACCATCGCAGGCCAATGTGGGTTAAAAACCCGGATTTTATTGCAGAGCTGATTAAACACCCCCAACTCAGAAAATTTATAGATAAGAGTGCGTAGGAGCCTCACCAAAGAACCAACTACCGCGTACTCTCATTCCCTAATATGTCCCATATTTGGTCTTTCTATTTGGAGTCTTTTTGTTTATGTACTTTGTACATTTTTAGCTAGGCAGTCTTTTTGTTTATGTATTTTTATTAAATACATTTAGCCATGTTTTGAGATTTTGTGTGCCATAGTACTACACCCGGACTGGCTTCGTTTTTTTCCGGTCAGTGTGGTAGTGGTCCCCGGCTTGGCCAGGAGGATAGTAAAGAGATAGTAATTTTCATGCGAGTAATGAGTCAGATGAGTGTAATCAACTATTAGTTAATTACAACAAAAGGCCATTGGTAGGTTAGACACGTACAAGTTATACGCGGAGCTAACTTAATTAGTAAAATAATAATTATATTAAAATAATTAAATAATAATAAAATAAATAAATAACAATTAAAGATTGTTAAAGATTTGGAACCACAGGGGCTCCCCTGCGACTATAAGTCGGTAAACACAGCTGTGAAGTAATAAAATTTGTTTTTACCCTCTTTGATACAGACCTGTGAAAATCCGGTATTCTTCCGGAGACGGTGGCGGCTCTTGGACCACGAAGGAGTGGTCCTCTGGCCCTTCTGGCTCTTCCGACATCGTGGACAGCTAATTAGGAGAGAAATATTAATTAAACCGAGTCTTAACTCGTTGTGCAAAATTCTCCTCGGTTGCGATCCACCCGTCGAAGACTAGGAATGCGGCACTCAAAGAGAATTTCTGGTTCAGAGCCCTTGGTGCGATCACCCGTCAAAGACTAAGAATCTGCACTTCGGACACGAACGTGAAAAGATAGTTCAAAATTTGCCTTGATTGCGATCAACCCGTCGAAGACTAGGAATGCAGCACTCAAAGCGAATTTCTGGTTCAGAGCCCTTGGTGCGATCACCCGTCAAAGACTAAGAATCTGCACTTCGGACACGAACGTAATTTGTAGCTAGAAGACAGTCTTTTGATCAGCGATCACCCGTCGGAGATCGCTATATCAAAAAAATAAGTCGACCAGCCTGGAGAGTGTCGGAGCACTCTCTGACGATGGTTTTTCTGGGGGTTTCTTTTATAGCCAAATTTTTAGTGACGTCAGAGCTGTCTACTGACTGTAATCAGGGGTGTTTAGCGCGCTTCCTAACGACTTTCTTTAGACGGTTGCTGTTGCTAGGAATAATCACGCGATTTTCCGCAGCGGTGATTGGTTGGTTCCTAACCGTCTTTCGGACCATTGATGTTGCTAGGGATGGTCACGCGATTTTCCGCAGCAGTGATTGGTTCTTTATTTTTAACCGTCTTCAAGCCGTCGGTGTTGCTAAGGGTGTCTACGTGACTTTCTGCAGGGACGCTTGGCGTGCCTTTAATTATTTATTTAATTGAAGGATTGTTCTTATTAATTTTCTTTATTATAAATTTGCTAATTGCTTGACTCTATTTTTGTCAAAACAGCGATTCGTATTGTCTTTTAAAATCTGCGGTTTTAAACTCATAAGTTCTTAATTTAGCTAAAATATAAACAATTATTTGGTTCCTGGAATATCTGGATAAACAACAATGTTAATTATTCTGGTTTTATGAAGTTCATCTTGCCAAATAATCCATTACGGGATTGAATGGCTGAAAAAGAGGCTGTGGAAGTAAAAAACAAACAAATTATAATACTCGGGCCCGAGATAAATAAACAATTTACGATTATCAATAGATAGACAATAATACTGAACATCGTCCACTCCCTGTTCACCTGTTAAAAACGATAATTAGTATAATTATCGTTCACTAAAATGCTGAAAAATTAGGAGGCTAAATAAATAGCAGTTTTACACATTAAATTTGACTAAAACAATTACCCAATAAAAAATGCAAAAAATGTAGCACAACCCTATCTCATTTATATGTGCTATTTTTCAACCCTTTCCTGTAATAAAACATTAAAATAATGTCGCCGTATTGTTGGATGCATATATTAAAAAGGCCAACCAGACCTGGATGGTCTCAATCTAAACTCGAATGGTATTTGTTAAGACTATTTCTCGAAACAACTTGCGTGATTTTTCTCTTTACAACTTTTGCAAATTAATTTTTGTTTGTTTGTTATGTAACTAAGACAACTTATTATATAACTAAGGGAACACTACTACTGTCAAAATATTTTCGTAATTAATACTACAAGAGAGTGAGAATAAATTGAAAATAATTTGACAGATTTTCGAAAACGTGTTGCCAGGCAATAGACACGAGAGCGCGAAGCGCTCTCGTGTCTATTGCCAAATGGCAACACGTTTGAGAAATTCGGGAAAATTATTTTCGAATTTATTGAACTCTAGTATGGTATTCGATGAATTATTTTTTGACGATAACAATAAGGTTTTTGAAGGGAGGAAAAAATCGTCTTTCCAACCTCAACGTAAAATAAAATATATTTTATTTATAAAACCTCAAAAAAATGGTCAAAGGAAACTATAATAAGGTTTTTTTATGGAACATACTCAAACATTTAAATGCAGACATGAGACATGTCAAAAACTGAGGTTATGTTTATGGAGGAAAAAATAAACCTTATGTTTTTCGTTATAAAAGAAAATAGATAAGAAGTTGCTGTTATTAATAATTAAAGCGATAAATATGTTAACAAGTGTTATGTGTGTAAAAATCTATCTAAGCTGTGTGCAGCATATAGAAACAATGGAGGCATTGCACTGTGCACCCCCCTGCATTGTTCAGAGTTCAGACACACTACGCAGGCACATCACAAATCTTTATGGTATTCTTCATCTTCTTAGAAGCACTTTCTGCGATTTTATTGTTAATTTCCTCTAATGACGACCAACTGAATCTGTTTTGATTCATTTTATCACTTAAATTAATAACAGATGACAAATAACCAAAAAAAAAACGTTGCCACAATAAACAAACAAATAAAGGTAACAGAAATTATTACAGCGGGAAGAAGCTAGGTAGAAAATTCTCACTATAATATTGTGTTGATTGGCTGAAAAGTGCACAAACAAAATGTGACAAAAATTAAAATTTTTCATTGGTTTAGAGAAACGTCAAAAAATAATCGCTGAAAAATGAGGTACGTTGTGTTTTTCGGATTGCCTATCGCCTGAGAAGCCCCGAAAAATTTTGACAGCTAATTTTTTCAATTGTAATTTTATTTTCATTGTTAAATGAGAGTGTGCGATTGGTTAAAAAATCCATGAGTGTAATAGTCAAATAAACTCCACCAGCTGATAGCCATTTCCGTTATATCTATATTTTCACTATCCCTATCGAAGCCTTCTGCTAATTTTTTTGTCATAAATCAAAGATTCATCATTCATTATCCTATAGCCAGACTAAAATTTTGCGAGTAAAAATTACAAAGACAATTTGTATTTCATTTTCATTTTTATGGCTTCAGATTGTTTGCAAAATTAGACAATTAAGACATACACTCACTTTCATATGAAATGCACCACCAAGAAGAAGTAATGCTACAAATATAAAACTTTGGTAAAATGTTGCTTTATTATTAGGTAAAAAACGATGAAAATATGAGCAACAAAAATAAACATCTTAAACAAAAATAAACTAATAATGAGTCACATCACTATGCACTGTAATCCAAACATTTACCCTCCATAGCATGCTTTCTAAAAGGTGGTCTATCTCCTCCTGTAAAATCTTACCCTATGCAACCTGAACTTGGTGTTTCAAGTCGTCCAAATTGTCAGGGAGCCTTGGCAAATTTCGCAGTCGTCGACCAATCATGCCCCACACGTGCTCTATCAGCGATAAATCCGGCGAACGTGCAGGCCACGGTAAAATTTGCAACTTTGCTTCCTCCAGAAATCTTCGACTAACGTTGGCGGTATGTGGCCTTGCATTATCCTGTGTCACCGGTCCGGTATCGGTGCAATTTTGTTTGAGTGTGAATTGGGAATGTGGTAAATAATGAATAGAAAGGAAATTAAATTTAATTAAAAGAAAATAATTAAATTGTTTCAGACGTAGAAAAAAATAAAACACATGTTTAAATTGGAGACGGCACTGTCAGGCGAGTGAGTTACAAAAGGGTTGAATGGGTGGAGAAAGAGATGGCGTTGTGATGCGAGTGAGTAACGCGCTGTTACTCCGCAAGGTGGCGCGCGCGAACAAGCAGAGAGAGAAAGAGAGCGAGGCGAGAGAGTAAAAGAAGCACGGATGAAGACAAGCTTCATGAACTTGCAATCGACTGCCGACTCAAGACTGACTGCCGAAGAGCCGAAACGGTGGTTAAAGCGAGATTTTTGCCAGCTTCGAATAGGGCAAGGCAAAGATCGAGGGATCAAATTGTTTGTCTGCGCGAATTAAGATCGCGAGATAATTGAATCGCGAGAATGAGATAAAGCGTGGGAGGAGCGGAATTAAAAAAAGAGTTGAACAGCGTTTGAATCATAATTTTACGACAACCCGTTCATGAGATATGAACGAAAGAAGCTTAATTAACACAATTAACGGTTTAATAATTAGTCCGCAACATGCGAGAGGGCTGCGTGATGCGAGGTAGGTCACGAGAAGCCTACCTGACGAAATGAGAGCGGGATTGAGCATGTCGCGGTTTTAATTATCGAGAAATGCGTGAGATGAGTTAATTGGCTAATCAATTGCGGTTTTTGATAGGGTTGCCGTAGGAATTACGGGATGAAATTTATACGAAAAGACTCGGATTAAAAAGAGCTTTTCGATGTGAGGTTATACCTGTCCAGGTGAACACAGGAGCCGAGATTTCTCGCTTTCTTTTGTTTGACGGCTGGCAGGTAGAAATTTGAGGGTAGAAAGCGTCGGTCAAGGGATTGCAGCCAAAGTTTGCGGAGAAGGCGACTTTTAACGTTAAAATTTTTCTGAAATACTGTTCAATTCTAATGTTACTTTGTGAAAACCTAATTAAATAAAAATCGGATTACGATGGTGGTAACACCTGCTGAAAAATCCCATTTAGCAACGTCTGCATAAACAGTACTGCTATCGGTTCTAACACACTGTTGATGTGACGATGTGGATTAAATGTGCCCGGAATGAACACAAGAGGTGATCTTTGTCCTACACGTATTGTGCCCCAAATCATTACACCAAGCGTTAAAGCTCTGTGACGTCTTTCAGCAAACTGCAAATTTCGTCGCTCTCCTCGAATTTTTCGTCTTACCCTCCTGCGGCCATCATTTTGCCACAAACAAAATCTAGACTCGTCACTAAAGACGATGTGGTTCCACTCATCCACGCAATGCCATCGCTCTTGACACCATGCAAGTCTAGCGGCCTTCTGAGGAGCCGCTAAAGGAAGACGTCGGTTTGGACGGTATGCATGTAATCCAAAAAATGCAATTTAACGGTAAATTGTTGACATCGACACATAACGATCTAGAACTCCTATCTAATCTACAGCAACAGACCATGTAGTTTGAAATTGGTCTTGTGTAGCCATCCGCTAAAGAAGTCGGTCTTTTATTAAATTTTAAAAGAATTGCAAATTAAACAACTTTATTAGACAAAATGCCACAGAATTTTTTCATTAAGTCTGAAGCAACCTTCTTACAAAAAATTCTGCAACAAGATTCTTACCACAAAAAAAAACGAAGAAATCAGGGGCGGAAAGGCGTAATAAAAGCGAAATACAATAATTTTTTGACTTTTATGTTTTTTGTTAATTAATAACGTTGAAAGATTATAAAATATGTAAAATCTCGAGTATCTAAATTAAGAAAGCTTTTAGGAAATTTTCCAATTTTTTTTAGCAGTATTTGGCTTAGAGAAAATTTTATGCCGATTTAAATGTCTTATAATTGAAACAATTTTTATTTTAAGAACCACTCTAAAATAGATTTTTTAAATTATTTTTTTGTAATTTTTTTTAATTTACTTTTTTTTAATTTAATTTTTTAATTTTTTAACCATCATTTCATCACTGTTTACTCTACCTTTATTCACACAGTTTTTTTTTTTTTTTTTCTGAAAATTTAGAGTAGCCGCAACGTCAGGAAACAGCAGATCGGTTTTAGTGTGTTTGCCTTTTATCGGTACAGCATATCCTAGAACGTTATGCTAAAACAGAAGAAAGGACTTGCTTATAACAAGAAGTTGGCTTTGTTGGTGACTGAGTGAAAGCTAAAGTGGCAATCTTGTTGCCCGTCAACTCGGGTGTTTTTTTAAATTTGACGTCAAAGTCGACTGTGCATGGTCGTTTGTGAACAAACCAGAAAATGACATCTAACCGATTCTAACCTCACTTTTGTATTAAAATTAAAACTGCTCTACTTACGGTTTATAATTACAATTTAATCGAAAAAAATTATAACAAATAATCTAAATGTCCACCACTTTCATCTAGGCACATTTGAATTCGTCTACGCATTTCATTAGCAACGTTCATCAGCATGTTAGGATGTTCATTAATTTCATTAATTCTTCCAACAATTCGATGTCGTAACTCATCCAAGTTATGTATTGGCTGTTCGAAAATGGAGTTTTTCAAATTATTCAAACCTTGACTTTTGCTACTTTGCAAATAATTACAAAAGTGAGGTTAGATCTTATTTAATGGTGCGTTCACAAACGACAATGCACAGTCGACTTTGACGTCAAATTTAAAAAAGCACCCGATAATAGGTAATTGCTTTCCAGCAGGGATGGCTTATAGCGTTAGTTTAATTTATATTTCATTTTTGTGAAAGCATTTGTAATTTTGATTATTTTTTTAATGAAATAATAAGGAATCAAAACCGATTTTTTCAAATTTAAGATTTTTTAATGTATTTTTTTTTATTTTTTAATTATCTAGGTCTAGAGACATTTTTTTATACAGATAAATGTTTTAATTTTAAGTTGAGATACTACCGGTAATATCGCAAATTTTTAAAGTTTTCCGTAGCAACAATCAATTACAACTCCAAAAATTATTAATTTTCTATAGAAAAGAAGATACTACCGGTATTATCTTAACTTAGAATTAGGTCATTAGAGACATTTTTAATTACATTTACTAAAAAAATAAGTCCCGACTGTATATAAGTTAAAAGATTGTTTTTACAATTTTTAAACAAATTTTAATTTTTTTTATTCAGATTAGTGACTTTGCAATTGCCTGTTCAACAGTTTGTAATATAAAAATTTGATTTTTTACTGCAGCTTTAAAACTCTATTTATTTTCTACAAGTATTCTTTAAATTCTAAAATACTTTTTTCCTAAAATCTGTTTTATAAAGCGTATTTTGCAAATTGTTAAATTTTTTTAAAATATTTTTTAGTTTTTCTAGTAGTCATTTTTAGAATGTTTTTAAATATTTTTTGTTTTTGTTAGTCAAAGGTTTTTCCAATTACTATTTTTTTCTAGAAATTTTCTTTGTTCTTCTAGAATTTATTTTAGTTTTTGTTGTACGTTAAATGTAGTTTTTATTGTTCTTTCTTTTTCTCAAATCGTCGTTATCTTTTTTAATAATAATAATAAAGTTTATTACACATTAAAACAAAAATGTACAAAAGGTTAAATGGCAGACATAAATCTGATTTTATATTTAACCTAGAGAAATAGTTAAAACCTAATAAAATACTAATAAATATACCTACAATAAACATAACACAAAATAATACAACAGATTAAAATTTGCTAAGATCAATTGCGAAAAGTTTTTGCGACAAAATTACTTTTTTACATTTTTTTTTAATATACAGAAGTGTCAACTGTTAAAAGATCAGAGCAGTTACTTAATATACAGTATGAACCATTTGTATGGAATAACATCGATAAAAATTTAGGGATTTTTTTTCAGGAAAACGCTGGAACACGTGTTCTATTATTTTTAAGCGCGCATGTTTTGACAAAAAATTGGATATACAGGGTGTCCCAACATCGAGATACGACTCTCAACTTTGATATTTTAAATGGAAACCCTATCTTTTTTTAGCATATCTGAATTCTACGTATAATTTTGCGTATTTTTATGTAGCACACACTATGTCGATATTTAGTTGTTTTTGAAAAAAAGACATGAACCATTTGAAATGAATAAATTCGATAAAAATTCAGGGATTTGTTTTTTAGGAAAACGCTTGTAGTCGTATTGTGTTATTTTCCTACGCGAATTTTTTGACTAGAAAAAAAGAATATACAGGGTGTCTCAAAATCAAAATACGACTCTCAACGTTGAAATTTCAATTGAGAACTCCATTTTTTTTAGCATATCTGAATTCTACGTATAAACCCCTGACTTTTTATTGAATTTATTTATTTCAAAAATAGATCATGCTTTTTTTTCAAAAACAACTGAAAATCGACATAGTGTGTGCTAAATAAAAAATACGCAAAATTATACGTAGAATTCAAATATGATAAAAAAAATTAAATTTTTATTTAAAATTTTAAAGTTGAGAGTTGTATCTCGAATTTGAGACACCCTGTATATCCATTTTTTTTTGTCAAAAAATGCGCGTTGAAAAATATCAGAATACAGCTCTAAGTGCTTTCCTGAAAAACATATGCCTAAATTTTTATCGAGTTTATTCATTTCAAATGGCTCACGCCTTTTTTTCAAAAACACTTAAAAATTGACGTAGTGTTGCTACATAAAAAATACGTAAAATTATATGTAGAATTCAGATATGCTAAAAAAAATTGGGGTTTCCATTTAAAATTTCAAAGTAGAAGGTTATATCTCGATGTTGGGACAAGCTGTATATCCAATTTTTTTGTCAAAGAATGCGGGCTAAAAAATAACAGGGCACGTGTTTAAGCGTTTTCCTAAAAAACAAATTCCTGTATTTTTATTGAAGTTATTCCATACAAATGGTTCACACTGTATATGGTACAATATATGAAATAGACGTCTGAAATAAAGTAGTCTTGTGTGCTGGAAAGTGAAAATACTTTTCAACAAAACGTAAATTTCTAAAGTGTGTTTCACAGCGTTTGATTAATTTAGCATACAAATAATCAGGAATTTTTAACTTTAGTAATTTGAAACAAAATCATAAATAATGAACAAAGCGTTGCTCATTCAATTTAAGCAATCCTAAAGATCTTAGGTAGGGAGTAACATGTGCAAAGTGAGGTATACTAATCACAAATCGTAAACAGTAATTTTGAATTTTTTGAAGTTTTTGTTTATTACTTTCAGTTAGGCGCGGCCCATAAACAATATCACTGTAATGCAGATTGGATAAAACTAGTGAGTTAATTAAAATGAGTTTAGACTTTTGATTTAAAATCTCTTTAAACTGTGCAAGTTGCTTAAATTTAAAATAACAATGTTTAGATAACTGGGTAACATGATTAGTAAAATTGAGTTGTGAATCCATAGTGACACCAAGATTTTTGACTGTACTTTGGGAAGGAATTTCTACATTATTAACTCGAACGGTGTGTTTTAAATTTTCTGCTTTATTCGTTGTTTCAAAAAGTATGTTCTTACATTTAGTTGCATTTAAATATAGTGAATTACATTGGGTCCAATTATATATTTCATTAAGGTCACTGTTAATTATATTTTCAATATTTCGTATTTCTAGAGGGTTAAAGCTTAGGTAGAGTTGAATATCATCTGCAAATAGATGTATTTTGCAAAATTTAGTTGCGTACTGAATATCTGAAATAAAAATAGAAAAAAGAAGTGGGCCTACACCGATCCTTGAGGAACTCCTGTTAAAACATCTTTAATATCTGATAAACCTAAAGTTGTTCGGCATGTCTGCTTACGATTGTGTAGATAACTATTAAACCACGTGAATTTATCATTATAAATTCCATAATACTCTAATTTTTTTAGTAAACAATTTATGTCAATTGAATCAAAAGCTTTACTTAAGTCTAACAGAGTTAAAGATGTTATTTTTCCTTTGTCCATATTTGATAAAATTTCATCGGTCACCGATAAAAGGGCAGTTGACGTACTGTGTCCCATACGAAATCCAGATTGCACTGAAGGTACGATATAAAAAGAACATACGTAATCGTTCAGTTGGTTATAAATTATTAACTCTGCAGTTAACATAGAAGCCGGTTGAATTAAGACAAGTAAGAACAGATTTTTTTGGTATTGATGACACAAGAAGTCTTCCAGCTATCAGGAACATATCCCTGCTCAAAACTAGTATTAATTAGGTGAGTTAATGATGCAGCTACAAAAGGCAAAGAAAGCTGCAGCATGCGACCTGATATACCGTCATAACCGATTGTTGATGGTTTTATTTTTAAAATAAAATTGACGTTACGTCTACAGGTAAGTATTGAAATTTGTTGCCAGATGGAAAATTTGGGCGCTCAAGATACTTACGAAAAACTGGTTAAAATGACGTTTTAGGAATGGACTCTATAAAATAATTATTAATTTGGTTGGGATCAGAAAACTCAGAAGAGATTTCACAATTATTATTAGATTTAATTATATTTGATCTTTTTAAGTTTTTCCAAAACTGTTTCGGATTCTTGCTAAAAATGTTTCTAAAGTTAAATTCATAATAAGCTCGTTTTTCCTGCCTAAGAGCTAAATTGTAGTAATTTCTGATTTGACAATAGTATGATTTATGATTGTCAGCTCTAGATAAACAATAACGACGCCATGCATTCTTTTTTAACTTTTTTAGAATTTTCAGATTATCAGTAATCCACGGTTCACGTTTTTTTCTAGAAATTTCTTTGACAACAGTTAACGGGGCATGTTTGTCAAAAAGTTCAATCATATAGATAAAGTTCCAGTCAACATTTTGTGCATCTGCATTGAATAAGTTTGAATCAAAGTGTTTAAATGTGCGTATATTTTTTTTTGTTCGTACAGGAATGTATTTACTAAAGTCAATTACAGAATGGTATCCAATTATGATCAGAAAGGAAATACTCAGAAACCCAAGATTCTAACACGTTTAAAGTAGAGTTCGTTATAATTAAATCTATTATAGACTCAGAGTGAACTTTGATTCTAGTAGGATCTATGATTGGTTGTTTACAATCTAATTCAGAAAGAAGGGTACTTAAAGTTCTGCTACCTAAGTCATTAGTGATCATATTTATATTAAAGTCGCCCAAAAAAATAAAGTCTTGAAGATTATTTAAATTTAAGTATGTTATTACATCATAAAGAACTGCAATATCAGAGTAATTATTACAAGGAGGTCTGTAAAAAGCGCCTATAACAATAAACTGCGATGCAAATTTAACTTTCACCAAAATGTAGTTGATGGAACAATCAGGTGCATTAGGCAAAGTAAGAACTTGGTGATGCACATTTGACTTTATTTGCAAGTCTTTTTTTTCTAAAAGTCGTTTTTCAATTAAAAAAAAATTGCATAGAAACTTTTATTGTTATTATTTTTGACCTAGATAACGTTTATTAACTTTTTTAAAATTTTCTTTTTTTGCGATTCTTCCAAATGTATATAGTAACATTTTTGCTTTTTTTATGTTTTTCTTCTTTTTTAGACGGCTGTTTTCCAAGATCTTATAAAATTTGTTTGTACTTTTTTAACTTTTTCTTGTACTTTTTATTTTACTCGACGTTTTTCAATTTTTTCTAGAATTTTTTATTGTTCTTTTTTTAATAAATGTTATTTTCTAAATTCTTATTCCTTCAAATTCCTGTTTTTCGAACTCATCTAGAATTTGGGAATTACTCTCAATATTGTTAGAGTATAGATCTTTATTAATTATTTCAAATTCTTCTACAAACTTTTTTTTTTCTAGAATTATTCTTTGTTTGTTATTTTCTTCCAACTTTTTTAAATCTTACTTCTTACACCAGTGTGAATTCAATATTTGAGTCTCTTATTATAATTTAAAGAGTTGAACTATTAAACAAGTAGTCTGTTTAACAACAGATTAAATTCCACAAATGATTACACAACTAAATAAGACACTTATATAGCCCCGAATAATTTTTCGTAGAATCGCATAATGTAATACCTCCATTTCGCTCAACCGAACTGTTCCCACTCTCATATTTCTCGAAAAAATGCCGTAGGCTTTCGGAATATAAACTTACTAGAATTTTTAGATAGATTTTGTAACAATATTTTTCACTTTTAACAAATTTAAACGCATTTGTTATTATTCTTTTCAACATAAATTTATTTGTAGGTATATTATGAACTCAATCTCAATAAACTTTTAGAGAGAAAATATAAGAAGTCACGAAATAGATTTTAGATCGTTCGTAAAGTATTTGAAATAATATAAATTTTACACTTTACAAATTTACAAATTTTAATCTTAAGATAGGTATATGTTTCCCTAATTTATTTATTTTTTTAAATTTAATTCTCCATGTGCCATTATTTTTTTCAGTCGTTTTCAATCTATTTCCTGGCCCTATTGGCCCTGAATTTAGAAAAAAATATTTAATATTAGATATTAATTTTGTTATTTTTGTTACAGAACCGAACGACAAGTAATTTAACATACCAATTATTGCTTTGTAAATTAAATAAAGAGGTTAGGAAAATGGTAAGTGCAATAAATAGGAAAATTCTGACATCTAATAAATAAGTTTATTTTTAAGGTATCTACATTTTTTTTAATAGTCACAAAACAAAAAATTCTATTATCTGCTTATGCTTTACCTAAGATTAACAGGAAGCTGATTATTTCAGTAAATTACATTTGTCTATTTAAAAATGTTTTATTTCTTTTTGCAGATTCTTAGTTCTATCAGTACTTACTGGATGATTTTGATGCAATCCAGTGCCAGAACAATACAAGTAATCTAATTTCTTGTGTCTTATTTATATTATAGCACACTTTATAAAGAAGTGTCTATTATGCCCTTGTACTTCACATACGACTCAAATAAAGATTAAAATGGCCACCTCTGACATCTGGTACACCATGACTTTCTAAGGTTGTCAAAGACTAGAACTTCAGTTAATTACAAATTTTGCAATAAAATTTTAAAGATTTGTTAATAGTTATTTAACCAACAAGTTAGTTAAGTTTTAGCCCATGAGCGAAGCAAGTGCGCTTAATAAAATAGAGATTATTAATCGCGAATTAACAAACAATAAGTTTATTACAAAAAAAATTTGATGATCATATCTTACTTAATTAAAAAATTACTTAAAAAATTATACAAAGTGCCAACGGTCACTGCACAAATTAAAATATGTATATTTCGTTGCCTGCTCTTCAAATAATTTTAAACAGTATTTTGACTTTTAGCTTAGTTTAGAACAAAACGGTGGTATTTCTCATTTAAGAGAAGGTATCACGCGTATTACCACATTTGTCACGAATTTTGTTCCTTATTATCCAATGGAATTAACTGAAATTTTTATAACACATTTATTTTTATATTATCTAGGTTTGTATGGATAGATTTTTTTACTAGCTGTTTTAAAACAATAGCGACAATTTTTATTATTAATTATTCGAAAAAAAATTTTTTGCAAAATTGAAGCTGTGGAAACTTAGATAATATACAAGTTAATGCATTGAGAAAATTTTACTTAATTTTGTTAAATAATATGAGAGGGAACTCGTGATAAAGTTATGAACATCGCGCCAATTTTCAAATTAAAAATGAGCTTTCTAGACTGCTTCACAGACGGCGCGATCAGGTCTAATTTGCCTTTAGCATGTAGTGGGAAATTGTGGGTGTGGCAACAATCTCGAATGACTCGAATTATTTCGAAGCAAAGATCAGAGCATGGTTCAGAGCATTTCGTTGAAGGAATTTATAGTGAAGTAAAATCGTCGTTCTACGAGGCTTCATTCTTGCAAAAAAAAATTTAAGATATTACTAGACGAGACCATTACAAACTTATAAAGTATTATTTTGGCTATCTGAAATCGCTATCTACAACTTTTTTTAGTAGGACCGAACTTTGTAAAATGATTTTTTTTATGTCGGAGCACCAATTTCCAAAATCATGTTTTTTAAAACATACATCGCGCTTATAAATTAAGTATTTAAGATAAAATTTTGAAATTTTGTCCATTTATAGAGAAAACCAGAGCGCATCTAACAGTAATAAGAGATTTTTAAAAAAAGTTTTTGTTTTTGAAAAAGGAGTCTCCAAAGTCACTAGATGCGAAATTGTACATATTACATAATGTGAACTACATTAGGGCAATTATGTTAATTTTTTGTTTAGGTACTATACAATAATGTAAAAAACATCTACCTAAAACACTTACCCCTTAATTTTAAATTTGATTTTATCTTTTCTTTCTCGAAGTGAAGTGATTTTTATATAATGACAATAAAACATTGTGGGGTCGACATTGATTATTATTGTCATTATATATTTTTAATTAAAATTTATGCTATTGTTATATGCTTTATATGACTTAAATTTAGACAATTTATGCAATTATTAGAATACAAAAATCATTATTAAAATTTTATTTAATTATATTTTAGAAAATTCTGTAAATATGTTGACAAACAATGAAATACTTTTTATCACTGGTTGTTTTGATAACAACAATTTATGTTTCTTTCTCAGTAAATTCCAGGGTATTAAAACATTGGAACATCTATACAGCAATCATGAAGAATTCAATTTTAATAAAATCTGTAGATATGGATATTTTAATTATCCTGATTTACCATTATAATTGTAATTTACTTAGAGCAGATCCAAAACAAAATTTGTCTCTTTTTGTTAATTTGGGCCAAGGATTAAAAACCAAAATTATTTCAGTTTTAAAAGTAGTAAAATCATTTTCAAGATAAAATTTGTAGAAATCTTTTGGTGCTTCACGCTTTAAACGCATGTGACATAACAGTTTTTTCTTTTTATGAAATTTGGAAAAATTCAATATTTTTCTTAAAAGTGTAGACGCTTTTAATTTGCACAAGATAGCTACAGTGACTGATGTAAACAAAAGCATTAAGCTAGCCACAAATAATTTTTGACATTATTTAGAAATAAAAATAAAGATATCAAAACGTTAAATAATTATGAGGTATCTACCATTTAAGTCTGAAATCACAAAAATCAGTATCAGAATTACTATCAACTAACGATTTCATCCAACAGCATGTTTTAAAGAAAATATTATACATATAAAAAATATATAGTATTTGAATTTTTACCGAGTGTTTAACATTTTAGAAGCATATATCGATTAAAAGTTTGGATGGCAAGCCATACGCAAGATATGCCGAAATTAGACGCTATAATATGGCTGGTTAATTAATGACAGTGGCGATTTTAATCCGACTTACAATATACAACTGTCTGAACATGCAGAGCTTAGAAAACTTCTAACTAATTAATAATTAATACATTAAAAATGGTAAGTCTGGAAATTTTTGGCAAAACTTTTCCAAACATAGAGGAATAGAATATTGCCATTCGCCCTCTTCTCTGTCCATTACGGAAATACGAAATTTGTGAAAATATTTTTAGTTAAATTTGAAAAAATAAAAACAGGTAAATGACAATTCATAAACTATCAATCTAATAATGTCACTATGTGCGTCATGCTAAATCCTACATTCACAGGTCCACAGCACACTACGACGTCATTCATTTTTAGACGCTCGTTATGAATTCCTGTGATAAATTATGTAATACTTCAAAATGTATCTGTTTAAAAAAAAAACTAAAATGTTATAATGATAGATCTTGTCAGCATTGGAACAATGTTGAAGCGACCAACAACAAACCAGATGAAGACAAAGAAGAAATTTATCTTTTATTTTTTTTACCTCAAAATATTTTGGTTTTAATACAATTTTATAAATTACCTTTTGTGGTTTATAATTATAGCTATCAAATTACTTTTTAGTAAGTCATAACTCATAATACTCCTATATACTGTGCGAGTACCTACGTATGTAGATTGTACGCGTATTGCGCGAAGTAGCTGGACAAAGCCTTGTTTTAAGAAATTTATATTTCGGAAACCATTAGGGTTATTATCCTAATTTAAAAAAAAAAAACTTATTTAAAGTTTTCTGAATCCGAAAATGTACATTATATGGTCAAATTCTTAATAGTTCACATAGCGTCTCGCAGAGTGAAATTGTCGATGTACAATTTCGCAACTAGTGACTTTGGAAACCTCTTTCTCAAAAACAAAAAACTTTTTCTAAAATTTCTTGTTACTGTTAGATGCGCTCTGGTATTCTCTATAAGTGAACAAAATTTCAAAATTTTAACTGAAATAGTTAATTTATAAGCTCGATGTTTGTTATAAAAAACACGATTTTAGAAATTGTTTCTCTGACATAAAAAAAAATAGTTTTACAAAGTTCGATCCTACTAAAAAAAAAGTCGTATATAGCGATTTGAAATGGCCAAAATGATACTTTACCAGACTGTAAAGGTCCCGTCTGGTTACATCTTTAAAAAATTTTTGTAAGAAAAAAGTCTTGTAGGACGTAGAGTCTACGACCCTTATTAGTAGAGATCGGATGATCCGTATTAGTTCAAATCAAAGCTGTGATGAAACCTTGAAATATCCCTTTCCATCTAAAAGTTTACGAAAAGAGATATGGTGGGGAAGGATTGTAGATACCGCCCACTAGCTACACCGATCCCCCTCAGGTGAAACTTTTGGGACCATAATACTGAGTCTTAAGATAAAATTTTAAATTATTTTGAAAATTTTACTTTATTTCACCTTCGTTGCGTCTTAAAACTTTTATTTTTTTATTTATTAGACAATTGTACGCACGCATAAGCAGATAGTTGAAAAGACCTCTTTCAAAATGCTCAACCATTTGCTTTAGTCGCAAAACATGTCCATCAGTACCATGTTACACATTAAATAGTCTGAAACTCAAATGTAATTCTACTGTTAAAGATCTTAGCATTATATTGGACAACAAACTCACTTTTGTTCATTATTATAACAGCGTAATAAGTAGAGCAAATAAAGGTCTAGATTGTATCAAACAATTTGGTAAAGATTTTAAGAATCCAACAACTCTAAAAATATTATATACTAGCCATGTTAGATCAACTTTAGAATATGGTGCAATAATCTGGCTATCTTACTATGCTTCGCACATTGCTAGGATAGAAAGAGTCCAATATAGATTTTTCTCTCAAATGGTAGCTGTCAATTACTACTGTTTTCTGAACTACATGGGCCTTGAAAAACTTTAAATTAGATGGTCATGCTCTGCACTCTGCTTTATGTACAAACTTTTAAATAATAAACTTGATGCGATGTATCTTTTAGCTGCCGTAAAATTTCAAAGTTTTACAGTATGCTACAAGAAATACACCGATCTTCTATTTAAATACTTCCAAAACTTACTGATGCTCTCCGTTCACCCTTAAATAATACACTTACCATCTGTAATAACTATTCAGATCATATAGACTTTTTTAAGTATTCTTCATTCTCCTCTTTTAAAATGTCCGTAAAACGTCTCCTCAATTGTTAATATGTTTATGTATTTATTTGTAAGTTAGTTTGTAATTCTTTGTACACTGTTTGGTACCTATCTTCTGTAAAAGTTAATGTAAACCGTTAATAAACGATTATTATTATTATTAAAATAGATTTTTCAAAAAAAATCATGCAATAATAAAAAAATTTCTAAACGATCCACGAAAAAAAATTAATATTAACAAATGCTTTCAGCAGTTAGCAAGAATCTTTTCTTTAGAAAAAAATACAAGTATTTTAATTAGTTAATTACTTTTGTGGTGGGGTAGAAAAACTACTCTGTTTAAAAGCCTTTAAAATTTATTACATTGTACTGAATTATTTCTAAACATAAAAGTTTCAATAACAACGACGAGAGAACAAAGAGATGTGTCATGCGGAAGAGACCCAGATTTTTATGAGTCTAACATGGTTAATTTTTATGAGCTTGCCTAGCTCCTTTGTTTAAATCAAGGATAGTTTACAAAAATTAGTTAATGTTTTTTTCAATGAAATGATTTCTCAAAGTCAAATGACGAATTCAGTTCAAACGAAAAGAATTGTGTCTTATGACGCATTTTCAATGTAATTTCTCTGAAGTCATCAGGTTCAAAACAACAAAACAGACAGGTGAACACGGTCAAAATGACGCGGTTTTCTACGTGTGGCCTTACTTGGGATAAAATAAAAGCTTCCACCCAAAAGTGGGATAACAATAGACCTCTAAGTGTGGTTAATATGTGCACTTCTCCTCAATTATTTTAAATAATTGAATAAGTTTATAAATGTGTGTGCAATAGAAGCCAGTCCGAAAGTCATATGAACCCAAGTGTCACCCAGTGAAAGCCGTAAGTCCGTTTGTTTGACTTGATACCGAATGTTTTTGTAATTCAAAATTCTAACTAATGACTCTAGAAGCTAAACTGATTTTTATCCTGATTTATGAAATGGCTTTGGGTAACTTATTCGCGGAATTTTTGGTAATTACACATAGTTTTTCGAAAGGTTATTGAATATGTTGTTGTTTTGGAACTGGATTTGCATCTGAACGTTTTGATTTGAATATTTGATTTTGGAATAAAAATTTAAGTAATTTGTAACTTAAGTTTTAATACTTAAAAAAGGCTTTGTTTATTGAGAATTGATTGGTAATTAGTTTTAATTATGAGAAGGAATTTTATTTTATTTACAAGATAGAGGAATCATCTGATTTTTAACCACTCATGGCCCTTGATTTAGAAGAAAGTCTCTGATTTAATTGAGAGGTGTTGTTGAAACTGTGTTAAAAAAGTTATAAATTTGTGCTTACTAAATTTGAGTTTGTGTAATAAATTTTCATATCTTGTCACATATCCGAATCGCAATATCCTCTCCTTCACTTAAGAATATTTTTAGTTTTAAGATTTATTAAAGTAAAATAATAATCAATTGTAATAAAAGAACAATTAATTTAAGGTAAAATTAACGTGGTTTGCTTGTCTTTGAATTCATTTACTTTCATTTAGATTAATTGTTAAATAGTAGTTGATTAATCATTCTTTTAATTATGTAACCACTTTAGATTTATGAAACTGTTCCAATGTGCTTAGTAAATTTAGTTTTGTCAGAGAATTATTTGTTAAGAAAAGTTTGATATTCTTTCAAGTGCATATTTTCATTAAATTATAAATTAATGAACAATATCTAGATCTAGGATAAGGATTTAGACTATAGTAATCATTTAAAGTAGGAAAATTGTTAGAAATCGTGTTGAAAAGTTTAAAACCTTTTCATTTGTTTGTCATAATTTGAAGGTAATTTTTAATTGTTATAGATTTTAATATGTTATATTATAGCTTAATTTCATATTTAAAGATTAATGAATTGTTTATTCTTGTTGCGTTTATTACTAAAGGTTTTAATTGAGTTTTATAGTTTTATCAATATTCAAGATTTTATCAAAATTCTAACGTTAATTAATTTATTGTCCTAACTAAACATTTTTCAATATATCATATATTTAAGTTAAAAACTGAGTCTTGTTTTTAAATGATGGTAAAGATATTAGACTGCACCCCTTACCCCTAAAGCACTTGATTCCCGATCCCCGGCTTGGTATTTTTATAATATTAAACCCCAGGGAAGGCCTACGTTTAAAACATAAATTTATTAGATTTGTGGATTAGAAACCGCTTATGGCCTTATTAATAACATCCCTTAAGATTTACACTTAAATCTTAAATAAGAAAACTTATTTATTTTTCTTAAAAACAACCCCTACCACACTTTGTAATCCAGACGTTTTTAATGACGACATATCTACAGTAGCCTCAAGACAACATTCCTGGTGTTTCTTATGGCAAATAAATTTTAAGAATTTGTTTTACTTATTTAGCGAACGATATTCAAATTATTATTTAAGGTGTCATAAAGTGCACCAGAAAGTCTATTTAAAAATGTAAAACTTAAATTTCTTTCAACTGTTCTATGTAAATTAATAATTATTAAAATAAAATCGCGGGAAAATTTAAAATTTTACTGTTTCAGTGTTTGATTTGTTTTTGATATATTTTTTTTCCAGATCTTGGAGAGTTCAAAAAATAAATTCTAGAGGTGGCTTTGTAACACTTGGAGTGAAAGTGTTACAAGTATGTAAGTGAAATTCTTGAATACGTTGAATTGTAATTGACGTTTCTGTCTGCATTGCAATACCAAAAGAACGAACATACTGATTTTAAGTTTAAAACTCGTAAATATTATTTAATGTAAATAAAAATTAAGATGTGAAGCCTTTTTGAGTTAGAACAGCTGTCAAAATACATAAATAAAGACACAATTTTGACATCCAAATTTTAAAAGAGTTGTTAAATAGTTGGAAATTCTTAACTTCGATTTGTTACTTTCGAACAAATTTTACTAAAGCAGAAAATGTTTTTTCCTACGGATAGAATTTAATTGCTTTATTTTATTACTTTAAAAGAAAAAAGAAAATTGCAGAATAATTTTTTAGTAATTTTTATTATTAATTCCTGTAAAATTCGCAAAATTTACAGTCACAAATAGCTCAATATTAAAAATACATACAAAAATACATAGAGTGGTTGGATTTTGTCGTGGGCGATGAGTCATTCTGCGAAGTACGAAAGTACGAAAACACGTCCTGTTAAGCGCTATTCACTAACCCAAAAACATTCTCATTTCGTTTCGTTCCTTCTTCTCGAACGGTTGTAGTTAAGCCTGAGTGTATTGACAGATTTGTAATTTTATTTCAACAGTCTTTTTCCAGACTCTGTTTTTTCGTGGTTTACAGTTTTGTAAGTATACCTAGTACAATTTAGAAAGAAGGATATAAATGTGTTTTTGCAGAACATACTTTGCGACAATATGAGGGACAACAACGGTCGTGTTGTGCATAGTCAAGGGAGGCAGATAATTTATAACGTTTTTTCGTTTATGAAAGAGAAAAAAGAGAAAGGTGAAGTTATAATTCCCTTAAGTCGTTTACAAGAACGTGTTGCTAAAGCCACTGGTGTTGGTCTTAACACGGTAAGGAGAATTATAGAAGAAGGTAGCAAGAAACCTGAAAATAACAAATTTCAATCTCCGCGTAAAAAAATCAACAAACCATCGCCAAAAAGCACATTGGATGAATTCGAAGAAGAAATAGTTTGAAAAGTAATCTATAATTTTACCGCCATTCATCATAAAAGAAGACCGACAATGCAAGTTTTAATTGAGGCAGTAAAACGTGAAGGTGTTAATTTTACTGGGAAAATAGATTTAGTTAGACAGTTTATCCGAAAGCTAGGTTTTCGTTGGAAGAAATCGACAGATAATCGAAAAATCTTAATTGAAAAAACGGACATCAGGTTAAAACGAGTTGAATATTTAAGACAACTTAAAAAGTACAAAGAAGAAGGTCGAAATATTATATACTGTGATGAAACTTACCTTCACAGTTCCCATACTGTACCGATGGCATGGGATGATGGCACAAATAACATGCTTAAGGCACCGATAGCCAAAGAGCGACGTCTAATTATTTTACACGCTGGAGGCGCGCAAGGTTTTGTGCCTAATGCTTTAATTATATTTAAATCGGGATCGAAAACAGGCGACTATCACGATGAAATGAACAACAACAACAACTTCACCAAATGGTTGAAAGAAAAATTTATTCCCAACATTTCAAGGAAATCGGTTTTGGTGGTGGATAACGCGTCCTATCATAATGTGGCAATAGAACCTAGTCCGAACTCATCATGGAAAAAAACAATGCAGCAATGGCTAAACGAAAGAGGAATTTTTTTGGGACCAAAGAAACAAAGGCAGAATTATATAAAAAAATTAATTTGAATAAACCGCCGTATAAGCAATTTGCGATCGACAAAATTCTGGCAGAATGTGATATGCCAGTTTTACGGTTGCCTCCATATCACCCGGAGCTTAACCCCAGCGAAAGAATTTGGGCATTAGTAAAAAATCATGTGGCCGTTCACAACGTAACATTTAAATTAGAAGACGTCTGGAAATTAGCTGAAGACAAATTTGCTACGATTTCAGTAGAACAATGGAGAAATATATGTAACCACGTAGAAAAAACCGAGGAGGAATACATGGCCAGAGAACAGATTATGGATGATATAGAGGACTTCATAATTTCTGTTAGAGCTGACGAAAGTAATAACGATTCAGAATTTTACATTTCTTCCGACGAGGAAAACGATTTAGGTTGCGCAAAATTGCAAGAATAATGCAAAATGTTTTATGTCAACAGAAAAAATTTTTTAAAAAAATTTTCACACTTTTTATTTTATCTTTTGTTTTTTAATAATTTCTGTGCAATCTATTTTATTAAATTTGTCTTTTAGTTTGTATTTTTATTGTATTATTGTACAAAATACAACAAACAACGGGTCCCTGCCTGCGTATTTCATGCAAACTTTTAAATTTGCCGCAATCTGAAACTAGTCAGATGTTTTTGGGTTTCACTTATCGCATTTAAGATTTTACTTCACGCAGATCTGTTCAAGGTCATCACCCACGACAAAACCCAACCACTCTGCTATGTAACATCTTGTGGAGACGATCGGTTCTTTTCACAAACACTTTTACTTTTTAACTTTATAACTCAAAAAGGGAAACTTCAATTACTACTTCGCTGGTAACTTGTCATACACTGATTCTCTCCCAATTAATCGGACAAGCTTATATATGCTTCAGTTCCTTTGTCTGTTCGATGATTAACGGCATATTTCATAAGAGTTCAATTCCCAACTCCACACGATTTGTTTATATTACTCGCTAAAAGCTTTTCATGGCTAATTGGCGTCAAATCTCATCGGAAACTGTCCAGTGAACTTACATTGAGTTTGCTTTGTCTAAACGCTTAAAAATTGAATCGCGAAATGAATTCCTTAGATTTGATTTTCCTTAACAATATTTTTAGATGACCAAGAGGGCATCAGTGGCCCTTCACAATTCCAAGAACATCGCTAGAAATTTGGATTAAAGATAGGTCCGAAAGAAGCAGAGAGATAAATCCCTACATAGGGCAGAAGCACCAATTTCAAGATTAAAGGTAGGTCAAAAGAAGCAGAAGGTGGAAATTCGCCAGTCATCAGTTGTGCCAGAAGAAAATTCTTTAATTAATATTTTATGTATAGTTTATGATTTTATTAAAATTGTTATTTTCTGTTTCAATTTATAAATTTTTATTCAAAATTTTGAGTTTTATTTGATATCGATTTTTTTTGAAATTTATTTTTTATGTAGGTGTAGGGTATTATAACAACTTTTCTGTTACAGCTTTCGTAATTCTTTGATTCGGCTCATAGTAATTTTTCTGTTTCAGGTTTTTCTACTAATTTGTGTGTTTCAGATTTATTTAGGAATTTTTCTCTTTCTGTTTTAGGTATACCTACTGATTTTTCTCTTCTTGTTTCAGATTTTTGTAATTTTTCTGTTTCAAGTTTACCTAAGAATTATTGTTTTTCTGTTTCAAATTTTCGTAATTTTTCTATTTCAAATTTTTTTATTAATTTTTCTGTTTTAAGTTTTCCTACTAATTTTTTTCTTTCTGTTTTAGATTTTCGTAATTTTTCTGTTTCAGGCCTTTCTCTGTTATTCGGGATTTAATTGTTTTTTCCTAGTATTACTTACAGGCATACCTTTTTTGCATGTTAGGGATATTTTGCTTGTACAGCTTTGTTCAGAGGTAATGTCATAGTCCCAGGTTCCAAGCAATTAGCATTAGGGTGGGCCAAAAAAATCAACTATTTTTTTTTTAACTTCCGACACTGAAAAATTGGTTCTTAGGCACTTTTAAAAAATGTTTTATCAAGATGAGCTCTTAATTTTAATAGAAAAGACTCCCTCATCGCAGTTTTCCATTTTTTTTTTCAGTTCCATGTGGTAAAATCCATATCTCGTCACTACTTGATCGTACAGAAAAAATATATTTACATTTTTTGTATGAAATTAAACGCTCTAAAAAAAGGATTTTACAATTTTTTTATAACTCTTACCGTTTAGAACATATCGGAGGTCAAAGTTTGAAGAATTTAGAAAAAAATTCTCTTTTATTGCTAAATTTTATAACTCATGGATAAATAAATATTATAAAGTGCGCAACATACGGTTTCGTAGGAAATTCAACGCTCTACAACAAAAGTCGTTTGTGGTTAATGGATTACTTCAATCATTTAAAAAAAAATTGGGAATTTAGTATAAAATTTTGGTTTTTAAAATGCGAATATCTTCTAAATGGTTAGAATATACTAATAATATATTAATTTCCTACAAGGCTGTATGTTGCGCATTTTATAATATTTATTTATCTCTGAGTTATAAAATTTAGAAGTAGAAAAGGAATGTTTATTAAATTCTTTAAACTTTAACCTCCGATATCTTCTAAATGGTAAAAGATATAAAAAAATGTAAAATAACTTTTTTGTAGAGCGTTTAATTTGCTACAAAAAATGTAAATACAAATGTTCTGTACAATCAAGCAATAACGAGATATGGATTTTATCATATAGAACTTAAAAAAAATGGAAAACTTCGATGAGGGAGTCTTTCCTATTAAAATTAAGAGCTCATCTTAAAAAAGCATTTTTTTAAAAGTGCCTAGAAACCAATTTTTCTGTCGGAAGCTAAAAAAAAATAGTTGATTTTGTTGGCCCACCCTAATGCACATGTATTGCTTGGTTTGACTACTAACATCTTACTTAATTTATATATTAGATAAGAGAATAGTTCAGTTGGTTTCTTAGTTTGTATGATCGAAAGGCTACTTGTCTAATTAGCATTTATTGTAAGCGCCAGCTACATCCTTGTTTTTATACAATATATTGTATTTCGTTAATTAATTTAATTAATAATTAATTATAATGATTATTAATAATTGATAACCACTGTTTTAAAATTAATTTGTCAAAATTCATTTTTTAAACTCTCCAAAATCTTGATAAGAAATATGTCAAAAACAAGTTAAACACTGAAACACAATAAAATTTGCATTTTTCTTTTAATAATAATGATTAATTCACATAAAACAATCGCAGGAACTTTAGTTTCAGCAACATTTTGAAGATTTTTCGCTAAATAACTGAAAAACATTCTCAAAATAAAAGTTTGAAAACGCCTCATACTAATTTATTTTCGTTGGAAAATAAACGAAACCTAAATTTCTATAAAAATTTATTTAAAAAATACAAAATTACTTTTCTTTACCGCTTGAACTTGATGATGAACTATCTGAATCTGAATCACTGTCACTAGAACTAGAACTTGAACTGCTACTGCTATCAGAACTCGAGCTATCATTATTTTTTTTCTGGGCATTATTTTTCGCTGCTGCTGCCCTTTCTTCAACAAGTTTCATTCTTTTTTTCAATTGTTGGGTCCTTGAAGACCTGTGCAAATACTTTCTTTGGCCCTTACACTCGAAGGACCAGTGACCAAAATCGAGACATTTCTGACAACGAACGCCTTGAGGGGGCACAACGACCTTTCTCCTATAACAAAATAAGTTTAATCAAAGAGCTATTTTAGAGAAAAACTTACTTATTTCCGATTTTATTCTCACTGTTACTGTTAATCATTTTTAAAGAAAACAAAGAAAGTGAGGTTATGTGTAAATATGACAAGTGACATTTAAAGACAAGGACAGAAAATTATTTATATTTAATTTTATACAGAAAAATTACACAGATTTTATTGTGAATGATAATACGTTTACTTGTGATAATAACAATTGTTAATTTTAGTGCAACTAAGAAAATTTGTGTGTAGTTAAAGTTGTAAAAAAGTGTGGCTAATTGTTTGTGATCCTTGTCTATCAAAGTGTGGGGGGTAGAGATTCAGTCTCCTAACCTCAATCTTTAGTGAATCTAAACAAGTAATTTTATGTGCGTAATTTATTAAATGTGATCTCTTTTTATCAATCATTCATTTAAAATGAATGAAAATTTAATATCCGAGCTGGAATCAGCTGCGTCTATTATAATGGTATGATTAATTTCAGTCTGAAATTCCTTTAAAAAAAAATGTGTTTTTCAGGCGCCCCCAAATCTCGTAACTAACGAACAGCGACATAATGCTGAATTTATTTTTATAAATTTTCGAAAATTTAAATCACCTTTTGGTATTTGTCGTGAAATTTTGGATAATTGTCAAGTCCATTATGTGCTTTTTGAAGCAGCTGAAACCCTCAAAAGTGCTCTTATACGAGAATGGTCCTTTTTATCTGATTCAGACAAGTTATCATTACGGCAGTACTTAATGCATTATATTACTACAAAGCAAGTACCGCCTTTTGTAAGAGACAGGATTGTACAAGTCATTGCTATTATGGTTAAGAGGGCAAGTGTGGATGATGGGGGGCGAGAAAGAGGCAACATTTTACAAGAAGTTGAGAATATTATTCTTAATGCAGAGCCGGAAAAAGTGAGTTTTTGGTTTATTTTTTAAGAATTTTATTGAAATTAGACAAGAATTTGGGAAATTCAAGAGAATTCTAAAAAGATAGCTTTCTTTAGTTTCTAGATATATCATGTGGGATTCAAGACATACGGGAAAGGTAAACAAGGAAATTAATAGTTTTTTAGACAAAATATTTAATTTATAAAAGTGTTTGAAAATGATTTTGTTAAGTTGGTCAGAAATTTAGTCTTAAGTTAGCAACATTCTCAATTTTCAAAATTTAAAATAAACGGCATACAATTGATAGTTTCACATTTTATTTACAAAAATGGATTTTACAACAGAACAAACTACATTTATTCTAATGACCTATTTCCCTATAATTAAGCAGCACTGATTTGTGATTATTTCTCTTAATTCCTCCAAATCTCTTAGTTTTGTTGCAAATACTTTTGACTTTAAATAGCTCCATAAAAAAAGTCAAATGGATTTAGCTCAAAAAGACATAATTGTCCATATGAGTCGATAGAAAATCCGCACTGGATGAGAGAAACCAGTAATTGTTACAACATCCACAAAAATTGAATGTTTGATGTGGTTTTGTCAGATTATATTCTAGGGCCGTAATTTTTGGCGTCTCATTGACTTGACAAGTTTATTTGGAATCCTTTATGACACATTAGTACATCAACAAGACGGTGCACTTCCACAATATGTTTGTGATGTCAGAGATTATTTAGAGAATGTTTTGCCCGCTTTTCTGAAAAGGCTACTTAAAATCAGAAGTATTTGCAAAAAATCAAGAAATTTAGAGGATTTAGAAGAAAGAATTAGAAATCAGTACCGCTTAATTAGTCAAAAAATGAGAAATAATGTGCTAACGGAGTTTGAAAATTATTATTAGTATTCTTATTTTTAAAAAGCGGAAGGACATCAATTTATTAATTTAGTTTAGTAATTCTGCTGCAAATTGCGTTTATTTTGTAAAATTTAATAAAATATTTAAATTGGTTAAATTACTTAAAATTTTCATTTTAGACCCTATTATTATACTCAGAAAAAAAGTTGTTTTAATTTTCATCACAAAAAATAGGGATTTCTATTTAAAAAAATACTGGATTACGTCACAGCAAAAAACGGATTGGATTTTTTTTGAAAATAAGTGAAAAACGTACACAGTAGAAAAATAAAATCGATCTGTTAGGCGTTTTTCTAAAAAATAATTAACTTAAAAAATATGAATTTTACTCCATACTTTTATGTCACCCTGTATATCGCAATAAAGAAAATTTGCAAGACGCTCAGACCGGTAGAAAAAAGGGGGAAATGGTTTAATAATTTTTTTTAAGAGAAAAATCGGGGCCCAAATTTTTCAAAATTTAAAAACTGGATAACATTCTGGAATGAATGAATTGTTGTATTTTGCGAAAACGGAACTTGAATTTACTGGTTTGCGGAGTTTATTATATGTAATAATTTAAGACATCCGTTTTACTTACAAAAAAGTAATGAAAGAAATCATGTAATAGCAAAAAAAATAATATTTTTTTTGAGGCGCGACCTTTAATTAAAATATTCCGGGGAGAAGATAATTTTATATTTTTGGGGATGAAACTTTAGATCTACAAAAACGATATAAAGAAGATGATTTAAAAAACAAGAAATGTAAGAATAAAAAGTGGAGATCGTTTTACCGTCTTTCACGCTGGTAATAGAGGTGGCCTTTTAAAAAAATGAGATTTAGTTTTTAATAGTAAGATCAGTGTTAATAGTATATTACATAACAAGAGTTGTAAATGGCATATTACGTATAAGTAGAAAAGTTCCGTACGAGCGACCGAAGGGAGCGAGTTATGCATTTCTACGCGTACGTAATTGCTTTACAACTCGCGTAATGTACTATACTTTATCTACGACTACAAGAGATTTCTGGAAAATAAGAGTGAATGAACGGTATGAATGACAGCAACTGTCAGCGTAAAGAAATCGCACAGGCGCGGATCAATCGTAGAGGCGTAAATAAATCGCACAGCCGTGAACCAGTCGCAGAAGCAAGATGTCCCATTCATTACGAACGACCTTTTCGTCGTAGTCGTAGATAAAGATTATTACAAAACCATGAAGTCTGATATTTTTCAAAATTGTGTCGCATTTATGCCTTTATAAATTTACTCTGGTCCAACAACTCCATCCTCCTGATTACCTCTAAAGAATACAGTTTTCTTATTGGTACAACAATACTCAATAATATAGCAAGATATCACTTTTTTCTGATAAGAAAAAAGATAATTATCTGGGTTTATAAATTCGCAAAATTATGGAACTTGATCTGCTCATAATCCACACAATACAATTGAAGTGCTATTGCATGTGCTTAAAATCGGCGTTTTGGTCGCCATGTCATGAAGACAAATTATTGTGCCAATATTGTTTTATGAAATAATGAATGCGGAAAGATACCGAAGACTTTTTATAGAACCCATTTTTAAATCAGCTGGACGACATCGAATTAACAAACGGTTATTTCCAGCAGGACTCTGCCACTGCACATACCGCAAGTGCTACTATAAATTATTTACAAGAGTTTTTCTTGGGACATTTAATTAATGCAGGTTTATGTCCAAGTAGATCACCTGATCTGACCCCTCTGGCCTTTTTCTTGTTGCCGTATTTTTTGTTTCGCAATCCTGTTAACAATTTGCAACAATTGCAGCATGCCAATTGGGCCCCGAAATGTTAATCAACGTTTCCAGTGCTCTATTCAACAGAGTTCAACTTTGCTTACAGCAAGAAGGCCAACATTTTGAACACCTTCTTTAAATTTATTTGCAATAATTTGTGTTATTGAATAATTTTTTTGCATTGCCAAATTATACTTAACCTAAATAGAATTGAATGACAATTGACATGTTTATGACATGAGGAGTTTTGTCACTGCCAATCGCAGCAGGGTAGCCAATCTACTTATTTCCGTCAAACATTAATAATCACTTGGTATAACGTTAAAACGAGTGTTGAAAAATAATTCAATCAAAGTAAGTCAAGAAGAAAATGACGTTTGTTTATATGTATCGTGTGAGATTAAAAAAAAAAATGAAGAGTAACCGAGAAAATCTAGATTCGTTCATTTGCAAAATTAATAGTTTTTTAGTCAAAATATTTATTAATAACGAGCGTCCATAAATAATTGAATCAAAATAAAACAAGAAGAAAAAGACGTTGCTTTGATGTCTGAAAATTTTAAAATTTATACATGAGGAAACCAAAAACACCAGAAGTTGGATGTCAAAATTTTAGTTTAGAAATTTTTTTGAGAAATATTTTTCACATTTTAAAACCAAAGAATTTAAAAAACACAAAATATTTTACAAACTTCATTATAAAATTCAGATTTTTCCTCTTTTCTGTACTTTTTTAGAGAGTTTTGACATTTTATCTAAAACAAAGCTGCAACTTTTTGTTTTACATTTCAATTTTTAACTAATAATTTTTCATTGTTTTAGAAAATTTTGGGTTTTAATATTATTGCAAATTTAATGCAAGAATATGCAAGCACACTCAAATCTACCGACGTTGGATTACCTTGGGAAGTGCATTTTAAAGCTAAAAAACAATTTGAAGCGAGTGATTTAAAACGCATTTTTCAATTTTGTGTACAATTATTATCAGAAGTTGTCAAAAATGATCCACCATTTCCACAAAATGTCTTAGAACTAACAAGATATATTTTAAAAGTGACAGAAAATGTTTTAACATGGGGATACATATCACCACTCTATATCCTTTTATTAAACTAACACATTGTAATTTAAACTACAGACCCTAAATGGCATTTTGACCTATTTTGTATTCTCTTTTTTATAATTTGCTGGTTACCATTTTTTACAATAGGTTTGTTCCAACAAGACCTAAGAACAAGAGCATGCGGAATAAGTATTTGAAGTGCGCATGTGTAGTATAATTCTGACCTGTTGTGAATTGTTGGAACAAACCTAAAACATCCTAAAGGAAAGATATTGTTTAAATAATTTTTTTGGTGAATTACGTCCATTTTTTTAATTCGAAATTTGGTGTTACGGGGAAGTGGACGACAAGGCAGAGAAAAAAAAAACTGTTCATTCTTCCTGCGACCACTGGCCGAGACAAATTGGTACCATGCCAAACAAATCTGACATTTATTAGAAGCCTTGAAGAAGAATCAATAAAGGATTCGAAACGTTGGCCTTATAAAACAGTTTTTTTTTTCTCTGCCTTGTCGTCCACTTCCCCGTAACACCAAATTTCGAATTGTTTAAATATTGTCAAAATGACATCTCAGGATTCTAGTTTTTTGTATTTGTATATTTCCTTAACTAGAATTACTACCAAAACGTTTAATTGGTATTTTCGAATCAGTTTATGAAGCCGATCAAGCTCCAGCTTTAAAATTAACAGATACTTGGTCTGAAGTTATTTTATCACCTCAGTTTTTACCACTTATGTTTCAAGTTTTTTGGAAAGTAAGGGAATATGAAGATTTATCTCATCATGCCTTAACGTGTCTTGTCCAATTAGCTTCTTTAAGTGGTGCGATTTTATCATCAGATGAGGTTAAACTGGAGTATTTGAAGTCTTATATGGTCAATTTTACGAAACTTGTATCCAGGTATGTATATTCAATATTAATAAATTAACGTTTCAACAATAAAAATTTTTGTTATCTCATTAAAAATATTGTCGTTTCTAATCCTGGCTGTTGTCCAGCCAAAATTCACTTGTAATTTACCGTTTTAGAAGCTACGGGCTTCAGAAAATTCTTAATTCGTCTTATCATTTATCGCATCGTTTGTGCCTTCATACAGTTTTAGGAGTAGAATTATCGTTTTTATTATGCTCCTGAAATTAGAAAAACTCTCTTCAAACTTAATAAATTTACATAAACAGTCAATAATTAAAAAACTCAATAAGACACTTCTACCGTCCTCAATAATTGCGGTGTTTTGCTAAGTTGAACTCCTGAAAAACATTCGGTTGGAATTCGATCAATTTTTCTTTATATCAACTTTAGGCAGAATTATTCCTTTTCTCCAATCCCTGGAAAAACCCTCTCTTCCACACTACATACAACTTTTTATACAGCTTAAATTTCATTTTCTCTGTAGCATAAAACTACCCTTTATTTGGAACTCTCTTCTTGTTTGGAGCTTTTTTTAACTCTAAAACTTGTTTCTTCTTCTTCTTCTCACTGTATTCACAGCTATGTAGCCAAATGATGACTAGGTCACCTCGAACCAACCAAAATATGACGTAGTAAGAACCCAGTTGACACTGTCCATAGTATAAGTTCTGTTAAAAGCACACACTAGCACTTACTGAGAAAGTTCTAAAAACGTCTACAAGCGATGCACTGAGTGAGGGGGATAAAAACACTGAAGCGTTCAATGGGGAAAGAGAAGGACAAGAGGAAATGATAGAGAGGTATAAATGCGATGAGTAAAGCTCATTTAAAGGACACCCAAACAAGATGTGGTCTGGATCCCCCAATTGTTCACATTCACAAGACGAGTCAGGTTTTTCCCAATCCGAAATAAGTACGAAGGAGTAAGACAGTGTTGACTTCGTAATCGATTTAGTTGCGTGATAATTCCTCTCGGCGGAAACTCCGAGAACCAAGGAATCTTTAGCGATTCACCTATTGCATTAGAGTACTTTTGGTCATTAAGCTCTCCCTGCTCTATTCACTTTAGTTTCCAGGACTCCAAATAATTGTGACGTAACAGGTTAATCACAGAAGGCAGTGGCAACAATTTCGAGGGGGCCAGAGGCAACTTTGTGCCCAACTTAGCTAGATTGTCAGCGCAATCGTTTCCCCGGATGTTTCAACTGATCCTTAAACTTGTTTTTCTATTTCTTCTCTTGATAATCGTTTATTTTGTCTGTAGGAACCTCACTTCTTGACCAGATACAGCTGTTATTAGTACCATTTAGAACTTCTGTAAAGTAGTTTTTCCATTTTTTTTTTATACTTATATTTTTGCTTATTTTTGTTTTTTATACTTCTGACTCTGTTGTAATGTTTTTATTTATTTTTTTTCTTTTTGTTTTTTTTTTCGCACTTTATTTCATAACGTTTTCTTGTTTCTAGGTAGTCTGTTTTAGTAATTTTTCCTTTTTACCAATCTCTTAGTTATCTAAGAAATTTTTTCTTCAATTTTCCTTCTTTGTCTCACCATTTATTACGTTTTTTTTGTACGTAATATTTTCTTTGATCATAGCTGCTTGTATTTTTTTCACTATATATTTCCAAAAACTTTCTTCTCAATTTTTTATATTGTCTATATTTTTGGATTGCTTCTTCATTCCATTTTGTTCCCGTACTTTTTTCTCCGTTCTTTCCTTTTGATCTCTTGGTTCTGCCCAGTTCTTTTTGCTATTATGTCTGAAGACAAAGCTCTGCTTCTTCGCTATTTCCTATCTTGAACTTTGCAATTTTCTCTCAAGGTTTTTTTTATTTCTAATACCATAATTTATTGTAGTCATTCCAATCGCCTTCGTTGTTCTTTTTTAGAATTTCCCAACCCCTTTCTTTAGTATTTTTTTCCAACTGATTTCTTCCTTTTTCTATGTATCCACCAAGCTAAGAACATCGAAACTGTTAACATAGTTCCAAAAACCAACATCTTTCTTATCCAGACCTGTCACATTCCAGAAAAAGATTTTGGGACAATGTTGCTCTTTGTGATTCATATCTCCGATTTTATCTTTTTCTTCGATTTTCTCTTCTTTTTTTCTATTTTTTTATTAGGTTGCTCTTCTTTCCTTCTAGATCTACATTACTTGTTTTTTTTTACTTTTGTTGAAGATTTATGCCAGATTTTCAGAGCATTTTTTCTCTTCCCCTTCTCCTGTTGTTTCCAGATCTTTTTTTAAAGGCAAAAACATTGTCATTTATGCAAGTGATCAGGAGCATTTAATTTTTCGTCATACATATTTTACTGTCTAGCCTAATTTGAGCTAACGCCACTAACTGCCTCAACTATATCATTGGGAGGAGTACTTTTGGGAATTCATACCTCAACAACTCTGTAGCCCTTTTATGCTAACTCATAGAAGACCTTTTATTGTGATTTTCTAATTTTTTGTTGTGCCTATCTAGTTTTTATATTATTATTTTGTTTTTTAGTTTTAATTTTAACTTCCATCTTTTCTAGTGTCACGATAAAGAACCAAGAATCTCTTGGTATCTCAAACATTGTGAAGAAATTAATTCTATTCTTCATCGCTGACATTCAGAAATTATCTCCTCAATTACAAGATTCATATTTAGATGAATTAACACGACTGACATGTTCGTTTTGTAAAGGTGCAGCACTTGAAGATGCAGTAAGTAACTTTAAAACCGTTCGTAGAACTTCGGTTATATCCGTTTTGTAGTATGCCAATGAAGATAAATACTATAACGATTCTTTTGATAACATGATGGAAGCATGGGCTGGTATTTTACAAGAATATGGTGCAAATTCAAACTCAACTATCCAAGAATGTGCAGCACAAATTTTTAATACATATATTCAGCATCATTTGGGACCACCAGATGGTGCTCGACAGACACATGACTCACATGAAATTGAAGATAATGAAGATATTGATCGGATTTCGTTTAAAGATCAGTTACAGACAATTGGAATGTTTGGAAGAATAATACCTGGGCATGCATTACCAATTTTATACAAGTAAGTGTGTTCAGTCTGCGGTCCCGTTTCTCTTTATTTTTTCCTTAGACTTCTTGAAGCTAATACTGACAAGCTTAAAATGAGTTTACAATTAATGGAATCACGTGCAATGAATATAACTGAATCAGCCACTCTTGATAATCTTTTTGAAGATCTTCATTGGTTGATTCTCATTGCTGGTCATATTTTATGTATGGATAGTGATGGTGAAACTCCGATGATTCCATCTGAAATGATGCAATATTCGATTGAACAAATGCGACAAAATACGAGTACTCTCGAGTCTAGTCTGAATGTCTTAGCAACGGCTCATCAAATTACTAATGTACCACCTGGTATGGATCACTGCGATCATATTATACGGATAGTTTGTGATGTTTTGAAATTATGTGTGGTGGAAAATTCAGCAGCTGAAGCGAAATTAGGACATTTTATGAGTCCTGAAGTCAGTTCGACAATTATGTGGTTTTTGAAACGATGGTGTCTTTCGTATCTTTTACCTATAGAGAATTATTATCAAGAGGTAAGTGAAATATTAAGTTTTAGTCATTTTCAGCACAGAATAAACATTGTAATAACGGGTGACTACATTACTCCTCATTTAGGAGATTCATTGTATAAAAATTTGAAAACAAAGTGCTCAGTTTGAAAGGTTTCTCACGTATAATAAATTGCATAACCAGATTGACGATTTGTAAATGACTTTATAATCATTTGTAATTGTAGACGGATATTAATTTTTAATATCTTTATTTGATAATGATAGAAAAGGATAGTAATCATTGGTACTATTCTGACGAACTTTCGTATAAAGGCTTTCTCTGTCAAATGTTCGTGCGACTTTGTCCAATTAGTTTTGTTGGACCAATAATTTCAACAATGGTATTTTCTGCAATAGTTTAAGCCTTGCTTTAATTCAAGAAGAGTGTAAGAGTGTAACTTTGTACATACATTTCTAATTAGATTCACTCGTTTCGACCAACACCTATTGTAGCTAATTTTATTTAATATTTGTGCAATTTTTTATACTTGATGGTAGGATCTATGAAACCTAAAATCTTCAAGAACCCACTCAAATCAAAAAGCAGATTTTGCTTTGACCTGGATGTCAAAAATTAGTTCGGATTATTTAACAATAGGAATTATCAAAAATTATTTGTAGTTGTGATAGTTCTTGAAGTTTATATGAAAATGTGTTTGAGCCTTATTTGTTGACACGGTTTGGGAAAGTTTTATCCGGTCCTTCTTGCAGTAAATTAAGGAGAAAATGCAGTAACAAAATGTCAATGAGGAGAGAATTTTAAAGAGTTAATCCTTGCCTCAAGATTATATCACTTCCAATAGTAATCCCGTCTGTCTTCTGTATGACGTCATCAATGGACCTCTCAATTACTAACATCTGGTTTTTGAGTATTTTAAATTGAGTAAATTTGTTTTTTTATTGCTAATTAGAATGTCAATTTTGGTATTTCTAATGTTTATGGAGTTCTTAAATTAATCTAACAGTACAGCGACTTCTTATTGACATTTTTTTTCTTTTTTAGCTTAGTCCGATTTTGATAGGAGCTGTCGGAAAAGAAACAGATGGAGCAATGTTTGTCGTGAATTTTATTTTGGACAAGATTTATTCAAATCTTTGTCATTTTAATTCCGAACCGATTTTATTAAGAGATACAGTGGATTTACTTACAGCACTTGTTTGCATCAAACAAAAACAGTAAGTTTCATATTATTTGCTGAATTTCCTAGACATGTTGTAATAAATAAATTGAAAAATGCACCCAATCACACCAAACACTTTCTTGCACACGACGCGCAGTGAAACAGAAACTCAAGACTGAATAGCTTATAATTTTAATTTTAAACCATTATGTAATCCGCTAGTATTAAGGCGGAGCAGTTTTACTTGTGAATGTGTGGATAGCATCGTGTGGAAAAAGTGTTTGGTGTGATTGGGTGCATTTTTCGCTTTAGTAAGTTTCATACAGAATACCGAGTGTTTAAAATCATTTCAGATCTTTATGCATTATCAAGAGTAAAAGCCTCTGGAATCTTATAACGCTTCAAGAGAAGCTCACACCGGGTGGTCTCCCGTCCAACATCCGTCGTGACCTCTTCAAAAGCTTCGTCTTAGCAGGCGTTGCTCTTCGTGAAATCAATGATCTCAATAACTACTTTGACCAAATCCTTAGTCCACTCAAAGTCCGTTTCGACCATTTTACCCTTCAGGAAGACAATTTCCGTGCCAACTACCACAAAGAAGAGGTCCAAAAGGAAATTGTGGATATCTTGGAATGTTTTATTGGGATTGCTAAAGGCTCACATATGTCTACTGTGCAAATCCTTTTCCAGTTTCTTGCTCCAATGTTGGCAGAAATGCCTAAAATTCTAACTTTTTATAATAATTATCAAATCATCGTGCAGTTAATTCTGGAATTGTTTGGACAGTGTGCGAAGAATATGTTGTGTTATTTGTGCCAACTTGACAGCAAGAAATTATACGAAAGTACATTGGCAACAGTGCAAGCTTATGCCAAATGTAATGCGGGGAAATTCAGTGGAGAGACTTTAGCTGAAGAGAATAGTTTTCAGGATTTGGCTTTAATTCTAGATTTGTTGACTTTTATTCTATCAAAAGATTTTATTGACTTGTGTCCAAATGATGACGAGGTTGTCACAGTAACAGCATCTGATGTTTCTTTGTTCGGTTTGAATTTCATAATGCCTTTGATGACTATAGATCTCCTCAAATATCCAAGTCTCTGTTCACAATACTATCGCCTTTTGGTATTAATCAACGATATCTATCCGGAGAAAATCTGCAGTCTTCCTCCAGCTCTATTTCAGCAACTTTTGAGTTCAGTTGAGTTAGGTTTGACTCATTTTGGTTCAGATATAGCTCAAGCATGTCTGGATTTTATTCAAGGCATGACGTGTTACTTCTTCAGGAATTCTTTACAACAAACTCCGATTTGTCAAGCGATGAAACCCTTCTTGAAAATGTTACTAGATCTAACACTTTCGCATCAAATCAATTCGGATCTGATCAGTCCTGCAAGTACATGCATTTATTCTCTGATTTGTTGTTATGAGGAAGAGTACAGAATTTTGGTTGAGAGACTTATAAAAGCACAGTCGGATCCATTGGTTGCTGATCGGTTAGCAGCAGCATTTCATAATTTAACGTTGAATGTGAATATGGATGGTGAAAGACAGCCTAAATTGAAATTTAGAGATAACTTCGATAAGTTTATTGCAAATGTTCAAGGTTTTTTGCTTGTGAAATAGATGCAAATTTATGACGAGATTTTTATAAATGCAATAAAACTACATCTTTTTGTAGGCTTTTATTTTTTGTAACCTTAAAAGGAGTCTTTTCTCATTTATTATGTATGTTTTTACAAGTGTATTTATTAAACTTTTATTTCGAATTTTGTTTTTTTTTGTAAAATTTAATATTTCAAAATGGCAGCCTCTAAATTTTACAATTTTTTTTACACGTTTTCTATCCCACTTCATTTCTATGGAAATTAACTCAAATTTTGACTCACTAAGAATAATTGGAATATTCTCATGTAAACGTCGATTTTTGCCGATATTACCTGTAAGTTACAATTTTTATTTTAGGCTTTTGATTAAAAAACTAGTTTTGTACTAAATTATAGAAATTAAGGGAGTAGAATACGCTTGAATCTGCCCAAACACTTGGATACCCCCATTTTGAACCATACACAATGTGGGAGGTGTAATTTAGAAACTGAAGTAGCAACAATATTCGAGGGTGAAACCTTGGACATGAGGGAGGAATCGTTTGGGTAGTGCCTATTTAAGGCCCCCTATCTCAATTCTTACTCTCCAAAAAAATCACTTATAAACAGTTATAGAAATCTTCTAATGGTAAAGAGAAACATTGACTATTAGCTTTCCCACCTTCGTCTTTCCAAAGCCAAAGAGATGCCATTTTCAAAAAACCAAACGTAACAGTAGAAAGGTGAATATCGTCCTGAACCGCTGAACCGATTACTGTGAAATTTGGTAGACAAACAAAGTTAAATGTGCTATTTTTATTGATAATGAACAAATTAACGCCGCCATTTTGGATTACTTTGTATAAACGAAAATATAACTCAAAATTGCAACTTTTAATACTTTTATTAGTCATGTTGAAAATTGAAAAAACTTCAACACAAAATCATCAATTCATAAAACAAGCATTCCTAAATCCTTCCTCGTTCCAATCAACTCTTCAAAGCATTATTCGGTATATTTTTCGACGCCCTAAAATTTCAAAACAATGTTACATTCATCACTAGTGACGTAATGACAAATTTTACCGAATCTCATTACATCACTAGTTATGAAAAGTATTTTGACAATAAAATTACATTTTGCTTGTTAAACAAAATCAGTGTTTTCATAACTGGTTATGTAAGTAACTATTTCACCTTCTTTACTTACTTAAGACAATCATTGTGTGTTTTGTACTCCATCGTAGCACTCGCTGGAATATTAAGCAGTCTTTTAAGTGCGTCCCTAATCCTTGCTGTGGTTGCTTGGTCAGCTGCTGTCCTATTCCATATACTTAGTAGGTACTCTTGATACCTTGTCGAGACCACAACCCCACAGATCTCATTCCCAGCCATAAATTGTTCACCTAACATAGCCATACAAAGATTCTCCCAAGCACGGCCTGCTTGTTCTTTCCGAAGTCGTATTACCCATTTACCGCCTTTCTTATTGGCGGCATCTTCCCACATGGGTTTGATACCTTTTTTGAAAAGGTGTAAGTCACGGTGGGCTGGGATGTCTTGCAGTCGGACGATGTGCGAGTAGAGAGCCCACCATTGCTCCACAGTACCCACCTGACCGACCAACCGCAGCGCCTGACTGTATCCCTATAACAAGAAAAAATATATCTAAATATTGTAACGAACTATTCTAAAAGGATCTGCCGCGCAATCACTCAACAAATTCTCATCGTGCTCTACACCGATACCGATAGTGCGTCTTATTAGGAAATATTTGTCACTCTGCTATTGACTGGATTCAAAGAATGCTTACGCATCTTTCTAGTTACACATGAAATTAATAACCTTAAGATTTGTTTTCCAACCCCCATACTCTCATTAGTTTATTAGTTGCAAATTACCTGTACTTTAATAATGTTCATTATACTACAAATTTTTACAGCAAGATTTAAATAGCAGATTGCCATGAACTCTTGACATTTAAAATTGTGACAGGTCGCAGTCCATATTTTTAGAATTTGCTAACACGATATCTCAAAAAGTTATTGCTCGATCTTCCTGAAATTTTGCACAAAAACATTTTTACTAGTATTATATATCATATGAACCTTCATGTTTTTGAAAATTTGTTTAAAAAATAGTTTTTTCGAAGCATAAACAGTCGAAAAATTCGATAAAAAAATCATTTTTTTTCCCAGTATTTTATTTCACGAAAAAAAATTGTTTACTCATTTTTAGGTTCATCTGGAAATTATGACAATAAATAAAAAGAAATTTCGTTTTTTACTTTCAGATTAATAGAAACGAAGCTACAATGTCAGCAGATTGACACGTCTCACTGCGACCCTCCCGGAAGGAATTAGTGATTGCTAATTGATTGTTAAAATGGCGACATTCGCCATTTTTAACAGTCAAAATAAAAAAAAGTTGTATTATTTTAAAGTATAAATAAATCACCTGCCCATTTTCAAAAATAAATAACTCCTCCATTAAAAAAAAATAATGAAAATCAAGCAAAATTTGAGTATTTACAGGTAATTCCCTCCTTAAAAATCTAACAGTTAGTTAGCTACATTATCGACATCAACGCACTTGATTTTTTGACAAATTAAGGATAAATTTTAAAATTATCGTTTTTCGGCTTTGTCGAGGATCCGTGCAAAAAATAGTGTACACAAGATGTGCAGGAACAGTTTTGCTTTATTCGTGCGACATTCTTCACTCGTGCGCAAAACGCATTCGAGTAAAAACTGTCGCACTCTACTGATCTACATGTAACTATACAGTGTGAACCATTTGTATAGAATAATTTCGATAAAAATTCAAGAATTTGTTTTTTAGGAAAACGTTTGGACACGTGACCTGTTATTTTTCAGCGCGCATTTTTGCCAAATAAATTATATACAGGTGTCCCAAAATCGAGACACAACCCTCAACTTTGGAATTTTAAATGAGAACCCCAATTTTAAATTTGTATAATTTTGCGTATTTTTTATGTAGCACACAATATGTCGGTTTTCAGTTGTTTTGGAATACAATCGACATAATCTTGAAGGAATTATAATATAAACACGGACCTTGGAACAAAATGCGTTTCCAGGGTTTGATGCAGGTATGTTTATGATTCAGTTATCTATGAAATATCTGTCAAAATAGAAAAACAAAAAGATAAAAATTGACAAAAACAAGACGTTTTTTACTAACGCCTTTTTTCGAGAAGGTTGTAATATTTAGTTATTTTTATTGAATGTCAAATGATTGTCAATGTTTGATAAGTAACTTGCTCTTGTCTGTTTTTTGAAAGAATTTATATTTCGGGTCTGCTTCTGTAGTGCACATAGTGCAGAGATTAAGTAGTGATCTGCTCGTGTTTTGCTATTTTTAGTGTCAATTCTCTAGAGACCTTTAGGTGTGCTAGAAGATGGTGATATCATTCTGACTCTCTTAATAATGCAAGTGGACCACCATGCCCTGGCCGTATAGTCCTGGCAGCTTAGGCCATTGTCTCTGAAGGAAGAAGAAGATAAGTAACTGTCATTTTTTTATAGAAACCAAAAGCTTGTTTTTGTTTGTCGTTTTTATTAGCCTTCCTTAGTTTTCATTTCGACGTTATTACTTATTATATTTGAAACAGTTTTTTTGAGAACTGTACGACTTTCAAAAATAGCTAACGTTTTATTAATCTACGAGTATTTTTATTCAGGTTATTTTGTATATCCATACCCTTATCTTCCCTACCATTAACGCCTCTATTTACAATTAGGAAGAATGAGTGATTTAAATGAAAGAGACTTTAAAGCAATGTTTAGGTGTTATATTGAACTCCAAAAACATGTGCATAATTTGACTGCTGTTATTGAACGTGTGACTTTAATTTTTCAGGTAACAAAAATACGAATATAAATATGTAATTAAGAATGCAAAAAATATCTTTCACAGGTCAGTACTAGAACGTTTTGTCAACAAAAAGAGCAGCACAAGGATTTATTGCACCGGTTAGATACGGAATGAAAAGAGTACTTGAATATTTAAACTATGGCTTCAAAGAAGCACTAAATGATTTTATATTTATGGAAGTTAGCAAAAATACCCCCCTTACAGTGTTGGATGTTTAAAAGTATGCAAAAAATGCCTTGATTTTCCCTACAGCAAATCTACTCTCTATAGGATTATGAAAACCATTAGATACACGGTTAAAAAAAAGCTGATAGAAGATAAATACTTATTGAAACACCACGAATAATTAATCTTAGAATCAAGTTTTGTGGCAAATATCTACAGTTGCTCAAGGAACTGAAAATCCAACGTCTGGTACTCATGATGTGTGAGCAGCTATTTTTTTTATTTCCCACAAGAAAACAATTAAAATTTGCTTAAGCCATTAGTCTATAATGGTAAAGCAACAACTTTGTGTTGGATTTCTGTTCCCACTGTTCCCAAAATCTTCCAATCAGTTTCACCAACCCATTAATTAATAAACAAAATTCCAATTACCTTATAAATATACGGGTTTCAAGGGGGCTGCGTTTGTGGCAAACATTTAGAAAAATACAGAGATATATGTCCTTTTCAGTCTAAGCAAGCATTTGATTGGCTCTTTCGAGCTGTGAAAAGAACAGAGCTATATGTCCCTCTCTATTTATTTTATATATAGAGAGAGACATAAAATATAACTTGAAATGATGTCATATCTCCTTCTTTTTTTAGTTGAGCATGCGTATTGATGTACAACTGAACACGAATGCAACAGAAAATCATCTTCTTTTCTCTCTCGCACTCATGGGATGTTTGCCTCAGTTCAGTTACATTACGGAGATAGGACGTTGGCCCTATATTTATATTATAAAGTATTTGCAAAATTCTCGACTAAATTAGGTTAGGTTATTTTTTCTTAAAATGTTAGTTTTTATTCGTTACAAAAAATGAAGTACCTAACTATTTCGGGAAGAAATTTCCCGCATTCGCACTAATGGTAGCACTCCCTTCGCTCGTGCTGCAAAGTGCTCATGCGGGAAATTATCTTCTCGAATACGTTAAGTAAATAACTAATTAATGATTTTAAGACGGAACAACTCGACTGTCAAATTCATAGCTTAAGGTCTGTATACACTGTCATAGCCTTCTTTTATGCCAATTCAAATGAATTCGATTTTGTCTAAAGCAAACTGCACTTGGTAATATGCAACCAATCATACCATATAAACTGTATGCGTTAGAATGAGAGGTATGATAAAGAGTAGTTATATTTGCAGTCCGGTGTTGATTGACTAAAAGGTTGATGCGGCTACCGTGTTGTTTAAGGTACAACTGCTTATTTAACCTATACCACTAGATTCTCTAAATAAATATGGACCTTTTTTGTTCTCCCCAATATTTAATTATTTAAATGAAATCTATCAAGCCCTTACTTGTGAGCCCTGAACTTGTGAGGGCCGTTTTGAAAACCACAGACAATAAGGATGCTGTAACCGGTGCTCTCCAGGCGGGTATTCAATAGCCCCCAAATCTGAAATATAGGGCCCCACTTCATCATCACCACTACCACTGTCCGAATTTTCGGCGTGGTGTTTCAACCTATATAAAACATAAAAATAAACATTGGGACTTTAAATATGTGGGACACTCACGGTTCGTACTTGTTTGACATGGTGGAGCTTGTGGGTGGGTTATTTACGTTAAATACCATGAAATGGATTATCACAGAAGTTTTCTAATTATTTATTTATTTAGACTAGAAGCACTGTCTTCAGCGTTTTCTAAAATCAGCTTCTTTTGTTGTTAACCTTGTTTTGCAGGAGTACCAATCGTGGTTTAGTGAGGAATGTGGACATCAAACACGGATTTCAAGAAGTAATAAATTATTAAAGAACTACAAAATGAATATTTCATATTAAGAAATTCAATAATTAGCAATCACATACGATATTATTTCTTATTTATTTAATAAAGCTACTGTTATCAGTAGATTTAGTTATTTTATGTTTGCATGTTGTCTGTTTGATTTCACTAATTAAAGCGGGGAATTTAAATTTATTTAACAAATTATTGACAATTAGTTACTGCACTGTAACAATCTTTGCCGTCTCTAAATAAAAATATTAATAATCACTCGTTATAACCGGAATAAGTAAATAAAACAAAAATTTCAGTTTAAAACAAATCTATTCAACTTAAATACATTTTGCATCTATAAAGCAACTCTTTCCCCAACTTCCTCCTCATCCTCATCTTTATTTTTTGTACTTTCTTGAATATACAAATTATGATCAAGTTTGAACATTTCCCGACTTGGAGGACTCAATAATAAACAACGTCTAATAAAACCTCCATCCCTTTTAGGTCTCATTGTATTAACATCCCTTACTAAATCCCCAAAATTCGACTCTAGATGCTTATTTTCCATATCCAATGTCCCTATACAAGTCTCAATCAATCCGAAATCCTTCTCAATTTCATCTTTTTTCGCACTGTAGCTAATCCCATTAAGAAATCTCTCAGCCAATGTCCCTAAATCTACATCCAAAGTACCTAATTTAGGATTAGGAAACCGTCTTTTCATAAGCCCCCTTAAAACCACCAATTCGGGTAAAATATCAGGATGGGCTATAATATATTGGAAGCTTTGTAAAGAAACAGCCCCACTTTGTATCTGTTTGATCAAATCGACGCCACCTGCAAGTTGAGCCCCTCCATCTATTGCCTCTTTTTGACATTCTCCTGTTTTACTAAAAGCAATAATAGAGCGCTCTTCTCCGTGATCGAATTTATATGAAATTGGAACAATTCGGGTGAAATCATCAATGAATCGTGTCACCTTCTCTCCTTGCATATTTAACTCGATTCGGACTTTAAGACTCGCCTTAGGTTCATTGTACATATCAGGATGATGAGTCTCACGATGGTTCTGGAGGGCTTTCGCAAACGGGAAAAGTTCCCATTGGTAAAACTTTACATGGTAAACATCGTCATTGGGAACGGGTTGCCAGGAATCGTCGACTTTTAGTGTAGGACGTGATGCTAATAACCTGAAATGTGGGGTTAGGTTAATTAGCAAAAACTGAGCAAATTTACCTGTCTTTTTTTCGTTGATTGTGTGGGATAAATTTTACTCGTTCAACTACTTCTTTTTTCACTTTTTTCTTTGCTTTGCGTTCCCGGGTACCTTTACGTGCGGCGTAATTTCGGACAGGGATGTACGAAGATTCAGTGACGAGTTTGGTGAAAATCAAAGGTCCTAAGCCTAAAAATTGTGATATTCTAAACGTTTTGAGTCTAATCAGGGTTGGGGGACTTACGAGATGCGAAAAAAGACATTATTCGAAATTCTAACCTCAAAACTTCTTCTTCTTCTTCTTCTTATTATTTCAAATGGTGTTCTGGCTACCAGGCCATTTCACCAGCCACATGTACTTGGATTCTTCTCCCTAAGAAAAACAATAAAAGGAAAACTTAAATAATTTGGTATTAATGTGATAAGCTGAGCACTACGATTCTACAATGAAGCGTCGAGCGTGAATTCAAATCTAACATTGAGAAAGCATTGTCAAAATAGGGTAATGATGCCAATAAGGGGTTCAAACGAAAGCACAAAGGAAAGCACTACAAGGAAGCAATACCTAGTGAGGCACATCACAGGATTTAGGTAAAATTCACACACATGACTGTGCCATGGCAAGGTTCACATAAGAGAACAAGGGATAGTGTTTTTTTTTTATTTTATTTATTTTTAAATATCTAAGTCTGAATACGATAAAAACGATGAAATTAGGTCAATTAAATCTCTAGTAGGTTTAATAATAATATCTACAATAGATATAGGGGGGGAAAGGCCGTAGTTTAAGAGATTGGTGTAAAGCACATTAATGTTATGAATATTTCTTGGGCAACTAAAAAATAGGTGATTAACATCTCCATATTGACCACACGCACAAAATGGGTCGTCTCGCACCCCGATGCGAAATAGATGCGCCGGAACGGCACAGTGGCCAAGCCTAAGGCGAATAAAATTAGTAAATCGCCTCCTGTTATCGAAAGGAATGTATGCAAACCAGGGTTTTCGTGCAATAGAAGGTTGGATACTTCTATAAAATCTTCCTTTCTGAATAGAGGTGATATCCCAGGACTGTTGCCACTTTAGGTGTGCGTTTTGAGATATAGAAGGGAACCAGTTACTATAATGGAGCAAAGAAACAGAGTTTTGCGTGTTCAACATCGACTTCGCAATCTTATCTGCTTTTTCATTACCCACTATACCAACATGACCAGGAATCCAGCTTAAGTCCACAAATATGTTTTGACCTTCTAGGTCATAAAGAAGACGTTTAATCCTATAAAGAATGTGATTACTTCTAGGATCGCTACTTTTTGACTGTAATGCTTCAAGGGAGCTGCGAGAATCCGAGAATATAACCCAAGATTTCGGAGTCAAGGGTATGCACATCAAGGCCATCAGGATAGCATATAGTTCTGCCGAAAAAATAGAAGCAGGAGGAGGGAGTTTCCCACCCAACGAAATATTAAGAGACGGAATATAGATACCAAATGATGTGCTTTTGACCGGGTCGTGTGATCCATCCGTATAGATATGAGGTATATTCGGCCATATGCTCTCTACAGTATCTCTAAATTTAACATTGGTGTCAATAGAAACTGGATCGTGTTTCGTGATACCCATTTCGAGATGGACTCGAGGGGTAAATAAAATATGGTTAAAATCCAAACTAAAGTAAGGAAAAACCGGCGAGGAGTAAAGTATATTGGAAATGCCCGAAAAAAGGCTAATAGCGCTAACAAGAATAGGTGAAGAACGGTTTTTCCAGTATGATTTCCTACCAAAAGGAGGAGAACAAAAGATCTCCAGCTCTCTGAGACGGGTAACGAGAAGATTGTCTGAGAGAGACAAATTTTTAATAATAAATTTTTGTGCCAACATTTCCCTACGTTGTGGCTGTGGACACTCAGCAGCTTCCACCAAGAGCGCAGCCACAGGAGTTGATCTCATAGCACCCACACACAAACGGATAGAAGCGAAACAAATTTTGTCTATTTGAGCCATAAGATATTTGAAAGTGTTACCAAAAATGAAGCATCCATACTCAAGGCGAGATCTAATTAAAGCCCGGTACGCCGACAGCAGCGAGGATGGATCAGCACCCCAAGATACTCTGGCCATGCATTTTAATATATTTAGGCAGGAGTGACACTGATTACATATAGATTCCACATGCCACTTCCAGGATAAACGCTGATCGAAGATCAGACCAAGAAATCTTTTAGACTCCACTCTCGGGATTTCTTCTCCCAGATATTTAATAGGAGGAAAGTCTCTTTGACGTCGGCGGGAAAAGCACATAGATCCGCATTTTTGAGGCGATAATGACAATCCATGTTCCAATAACCAAGAACTCAAGGACCCCATAACTTTATTAAGATGGTATGAGATTACATTGAGATTCTCTCCTGAACAATATATAACTATATCATCCGCATACTGTATTATTTGACATTTCATGCCCAAACATTCCGAAAGAGACACAGTGTATAGGTTAAATAATACTGGGCTCAAAACAGAGCCCTGTGGAAGGCCTTTATAACAGATGCGGGGACCAATTTCACCCTGAGAAGATTGAACATAAATATACTTTTCATAACAAAGAGAAGTTAAAATATTAATCATAATATCGGGAATCTGCATGTGAGTCAAGGAAGATCTGAGCACAGAGATTGAGACATTATCATAAGCGGCTGAAATATCCAGAAAAACAGCCACCATATAAAGATTTTTTGAGAACGCAATCTGTATGTCCGTTGTGAAAAGAGAGAGGGCTTCCATTGTCCCCTTACCCTTACGAAAACCAAATTGATGTTGAGGTAGGATCTGTTTCGATTCTATCCACCAGTCTAAGCGTCTTTTGACGACATGTTCAAATATCTTCCTAACACAAGAAGAGAGGGCAATAGGTCTGTAGCTATCAGCCATATTCGGGTCCCGATTGGATTTGAGGATAGGGACAATTAAAAATTTGAGCCATTGAGATGGGATAGGACCTCCCTTAAAAATATTATTAAAAAGATTAACCAAAAAAGCTATTAACTTATCAGGGAAGTTAGAGATCATATTATACGAAATATCATCCAGCCCGGGAGCAGAAGCCAGTTTAATATTATTAAGAATGTCTCTTATTTCCATGACCGAAGTCAAAGACAGGAGAGGATGGTTACCTTGGTTGAGAGGGCACCTATACGACAAATCTTCCGGAACATCAGGAGGACATAATTTTAAAAGTAGATGATACCGCCAGTCCTCCGACTCAGGAGGAGGTGCAGTTATTGGTTTAAGACGGGAGGAAAATCTTTTTATCGTATTCCAGACCGCCGAAGCAGGAGTATTTCTAGAAATAGAAGCACAGAATTGTTTGAATTTATCTCTTTTCGTCTGTCTCAGAAACCTCCTGGTACATGCAGCGACCTTACGAAAGTTAATAAAATCCTCAAGGAGTCTAGAGGATTTAAACAGCTTCATTGCCTCCCTCCTTTCTGAAACCCGATTTTGGCATTCTCTATCCCACCAAATACATGGACGGCGATTAGGTGAGGAGACGAAGTGAGACTTTGGAACACAATTATCAATGACTTCATCCAAAGCAACAGAAAAGTTGTCGTAAGAAGATAGATACGTATCATCTACAAATTTATTTGCAATCAGAGAATTAAAAAGGTTAAGATCCACTTTACGAACATTGCGTTTCCTGACAGGTCGGTTGTAAAAAATTCTATCAGTGCAACCAGGCAGCTGATAGGACAGAATAAAGGGAAAATGATCGGAACCAAAAGTATCTGATAAAACCTTAAAAGAGATTAATGGAGCTAAAGCTGGAGACACCAGAGCCAAGTCAATAACGCTGTTAGAGTCAGAAGTTAAAAAAGTAGGAGAACCATCATTTAAAAGAATTAAGCAGTCACGATCAAGAAAATTGCGAAGAATAGTCCCATTTCTATTGGGAGCGTGATTTCCCCAAAGGCCAGTGTGGCAATTAAAGTCTCCAACAATAATTTTTTTAAAAGGATTAAATACCGAAATTTGGCTCCAAAATTCCTCAGTTAAAAGTATGTCCGGAGGAGAGTACACTGAAATTATGCAGAGGTCCCGAATTCTAACTCCAGTAATATTAATTCTCTCGGACAGTTGAGGAAAATTATCCACAACTGAAAAAATGATATTTTTCCGGACAAGTAAGGCAGCACCTCCCTTCCCATCAGAACGAGAGTGAAGAATAGATCGAAACCCTGATAAACGGAAGTCTTGATTAGGTTTAATCCATGTTTCTGATAATGAGACAAGATCAGGACAAGATTCTTGAATTAAAACTTCAAGACTATGAAAATTTGAGTTGCAACTTCTAATGTTCCAATGGACAATTTTTAATACTCCTCCATCTCCTCGTTGTTCTCCCATGGAATGAAGTTGATAGGACATATCTTATATAATAAAGCCTTAAGGCCTGAAGGGTTCGATTGAAGTAGTTGTACGATATGATTTTCGACCGTAGAAAGACTAGAGAGGCCAGTCTCTACGGGAGATTTAAATTCAACTGGTGGGGAAAATTTAGAAAAGGATGATGATGCTGATGGACCAGCCTCCTCAACTATCTTACTTTTCTTCAAGGGTAACGTCGAAGATCTACCATTCGGATATAAAAGAAAATCAGTATGCCCCGGAAGGGGAAAAGGTTTAGGAGATACATAAGACGAGGATCGTTTCTGCACAATTTTAGAATTATTACGTGGGGATTGAGTCGCGTTTGGATGGGGAGTATATTTAAGTTGAGAACGAGGCCATTGAGATGAAGATACTAGGGACGAAAAGCCCTGCGGAGCTGAAATACGTGGGGATTGAGTTGCGTTTGGTTGAGGCGTATATTTAAATTGGGAAAGTGGCCACTGAGATGAAGCTACTAAGGACGAAGAGCCCTGCAACGCTGAAATTCCTGGAAATTCCTGGGGCCGTTTAAAGGGTTCGAAGTTTCCCTTATTGCTGGATTTGGAATAGGGACGATGAATTGGTGGAACCGCTTGCGCAGCCTCATAGAACGAAATGTTATGGAAGGTCATCAATTCTTTAATTTTGTTCTGTCTTTGGAATTCCGGACATACCCTTTCTGCGATCGGAGTGCCTGCCTCCGTTGCCAAGTGGCCACCACCACAATGAACACATTTTATGATCGTTGAACTACAATCACCCGATTCGTGGCTTTCAGTGCATTTAGAGCATCTACTTTTGCTTTTACACAATTGTTTAGTATGCCCATACCTAAGGCAATTGAAGCATTGAATTACCCTTGACCGATAAATTTCCGGATTTAATGCGCATGAAAACAAAAAAGCTTTACTTGGAAGAGATTTACCTCTGGTTGTGACCAAGATGAGAGGAGTATCTTTGAAGACAAAGGCACCTTCATTCAATTCGTCTTTATATTTTTTTTGCAGACGTTTGATGTCTAAAATTTCCCTGCCGTCCTCAAAGGACAGGCCTTCCCAAATTTCTTTAATTGAGATATCTGTATCGATATCCCGCAAGATTACTTTAGATATAATTAAGTGGGCCGGAATAAAAGCCAGGTAGTTATTATCAGAAAGAAACGTTTTTTTGTCGAGGAAATTGTTCGCCTTAGATGACGAATTAAAAAATAAGGCCACCCGGTTACGACCTCTCTTTTCAATTTTGAATGGCCGGTTTTCTGATGATAAATATCTAGAATTGAAAATCATCTTCCCTATTTTTAGGTAGCTTAATTGTCCAATATTTTGGTTTTTTGATTCTAGTAACACCATGTATGGAGCTTTGTCATAAATTGAGTATTTCAAGTGGTACAAATAGTCGTTAAACTTATCCGAGACCGCTTGCATTTTGTTAGAATTGGAAGCATTCATCAATGCCTCAAAATCAAGGGCAGAATTATTTTGAAAGTATTTGTTGGGCTCCAACAAAACATTTGATAGGATCTTGACTTTTTGAGAAATCGGCATCGTACCGCTATCATTCTCAAACTTTTCTTGAACAACAACGTCTTTAAGTACTTTTTTTTCATTTTCATCGAGCCCAAGGCTGATACACGAGTTTTTATTAAAGTACAGATGGCTATTATCGTTATCCATAAAATTTATGAGATAAGCTACGGCCTCTTGGGTATTGGGCGACCGGTTCATTAAGTCTGATGGAAATGACTCTAACTGTGACTGGGGTGACGCGTGGCCACCCCCCTCGACGCCTCCAGGGGAGGCCGGCATTTAGCCCCCCGGTTAGCTTCTGTCTTTCAGGTCTGGCTATGAAAGAGTGCTCCGAATTTTTCCAAATTTGGTGAGTAATCATCTTTTACTCACAGAAACTCACCCCTAAAATTTCAACCCCCTACCCCTAAGTTAAGGGTAGTTTTATAGGGGTGGGGGGTAAAAAAACAATAGATTTGGTATTTTTAAATAGACAGCAACGTTTGATGATTTATTTTTAATTTTTTCCCTAAGTTTTGTGATGATAACTGTAAAGGGGTAAGTTTTATAGAATAAAAATTGAAAGATGTAGAAATAAGGAGTGAATATGGGTGAATATGTCGAGTTTGGGGCTGTTCCCATTGAAAAAAAAATTTGAAAAAAATCACATAGTATTGGACTAACGAAAGAAGCCTACTGTTAAAATTTTTTTTGTGTACGACCACCCTTTGATGGGGGTGAGTTATAAAAATATTGAAAAAAATTATATATATTTTTTTAATTATAAGTTTGTTATAACTTATATATTTATCTATCCAAATTAATTTTTAATTTTTTTTTCAATTCATTTTACCAAATACAACCCCAAACAGTAAAAAATACTACCTTCTGGGTCTGGGGGTGTTCCCATCAAAAAAAAAATTTGGAAAAAATCATGTAGTATTTATTTAATGCCAGTAGCTTACTGTTAAAATTTCATGTGTCTACGACTCAAAAACTACCCCCACACCGGGTCAATACTACCTTCTGGGTCTGGGGGTGTTCCCATCGAAAAAAAATTTTGGAAAAAATCATGTAGTATTTATTTAATGCCAGTAGCTTACTGTTAAAATTTCATGTGTCTACACGACTCAAAAACTACCCCCACACCGGGTCAATACTACCTTCTGGGTCTGGGGGTGTTCCCATCAAAAAAAAAAAAATTGGAAAAAATCATGTAGTATTTTTTTAATGCCAGTAGCTTACTGTTAAAATTTCATGTGTCTACAACCACCCCTTGATGGGTTGAATTATGATAATATTAGAAAAAAAAAAATTTTTCACGAAAACATGTTTTCTACAAAACCTTAATTTTAATTAGTGTATTAAACCTTTATTGTAAAATGTATTTATGAGTTTTACTTCTACTGTGAATTAATTGTATGTATGTATTCTTCCATTTTTACAAAAAATGTTCCTGAGATGGATCATTCTTCATATTTGAGTGTATCGTTGGTTGCGTCCGTATAGGGCAAAATTCTGTAAATATCATTAATTTGTTGAAATGTTGTATGTTACTATTCGCGACAATAAATTCCGGACACCAAATTCTGACCTTGACAGAAAACAATGTGTAAAGCAACCTTTATGATGATTTGGTTTGTAACCTCAAATTTACTAACGTCACATGGTCAGTTTACACCATTCTTCTTGTCAATGTCAAAATTTGGTGTCCGGAATTTATTGTCGCGAATAGTAACATACAACATTTCAACAAATTAATGATACTTACAGAATTTTGCCCTATACGGACGCAACCAACGATACACTCAAATATGAAGAATGATCCATCTCAGGAACATTTTTTGTAAAAATGGAAGAATACATACATACAATTAATTCACAGTAGAAGTAAAACTCATAAATACATTTTACAATAAAGGTTTAATACACTAATTAAAATTAAGGTTTTGTAGAAAACATGTTTACGTGAAATTTTTTTTTTTTTTTTTCTAATATTATCATAATTCAACCCATCAAGGGGTGGTCGTAGACACATGAAATTTTAACAGTAAGCTACTGGCATTAAATAAATACTACATGATTTTTTCCAAATTTTTTTTTTTGATGGGAACACCCCCAGACCCAGAAGGTAGTATTTATTACTGTTTGGGGTTGTATTTGGTAAAATGAATTGAAAAAAAAAAAATTTAAAAACTAATTTGGATAGATAAATATATAAGTTATAACAAACTTATAATTAAAAAAATATATATAATTTTTTTCAATATTTTTATAACTCACCCCCATCAAAGGGTGGTCGTACACAAAAAAATTTTTAACAGTAGGCTACTTCCGTTAGTACAATACTATGTGATTTTTTTCAAATTTTTTTTCAATGGAAACAGACCCAAACTCGACATATTCACCCATATTCACTCCTTATTTCTACATCTTTCAATTTTTATTCTATAAAACTTACCCCTTTACAGTTATCATCACAAAACTTAGGGAAAAAATTAAAAATAAATCATCAAACGTTGCTGTCTATTTATAAATACCAAATCTATTGTTTTTTCACCCCCTACCCCTATAAAAGTACCCTTAACTTAGGGGTAGGGGGTTGAAATTCCAGGGGTAAGTTTCTGTGAGTAAAAGATGATTACTCACCAAATTTGGAAAAATTCGGAGCACTCTTTCATAGCCAGACCTGAAAGACAGAAGCTAACCAGCCCCCCTTATAGGTTAGGATATTGATATCAACAGCAACTAACAGAGCGGCAAGCAAGCAAACAAGCAAGAATTTACTAAAAGTAAAAAATCAAAAGGAAACGTACCCGTAGGCAGCAGGAATTGAAGTTGGGGGCAAAATTCAGCAGGAGAGCACAAACAAAGTGACCTGTCACTTCACACGCTCGACGCAGAAATCCCCAACCTCAAAACTAGTCAAAACAAATTGTTGACAAGTGCGGACCTTGCAGTGATGCCAACAATGTAACCATAGATGTACAAAGAAGGCGAGTAGAAAGAAGCCACAGCAGATGGCAAGAATAAAGATATGGCCGCCATTTGTAGTTTAAGAGCCGCGAAGTTTAAAATTTGACGTGAATTTTTTTAGAACTTTGAAAGTGGGCTAACTATTAAAAAACTAATGTTTTATTATTTTTGTTATTATTGTGCATGGAGTTAGTATTAAAAAATTTAAAATAACGGATTTAAAATCGCCGACTATAAAAACTTGCCATAGAGGTTTTTTAATTTTTTTTAAATGTTAAATTTTAAAAGATGTTTGATTTTTTAATTAATTAGGCACAGTATGATAGAAATTGGGGTACAACTAATTATTGGGAACAGGTAACAGTCGAATAATTCCAAATTTAAAAAGTACTTATAACAAAATATATTTAAAATAAATTTAGAATAAAATAAATTCTATACCAAAAAGATTATATTTCTTATATAATACATATTAGTTAAGTAAGTGAACATTTCTTATTTCATATAATTAGACATGCAGTAACACTTGATATAGAATAATCATAATTAGGAATATGTATATTGTTTTCTTTTTCCTCACACTTTTTTTCTAAATATAATTGGGGTTGATAACCGGCTTTTATTTCAAAGGATAGTCTCTTAATCTTATAAACTGTTTTTTAGTGTTTAGGATGTACTTAAAGGACACAAATTGTCCTTTTATCTAGTTTTTTGACTAAAGAGAAACGGAAATTTGAAATACCTAATTGTGATTAGTTGATTTTGAAAGTTAATTAATTGTCTAGACGTTCTTTTAAGTCACCAAAATAAAATTTAAGTACGTGTAAACAAACAAAAGTTCTTTTCAGACTTGAATTATAATGTGGTAGGGTTGTTTTTTAGGAAAAAATAAACTTTTACTTTACTTTAGACTTAAGGGAAAATCTTAAGGGATGTTATTAATAAGGCCTAAGCGGTTCCTAATCCACAAAGCTAATAAATTTATATTTTGAACGTAGGCCTTCCCTGGGGTTTAATATTATAAAAATACCAACTCGGGGGTCGGGAATCAAGTGCTTTAGGGGTAAGGGGTGCAGTCTAATATCTTTACCATCAATTAAAAACAAGACTCAGTTTTTAAATTAAATACAAAATATATTAAAAGATTTTTAGTTAATACAACAAAATAATTAATGATATAACTTTTGATAAAATCTTAAATATTAATATAAAATTCAAGTAAAACTTTAATTCATAAACGAAACAAGACATAAACACTACATTAATCTTTAAATACGAAATTAAACCATAATATAAAAATCTAAAACACGTAAAAATTACCTTCAAATTATGACAAACAAAAGAAAAGGTTTTTAAACTTTTTAACACGATCTATAGCAATTTTCCTACTTTAATGATTACAATAATTTAGATCCAGTAACGTTCAATTTATGACAAAAACAAACACTTGGAAACCAGTGAATATCAATCATTACTTTCCATAAAACTGAATTTATACTAAAGCACATTTTATCTGTTTTAAAATTCAAAGCGGTTACATAAACAATAAAAACTATAAGTTTCAAAATTAATAAAAGAATGATTAATCAACTACAACTTAGCAATTAATCTGACAATAAATAAACGAATTCAAAAGCAAGTAAACCAAGTTAATTCTACTTTAAATTAATCGTTCTTTTATTTTAATCAATTTCATTGATTATTACTTTACTCTAACAAATATTAAAACTAAAAATAACCTTAAGTGAAGAGGAGGATATGCGTTCGGATATGTGACAAGATACGCAAATTCATTACTTAGACTCAAATTTAGAATGAACAAACTCAAATTTACTTTAACACAGTTCCAATAACAACTCTCAATCAAATTAGACATTTCTTCTAAATCAAGGGTCATGAGTGGTTAAAAATCAAATAATTTCTCTATCAAACAAAATTCCCAATTAAAATTAATTTCCAATTAATTTTCAGTAAACATAGCATCCTTTAACTATTAAAACTTAAGTTACCAATAACTTTTCATTCCAAAATCAAATATTCAACTCAAAAACGTTCAGATGCAAATCCAGTCCCAAAACAATTACATATTCAACAACTTTTTAGAAAAACTGTGATTAATTACCAAAAATTCCACGAATAAGTTACTTAAAGCCATCTCATAAATCAGAATAAAAATCAGTTTAGCTTCTAAAGCCATAGTTAAAATTTTGAATTACAAAAACATCGGTTCAAGTCAAACAATTTTGGACTTACGGCTATCACCAGGTGACACTTGGGCTCAGATGACTTTTGGACTGGCTTCCATTGTATTCACACACTTATGAACTTTTTCAATTATTTAAAACAATTAAGGAGAAGTGCACATATTAACCACACTTGGAGGTCTATTGTTATCCCACTTTTGGGTGGAAGCTTTTATATCATCCCAAGTAAGGTCACACATGGGAAACCGCGTCATTGTGACCATGTAAACTTATTTTTGACTCTCATGATCTCAGTCATTACCTTGAAAGTTGAATAACAACGCGTCATCAGTTACGAATCTCTTTGTTTCAGCTGAATTCGTCATCTGACTTTGAGGAGTCATTTCATTGAAAAAAATCATAAACTTATTTTTGTGAACTAGCCTTGCTTTAAAACAAAGAAACTGCGCGACCCTATAAAAATTTGACCATGTTAAACTCATAAAAATCTGGATCGCTTCCGCATGACACATTGCTTTGTTCTTTCGCTGACATTGAAACGTTTATATTTAGAAATAATTCAATACAATGTAATAAATTTTAAAGACCTTAAACAGGGTAGTTTTTCTACCCCACCACAATAAGACCTACGTAAATACAATATTTAATGAGAGAAAAAAAAATAAACAAAGAGAATTAGGACTAGTGAGAAAAAAATAGAAGTAGGTTCTAGAAGTAAAAAAGGTGACCTACTGATAACAAAAACTAGTATGTTATAAAAGAAAATAGACAAAGGAAAGTTTTAGAACAATAAAAAAAAAAATTTTTCGAGCCGGATACTGAGAAAAGTCTGTATAAGAACGGAGCAATTTACAATAATTTTTGCTTTCCACTCTCGAAAGATAAAGAATTACAGTTAACAAGTAAAAATTTTAAATTTTCTAGAGTTTTAATGTCTTTCTTGTTTCTTTTGGTTATAAATTTTGTTATAGTTAATTAATATGCTACACGTGCTTGACTATTTTTAATGTCTGAGTAGAACAGAATAATAATAACTGGTGGTATTTAGACCCACCACAGTTTAATTTAGGTTTATTATCCCTTAAAAGTAGATTCTTGTAAATTTAACCTTATTTACATAGCAAAGGTGTTCCAATCGAACAACAACATTGAGAAACTGTATACCGGTTTCGGGGTTTTTGCCCCTCATCAGTACAGTGTATCTCGGAGCGTTGTGCTCGATTGGAACCGGTGGGAATTATACCAATTCTCGCACCTTCCAGTACTCTTCGTTAGATGGCACACTGTGTCGGTCTACACGACTACTAGCTTCTTTACATATGCAATACGGTCGGTTTTTCAAGGTGCTTTTATAGAATGACAGTGTTTCAAAATTTCGCGTTATAGTGACGTCAGGGCTTCTGAAGCTTATTCATTGAAAATCTTTTGTGTATATACCATATGATACAAATAAATTATTCTGTAGAAAACTGTAAAATGCTTTTTGTTAAAGAAAATTAAATCAAAAAGAACAAAATTACAATCTTCTAGAGTATAATACTTTTTGACATATTGTATCTATTATTTATTTAAAAAAATATTTATAAAAATGTATTACACTTGTATTCTTTGGTAAAAAGAATTAGATATATGTATCTTATATTCCGACCACAACGACATATCAATTTTTGACAAAATACACAAATTTTATTTTGATTTATTCTATTTGTTTTACCATCAAATTTCAGAAATTTTTACTAAAAGACAATAATTTGTGAATAAAAAAGTTAAGAATGATATTAGAACATTTAAAAAATCTGAATTTGTAAAATTAATATCACTGAAAAACGAACTTAAAAAGAAAGTTGACTATAATTTTTATTATTTAAGTTTTGTATAGAGTTTTTTGTAGAAAAATAACTTGTTAATATTTTTGTTTTTTTAGACCTGCTTTTACCAATTTTGTTTCTACTTTTTATGACAATATAATTATAACTTATCAGTGACCTGAAAAACACTAAAGTATACAGTCAGCCATATTAAGTACGCTATTTTGATTTTTTTTAATATATTTTTCATAAAAAATGATAATCTCCATTGTAAGAGTTTTTTTGTTGATGTAGAAAATTACGGTTGAAAAATTGGTCCTTTTAACTCTTAAAAATTTTATTCAAACTTACAGCTGTTTCGGCTTTTTTATGCCATCATCAGATCTAAAACTTATGCGTGGTTCTCTCTCGATAAATTCAAGGATAGGTTATCGAGAGAGAACCACGCATAAGTTTTAGATCTGATGATGGCATAAAACAAGCCGAAACAGCTGTAATCAATTATCAAGTTTGAATAAAATTTTTAAGAGTTAAAAGGACCAATTTTTCAACCGTAATTTTCCGCATCAAATATATTTTTGTCAGATATTTTTAGTTATATCACAAGAACTTGGATTCATACCTTATTCTTTCGAATAGATTTTAAAAGTGTCATTATTAATTAGCCTGAGTAGACCGCGAAAGTTAATTAGACGTTTCTAAAATGCACGAAAAATTTTTTCTTGGAAATTATTTCAAGTTTGGATGGTATACGGCAAGAAAATCGCATGATAATTAACTTTGTATTAAAATATATGTTTTTTATATGGCTTTGTGTTTAATTTACAAAACTTTTTTGGCACCAAAAAAGATATAAAATTATTTATTTAATATTAGTTTTTCTTTAATTTAAAAATACTTTTAGTTATCAGGTATGCCTTGGTTGGCTAACATAAAAATACTTCCAGAAAAATTTTTAATTTTTAGAAAAAGCAATCGCAGTCCTCATTTCTTATTGGTTCTAATATAATGTCACAAGATTCTTAAAAGTATCACTCAATTTTATGGTTGGCTATATTGGCTTTGCCATTTTAAATCTTTTGATCTTTACATGAAAAACGTAATCAGCGACTTCGAAATTTTTCGAAAAATATTCTGATGTTTATTCCTCAATTATATATTTTCCGATATATTAATTTTAAAAATAAATTTTTTACAAAAGTTTTTAGTTTTGTTAATAACAAATTGAAAAGAAGTTTAACAGTCAGATTTTTTAAGTCACTTTTGTTCGTTAGACCTTATGTAATGTATAAAAAAATTAAGTAAATCGGCTTAATTCTTTAAATATTTGAAGATAAATGTCAATTTGGCTTCATCTTTTAAAAGATGTATTTGATCATTTTCCTAGTTCAAATATGGCTTTGTATGTACATAAAAAAAATACAAAAAATGCTAACCAAAATAGCGCAATTATATAATTTACGCTTCACCGTGTAACACGCATAAATAAATTCAAATACTTGTTTAAACTCGCTTTTTAAAGATACGAGTCAAGACAACAAATAAAACAATAAACTTGAAATAAAGCTTCTGATCAGTTTGACAAAATGACTTGTAAAAACTGTTATAAAATCGTTTGCATCAAAGCACCTTAAGAACTAAACGATGAAGCTGACTGAAAATTAGTATCTTTTTGTATTCTTGATTCAAGAGAAATAGGGCTTGCCAATTAAAAAGTCGTAAAAGTAAAATACTCGAAAAAACTATGTAAACAGTCATTAAATTAAATAGCCGCGGCCTTAATACAGTCGACTAGCTTTGTTTTCAATGTAACAAAGCGAAAAATAACGAATCATTGTCTAACTAGATAACTATGTCAACATTTCGATCGTTACTAATTGATCACAGAAGTGCAGTTGGGCCCTTTATTGATATTTAATGACTGTTTTACGACCATTTTACTTTTACGACTAAATTGGCGAGCCCTATATCTCTTGAATCAAGAATACTAAGTAACCAGTAAAAACAGACATTGTAAAACCGTCAGGTTAAATACCAAACAGCAAATATATTAAATAAGTTAATTTTAAAAAGTACTTAAACTTAAAAAGAATAAGGAGCGGCTGTTTTTAAACTTCCAGGCACGACATTAATCACATACTTAATTGCTTAATTAAACAAATAAGTATTAAATGACTATTTCCTTTATCTTTTACGAAAAATTAATTACAGCAGTCATAACGATGCGATAGAAATAAAGCATCACATTGCGCCCAAAAGTAAAAAAAAAATCAAAAACATTTTAGAACAGCCGATGTGGTCATTTCTGTCTCTACACCATTTTTTTTTAACTTTTTTTTTTATAAGAATGTAAATAAGTGTTAAACATTCCATTATTGCCAATCTGAAGGAATGAAATTAACAAAATATTAAAAATTTAAAAAAAGTTGCATCTGTTTTTCTTAATCTAAGATATTGTAACTTGTTATAACTAATTAAAAATTTACTGGGGTCACATTTGTGACGGCAGATTTAATTCTAGCTAAAACTATTGATTTGTAGAGATATAAATTTGTTTTATGCCTTTTTTTAATTTAATTAAAAGTAGGCAAAAAACAGTTTTATGTGACAAAAACATTAACAGCCTTCACCCTCAGAATACTAATGCCTACTTTCTGCCCTTGTAAGGTAATATACTATTTCATTTAAAATAAATTTTTGGTTGCGAAGCATGTTTCTACAATTGTTGGGTGTTAAATTACAGTTAATAAAAAACATGACTGGTTATTTAGTTGCCGTTTTAAAATTTTTAAATTTAAAAAAAAAAAAACTACAAAGCTACTGGATCAAATTACATAATTGAAATTAAGCGGGTTTTTATCTATTCGCTTGCGCATGCTCACAACTCGCATCAATGGCAGTTCGTGTTTACGTGAACAAACGACATAACCCGATCATCATCAAACGACAGTGTCAAAATGGCGGTCGGATTATGATAGTTTACAATTTACCTTAAAATTACACCAAAAGCTTGATATTATGCAAAATTCTATCTTCTATTTGCATCAATAGAGTATAAGAATGGACGCTGTGAAAGCATTTAACGCCGAGGTAAGTTTTACAGTTGCAACGTCAGCCCCGATTAAACGATGTTTTCAGCTTTCGTCTTTGTACGAAGTGAAGCCCCCAATATCCAAAGCAAAAATGACTGCAATCACTCGTGGTGCAATCAAAGCGATCAAATTCTACAAACATGTAGTGCAAAGTGTGGAAAAGTTCATCTTAAAGTGTAAACCTGAGTATAAAGTGCCCGGTTTGTATGTGATTGATTCAATTGTGAGGCAATCCCGGCATCAATTCGGCGCTGATAAGGACGTTTTTGCACCGAGATTCGCCAAGAATATGCGGCAAACGTTTATTAACTTGTTTGTGTGCCCCGCTGAGGATAAGGTGAGTCTGAAAATACTGAATTCAGATTGATTTATACTGTTAATGCAGAGTAAAATCATCCGAGTGCTCAACTTGTGGCAGAAGAATCAAGTGTTTGCACCTGAAGTTATCCAGCCACTGTTTGACCTCGCTGACCCTAATAATCCCATTCATAAGGAGTTGGGGACACCGATGCAGTCCAATGGCACTAAAGGTTGGTTGAATTTTTAAATTTTTGTGGTTCTTTTTGATGTACAACGTGCTGGAATGTGGTTTTTCGGCTGTTTTGGCACGTTGTATGGCGATGGTATTTGTCTAAATAAGATGTTCATGTTAGGTTCCCCCGCTCTTCAAAAGACGCCCACCAAAGGTTCACAACAAGGTGTTGATGCGGCTCATCTCGGAGGAGCTAACTTGGTACAAAAACTGTTCACTTTAAAACAAAGAGAAATTTATTTTGTTAAAATAGGTCTAGTTGACATAATTTTCAATTATACTGTCATTTAGTAACGCGTCACCAAGTTGAAGAGATTAATGTCAACATTGATGGCTTCCTAGATTAAAATTGTAAAACGTTATTTTACGGTAATTGTAAAAATCTATTGTTAGTGGTGCAGTGTTTTGAAAAGACGGTAGATAATAATACAGCACTTTTCCTCTCAAAAAACTGAGGAGATAAATAACGTTTTTTTTTTTAATTTTGTATTTCTAGGAAGCCATGGAAATGTCAGTGACTTTCATCATGCGCTTGCGCTGTATGTTGACATCCAACCCTTCTACTTACTGAAGCATCACTGAATGACATTTTCAATGTTAACTAGATCACATTTTAATTTATGGCGTAGGGATATAAGGTGGATAAAAAGTGAACAAGTCAGATTCAGAAACATATTTTATTTTTGAGTTTGATTTTTGAAATGGTAAAACTAGAGAACTTTGTTATTAATTCTGTAAAATTTGTAAGTTTATATTTCACATGACTTAAGAGAAATACTAGTACAAAACACGGCCTCCTAGATTATAGTTGAAAGTCTTTATGTGCTTAGTCGTCATTTTCAATAATGTTGATTTTGTGAGTATTGTATCGAGTGTAAACAGAAAAAAAAATGTGTTTATATTTGCAAAAAAAAAATATGTGTAGTTTCTTAAAGAGACAGAAAATAGGTTCCTAACCAAGAGTGCTAATCAACAGAAAAAAAAACTATTTTTATGTGTTTTTATTTGCAAAAAAAGTGTATATAGTTTCTCAAATAGACAGAAAATAGGTCTAACCAAGAATGCCTCTGGTTGGATAAATAACTTTACAGTATTATCTAGGAAGCCGTGCTACAAAATATGACCACTTCTACTCTACTACTATTTTATGTTAACGGATTAGAAAGCATCGTGCTTTTATATTTTGTTGTTTGTTATGCATGTACAGAATGTCTCAGACAGGCGAGAAAGCGAACTATTTTTTTTTTAATGTCAAATGTTTAAAAATATTCACTCATCGCACAAAAAATCCGAATAACATAATTCTACTAGTCTATCAGTTGGTTATTACTATCTGTTTATTAGAGTGAACGCCTTCTTGGATTTTTGTTTTTAATAATTAACCTTTTTATTTTTTAACATAATCAAAAACTAAAAACTGGTACTAATGTACATTTTTATTTGAGATCAAATGCTGTAATTATTTTTTTTATATTATTTAATCCTTCAGATACAAGTTGTTTTATAAAAAACGGTCCATATTATAATTCCGGTATTTATTATGCAATTTTAAAAACAAATTATTGATTTGAGGTTTACTATAAGGTGATTTTACTCTTGATTTTTTTTAACATGATCTACTTTGGTAAACAATAGCCAAATTATGTTTTTTAATTTAACACCTTTTACATAATTTGAAGTTTTTTTTCTATATCTCTTAAATTGTTGCTTGCACACTTGGAAATGCAATCTTTAAATGACAGTGGATTTTGTTGTTTGATGTTTGACATCCTGTCTGTTTGTTACATTGATTAAAGATTGTTATAAATATTATAAAAGCGATAACAACGATTCTGTAATTTGCGTTTTTTTTGTTTTTTATAAATTATCTTTAAATCTGTTAATGGATTGTCAATTGCTACTTAATCTCAGCAATTTAGTTATAAAGAAATTACCAAAAACCAAGTAACCAACGTAAATTTTGTAGGAATCATAAATATTACTAATAGAGACTCTAAAATTTTTATATTACCAGAACAAAAATTACTTCAGTAAAGATTTTTTTCTGCAAATTTTACGAGAAAAAGAAACATTTTCTAACTAAATTTGATTTTTTCAAGAAGGTTGAATGACAGGGAGAGAGTACTATTTTAAAGACTTCACCACTTCTAAAAGCTGAAAACTGGTACTGAATTTAGGGACTGAGTCAGTAGCGTTATTACTGTTGGACAGTTTTTATAGCTATTCAGTTTCCTTGATTTGAACATGACACCATAAATAATTATAAACTTTCAGGTTACCTTTCGTGGAAATTTGGAAAAGTAAATTTGACAAATCTCTGCAAAAGGTAACCTAATAAAAGTTTATGACTGAAAATAAGAAACAAAATACAAAATTAATAATATATATATATATACAGTCAAACTCGTTTAGTACGTCATCGGATAGTGAGTTAACCCGGCTAGTACGCAACATTTAAGAGGTCCCTGCAATATTAGAGACTTTTAATTTTACCTCGGATTTTGCGTCAGTTCGCTTAGAACGTCAAAATTCCGCTGGTCTGGTAATTGACGTTATATCCGAGTTTGACTATATATACAGCGTGAGTCTGCTAAAAGTGTTTCTTAACTTTTCTCAAAAACTGGTTATCACATCAACTTCAAAGTTTGGCATTAAAAACTTTGTTTTTTGCACTACACAGGTAAATTTTTTCAAAATTTTTTTAATATTTTTTCTAATTAATATTAATTAATTTGTTCAAAAAAATCTAAATATTTCCAATTTTTAACATTATTCTAAAAGAAAAGATTTCAAAATATTATTTTGTGCAAAAAATATTTAAAAAAAAATGTAGATAACCCCAAAAAATAATAACATTTATTTGATTCCTAAGACGCGTTTTGGTGCAGCACTGCCAAGCTGAATCTGCCGTCTGCCGTAACTCGACAATATCTACCCCTCTAGAGTCCGATCGTCGAACAGGTATAGTAATAAAACCGCCCACTTTTGCCCGGGACATTTGAATAGTAGCTTGCAATTGGCTGTTTTGAAAACTAGTGTTTTGGTATTACCAAGATCCCACCCACCCTCTTAGAAAAAAATGGCGTATTTAAGTTTGAAATTTTATATTTTTTCGAGTTATTTACATTTTTATAAAAATATTTTTTGCACAAAATAATACTTTAACATCTTTTCTTTTAGAATAATGTTAAAAATTGGAAATATTTAGATGTTTTTGAAGAAATTAATTATTATTAATTAGAAGGAATATTAGAAAAATTCTGAAAAAAATCACCTGTCTAGTGCAAAAAACAAAGTTTTTAATGCCAAACTTTAAAGTTGATGTGATAACTAGTTTTTGAGAAAAGTTAGGAAACACTTTTAGAAGGCTCACCCTGTATACAGTAAGTCTCAGTAAGTAGGAACCATATATGAAACTGTTTATTATTAATTTTAGGAAAAAACTTATTCTTTATAAAAAGTCCTGCATGTTTTAAAATACGAAATATTATACAATCATAAGATATACTTTTTTTTCAGTAGTATACGAGGTTTATCAAAAAATATAAATTTTACTCAAGAAGTAAAGTACCTTTAAATTTTACAATACCGAAAAATGTTATTAAAAAAAGTTGATCAAAACGAAAAACTATTCAAATATGCAATTACAGCCATTTGCATTGAAAAAATTATTCATATTTGAAATGTAAGTACAATAACGATACAAATTTTATTATATGCATTCACTACGTGTTTTCATTGCAAAATTGTTAGAAAATATTAAGAGACGAGAAGGTTATCCTGACTTTTACAATCACAAGAGATAAATGTTCCTTCAAAATGGAAAAAATATTAAACAAGCACAAAACCAATTTTTCAATGTAAATGGCTGTAATTGCATATTTGAATGTAGTTTTTAGTTCTGATCAACTTTTTTTAATAACATTTTTCGGTATTGTGAAATTGAAAGGTACTTTACTCTATTTTTTGACAAACCTCGTATACTACTGAAAAAAATGATATCTGATGATTGTTTTCAAATTTTAAAACATGCAGAAGTTTTTATAAAGAATAAGTGTTTTTCGTAAAATTAATAATAAAAACGTTTCCCATATGGTTCCAACTTACCGAGTCGTACTGTATATAAATACATATAAAAAAACCTAGAAATTAATTAGTTTTTGTATATTTCGTTGATTTCATCTAAATCGTCAAACAGGACCACGTGATTTATATATACTGGGTGTTACTGAAGTAATGCTAAGAATTTTAACAGTCGTCGTTAGCTCTCGTTAAAAGGATGGTAAATAACCAAAATTGTCTTATACAAATATTTATAGTTTTTGAGATATACATGTTTTCATACATGTTTACATTTATTTACAAAGCTGTTTTTCAACGAGATACGATGTAATATAGCAATTTTTTTGGTATACAGTGTGTCATTGAAATATATGCAAAAAAAATCGGGTGATATTTCTAATTTTGACGTGTTGTAACAACTTATTACAATTAGATTTAGATTATTTTTATAATAATAGTAATAATAGACCGAATAATTTTATTAAGGTACATTAAAAAGAATAATGTTTTAAGTGATATTATCTAGATAACGAAACAGTGCGCACACGTGATCAATTTGATTAATTAAACTTTTAAGTTTGATAATTAAACGCAAATTTAACATTCAATATAAACTAGCAAGACTACACATTTTTAGATTTTTTCTACTAAAGCAATTTGCATTATTCTGAATCATTTTTAATGTCGTAATGTCAATGTACAGGGTGTTTTTGAAGTAATGTTATAGATTTTAACAGGTGATAGTCAGCACTTAGTGAAAAGATGCTAAAAAACCCAATTTGTTTTGTACAAATGCTTATAGATTTTGCCCAAAAACAGTGTTGTCATACATCGTGCAACGAAAAATTTGTTTTTTGTAAAAAAAAATGTTTACAATGTGTACCTCAAAAATCAACAATATTTAAACAAGCAAATTTGAATGTTTAGCATTGTTTTAATAAGATCATCAGCCAGAATTTCTGGCCATATTATAACGACATTCTGCATATCAAAAAAAATGCTTTTATATAAAAAAAAACAAAAAAAAAGTTGTGCAGTGAATATCTCGAAAATTGTAAACATTTATATAAGACAATTTTGGTTGCTCAACATTCTTTCAACCTGTTAAAATTTGTGAAGTTTCAAAACAACCTGTATGTCTAAGTAAATACTTCGTCAAGATTTTATTAAAATAAAAAAAAATCTATATGAAACAGAATTACTTAAGTTGTAAATTACTTTTTGAAAGACGTCCTACTAAGGCTACTAGTGTTGCTACGATTTACGAAATCACTAATTTATTAGTTGATAAAACCGAAAACAAACATTTGGCCCCTTCTGGAAAAAAAATTAGAGAACTGTGTTTTTATGTGCTTGTTTTGTATTTATAATTTTCTACATACCCCAGATGAGAGTAGCCAGTTAACAGAAGAGCCAGATGTTTGTTTCTGTTTTAAACTTTTTCCGTGAGAAAGAGAAATAGTGACTTAAATTATAAATTTTAGTAATAAAGACCTACTTGAGCTAGAAGTGTTCTAATTAAATTTAATGAAGTTATTCAATTAGTCGAGGGGTTAAATGATCTAATAAATTGGATATGTCTTAAATTATAATATTCTTGTTAGCTTAAGTAGAAGGTCTTTTACAATTTTAGTTACTATTTCTATTTCTCGTGGAAAAAGTACACTAAGTGCGAGGTTAGACATGTCGGAAGTGGTTTTTATAATAGCCTCAGTAAGACATCTTTCAGTGAATAATTTACGACTTAGTCATTTTTTCTATTTCTCATGAAAAAAGTTTACTTAATAATTTTTCGAGATACTTTATAAAAACATTGAAAAGTTGTCAACTTTGACTAGGATAATTGCTATTAAATTTATGCCAAATAATTTTGGAACAGACTTTAAAATGTACCATAGAAATATGTCTTTAGAAATAATTTAATTTAAATATTTTTTTATATTCTTTATAAAATCTAAATGAACAATTGGTATTGTTTACTTTGGTCACCTTTTGCTTTTGTCAGTGTACAATAATGGTGTACATAGTTTTTTATGTTTTTAAGTTGATACTACAGATTTCTACGTAGAATATAATGGTGTCATTTTAAAAGTTTTTTTTTATTTTTGAGCGAGGACACGTCTTAAAAAATGTACACCAGAAATACTTGAGATGAAAGAAATTCCTAGGAATTTTTTTCTGAATTTCTTGAAATATTCAGTTCATAATTATCTTTTATTGTTACCATTATTATTTTGTAACCCCTCGTGAATAACGGCGGGCACAGACTGGCATACATGCTCGTCATTCATGTATGTATGAATGACGAGCATGAATGCTAGTTTGTGCCCTCCCTAATACTCGTATATTCTATGAGTATTAATTGTAATATTCACATTTGAAGTATTCACATATGCGCATATCAAGCGAAATGTTTAGGAATACTTCGGAAAACCTTAAGGAATTTTCTAGAAATTTTTGGAAATTACTGTAAATTCTATGAAAATTTTCGAAATTCTCAGCATCTAACAAGAAATACAAGGAAATTGAAGTTAAAACATGGGAATTTGTGGGAAATCTTACTCCTTATGCATCAGAAATTCCTATATGTCCATGTCCACCCTTCACTTTTTGGTTTTTAAACTTTAAGCATTTACATTTTTTTAAACTAAAATTATGGTAGACTGTGACTTAAAATTTTAAATTGCAAATGTAGTTATATGGTCACTTTTGATAGGCCTAATTTATCAAAAAATTGTTTACCACCAGGTGATGTATAAAAATTTAAAAAATAATTAAAACAAATACACATATTCAATATTTATCTGAATAAAAACAAAAACATAATTAAGTAGCGAATGGAAAAAGGGAACACTTTAATGTTTAGTTGAAATAAGATTTTTTAAATGTTAAAAGAAAGCTAAAACGTAGTTTTTTATTCCTGCATATGAAAATATCCATTTTCGCTACTATAAATCATATTATGTGAATGTATAACTTTTTTAAGTTTTTTTTGTTTATGGTTACTTTACACTGGCTTAAAGCACTACTGGACCCAAAAGAAATCCACTTTATGATTTTGTTTACATAGCTTATTAGTAAGCTTCGGTGCTGGAGAGTCTGGATTAAACGACCAGGTAATTAACCGGTGTAATCCAGCGGATTGCATGTTAGTCATTCAACTGTTCTACTGGTCTACTGGTCAACTGGTGTAGACCAGTTGAATATATAACATGCAACCCGCTAGATTACACCGGTTAATTACCTGGTCGTTTAATCCAGACTCTCCAGCAACGAAGCTTACTTATTAGTTTTTTAATTTAATTTTTTTAAATTGAGTAATTTTGTTTTGAAATTTGACCGGTAAGGCAGAGAACTACTTGACAACTATATTTTACTGATAGTAAAACAATAATGTTTTATGTATGATTATGTATTGTGAACTATTATGTTTGAATTTCTATTTTATTGTCTTAGAAGATGAAATTGTTTAGTTTTAACATTCGGCCGGTAAGATAGAGAACTATTTGACATTACTACAGGGTAAAATGATAATGTTTCTTTTGTTATTATTAATTTATTAAGATACGTTTTATTTTAATCAACATTTTATTTTTTTACGAGATAAAATGGTTTTAAATGGAATATTTTGTAAATATTGTAGCAATACTTTAATCCATTTTTAATTATTGAAACCAGGAAGCAAGATTTTTTTAGTAAACAAAGATTGTCTCTGTTAAGAATACATTTTGGGTTTAATTGTTTTTTTTTTTTACTTTGTAACAGTGTGATGTGAGTATATTTTGACATAAGAGGTTCATAAAACTATCACTTTTGACATAAGAGGGCAACAAAGATGTATTTTTTGCCTTCAAAAGCAGTTTAAGAAAAATATTTTTCAAAAAAAAATTATCTAAAAAATGTTCTAATAAGTAAAAAAATTGTAAGCACCTAAAATAGTTTTGACAAGAAAAGATACGATCGTTGTTTCGCATTTTTTTTATTATTATTTCATAATCTGTTGGATAATGTAATATGGTCTTGAATTGGCTTTTATTAGATATATTTTTATTAGGTTTGTTCCAATAACAGTTCAGAATGGTTTAGAACTGTACTGAACATGATCATTTGGGAATTCTGGCCGCTAAAACGGTACTGCGCATTTGCAGTTTATTTCTGAATCGTTCTGAACTATTGTTGGAACAAATCTATTATTCTATCTGCTAACTGTACAAATTGAAGAGCTAGTGAAAATTTAGATTTTTTTTGTATTATAATCTTTGTCTTTTGTTTCAGAATATAACAGACCCAAATCTTCTGCTTCAACTTCAGCAACTTCAAAGATTATTGACACTAAGTGGCGATCCTTCAGCAAAAACGGATAGTCAAGTTCACTTTGATAAAAAATTATTAGATTTTGATTATGGTGATGATGATGATGAAGCCCATTCATCGCCTAAAGCAGGACCAGCACCACCTGCACCTCCTAATGATGTTTCAAATCTACTAACAAATCCTGAAGTTTTACGACAACTTCAAACTATTCAACAAACAATGACTGCAGGACAAACTGGAGAATTGGATATTGATAAATTAAGGAAATTACAAGAAATGAAACAACAGGAAGAAGAGTTTGATAAACATTTAGCTCAAACTGTTCCGGTAAGAGGCTTTCAACTATTTACACTATTTCCAACATTTTTTTAACCCGATGCGCGTTTTTACAACAATGTTGTCATCTCAGGTGAGAATTAAAATTCTAGTTTTAAAGATTATTATTATTTATTCATGATTTTAAAACACAAGTTTTAATTTTCACTGGAGAACGAAGAAACGTGCGTCGTGTTAAGTGTTTGATGTTAGGGGATGTTTTTTTGTTTTATCTTATTATATCTTGTTACCACTTTTAACATTTTCCGTTCAATAATATTAAGTAGTGTCTCAAATAATATTCTAGAATTTTCGGGCACACAATTGATAAGTTTTAAGATATTTGACAGTTGATACATGACAAGTAGTTGTTATAGTAATTCTTGGGAACTTACCAGATGTCTTACTTATTCTTAAATCCTTAATTAATTATTGATAAATTATAAATATTAGATTTGTTCCAATTACAGTTTAGAACCGGTTCAGAACTGAATTGAGCATGTGCAGTAATGATTTAGGTTTCTTGAAGCGCTACTGCTCATGTTTTTAATAAAAACATGTTAATAATTTTGTATTACTTATATAATTTTTTTTATATTACAGAATCTTCCTTTTGCCGCGGAATGTGAGTTCAAACCCGGTACCAATTCATCGCTTTTGGGTAGTTCTTACTTTTTACCACCATCAGCTGATTTGTCTCAACCACCCCCAGGTTATAAACCACAACAACCCTATGATATAGGTCAACAACAGAATACAGACAATGATGTACAGTTTATCAAATCAGAAGGAGATAACAGTGGAGACGTTGAGGTATATTTTATAATAATGTTACTAATATTTATAAAATAAAATCACATGACCATAGGCAAATTGTCTTGCAGTAAACAGAACTACATAAAAGAGAGATTGATGTATGTAGTTTTGATAGGAGTGACAAGGATAGTTGATAGTGCGTGACTGTCTTGTTTTTCTGTCTCGCCTTACATGAGTTATTATTACAAAAATAAAGAGACCAACATAATTAAGTTTTTATGTATATAACAAGGATAGTTGATACACTCACGTGATACTCATACTCTTTCTCTCTCATTGTGTTAGTTATTGAAAAAATAAAGACTGAGTGATAAGTATGTTTTTGATAGGTGTAATAAGGATAACGTGACTTTCATTATGTAACGCTTTCTTTACATCAAATAAAAAGAGAAAGGAACAAGGATAGATGAAAACGGTCGCGTGACGCTCATTATAAAGTGCGATTTTTTGATTTATCACATTACTAAACTCTTCATTAAGGAGAGACCGATATATAATATGCATATGTTTTTTACAAGACGTCCAACAAGGATTGTAGACCGCAGTCACGTGACTGACATTCATGTAGCATTACTACATCTCTCTTATCTATCTTTGTTTTACCAACAATTTAACTGTATCATAAAGAGAGACCAATGTATATATTTTAATTAGGTGTAACAAGGACAGATGAGAATGTACTGATAAGGAGTAATTGAACTGTTAAATCGTCTTTCTAGAGTCGTTTTGATCGGTTTTTACTGTACATTTTCTTGCATGTAGGTGATAACATTGGATCATGGCGATTCACGAAGTCCTTCACCCACTGAAGATCGTTACAGTCGTCGACGACGTAGTAGATCACGTGAACGTTCCAGAGAACGACGTGACAGAGATCGTCGGTCACGTAGATCTCGATCACGTTCGCGTTCTAAATCGCGAAGACATCGATCTCGGTCACGCGATCGTAATCGTGGCGTCAAAGAGAAAGAAACAGAAAAAGACAAAGAAAGAAAAAAGCGTGGACTTCCTGCCATTAAAAAAGATAATTTAAGTGGTAAGTCGATTTTTTTTGCACATAAATATGATTTATTAATATTTAAATGGTGGTAGTGTGTAGTACGACATTATGGGTGGGACATATATCGAAATTGGTACATCAAGAAGATTTGTCAAATACGTTTGGTCAATTTGGTGAAATTGTCAGCATTGATTTGATACCACCAAGAGGTTGTGCATTTATTGTAATGCATAGAAGACAGGATGCCGCAAGATGTCTTACTAAATTGAAGAATCATATGCTCCATGGAAAGGCGATAACGGTAAGTTGATTTTTGATTTGAACTGTGATTAAAAATGGTGTTCAAATACGCGTTGTAAACAAAAATAGCGGATGGTACACGTGTCTAAGTGCAAAATGAACTTATATACTTGTATCATAAAAATCTGGACGGAAAGTAATTTTTTATTATTTGTGTATACAGGTGACCTAAAATTCATTGTAGAGGGCAAAATTAAAAAAAAAAACAGGCAGTGACGTCATATAAAAGACTAAAGTAGTAGGACCTAGGGAGCTTGTAGGCTACTTTCAAAGTGCTGTTTTATAGAACAAATTTCAATTATTTGATTATAAATTTTTACAATTTTATTTTATATATATATATATTTTTTTTTTCGAATAAATCAACAATTAAGTACACTTCTCTTTCAGAATAGATGATAAGGTATTTTATTTTTTAAACAATAATGCTACAAATTGGATACCAAACCGTTTGTAATAATGTCCTCCTACTTTTCATAACATTGACGTTACAGTTTTCTATATCTGCCAAGACATAACGCCATACACGCCAAGACATAAAATTGTTTTTCATGAAGACAAAGGTTAGAATACATTTTTTTTCAAACTGTATGAATTTTAGAGTAGCCTGTATACATTAGCGTGCAACAAAATTTAAAATTCTTGTTTTAAGTTTTTAATTTCGGTTTTAAAAAGCTTAGTTTACATCATTATATCAGCAAATTTAAAGACATTTACGAGCAGCGTGGCGAAAAAAGTAATTTATGCGAATGTATAATAATAGTTATGAGTATAATTATATGTTTATATCACTTTTTTAACGAAAATTGTTCGGTAGGCATATCATTAAACAAATTTTGAGAAATTATCGTGTTGTTTGGGTAATTTTTAGATGTAATTACATATTTTTTTAAAATATCTTGTATGTCTTTTGAATTGTATATTTTGATGCAGGTAGGTAAGTAAATATAGTACTTTATTATTTTTGAATAAATAAGGGATTAGCTGTAATTCAAAATTAAATGAAAAGGTATAGACGAGACGAGATGACGCTGTATAAAACGTCAAATTGACACTAAAAACATGGCTTAGAACATCTAGGTAGGTGCAGTCTCAGAATTTCAACGATTATTTGTCAAAATACAACTGTCAACGCATTTCTTTATAAAATGTTTTTATTAAAATAAGTCAGATGGATATAAAATTTGTAACTGAAATTAAAGACTAGTGTCTAAACTATCGGAAAATGTACTTGTCACACAACATAAATTTGGTGTATGTTTAAGAACACTGCAAATAAAATATTTTTTTCCACTACTAGCTATGAAGTTGACCATTATTGTGTCTCCTAGTCAACTGAGAAGTTGAATTTCTCCGCTAGTGGTTAATAATTTTTCTATTGTTGACCAAGGTTAATAATGGACAAAATCAAATTTTTTGAAAATCTAGGGATAGTTGTTCAACAAAGACTTGTGCAACATGGTTTTTTATATTCAGGAGATCGTCTTTATCGTATTTGCAAATGTATTTAATGTATTTACGACAAAATTATTAGAATAAAAATGCCATTAGAAATTTTTGTTGTTGACTCGTTGTTAGGTTCGTTGTCAACGAAAATGTGTGTTGTTGTTCATGTTGCCATGGTGTAATTTCAAAGAATGATAGATTTATGCTTGTTTTTAAATTTTATTATTATTTCTGTGCTACTTGATTTTTACAAGAAAAATTTTTGTTTTTAATTTTTGCCTTAAATTTGGATAGTAGTGGAAAAAATAGTATATACACCACGGTGGTGAAGACATTTATAGGCCTCGCACCTTATTCCGCTCGGGGCAAAGCCCCTCGCGAAATAATCTTGATGCTCGGTCAATAATAACATTCTTCACCACCTTGGTGTATAAATAACTATTATTAAGAAAGGTCTTCTGCACATTGTTATGTAAGTATATACCATTTATGATTCATAAGTGTTGAAATAAACAGCTAGTTATTTATAAATAACTATAAATAAAATGGATAAGGTGTTGAATATTACTGTAGACAATTTACGCTAACATAACAACTTCTTTGTGTATAAAAATGAGGAAGACTCTAAAATACTTAGTTGTACTTTGACACTAGCTGATTATGAATGTCATCATTGACAGACAAATTTGGTACTGGAAGAGTTATTTGATCAAAAATTTGGCTTAAAATCATTTTCAAATTCTTAAATTATAGATCCAGTGTCATTGTTCTTGTCACTATAAAAACTGTCAATAAATTAGTTGACAGAAAACATTTTCTTGACTATTGCCAAAATCTTGACGCAAATGATGCAATAAAAAGCCATAAAGGAAATTAAATTATTAATTGGGGTAAGGCAATATTTATAAAGTTATTTTAAGACGATTTGTTTCAAGAAGAAGTTTTGTATTATCTATTTTATGTTATGGGCATAAAAATATAAATTAAAATTTTGAGTTTCTGTGTAGGCCACTGAGCTAGACTAATCGGTTCCACGCGGTACAAATATGAACTATCAGAAGAGTTGTTTATTAATTTTATCTGATCGTTTATTGAAAACGGTTTAATTTGTGTTTTTTGCTTGTTTTATGATGCTAAAAACGAAGCAAAGTGTATTTTAAGCACTAATTATGTGTACTTCATCAGCTGTTTGGACGTAAAATCAACTAAAACTTAACCGTAATCTGCTAGAAAAATAACATTGGGAGCAACTTTTGATTAGGATTTTTTTTTAATATAAGAGTTACTTGAAATACAGTAAATAAATATTACATTTTGTTTTTAATTATTGTTTTTTTTTTAATTTGAGGTCTTTGAGGTGATTAGTAATTTAAATTTTGTAAGTGGTTTTCTTTCCTACTACCTGTTGTTAAATTGTTTTATAATTTTTGTGATTGATTTGTAATGAAATTTTAGCTGTTAATGTAAAAGCATTAGTCAAAATAATGGATAAGAGATAAATTTATATTCCAACCTCACAAATTTTTATCACAACTAACCAAAAACGGTAATAAACACTTATTTAGGTAACATTTATTTTTTGTTTAAAAAAAAGCATTGAAAGAACGATATTCTTACAGCCGAATAAGGTATTTGGGTAAAATTAATTTACTTCAATATTACAGCAGATCAAAGCTTGTTTTACTTGATTTTATCACCACCAAACAAAAATGATGAAAAAATTTCTTTTTTCCTAACTTTCATAAACGTGAAAGCCTAAATTTATCCATAAAAGGGTAATAAGTTTGATAACTTTTTTTATAAATCATCGACATTTATACATTCAGACATTCATTGACTATTTCAAACTATTTAGAACTTTTTTTTTCTTTATTTTGGTGAGTTAAATAACCAAAAAGCGAAATAAATTATTTTTTGCGTAATAAACAAATCATGGGGTCTATATTCGTGCACGTCATATTTAATTTTTATGTCTTTTATATGTATGGGTGTGAGTGTGTGTGATGATATATCATATTTTATTTTTTATATATTTTACAGGTTTTCATCAGGGAAAATTACAGAAATACCAAAAAAGAATTATATTTAGGGAATTTGTTGTGTAAATTGGCAGCATTGATTTGGAATGTCTAAAATACGTTTGAATCTGAGCTTTTGGCAAACTGAAGTTAGTAAATCTAGTTCAAAATGGTGTCTATGGAGTCATTTTATTCTAACCACGGCTTCCTAGATCAACGTATGAAGGAAAATGTTTTTTATGACAGGGGAGTACTGTAGCTTCACCTATACACTTTTTTAAAAAACAGATATTATGATTTTTATTTAGCAAAGAAAAAAATTGTGTTTGAAATTCTGCATCTAACGCCGATAAAAATCTTTTTCATACTATAATCTAGGAAACCATGATTGTAATAAAATGGATGCGCTATTCTTCAAGTATTTTCTAGATCTTCTTATATCTATGGTGAATAGCCACACTTTCTGACCACTACACTCGTACCAACCTAACAAAAATTGTAATTTAACGACGTAATTCTTTTTTGGTATTAATTAATTTAATTTTGAAACTGGTTATTAAAAATAATCTTTTTATTGTATATTTACATAAAATTTAAACTGTTACCAGTTTTAAAATTCTATATCTAACATGTGAGCGAAAAAAATAATAATTAGGTACCATATTTTTTTCGCTCACTCTAAATTAAACCGTACCATTTTTTCGCACTAAAATTTCTTATTTTTTTCAGTTGGCATGGGCTCCTGGTAAAGGAGTGAAAGGTAAAGATTTGAAGGACTACTGGGAAGGTGACCTTGGTGTGTCTTACATCCCGTGGCATAAACTAAAACCTGACATCGATATCGAGATGTTAGAAGATGGCGGAATGATTGACGAAGACACAATGCCGCCATGGATGAAAGCCAAACTTTCTAACACCGCCTCCAAACCGGCTTTACCATCATCTAGTGACTCTGTCGATACCAGTCAGCCGCCTCCAGTACCTGGTACTGGGTTGCTTCAGCCGCCTCCAATGGCTCTTCCTCTTGTTTCTCCCTTTCAATTCGGTAACCGTCTCCTGGGAATTCCACCGGGAATGCTTCCGAATGTCCCGATTGGAGTACCGCCTCCGAATATTATGGGTCTAGGGTCTCCGTTTCAAAGTCAGTTGATATCGCAAATGGGGGCTGAGCAGGCGCAAGGACAAGCAGGGGGTGGTGAGGGTCTTGGTGAAAGTTTGATGAATATGACACAACCGTTCGGGATGATGCCACAGCCACCGATTGGATTACCTGCACCTCATGATGATAATATGGATATCGAAATGGAAGATGCTGAAAAACCGGAGAGACCGATGTTGTTAAGTGAGCAATTGCAAGCATCAATGGCACAGTTCAGTAGACAAGATATGGATATGGATGATAGGAGGGACAGGGAGAGGAGAAGGAGTAGAGAAATGGATAGAGACAGGAATAGGTGAGTTTAGACAGGTGTAGTATGAAGGGGGGCGATGTGACGTGCACGAATATGCGGATCTTATGCGATTATTATGTCTATATATCTAAACAATTTCTAGAATATTCTAGATTGAGAACAATTTTTATTACAGTTTTTGTTACCGTCTAAATGACGGTTTATGATTGAATCACGCTAGACTGACAGCTGGTGAGCGCCAGATCTAGTTTATATAGTATAAAATAAAGCATAACATTGTTTCTTGTTATGGCAAGGTTTATCTAAATTAGGGTTTTTTGTGATTCAAAGAGTTGGATTATTAACGAATGATTTATTTCTAAGAACTGCTTACACGAACACACACAACAATAATTCCATAAATGTATAAATGACTTACTTACACAGTATAATGCCCCGGTTTTTGCTTAATAATGGCCATTTTTTTCTGAGAATATCGCTCCGATGAATTGCTGAACTCAATTTGTTTAATACTCGGCTTCCACTAACTGGTCATTGTCTTCTCTCTGTTTTAAACCGATAGGTTGCTTTCCAAATGTTTTCCGAAAAGTTGCGATGCTGGTTTGACTCTCGTATATTGCCCTACTTCCAGTTTTTTAATTTTTGTTTCAATCTCATTAGTCTTTTTGTCGAGAACTTCTTTTACTCTTGTTTCCAATTTATCAATTTTTTTATGACATTTCTATTTTATCACACATTCTTTAATTTTTTTTTAACTTTTAGTACCCTCTCGATTTTTTTTTTATTTCTACTACGTCCCTCTAAAGAGTATATTGCAAAGTGTTCTCGAGGATCTACTTTTGTTTTTTTTTATCGTTTTCTAAATTTTTTCTACAAGTTTTTTTGCTTTTCTTTATTTCCAGTTGGAGTTCTTCATTATTTTTTTAATTTTTTTATACTCTTTCTTTCTTTTTCAGCATTTTCTTTCGTTCTTTTTTTTTCTTATTTTTTACTTCCAATTGTTGCTTTTAAAGCTTCTTTAGAATCGTCTTTTATCCTTCTAAAACCTTCTTTAGCTCTTTTCTTTCTTGTAATCGTCGTTTTTCGTTTTTTTTCTTTTAATCGTCGCAATTATTTTTCTTCCAAACGCCAATTTTCAAGCTCTTTCAAAATTTTCTTTTCTTCTTTGAGAATTGTTTTTTGCATTTCCAGAATCTTTTTTTGTTGTTCTTTATCTTCTAACCGACGTTTTTAGCTATTTCTAGAATTGTCTTTTGCTTTTTGAATCGTCGTTTTTCATATTCTTTTTCTCCCATTCGTCATTTTCAAACACTTTTAAAATCTTCTTGTCTATCAAAAATTGTTTCTTGCATTTTTAGAACCTTCCATTGTTTTTTTTTAATTTTGCAATTAAAGTTTAGTTTTGTAATTTCATATTTTTTTAAATTTTTATAATGGTAAAACAATCGTTAAAAATGTAACTAAAATAAAATTATGAAGATTTACCATCGATAGTTTTTCGTTATTTTACAGGATATTGTTTAAAATATTAGCCTTTTTATCTTTATTGTCGGCCAGATTCGATTCGCCATTTTGAATTTTACATTTATTATGACAACATTGTTATCAGTGATATGAAAAGTACTGAAGTGTACCGAAATGTCGTTTTATCCAAAATAGTCTGGAATAATATTTTTATCTTAGCGTGTAGTCGGCTATATTAGGTCCGGCATTTTAATTTTTAAAATATTTATTGCAAAGTCGTAATCAGTGTTCTCTAAGCTACAAATTAATTTTATAAATAAATTTTTCGTAAGAGTTCTTAATTTTGTTAAAAACAAATTGGAGAAAGCTTCACAGGCTCTTTTAAGGCCGATTTTTAAAATCACTCCTTGAACCTTATGTAACATTTAAAAAAATTTACGTAAATCGGTCTAACTCGCAGAAAGTTTGCAATTTTGAAGTTTTAGTAGCTAATTTTACGCGACTATATATGTATATCTATTTTTTTATTTCTTTCTAATTAGAAAGGGAATAAAATTTGACTTACCCGGTTTATGTATAAGCTGTTCCAAAAATAGACTCCCACAACACACTTGGACTACAGACATTTCTAATGTGCTTGTCTATAGTACTTATAGCCGAAATTTATTTCAATGTTATATTTATAAATCAAGATTTTAATTCGCATCTTTCACAGAGGTTGGTTACAGCCGGATGTTTGTTATAATGGATCTTATTAAAACTGGTCACTATATTGACAATAAACTTTAGCTCACTATCAAATACCCTTAAAAAGTTTTTTCCCCAGGGACAGAGACCGTGGCCGTGGTGGTTACAACGACCGCGATGATAGCCGAGGTCGTAAAGACGACCGCCGAGACCGTCCGAACCGCTGGGGTGACCGCGACATGGACGTAATGGACCGTCGCGAACGCGAAAAAACCCTCAACGATCGCCTCCAACAAATGGCGATGCCAAACGATGTTCCGTACTCGAATCACGACAGACCGCCTCGTGACATACCTCTCGAACCGGAAATGCACGATCACCGTATGTACAAAGGAGGTCCACCGTCTATACAAGGTCCTGAAATCGACTTGGAAATGGACATGTACAATATGCGAGGACCACCGCCTGATGAATACGACCATGGCATGAATGGGCCACCTCCACCCATGATGGATGACTATGTACCACCCATGATGGATCATCCTGATGAGTGGATGGACGGTGGTGGACCACCGATGCATCCTCCAAGAATGCATAGGGATGACTACGAACAACATGAACAACGGTTCGGACGAGGAAGGAGGGATTACAGAGATAAGTTTGAACCGAGAGGAAGGGGACCACCACCGGGACCACCGGATTATTATCCGCCACCCAGAGATGGGTTTGGACCGAGAGGGATGATGCGAGGACCAGATTTTGCACCACCAAGGCCAGGGATGAGAGGTGCTGGACATAAGTTTCATCCGAGGGGACCGCCACCGATGAGAGGGCCCAGGCCGAGTAAGTAATATCTATTTGTTTGTGTTGAGTGCCTATCAATTGGGTCATTGACACCTGTACTTCCACAAATTAACAGATAGGTACTCCGAGGGCTAATATGCCTTGTCATTTCAGATCGGCCTAATTTTGGTCCTCGGTTCGACCACCCCGACTTCCACCGAGGTCCTCCGGGCATGTACGATGAGCCTCCTCATATGAGGCATCGTGGTCGTTTCGAGGACAGACGTCGTCTTCCACGGCCTGATTTCCATGAGAATATCCCCGAAACCGACCGATTTCAGAAACGAAGCCGATGGGGTGAATCCCATGAAGAGCCGGTTATAGATCCTGAACAAAACGGTGCAGAAAACAAAGGTGGAAACACACCATTACATGATGAACCGGCTGTAAAACCGGAAACAAAGCAACAAGTGGCGTCTGAAGCGTCGCCACAACAAACCTCTGAAACTAAAGTAGTAGAGGAAGTGGCAGAGTAAAAAGTAGGACATTTTAGAGTAGTTTAAATGAACAATGGACAACGCTTAGCTGTGATAGTGTAGTGAACACAGGTGTCCCCACTCAGGGATCGTTTGTCTTGTCATGTTTTATAAATAAATTATTTTTATTAAGTTGCAATTCTTGGTTTAAATTATTATCCAGGTGGGTTTTATTAGTTCAAGGTGACTTGCAACGAAAGGTAGGTCCATCTGTGTTCACAACAGCTGAGAGGAGGAGCCCAGTGCCAACTTTCAAATGGAAAGGTTGGTGCAAGGTACGGTCCCAGTTCATTATTATTATTATAGTAATATATATATACAAATATCTTGTAAAAATGTGTTGTGAAATGATTTTTTATTTGTAACACTGTACATATTTTGTGTTTATTTATAAAAAAAATTTTTAATTGTTAGATACAGTCACTGTTTGCATTAATATTTTCTAGACTTAGAAGTGGAGAAGGGCCGATGTATAAATGTTACAACAAATTACAATTTTTTCGGTTTTTGTTGTATTTGCAATAAATGTACAACAGTTTCAAAAACTGTATTACACCAGATACACATATATTTGAAAAAAAAATTTTTGGTGTACATAAGAATTACATGTTAAGTCTTAATTATACGACTAATTATAATTATAATTTTATTCAAGTCCAAATACAATTTTTAAGATTACTCTTGTATGTTTTATCCCATTTATGGCAGAGCTACAGGTGAGTCACAAAAAACTGCCAATTTTAATTTACTATAAATTTTGTATGTGTAGCTTTAAGTAACACTTCACCTGTAGCTTTATTTTTAAATTTTGCTTCTAAAAACGCCATGTTTTTTTCAAAATGGTTGACGTAACCTTCAATTATTATTTCATCTCCTTTTTTTGGATAATCAATGTTACTGAAAAAGGATGACGTCAAAGTGATAATAGTAATAATAACTTACTTTAAAGCTAAATCAACAGTTACATGCGCACCATCTATATGCGACATTAAGGCATATCCAGAAATACAGTCAACAAGTGTACTTGATAAGCCGATATGCATTTTTCCTGTTTTATCCACATGTTCGTCTTCAAGTTTTAATTCGACACTACATTTGCCATCTCCTATTGAAATAACATTAACCTGAAATAATTATTGTTTTTAATAGATAAATATAGATTATCTGTTTTACCTTTTCTATTACTCGATCGAATGATTTTTTTCCTCTTATGTACTTTAAAACACTTGCTATGTCCTTTAGTTTTTGGATTTTTGTCATTGTTATTGCGTTTTTTTGTTGTTATGTAAACGAGTTTCTTATCAGTGATTTCATAGGTTCTTATCTTACAACAATGTTTTGAAATAAATGTAATCTGTAATTTCGTTTTGCAGATTGTTAATACTAACTACTGTTCAATTAACACGTGCGTTATTGAGGGAAAGGCTTAAAAAATTGTCAGATCTAATTTGAATATCACTTTTATAGTATTTCATCATGCATGGTGGAAATTGGCAGTTTTACTAAAACCACCCTTTTTTGTTTCAAAATTTTGAAATAATTTGTCTAATTTATAGAAAAAAAAATAAAAAAAATAGAGAACGTCTACAACTTAAAAAAATAATAATTGCTTATAACATAAATAAATTTAAACAATATGGAAGCCACCATACAGGGTGGCCTACAAAAAAGGTCTCACCTCGATTTTTTCCTCTGTTATTAAAAAAAATTAATTAAAAAAGTTTTAAATTAATTTAATTACTTATATTTATAATATTAATTAATGTAAGTAATTAAAAAATTTAAAAAGACCGGAACACTTAACTACAGTGAAAGCACAAGAAAAGCCCTATTGCCACGTTCACAATCTTTTTGTAACTCATTATAGGGAGCATGGGTCGAGTGAAACATCATTTAAAAGAGAATTAAATCCGCTTTTCAGTCTCTCTTCTAAATAGTTTTTTCAGAAAATGTAAAGGGATTAATAAAAGTACCTAATAAATTTTGGTATGACTGAAAAAAGGATTTTATTCTCTTTAAAAGGATGTATCACTTGACCCATGTCCTCTATAATAAGTTATAAAGGAGTTGTCACCCTAGCAACAGGGGTGTTTTTAATGGCGGACACTTGACTACCGTCAAACGAAGTCGACCTGCCCTACCCATTTTTCTTGAATAAATAACAGAGAAGAAACTCTAGGTGGGACTTTTTACGTGGGCCACCTAATGGTTTGTAACGAGGGGTGGACACGTCGTAAACAATGTACATCAGAAACTCTTTTGACTAAATAAATCTCTAGGAAATTCTCTCTTTATTTGAAATCGCTGTGCGAATGGTCATAACTACAAAAAAATGTTAAAGGAAAAGGTTGGTGCGAATAAAATATCTTATAAAAAAGTCTGAGTAGTGATATCTCTGATACTTTAGGCTTTAAAAACACTTACAGTTGAGAAAAAGTTGTATTACGATGACAACCGTGTAGACAGCAAGGTGACAAAATTATTAACTTTTTTTTTAAATAAAAAACAAAGAATATAAGTTTATTCAAATTAACTATCGTAACCTAAAAAATTGCTATTCTTGTTTACAAAATATTGTTTGTATAGTTTAACGAAAGATATTTGGGCAGACTTTTCAAGTACTTCCAATAAAGTGAAGCATAAAAATAATTGCAGTTACCGCAAACATCAAATAAACCATAAAACACCTCATAAAACTTGATTTATAAGGGTAAACACTTTCACATTTAACAGCGACCTTTTCTCGGAACCATTAAAATATGTAAGCAAACTCTGCCAAGGTTGTTGTTAAATGTGAAAGTGTTTACCCTTTTAAATCAAGTTTTATGAGGTGTTTTATGGTTTATTTGATGTTTGCGGTAACAGCAATTATTTGTATGCTTCTGTTTATTGGGAGTACTTGAAAAGTCTGCTCAAATATCTTTCGTTAAACTATACTTGACGTTAGAGGATTTGCCTAAATCAACAAGGACTTTTCAGAATTGGTCACTAAATTTTTGAAACACTGCTGGATATTTCACTTAACAAATTTAAAACTGATTTGTTTTGTTTTATTACTTTTTATTTAAGCTTTCGTTCAGCACTAGAGAATTACGTTAAATTAACAATTTGTGAATTAACTAATTTAACAAAAAGCAGTTGGAATATAGCAGTAGAAAGGTGACATGAGAATTGAGCAAGACTGTACTTTAGTGACGTCATAAGTACATGGAAAAGTCTCCTAGGTCAGTTTCTTTATTACAAAGATTGATTGGTCTTCTCAACGTTCTCAAATATACAATCAACAAATATACTGATTGAATTGGCAATTAACCTTTTTCCTTATTAAAGTCATTTTCGTTACCGCATGCGCCGCGGCATTAGGTTCACTGAATTATAAAAAGTATAGAGAGCCCATCCAACTTAAGAAATAAAGTAATATTAATAATTATAATATAAATTGAATCAACCTAAGAGTTACCTCAGCCACTATACTTTAACAATAATAGTAAAGAAATCAAAACGCCCACCTGACGATCTGTCTAGAACTTTTCTGCCAACAAGCCATCTATAAATATTGTAAGGTCAATGGAGAAAAATGTCATATGTTCTGCCAAAGAAATGGCTCGTTCGCGCATGCGGTAGGGAATTAAGAATAAGGAAAAAAGTCAATAAAGTTACTAAATTTTTTTTTTGCAACTTTTCTGTTTAGTATACTTCTATAGGTTTTGATATGAATTAAAATTTCGCGCTGTAGTGACGTCAGGGCTTCTGGATTCTATAGAAAAAAAATTTCTTTGGTCTAGGGAAAGTGTTCTAGAGTTTTAATATTAATAATATTTTGTTAGTTGCTAAGCAATGAAAGGTTTAAATTTTTTTTAACTTATTAGTTAATTTTCCCACAGTATAAATATGAAAACAGTATGGACATCTAGCTCTAATTTTTCTGATCCAATATGGCCGACCTGGCATTCTTTTAAGTAGTGTCCACTAGGTGGAGCAATAGTATATGCAATGTTGGTTAATAGCACTGACCTCTATAACATTTATTACATATTATAGAGGTCAGTGGTTAATAGTAAATCATAAAATCAGTAGCTCCATCTTACACATTTAACTTGAAGGGATGCCAGCTTTTTGACAGGTCGGTCAGTAAAAGATCAAAGGCGCCGACATCAGATGTTAATACTGATTCATTTCCATACTGTGATTTTTCTACACTGACCTCTATAACATGGACTGCGCAAAGGTATGCCTCAACGCAGGAGCCAGTGAAGCAATAGTTTCGGCCATCTTAGGAGTCCTATAGTAGATCCTTTTTTTTTACACCAACTGTGGGTTGGCAGTAAAGCCCAGCACATTTGTCACCTGTCACTGTTAACATAACCTAATAAAATCTGAAACGCTTTATCTGAGTGTTTAACGAAAAAGTTTTGTGAAGCGTTAATTAGTAAGTACTAATAATTAAAAAAATGTTATGTTATTATTTGATATTTAGGTAAAATTTTGATGTTAAATTATCAAGCTAAGCAAGGTTTGCAAACTTGACGATTTCAATAAACAAAAGTTACTAGAAATAAAGACTACCAATATGGCCGAATTCTTTGCTTCACTTGAAAACTATCAATCCGCAGTCCATGTTATAGAGGCACTGACCTGTTATAGAGGTCAGTGTATAGAGGTCAGTAAGATTTCAAGTACAGAAAACTGTAATCGTACACATTTTTATTAGAAGTTTCAGGCTTTCACTTTAGATGGCGCTAATGTAAATGTCATAAAAAACTCGTAAAAATTACCGGCTTACCGCCTCTTCAAATTTTTCCCTTGTTGTGGCGTGGGGTGTTTTTTTTCATAGGAAAACACCTATTTATTTAATGGTGTACAGTGCAAAGTGTGTATTTTTCAAGCTGTACGTATTATCACGTGTTGGTTTCGTTTTAGTGCGATTCGGTTGGGTTTTGTGTCGATTTTCGGAAAGTACAGAAGTGAGGTTATGTTGCGCGTAATTTTCAAGTGTGACTTGTGAAAGATTCAAACTTTCTAGAGTTTCTTGTTTAGAAATAAACAGAAATTGTGACAATTTGTGATTGTTTTTGAGTATTTTCAACAGAAAGTGCAGAACCGGTGAGTACCAATTGTTTTTATTAGACAAGTCGCATTGTATTCCAAGAATATACCCAGATAGCAATTTTATATCTACAACATAAGTAAAGAATATGCCAAATTGGATATTCTACGCATATTCCGACATCCTCCATATCAAAATGTCAACTATATCAAAATCTAACCTGAGATCTAAATGTAACTGAATCGAGCAAGCTGTATTTAACATGAGATACATCATCACAGTTATGCTGGCACAGTCTGCTCTGATTCAATTACATTTTGATCTTATCTTAGTAATTGCTCAATATATCGCTCAACTTTTCAGGAAACGAGTTTTAAGTTATGAATCTTACCGTGCGGTACGCTAAATTGTAGCGATACGAATCATTTTTTTAATAATGGATGGTACTTTCTATGCAGTGAATTTCATCTAATTTCAGATGGTGCTGCTTTTTTTCTTACTTTAAACAATAATCAGGATTTTCAGATCATAAAATTTAATCAACTTGCAGTTACATCATTGTTCCTTCAAATAAATTTACAGGATTTGTTATTCTCACTGAATCAGTTTTGACAAGAATCTGTTTATGTATATAATGAATTGCGCCAAATAATTTGTGTGTGAATGCAAAAGAAAAAACTCCAAGTTAAAAGGTTTATTATTTCCCGAAACAGAACTTCAAAATAAACCATTGAAAAACGGTTCATAAAACTTGGGTATGATGTTTTGATTTATCAAACTCTGTATGTCCTTTTTCTTGTTTTCAGGAATTGGTAGTAAAGAATTATAAGCCGGTTTTGTTATAATACTATTCAAACTTCTTGACGTCTCCGAATTACGTCTCGATTCGATTGTTCTGCGTGTTTGCTTTCTTTCTGCTTCCTTCTAGCTTGTTTTATAAAAATATTCTGTACTTTCCTTAACGAATTTTATCATTTTTATTTCAGTGAGTTTCATCTGCGCACTGTTTATATTGTAATGACCCGAACTGGGCCATACTTACCGCCATCAACCCAAATTTGCGCGCTAAATTCAAATTTAAATAAAAGTGGCCAATAGTCGTAGTCGTCGTCTAGTGGAAAGGACCCAACGTTGTGTTTAATATAATGGCGGTAAAGTTCTTTAAGATGTGACTGCATGAGGGTTCAGTTGGGAGAGTACAATAAAACTATAGTTTGGAAGGAAATATTTATTTGTTCGTTTCTTGCAGTAAATTATGTCAAAAACATAAAATAAAAGTAAATAAGTGTACAAGAAAGACAATCAAACAAAATGCACATCATTAAAAAACAATTTAATAAACAAAACAATCATAAAATAGGCAGATCAAAAAAACCATAAATAACGAATAAATTAGATGTAATATTCTGTTAATGCATTTTACAATTAGTTTTAACTGCAAGAAGGACCGTATAAAACCTTCTCAAACCGTATCCATAAACATTGTCCGATTATCTTTTCAGATTGTCGGCAAATTCATGTCGACAAATCAAGTTATAACAAATTTAAATGACTTACAATAATTTTATTTTGCATTAAAATACGAATAAAACCCTTTGAAATACCATTTGATCCTGGAAATTATACGATGGCGCCTGGGGTCTGTGAATCACATGGACAACAAAGTACAAATTATCTTTAAAAACCTGTGTTTTCGCGAATTATCCACATTTAAATGATACAAAAAATGAGTTTTAAACTGATTTTACAATACCTGGTTGCTAATATTAGGTGAAAACTCTGTCAAACTGTAGAAATACTCCTAACATTACTTTCAACAAATTATGAATAATGACAATTTAAACAACGTTTAATTGTCATTATGCTCCAGTTGGAAATTCATTTTTCTCATGGAAACAGTTTTCACGCCAGGTGGTTTCCGATTTATCGACAAAAATCTCCGCTTTCCAAAAACCATCCAAGTAAAACACTATTGTTATATGTTAATTATTAAAAGTCGATGCCTTAAGATTTACTTTATTAAACTTATGAGATACAACGACACAACCAGCTTCTGTCTATCTGTACTGTAACTCTTAATACATATGACTGTATACAACCCACTAGACATTCATATGTAACAACTATCAGCAAAGATCTTCTTAATGATTTTACAGTATTTTCACAAAATAACCTTTGTACATTTTCAATATGAAAATGGCGCGGAACTGCCCGAGGTGTGGCCTGGAACTACCCTAGTGGCAGACTGAGTACAGTGTTGGAGTCAGTGTTGCCATTCGCCGTTATTAAAATGTACTGACATCTGACAGAAAATTGTACTAAATTGAACTAAATAGTACTAAATATTTGGGTAGGAGATTTAAAATAAAATACCTACATGTTAATAAAAAATAATGTATACAAAAATATTTGGTTAGTCTATTTAAACATAAAAAAAGTTTGTTAACATTTAGATAGGTATATGTATTGCTTTAATGAAACATAAAAAAGAGGATCATCAGTCGCTGTTGCTATCAGCAGCAATAATGGGTATTATATCGTTTTCCTCAGCTAAATTTTTCGTTACAATTTTTGTGGGAGGGTTCCATTTAACTGTGGATCCCGCACTTTTGATACATTGTTTTACGTGTAATACCTGTGAACATGTCGAGATTTTTAACTTATTCCTTGTTTTAGATTTTATTAATGACAACTGACTAAAAACTCTTTCAGCTGTTGCTGAAGAATGTGGTAAACAAAGTACTATTTTAACAACAGACATTAAGTTAGGAAACATGGGTTCTTTTAATTCATTTTTCTTTTTATTAACATTTCCCCAGAACTCAGTAATAGAAAGATTTCTATCTCTTAATTCAGTTAATTCTAATAGCAGCTGCCATTCAGTGTTAACCTCCTCAGCATCAATTTTTAAATATGGAAAAAAATTAGAGAATTCCGCAATTGACATAACGTCTCCAGAGAGAGAGCAGTATGAGGGGTGAAATTTGCAGCAAATGTTAAACACTTGTCTGTTAAATCAAATCTTGTCTTAATTTGTTTAGCAAGCTCAATCAAGAAATTTAAACATCTTATACGAAAATTATGGAGATCCCCGTTAGATATTGTTTCCATTTCCTTTTTTTGTAGAGCATCAACCTGTGCTCCAAAATATACTCTTTCAATGGGTAGATAATCATGTGGATTTGTTATTCTAATTTCATGCAATTCAGTATTGGTAATAACTTCTTTCTTCTCAAAACATTTTAACACTGATTTAAATAAAATTCTTAAATGTTCTAACATCACTGGTACCTTTGGGTCTTCACTTTGAAAAATGGCATTCACTTTTGTAATTAACTCCAAAATGAAAGATAGAAACTGCAAATACAATTGATATATCGGATTACGAAGGGCATTGTAAATTGATTTAATGACTGTGGTTGCTTCATGTTCTTCGGAGGCATCCTTAAAATATTCAGTTAGAGAGGTCCAGTGCTCGAGAACTCTGTTTACAACTGCCTAAAAAATAAATCATGTAATAGAAAAGAAAAATAAACTCTTACATATGAATAGAATTACTTCTTTTGAAAGCCATCGAGTGTCACACAAATACAATATTTTGGTTTCTTTTTCTTCATAGAATGCTTCCAATCTTTTCAGCTTATTACTGCGAGGATCACTCTTAGAAAAATGCGAATATACGTCTTTCAGAAACTGTTCAACAGTATTCGGGAGCTACTTGCTAGCATTGTTTGCACATAAGTGCAGTGAATGGCAACTGCAACGCTGAACAAAACGATATGGTGAAATTGTTTTTAAAAGGGCCTGCAATCCTTTTGTGCCACCTATCATTACACTAGCATTGTCAGCTCCAAAACCAATAATGTTACTGTAAGGTACTTGATTTTCCTTAAGAAATGCAGTGATAGTTTTGAAAAGTCCTTCTGCTGTACAATTTTCTACATTTACTAATGATATAAATTTATCACAGACTTTATTGCAACTGTCATCCCACACTCTTGCTACTAGAACTAAACTTTTTTGAGTACTGATATCAGTTGTTTCATCCACGATCAAGGAAAAGTAGTTTTTTCTCAAGAGTTCTAAAATTTGTAGTTCAGAAGATGGTCCCAGTTTATTGATGACTGTTTTGGTTGCTTTGGTGCGCTTCATTTTCACTGATTTTGCAATTGTAGAATCTGCATAAATGTCTGCCATTAAATCAGGTAAATCATCCATAAGTCGAAATGGTAAGTTTTTTTCACACAAATATGCGCATAATTTAAATTCAGCTCTTTCTATTTGCTTTGGTAACGCAATGTCATTATTGTTGTTGTTGAGGTACTTGTTGACATTTCTTCTGAATCCTGTTCTGGTTCTGTTGAACTGTAACTGTTACTGGTTGAAACTGCAGCTGCAGAAGCATCTGTGTTAAAAACTCTGCGAGAAGTCGAAGTTGATTTAATGAGGTATCTGCGGTAAATTCAAACAAAACAAATGTAGCACTTTTAATATTACTTGTTCAAGTGCTTATAATGTGCTTACCTCTCCATTACCACGTTGTCGTTGTGGTTATCGTTTATCAATAAAATCAACGTGTAAATAGTAGTGTAATAAATGAAATTAATGACAAATGTCATTTTGGTTGGGTTCTGTCATACTGTCATCTGACATCTGACCATCTGACGGAAAAAAAGTGTTGCCAACCTTTCGCCAATGTTTAAATGTTCGTTAAATCATAAAGACATGAAGTAAAAATTTCTTGATGTGAATATTGTGAATTGTAAAATTCAAAAACAATTTTTAACTGTACAAATCCCTTCTCAATAAATTGTACTAAAAATGCAAAAGAGGTACTGACGTACTAAAAAGCATGGCCGACTGAGATTTAATGATCGCTGCGCTCCATTAATGTAGCGCAGCGATCATTAAATCTCAGTCGGCCATGTAAAAAGTTACTAATTGTACTGAATTTAGTACAATTGTACTAAAAGTGGCAATCCTGGTTGGAGTGTTGCCAGAAATTTTCACGACACAGCGCCAGCTTTTACATGCAAAAGCGCCAGAAAGCGCCAAACATTTGACATGAAGCATTTATTTTAAATAAATTATTTATTTAAAAAAAATATATTAATTTAAAAAAATAATTTTTATTGTAAATAAAGTATTTAAAGAAACAAATCTTTTATTAACAAAAATAAAAATTCTTATCGATTACATTAACATACGATTAACAAAAAAAAAAAAACAAAAACAATAAAATAATACAATAAAACTACATTGTAATTGACACACAAGGGATATCAAAGTCTTCACCAAAAAGTTGTAACTCTGTTATATCACTTTCATCATCTTCAGTGCTAGTGGTGGCATATATACCACTAATAAACTTCCAAAGCTTGTTCGGAGTGGGCATAAAATTGTCGCAGCATTTATTTTTGATATAACAAGTAGACTGCATTTTATGATGCTAAATACACGTTCTACAGTAGCATTTGACATAGGCAATGAAAGTACTGTCAAAACAAAGCTTTGCCAGAGCTTTGAAAGCAAAGTCTTCTCCAGCATCCTTAAAATTTCGCTTAAAGGCCCAAAACTGATAGGTGTCCTCAAGATTTACAGCATGATTTTGCCAATTTATATCTAACATTTTAATGTATTGAGATTCTAACAAACCTATATTGACTTCGTCCACAAACATGTCTAAAAATAGTAAATCTTTAAAATTAATTCTAGCTGTTGGTGATAATACTTTCTTGCTAGAAAAACAAGTCAATTTTTGAAATAAATTGAAATTATCGGGTAAACGAACAATGAGTTCATTTAATAATGAATTTATGTAATTGAAAATTTTTTGTTGCATCATAAACTTGCTGTGAACAGAAAGCTGTAAACTAGTAAGGCTTCTAAAATATTCAACGCCATAATCACCTTTTTCGGGAGGCAAAAAAGCATACGAATTATTGATACTAGTTCTAATAAAGTCAAATCCTTGATTAATATATGTATCTCTCATTACTTTTCTGGCACAAAACATTAACATAGTAAGCAATAAAAAGTTAGAATCATCCTGTAACATCTCATTCAATAAACGTCCATTATAACTTTTTTTCTTGTTTACAACCAAGCTAAAATAAGTCTTTTCTTTCCCTTTTTTGTAGGCGTGGTATTCTTGATTTGAGAGTCTTTTACAGTCTGGACTAGCACAGATTGTTCATTACTTATTGTTTCATATTCTGAAGAACGAGTTGAATCATTTTCTGATGGAACGTAGTTATCACTATCTTCTCCCCAAAGATGTTCTTCGTTTTTTGAATTACCAAATTCATGATACATCGGGTCGAATATCCTACGTAATTTGATATTTGTTGATGACTTTTGTTTAATAATAGTATATGAAATATTGACAACTCTGCATTAATGAGATTACTGGAATTTTCGGCTGAAAAATGCTGAGCAATTGGGGCAGAACTGATTACACTAGGATTCTCATGTAATGAATTTAGGACAGTTGAATTTATTTTTCTGGAATTTGCAATTTCGGTTGTCTGAGTTGCTACTTTTACTATTAACTTACACCGATTCATTTTCTGGACGTGTAATCTGTAAAGAATGGTAATTTAAGGTATTTATGTGCGTCAGAAAAGTAATCACTGTAGTCATAAGTCACAAGATGAGTTAAAAAAAAATGAGGATTGCGCCATATAAGAATAAAGGTATTGAAAGCAATAAAGACACAAAGTACACTTACGTCGTTGTTCATTCAACTGGTGACACAAACTTATGCGCTTTTCAGGATCAAGAATGACACTATATGCAATTGCTTCTTTATGTTCACTAAAACCAGTACCTAATTCAAATACAACTGACACTAATCACAGTTACGTCGTTGTTGAAAAAGGGATAAGACTTCAACTTTCGCATATGGAGGACAACTGAATAATACGTCGTATGTTCGTCTGGTTGCATGACCGATAATATACAATTTCACAAAAGATGTATTTGCCACCTAGCGTCATGTCATCTAAATACATCACAAGTGCGTCGAGAAGATTTGCACTTACGTCTTTGTTCTTCCGGAGAAGCGATATGTGGTTTTTCTCAAATGGTTTCTCGTTCATTTTAAATTTCGCTAGGTTCTCTGCTTTACGTTTCGCCCACTTCTTTAATTTAGCTGTTTTTGTTAAGGTCACAGGAGTTATCATCTCAGTATATTTTGCCTCAAAAATACTCATAAAACTTCTTATAAGTAAGTTTCTTGGTATTTTTACATAACTTTCAGTTTATTTTGGCTAGTGAAGTTTCTAGTTGTTGGTATTTTTGTTTAGAGTTATTTAAATCCATTTCCAGTTGATGTTTAGCGTTATTTAGCGTCATTAGATATTTCGCTTGTAATTGATGTTTAATTTCTATTTCTACTACATGTTTATAGTTATCAATTATCATCTGTAGCACACTCATGTCGTCCGAGAAGAACTTTTTTTGGCTTTTTTTAATCACAATTTTTCTATTTCCAACAACACGCATTAAACAATCAAAATGATGATGACAAATGACAATTGAGAAACCCTCTATTCTAGACGATGCAGCTTTTTTGCATTCCTTGGTGATATCTACTTTAAAAAGTAATTACAAAAAACTAAGATTAATTTTAAATAAAAAATATGAATAATTCAAACAGGTCGTTGAAACGATTTGATCAATGCATCTTTCGTAATATCTTCTATCAGCATCAATGGCTCTTCGGTTTCTTTCTGCCTGAACGAACTTTCAAATTCTGGTTTTTGGCTTATTTTTTTTTTAAAGTTTTAAAATCCATTATATAATCCATACATTAGTGCATTTCATTTACAAAACTAACATAATAAAACAAAAAATATTTTTTTAGACAGCTTGTTCTAAAACTGACATCAGACCTACGACTGAAAATTAAGTATATCATTGACCGTACGGATATGATTCACAGTCTATGTTAAGAGTTTGACCAATGAAATGGATTCTATTTTTATCGCCGACTTTCTAGTTTTTCTGACTCATAGGACACAATTATATCAAAAACAATGAGAAAGTTACATTTTTATGTTTTACAGAAACACTTTCTGATATCTCTAATGTTCTAATTAGTAATTTTTCTGGTAGCAGTAGGAACGCTTCCTACAAAAATCTGATTAATTAAAACTTCTCGCGGTTCTAGGTGCGACGCTCTTATTTCAAGTATGTTACCAGTATTGAATATAGGATAGGCGAAGTTACACAATTTGTTATACAAGTGTTGAAAAATTTTATTAAAATGAATCTTTCTGCTCTTGCTGGAATGGTTTTATCCAGTTTGCTTGCATCGAATTTTTCGATAAAGCTTCTTAGTTCAACAAGCTTTGAATGTTTTAAGTTTTCCTAATTAGCTGCTGCTAGTTCTCTTTTTAGATTCTTTATTTCGTGGTAATGGTCTTTTTTTAGCGACTCCAACTCATAATGATGTTTTTGATTTAATATGGTTTTGATTAATTCCAAGTCATACTCATCCGTTATTTGAATTATTTGGTGGTCTTTAGCATCCAAAAACAATTTTTTTAAATTTGTTTTTGAAGCGTTATTATTGAAAATACGGTTACTGAATTAATGACTTTCCTATTCAAATTTTCCAAAAAATTGTGCAATTTTGAATAGACTTTCTTTGAAGCTGTTGTAGTCAAGATGGATAGCTGTGCTTGATTATCCAAATTGTCAATACTTGGGTTGGTTTCTGATGAATTTTTAATTGCCGAAACGATAGTATTAGCCACTTCTGCTACTGATGAACAATCTCATCTACCGTGACGTTTAAGTTCTTTAATAGTAGCACCAATACTTATACAGTATCTTGTTATGATGCAGGTTTTTCTAAATCATGATAAGTGCCAATTAATTTGGGCATGCTACCAATCTTGTTGATTCCAACGGGTTGTTTTGCATTTGCCTTGGTAATAAAAGAAGCGACGTTCACTCGTATTTGCCCGTCGAGAGCAGCGTATTTGTGGTAGATACCATAGAATTTATCAATTATAGTAAAACGATCCTTCTTGTTATTGGTCTCCACCACTTTTATAATTACTGCCGAACTGTCATTATCTATATCGTCAATTTTTAGTTGAACTAATTCGTTTCGCCTCATGTTTCTACAAGTTCTAAACACTAAAATTACCTTAAAATTCTACTTCCATGACAGTAATTTTATTTATAGGTATATACTTACTTTCTGCAACAAATATTTGTCATCTAGCGCTTTTTTTATGAATTTATTATATATTTAATATTTTTTTATGGTCAAATAAAATATTGGTTTTGATGTTATTCATCATTTCGGAAGAAATGTCAAAATTATAACAACTTACACAAGAGTATTTGTATTTAGTCGATTTCTTATTTCTGTTTTTAATAAATTTATTGTAGAAAATACTGTCTCAACAATTGCACTTGAATGTGGCAATATCAATATAAAATTTATAATGTTAGAGAGCTATGGATATGCTTCAGTACCATCTTCTGTTTTTAATTTTTTAACAGCATTCCAAAATTCAACAAAATCATCACTGAACTGTGACAGATTGACATTTCGAAGACTTCTCCAGTCCCTGTAAATCTCGTTAAACATATCTTGTGTTATTCCAGATATAGGGAACTATTGTACTAATACAAAGGATTCTTATCAGGCACGTTTGGATAACATTCAAAACTAATACTAACATCATTCCAACCCACTCTCTTTTCCTAATCAGAACCTCTAAAAAAATTATGTGGGAGAACATTTTGGCAAAGGGTGTAGCGGACATGAGGCGATGTTCTAGTAGCCTTCTACTTCTCATCTCTACTTTCACCCCCCCAAACATTCACTAATGGGCGGTTGCATCGCTTGTAAGTAAGCATTTCTTATTTTAAGTTCTTCCTAACTTTAAGTTCAACTCAAGAATTTACTTCAAGCATTACTTAAATAAGACGGTGCAAACGGTCATAATAAACATAATAGTGAGTAGTCACCATTTGATGAAATGTTATAGTCTTCTACCACGGTTCCATCAGTGCTGTCGGTCACCACTATTAGTAGCCACTTTTGAAAAAAATATCTATTTTATCAAATAATTTAATTCAAAATTTAATGTATGAAGTTAATACAATACAACTCAAAATTTTGATGTCACAAAATTGTAATTCAAACTATCAATTGAATAAAAGAAGTCTCGACCTGTCGCCCCCACTTCAAAAGCAAAAGACCACATTTTAACAAATTATGAATAAATGACAATTATTAAATAACATTTAATAATGATGAAAGGTGTTCAGATTACCTGTAGAACGGCTCAAACCAAAATAAAGTCTATTTTTCAGTTTGATTCATCACACCACATGGTTTCGATTTATAGACAAAAATCTTGGGTTTTCAAAGCCATCCAAATAAAACTTTATCAGCAATGGTCTTCTTAATAGTTTCACAGTATTTTTACGTGGTTATTTCGTTAAAATGCCAAGAAAATAGCTTTTGTAAATTTTAAACATGAAAATGGCGTCGGAACTGTCCGAGATGCGATCTGGAACTCCCCAGTGGAGTGGTGGCCGACTGACTCCTTCTTTATCTATGGACTGACTGCTGTCATGGCCGCGCATCCGTCTCGCTTCTCCAATTTCCCTCCAGCAACGCTGCCAACCTGCCAACCTTGAATGCACTAGCGGCAACCCGGGGGATTCAAATTTGAAGTGGCATATTTCATGATAAACAATTTTTAAGAACAAAGAGCAAATAAAGAACAAAAAGCAGATAAAGAACAAAGAGCAAATTACATTCAATAACAAAATCTCTGTAAAAAAACCTAGTTCCATGTCATTCGGAATGGCGATGGCGCCATCTTGGTCGTACAACCGGGACGGTCTTGGTCTTGGTTGTACGCTGGAACGGTCTCGGGTTCCGGTTATAATTTTTGGTATCGTGATAATTACCACTCCGTCACGAAGACATTCCGTGCGGTATTCGGTGCCGACATACCTTCGATGCAGCGTATATTTGTGATGAAAGATTTTTTTGATCACCTTACGCTGGTTTAGAGAGCTTAAGTTTTTCACATATTCATCCGCAACGGTAATAATGTTGTCGTGTGACATGATTGTGATCCTACCGTTCGGGATGAAATTGTGCAAGTATTGAATGAATCTCAGCTGCATCCAATTGAGCGTTTGTTAATAGTTCCGCTACTTTAGGTCTTAAGTACATGTTCTCTAATGGCAAATAATTGTGTGGATATTTATATCCGATATTTTCAATTAAAACATTGTTCATAAAATTTGGTTTCATAAACATGTCTAAAAAAGGTTTTTGGTTTTTCAGACTGCATTTCTTTATTTAATTCGGTAAAATATGGTAAAACCAAATCTAAAAATTATCTAAAACATGATTTAGTTTTTCCAAAATTATTTCAGTGCTTTGTGAATAATCAGTTACAGGAGCATCAATAAAAAAAGACGTAAGACTTTCCATTGTTCTAATATCCGCGAAACAACTTGTTGCGCACTAAGCCACCTGGTTTGGCAAGGATGCTATATTTTGTGCGGTTTGATATTTGCAAATTCCTGAAATTGTTGATATTCGGCAATTTTTTTGTAACTATATTGAAAGTTTTTTAAATTTTTTTGGTAAAGTCTACTTCGCTAGGAATTTTGGCTGATGCGTAAGATGCGCATAATGAACAGGAATGACATATGTACATATTTTAAAACACATGCATTTGGAACGTCTTTTAAAAGTAAAGCTTTAACAGCATGATACTGACCCATCATTACATTTGCGCCATCCGCTGCATATGCAACTAAGTTACTTTTATAATCAATACAATTGATTAACACAGGTAGTTTTCTGGATACACTAGAACACTTTTTTATTAACTTATCTATAAAGGTAATAAACAGCAAAGAGCTTAAAACTCCTCCTTGCCTTAGTTCATCAGTTGTTTTGAATTGATCAGATTTCTTGTTTTTACATATCACATAATTTGTAATAAAATAGAAGGTAAACACATCAAATGTGAAAATAAACAAAATATATAAAACATAAAGGGCCGGTTTACAGTGCAGTACAGGTAAAATAAGTACCTTCTTTAAACAATTTACATTTTGTTGTCACATCACTCAGCCATTCATTTGGCAATTTTTTTTTCATTAAATTTATTAAGTATGACTTTATTCCATACATAGAAAAAAGGGAAATATAATTTGTTTTAAAGGAATCTAAACATAAGTCAACTATTTCACGAAATCGTATGGACGGGGCTTTTAATCCATGTAATTCGTCGCTAGAAATATTAGAATAAGTTTTATTTAATAATAAAATTTCATTTTTATTGTCAAGTAATGAATTAATGATAAGAGTTTCATCGCAAATGTTACAATTAAATTAAGGCATCACACACCTTATCTAATAAATCAATAAATTCTGCTGTGGGTAATGCTGTGTGACTTTGAAGTTCTTCTCCAGTTGAAAAGGATGTTCTAATTGTAGAGGCTACTGAGTGACTAAAAACTTGTAAAGCTAATTGTACATTCATTTTTTGGAAACAAGTAGGTCTCACATGAGTCTCTGTTAATTTTGTTAAAGCTCGGCATTGATCTTTTTTTTTATCTATGTCGTAAATTTTTATTACATTTTCAAAAGAAATTATCTTGTTTTTGTTATTATCAAAAGAAAAGTCTCCATTTAGAAGGTTATTTCTCATACTTTTAGCTAGATGCATTGCATCTGTTATTGCAAAAATTTTTATTCATTACTTTCATTTTTATTTAAAAAAAATGGATTTTTACTACTTATTTCAAGTTTGTTGGAAGCTGACTGATTATTTGTTCCTTGGTCTATAGTTAATCAATGTCAATACCATTGTGATTAAAAAAGCTAACAATGTTTTCATAAAGACTTACCTGTAGCATCTTTTACAGGAATTAAAGTTAGAAAACATCTGTAGCAAGAGAAAATTTAGATTTTCGCATTTCTCGAAATAAACTATTCTTTTCAACTTCGCCTGTTACATTTTTAGTTATGCTCGTGCATTTGGTGCAGTGTAATTTAGCCGCAATTTTTGAGTCCGGACAAATTTTTTGTAATACATTCTGTCAAGTGATCTGACATGCGGAAAGACAAATTCTGTTCCGCTATAAATGCACTTATTCTTATCTCACTGTCTTGTTTGGTCCTTTTTTCGGTCAACTTTGGGCTCATCGTCTGAGAAATTGTAGGTTGATATTGAACAGCTTGCAGCTTTTTCTTACACCCTTCCGTTTTTTCATGTTTTTGAATTTTGGACAGTCCTGCAGTATAATTTTTGTTACATAACTTTTAGATGAATTTTTCGGTTCTAAGTATAGGTCTATTATTTATACCTTCGAATCACCAATAAAATTTCGGGAAGTACCAAATTTTGTCTTAGTAATTTTAAAACGTGCGCAAGTTTGGTTTTAAACCTACCTTTATTGTATGAAAACCAAATACATCTATTTTGAGTTATTTTGAGGTTGCAATTTTCTCTGCTAGATGGCAATACAAAAGACATGCTGCATCTAATTATTACTAGAGGATGCTTAAATCATCTTTGCTCAAAGTTTTAATTGAATTAAAAAAAATATATATAGAGTTTGCCTAATTTTCCCTTAAATGTTCAAAATTTCTCTTTGTTCCTAAATGTGTTCAAATTTCTCTAAAATAGGGAAATTTTCCTAAGGTTGGCAACGTTGCTAACATGTCTATTGTGGAACTGAGAGCTACGAGCTACGTTATATTGTGGGGTTGGTTGGTAGGGGTGGCGCGGTACAAGTGGTACAGTGATTCAAACTACAACATCTCCCTGTTTTTTTTTCAAGTGCTACAAAGTGAGTTTTCTAAATTTTATTATACATTTTATTATTCTAATACTAAACTATTATATTATCTTTTTTATTATCTTACAAGTCTAATCTATTCGGAGGTTTTATTATTCGTCCGAATTTGTTTATATTTCGTTATGTTTGCATCAGGTACATTATGATTATTATGGTTATAATTAATGTTTTTGTTTTCGTTCCTAGATACTACTACATCAAATTCTAATATATCAAAATTAGGTATTCTTTGGCGAACGCTATTATTATTAATGTTGTTATTACCTTTACAAATTTTAATAAGGTGATATCGATTTCTTATTACTACCTTATTATTACTGAATATTTTTATTACATAAATGACCTGGGTTGATGTTTTCTTTTCTCTATAATCATACCGACTAACCAATTTGCGTTAATAAAATTTTTAACTTTAACCCTATTTCCTTTTTTCAATGGAGGCAACTATTTCGTGCTTCTATCGTACTGTAATTTCATTTTATTTTGTTTCTTAATTAGTTTTTTTTATGTTTTTATGGGAAAAAGTTTTGGGTTTCAATAATGTATTGGTAGTACAGTATTTAGCTTACGACTGCACAAAATATGTGCTGGAATAGGTAAATTATGACTAATCGGAGTGTTCCTATAATGCAAAAGACACATTTCAAGGTCAGTACCATCTATTTCCGACTTTTTTATTATGTTTTTGATCGTTTGTATAACTTTTTCTACCTGACCATTGCTTCTAGGATATCTAGGGCTGGATGTTACATGTTGAAACGACCATAATTTAGAAAAATTTGCAAAATTTTCGGAATTATAAGAGTCTGAAATTAAAGTTTTGGGAATGCCGTGTCTTGAAAAAATTCGCTTTATAAAACTAGTGACTGGCGTGGAGTTTAAAGCTGATGGTATTATTTCAACTTCTACAAATTTGGAATAGTAATCAATTGCAATTATGTGTTTTTTTGTTTTTGTCTCAAAAAAGTCTATTCTTATTTTCTGCCATGGACCATCTAGTACTTTGTGAGGAATTAATAGTTTTTTTTATTACTGTTATTGAAAGTCAAGCAGATATCGCAAGATTCTATCATGTTTTCAATATGATTATTCATTCCTGCCCAAAGGAAAAGGTCCCTTGCCAATAATTTTGTTTTTTCTCGATCTAAGTGAGTTATATGAACTTTATTTAACATCTCTTTGTGGGGTTGGTTGGTAGAGGTGGCGCGGTGCAAGTGGTACAGTGATTCAAACTATAACACAATAGTTGTTTGAACTCCTATGTAACAGTATTGCCCAGGACTCATATCCCTGACGATAACAGTTTTGCAGGTTTCAAGTAGGGTACATGCATGTTTTGGCAATTTACTTAATACTTGAGCCGAAACATTACAAGTTCTTAATAATTGCATCAATTCATTACCAGCAGTGTGCTTTACTTTATGATCAACGACCAAATATTTTAATTTAGTTTTAAAACTACTGTAATCATCTGGTGTTAATTGTTGATCTATTTGTAAAAATTTATTATTTATAACAGTATTATTTAGTTCTTCTGATTGAGAATTGGTTATTAGTGATGACTACTTATATTTCGAGTTGTTACTAGTAAAAATATGACTATAATAGGTACTCTTAAAATCACAATAATTTGTAACAGTGACAGTAACTGTTACTGGGACAGTAATAATATTATTATATAGTGTTGAATCATGAACTCTCGTATCAGTAGTAGCCGTTTACTTACTAATACAATTTTTTGATAATTTTAATGAATTATCCATAGCGCGTTTAACTGGTCGAGAAAATGTTCTTTTTTTTTAAAGACATTGTAAATGAAGAAACAATGCCAACACGTGAGTAAAAAAATTAAATTAGAGAACAGAGTATTTAAAATTTTAAGATTTAAAATTTTTAACCTTGCATCTACAATTGTTTGAATATTTATTGAAAAAAACTGTTTCCTGTTGCTATAAATTTTAGCATTTTCTCTACCTACAATTTGTTTTTAATTAAAAATTATATTAACATTATACCATTTTACCTGGCGATTTTATTTTAACATGAGTACAATCCAGTGCTCCAGTTACTCGAGGGAAACGAGCAATTTTATAAAATTTCTGTTGTAGTTTGCGTACCTCCTCTTCTCTTCCTGGGAATTGTATATATCTCCTTAAATTTGCAATAGCTTGTGTTACCTACAATACATATAATAACATCAATTACGTTATTTTACGTTTGTAATTTACTAGAAATATTATTCGTTCTTCTGTTGTTTTATGGATATTTATAAAATCACCAACAATAATTAAAAAACTCCCAGTTGCAAAAAATTGAAATGTTAATAATAACATGTTCATTGCAGTCATTGCATTATTCCTAAAAAAATAAAGTACAAGTTCTGACTTGCAGCAGATAAAAACAAATGTTTTTAAATACCAATTTGTTGGGTGTTTATTATGTAACATTGTAACATTCCCCAGGATTCATATCCCTAACGATAACAGTTTTGCAGGTTTCAAGCAGGGTACGTGCATCTTGTGGCAATTTACTTAATACTTAAGTCGAAACTTTACAAGCTCTTAATAATTGCAACAATTCATTAACAGCAGTGTGCTTTACTTTATGATTAACGGCCCAATATTTTAATTTAGTTTTAAACCTACTATAATCATCTGGTATCAATTGTTGATCTATTTGTAAAAATTAATTATTTATAATAGTATTATTTAGTTTTTCTGATTGAGAATTGGTTATTACTTATTAGTGATGACTGCTTATATTTCGAGTTGTGACTACTCTTAAAATCACAATAATTTGTAACACTGGTTGCTGTTGCTGGGACAGTAATAATGTTATTATATAGTGTTGAATCACGAATTCTCGTATCAGTCGTAGCCGTTTGCTTACAAACACAATTTTTTGATAATTTTAATGAATCATTCATAGCGCGTGTAACTTGTCGAAAAAATGTTCTTTTACTTTTTTTGTTAAAAGACATTGCAAATGGACAAAACGTTGAGTGACAAAAATTAAATCAGAAAACAGTGTAGATTCAGATCCGTCGGATTAGTATAATACTGTATTTTATTAACACATTTTTTAACACAGACAAATCGGGTCGCTACAATGAGCGCATAAAAAAGCAGTTTTTCATTTCAATTTTGGATCACAGATCGAGCTATTTGCTCTGATTTCTTGGCACATTCTATTGAGCTGGTGTTACAGAGGGTATGTTGAAAACTTTACAAATCTCATTTTTGTAAATCGAATTTTCGTGGCAAATTTGTTTACTGCGATCTTTCGTGCAGAAGTGGTTGATATAGCTGTTTCGCCAATAATTTAAAAAAATCGAATCTTTCTTTTCGATCTGCATTGGCACAGGACTAATGGATGATATATGCATTTATCGAAGATATATCTACAATTCTATAAAACAAAGCCATAGGCCAACGTTGAGTTCTTCTGCGGCAACAATATTTGGAGGTCTTTTCATCTACAGCATCCACTCTGGACTTTGTGCAATTATAGAATGCATTAATCTCTGGTAAATTATCATCATCGTCTTTCGAATGATGCAAGGAGGAAATTAGAACAACAGATTTGTTTTTCTTGGATACTTCGGAGATTAACGTTTTATCGCTCGTTAAGCCATATAATGTAGATCCTACCTGTCTCGTTTTAGATGGTAAAAATTCTTTGGGAATTTCTCGTTTATATTTTTTTCATAGTTCTAACGTAAGTTAGATTTTTTTTAGTAGATAATCGGTGAGCTCTATTGAAGGATACCAATTATCACCGGTAATATTTCTGTTGTTGCGAAATATAGGCTTACAGAAACGAGTAACAGCTTGTGTTGGAATACAAAAACGTTTTTCTTCATCTGTAACATCCTCTAACGAGTCAATGCTTTTGCCACAATAAATATACGTGTTGTAGATGTAATGGGTCTGAGCATCAACAAGACACTGGACTTTTAAGCCATATTTTATGGGTTTACTAGGTAAATACATTTTAAATTTGCACCGGTTTCTGAAACCTACAACCATTTCATCGACAGTTGCATTAGCTCTCAAACAATAAGAAGATTGCGAATTTATATTAAATTTTTTGAATATTCTCTCTGCGTGACTATCAAACCTCGAAAAAGCCAATAAAACGGCAAATCGTTTTGCTGACATGACCAGCCGAAAAATTTCCCGACCAGTTCCATCTGTTGCAAATATTGATTCATGGTTTCATTATTAGATTTAAAAGTAGCAGTTAAAAGCAGAAGTCTCAAAAGACCATTTATTTCAATAGAAGTTGTCTCTCTGTACTCTGTACAATTGGAACCAATTTTTCCCTATTTCTTTTCACTTTTATCGCGAATAGAGGTGTTTAGTTTTTACAAAACGTGGGATCTGGACCAAGTAATTATGTCAGTAAAATTTTTTGACATTACTTGCCAATGCCAATTACTTTTCATGTGTTGCTTAGCACAATAATGAAAATCTTTATTTTTCTTGAAAGGGGAATTTATAAAAGCGGCATCTACCTTTAGTTAGTGTTGGTCGAAATAAAACGCAATGCTGACATAGAGCTCTTTTAAGTGTGGGGAAGTAAACAATCCAAGGGTATTGCTCTAACCATTTATGAAGGAAAGGTTTTTTGCCAGCATTTACATCTTTTTTAAATTTGTAGATTAATGATGGTGTATATGGTTTTTGTAATAGTTGTAACTATCTAGAATTGATCAATTTATGGTGAATATTTACGTTTACATACTCCCCAATGTCTAAATCAATTTTCGAAAAAGGTGCAGATGTTACTTGTAGTAATTGTCGTGGATGTGGAATCATATTGACTATCCTTAGATGTGCCCGGCGTTTGCACTTCTAAATCAGGAAAATCACTTTTATTAACTTTATGTTTTTTTCCCAGTTTTATCTCCACGATCATTATCACTTTCTTTAGAAGTATCGTCTAGCCCAGGGATGGTGAACCTTTTTAAAACGTGGGTCAAATTTTTTTCATATTTTTTTTACTAGTAGCTTGTGGGTTACTAATGCCCATTTGCACCAGGGTTAACTTTAAATTTTTTTAACTGAGTATTTTTTAAACAAACTCCTTTAAAATTCAGTTGGCTCAACGGGTAAAAATGGGCGTAGTTTGACGATTAAAATTCTTTTATATAAAAAGAGCTTACTTTCTTCTAATATCGTTACAAAGCGATTAAGGACTTGACCGAAAATCTCACGTTTTTGTATGTCAAAATCCCTAAATATTGGCATTCAATTTCCTCTTAAAATTGTGCAAATTGCTGTTTATTAAGAGCTCTTGCGTTTATAAAGTTGATTATTTTTATTACATCTGACATTACACTGGAAAATGTTTTTAAACCATGCTTCGCACATAAAACTTGCTGGTGTATTATACAATGAAATTCAATCAGAGAATGTGAAATATTTTGCTTAAGATACTGAATAAATCCAATGTTTTTTCTTACCATACTAGGTGCACCATCTGTTGTTACAGAAACTATTTTATAAGGTTATAAGGTTAATTATATTTTATTAACTACCATTAACTATAAGGTTAATATGTATTTCTTTAAATGCAATATCCAATTCTTTAAAAATAGCAAGACCGGTACACTTTCCTTTCAACGTTATTAGTTTTATTAACTCTTCTTTCATTATATTTCTAGACTTATACCGAGCAAAAACTAATTGTGCATAACCATTTACGTCATTACTCTCATCCAAAGCAATTAAATACATTTCTGCATAATTTAAGTCGTTATGTATTCGCAAAAAAATATTTTTTTCTAATTGTAATAGTTGATCTTTAATTGGTAACTTATTTATACGGTTTATAATTAAGTCTTTTTCTTTAAATTTAAGGGGGGAAAAATCAGTCTTCACAATCTCAAACGTTATATCTTTATATCTTTTATTCGGACCGGTTTCGCCTGTTACCAGGCATTTTCAAGGCTACAACATTTTTTCTTTAAAATCAGCAAACAATAAGACTACATTTTAAAAACGCTTTTTTTACAAATTCTCCTTCTGAAAGAGGTTTTCCGTGGCGAGCAATGCAATGGGCATCTTGGAAACTAGCAGCTGTAATGTTATTCTTTGGAACCAAAAAACTTTTTAACACACTGCTTTGAGAAAAATTCTCTTTTTTCTTTCTTCATCTGTTGACATGCCGAGATTAGAATGCTGCGTTTCAAAATGCTTTTTTACATTATATGTACGTGAAGTTACTTTTTCATTACAAATTACACGTACAACAATTTTATTCTTTTCAATCACATCATATTTATCAAACCATTCACCTTGATATGGCCTGGAACTTGTATCGCTTGTTACTTGTACAGGGTTACAATTGAGAATATTTATATTTAGAATACAATGATTTGACAAGAATTTTTTTACATACCTAATACACAATATGTACTTTTGCGTTCGAAATGGTGGAAAATGGTGGTAAGGTGGAATGAATAACGTAATGCCTATACATATTTCAAATGGTGTCAATGGCATAGTTTTTATTATTATTTTCTTCTAATATTGGTTTGATTAGAGCCTACATATCCTTTTTTGTAGATTTGGCATTAAACTCCACGTTTTTTTCTTTCAGCCAGTTTTCTATATTTGACTTACGTGAATTAGAATTTAATTTTTTATTGGTAGGTAGTGAGTGGTGAGACGCATTGTCCATAATGATCAAAATACGTCCTCTAATTCCACTTAAGGCTGCAAGGCTACAAGTTGTTGTTCTACCCACTTTTTAAAAATATTTTCGTTCATATTCTGATGGTAGTCTCTGTGTTCAATTTTGTTGTTCAAGACTAAACCTACACCCATCTAACAAACCAAAGCTACATCCATCATCAGCATAAGGAATGGTAAATCTTCTTCCTTCTGATTGGATTCTTTTCGGATTAGCTTATTAGCGGATTAGGATTGTAAAAGTAGGGGGATCTAGAGAATTGAGAAGTTGCAGATATTTTCTCAAAAAGGTATTTTTAAAGATTTCATTCGAGTGGTTTTACATAAAATACGTTGACTTTTCGAAACTTATAACACATAGATTTAATTATACGGTTTAGTGAAGTTTTGCCTCCCATGAATTCAAGTTCTGATTTTGCATACTTCAAAAGATCATCTAAAGTATTTATTGCTTTTATAATATGCATAAAGAAAGTTTTTTCTTTTAGAAAGTGCATGCTACCGTGAAAGAATTCTTACGATGTATTTTAAAAATGTAAGACAGATTAACCTTTCTCTCGAAAGAGTTTATAAGTGACAAAACTGCAAAATGATGACGCATACAAAAAAAACCGAAAGACTAAGTACCTCGAAATAAAACGATAGACCTTCATAAACTACGAAAATAAGCGTGTTAACGAGTTTACCAAGTTGCGAGTGAGGAAATAAGCTGAATGTCTAAAGCTATGGCTCAAAATCTTCACACACGCTATTCGACACAAGTTCTGTAAAAACTTTAAAAAGAGGATGTGATGGATCTTAACATAATTAACAACAGTTTTCTAGATTTCAATTGTTAGATGGTGCTTTACAATAGTTATAAAAAAAATAGCTCGCTTTAATTTGGTTGGGCTTATCTAGGAACAAGGAAAATAGAAGTAAGGAAAATTTTGATTTAAAATTATTATACTACCGTGAAAACGTTCGTCACAGCAATTTCAGTATAACATTTAACAACCTACTGTTTTTCTGTGACAGAAAGCAATATTCTTTTTTTACGATTCATTTTAATAGTATATTGTATACTAAGAGCAGCAAGTACATTTTTGCCGCTAGTGCATGAAAATTGCTGCGTTTAAAATATCACTATTTATGTTTTCAAATTTATTTTCGCATCAAACTAAAACTTAGCACTCTATAGTGACCAACTTATAAAATCAATTACTAAAGAGAGCCAAGCCTTAGTTTAAATGTTGTATTTTATATATAACACATCACTCAAGTCTCCGGTCTAATTAAGAAAAACAATTTTTTTGTAGACATTTGTTTTTGTTCATCAACATATTCTCCTTCAAGGGCAATACATTGATTCCAGTGACCCTCTAACTTTTCGATGTCTTTTTTGTAAAACGAGTTGTTTTTGCTCCCAAAATAGGCTTCGGTGTCGGCAATCACGCCTGAATTTGAGCCAAATTTCTTCCCCTGGAGCATTTTTTTAAGATCTGCAAACACCTAGTAGTCGCTGGGGGACAAATCTGGAGAGTATGGAGGATGAGGAAGTTAGTCGAAGTGTAGTTTGTTTAATTTCGTCATTGTTTTCATCGACTTGTGACACGGTGCATTGTCTTGGTGAAACAAGACTTTTTTCTTTTGCATATGTGGCCGTCTTTGCTTGATTTCTTTACCTAATCGATCCAGTAGGGCTATATAATATTCGCTGTTGATAGTTTTATCCTTCTCTAAATAGTCGATAAACAAAATATCATGTACGTGCCAAAATATTGATGCCAGAACCTTGCCAGCCGACTTTTGCGTTTTTGGGCGCTTTGGACGGCTTTCGCCTGCTGCTGTCCACTCAGCTGAGGATTTTTTTGACTCAGGTGTGTAATAATGGATCCATGTTTCATCCATTGTTACATACCGACGTAAAAAATTTTTTTTATCTCGCTTGAACAACGTTAAACAGCGCTCTGAATCGTCGACACGTTGTTGATTTTGGTCCGGTGTGAGCACACGCGGTACCCACTTCGAAAGCAACTTCCACATGCTCAAATTTTCGTGTAATATTTTAAAAACACAACCTTCCGATATCTTTAAGATATTAGCTGGCAATCTCACGCAATTTTACTTTACGGTTATCCAAAACGATTTTATGGATTTTTTTTATGTTGTCCGGTACAACTGCTGATTTTGGGCGACCAGAGCGTTCAACATCTTCGGTGCTGGTACGACCCCGTTTAAATTCAGCATACCAGTCAATAATTGTTGATTTTCCTGGTGAAGAGTCCCCATAACACTTATCAAGCCACTGTTTGTCTTCAACAGTATTTTTTTCCATTAAAAAACAATGTTTAATCAATACCCGATTACACATGGTACTTAACCACTTAAACATGGTTTTAAAAATGACAAAAGTTGCTACACTTAAACAACCGTAACTTATTAACCAATAGTTGGAACAAAATGAAATTTACACACTTTTCGATTAAAGGTTGGTACTATCTAGAAATCATAATTATGGGTTTATCAACAGCGGTGCACTTTACATGTGAAACCGGAGACTTATTGAGTGAGGTAGTACGTATAACGTTTATTTGCCGTTCCCGTTATGCACTTGTTCGTAAAAAAATATTAAGGTCTAGAAATGAATTTGTATGTTAGAACCACCATTGTATGTTAGAACGTAACGTTTTATTCCGAAAAACCTACATTTACCAAAATTTGGACTCAATTATAACATTAAATGAAAAATTAAGATGTAAAAAATACAAAAATGCGTAGGCTTATATTTTATAAATGTTGGGTATGTAAAGGCGTGTGTAACACCAGCATGTACTTCAGTACTAATAGATCAACATAAAGATATAAGTTCAGTTAAAACCAGAATAAAATGCGGTGCTTATAATTAACACCTGGATCAAATCCAGTGCTTTTTTATTAGTATTTTAGGTATAACTGAACAACTTAAGATTTCTTGGTTTTTCTCAATTTATCGGAAAACAATCTAAAAACAGCATCCTGATTTTTGTATCGTAAATCCTTACCATTTAACAATTTATTAATATTAGATAAGTTGGAAAATATTATTACATTGCCTGAAATGTTAACAAATGTATGAATAGCATGCTTATGTTGGTCACAAAAAAAGCAATGAAATATCAGACGAATATTTACTGAGAATCAGTTGGCCTAATTCACGTCTTAAATCAAAACATAATATTTTTGTTGGTATATATGCTAATAAAGTGTTTGTTACCTTACGAAAAACTCTGTTCAAGCTTCTGTTTGGCTTAAAAAGCTGACATTTTCATATGTCTTTCTACAATTAAACGATTTTCTTCTAAGGGAATGTCCCTCCGCATACGTTGTTTCTAAGTGTCGCAGGAAATGCTTTGTATAAGCTTTCAACCAACATATCCTGCAAAATAAGAAGTACAGTATTTATCAACAAGATCATCGAAAGGGTAAGTCCTAAAATTGCTCATTATGGCTCTAAAAATTAAAAAAACATCTAAACGGCATCACAGCATGAAAATTGAAGCGGCAACACCATGTAGTAATTTTTCTAGGGATGAATATGTCATTTCAAAAAAGAAGGTTATGTGTATGTGTTGTGCAACACTTGCATATAGATCAATTTCTTGCGTTCTCCCCCACTTCTAGAAGATGTCAGTACTTCACCTGGTTCTTTATGTTTTAAAATAAATTTATTAATTTTTAAATATAATAACTGAAGAAATAAAATGCGCAATTTTTTAATTTTTTTTTAAAACACGCAATTCAAAATAAAAATTTAGGACATGAGAGCACAAAACATGACGCTTCAACGTGGAAAGAAAGATGGCGTCTTAAATAGCGGGCAGTGTGGCCAACCTTTCGATTGCGTATTTAGATACCTTTTTTGCTAATATTAAAACTACATGATTGAAGTTTCTTAGGCGTTTTAACATTACCTGTTCTAGTAAATACAACAAATGGGGTACGGTTATAAAGATAATTTTGTGCTCTTTAAAACGATGTGCTACTCGACCCCACTTCCTATTTAAAAGTTTAGGTTTGTGGTTCACCTCCGTCAGGAGGTTAAAGATATGGGTTGCAAAATATTCTTAAAATGTGTCCTCCTTCAAAAGAAAATCGACCTGTCCGAGCATTTCTGCTTTAAATTTCACAAACAAAGGTAACGCTAGGTGCAAACTTTTAATTAGACCACTCTGTATACTATATTAATAAATATTCTCTCAAAGTAAAATAAATGGTACTTACCTTGAAAAAATTGTAGATATTTCTAGCCAAATCTTCACAAGTTCTTGGAAGACATTTACAAGCCTTACTGTTGCAAATATGCAAGGAGTGGCAAATACATTTGAAAATGACAATTTCAGGACATGCTTCTTTAAATCTAGAGGACACAGAGTTGTGTTCCCCCATCATTAGATTGCGTCTATCGGAACCAAAACCCACAACATTGTCCAAAGAAATTTGTTTAGAAATCTGTATAGATGTTCTGCAGTTTTTTGGATAACTTTCATAATAAAGTTTGAATTTTTCTCTGGCTTTCAGAATAAAATCGAACCACAATGTTTTTGTTATTGCAATATCTGTAGATTCGTCTACTAAGATACTAAATTTTGTGGCTTTTAACGTTTTAATTAAGTCTGCTTTATGACTTTTTGCAATTACGTTTGTTGTTCTTAGATTTGGTTTTCTTGGTAGATAAATTTTGCGCTATCTTCGAATCAGGGAATATTTTTGACAAAAGAGGGGAAAGATTATCAATTCTTCGGAATGAAATATTATGTTCTACCAAAAATGCACACAACTTAATTCAGCTTCTTTCACGTTGTTATTTTCTGAATTCGGAGCACTGGAGTTTACAAAATTTTCCAAAAACGAGGTATTTGACGAAGTTTTAATTGATGATTTTATTTTATGGTTCTCAGAATTACAGTGTCTTTTAATGCTGGTCAATTCAGATACAAATTCGTTTCTGCAGTATAAGCATTGTGCTTTCGTATTGTCGTTCCTAAGTTTTGTTTTTCTTTTTAATAAAATACGATTAAAAAAAGAGATAAGGCTAATTTTATTTATACCCCAAATAAAATATAATTGCATTAAGACCCGCTTAAAGTTTGATTCAAAAAGTTAAATATTTTTTGTTTAACTTACTTGTTGTCTATCAATCTCACTATCACTGTCACTGGTATTATTGGACATACCTATTATTTATTTTCATAAATTCAAATGTTCAAATTCGACTATGGCAATGGGCAAAAAAATTAGAGGTGTGATTTTTTAAATTCAAAAAATTGTTCTGCACTAAGCGTTGTAAAATCGTGGCCACAAGGATTTATCATAGAAGTGTAAATTGAGATTTATTTTTCTTAAATTACCGGCCAATTCCTATTGTTATATGCGAATTGTACTGGTAAATCACAGAACAAATTTTGAATGCATCACCTGTCTGTTTGATAGACAAACTTAAAATGGAGTAAACATTTTTTATGTGGAATGCAGTGCTTCCAAAAGGATCTCATTAATATTTTGAAATTTATTACAAAACTTGCAGTGCCAGATGTGCATAACATACCCTATACTTGGCAAGCTCTGAATTAATCGAAATTTTTTTTTATTTCTAAATGAAGGAGTCTGTACAGATACGAATTTCTCTAACAATCCTCAATTTTTTTACAAAAGGTTATCTTTGGAATTTTTTAATCCAAAGTAAAGATTAATGTTTAAATTTTATCTGCCTCTTAAAAACATTATAAATCTGTAGTTATTTTACAAAATGTAAGTACATTACTACCCTCTAAACTTCCAACCGTCTTGCAACCACCACTGACAATAATTTGAACGTGCTAAAGTAAGCGTTAATTTTAAATATTTTTAACGGTCGATAATTTTACTGAAAAAAAATGTGTCTTTGAAAATACTTCACAATATAAAAAAACAAAAATTACAAAAATATTTAAAAAAAATTGTTTTAACGTCTATCTCAGAAGATACATCTACTTTTAACTTTTGTTTAAATTACCGTATTTTTAATGTATTGTATTTATGTCGATAATGTCAATAATACATACATTTTGTCAAAGTATTTTCGAAAATAGAAAATTTTAATAAATGAGGAAAATAAATAGACATCGGCTTTTTTAAATGCTGCGACATAATTTTGGACATTGGTCTTTTCAGCACCAAGGTACAGTTATAATACCGAATTATTATAATAATAGAAATTCTCTGTTAAATAAAAACCCATTCCTTTTCTTTATTCTGATGCAGTTATTTATTTAAAAATTATGTAATTCTCTAGTCAAGAGATTTACCGTAGTCGGAAAGAATTTAAGAATTGTAACTGTTTCGACAAAAAAAAGACGATTTCCAAAAAGGAGTAAAAGGAAAATCACTGGTTTGTATATGTTTCAATATATATATTTCAATTTTTACATTGTAGTTTTAGTAACACAATCAGATACAATCTAAACCAGATAAATGACTATCTCCGTCTACATTATAAATAAAGCAGTTTAAGTTTTGTGTTGGCCCACCACCACCCCAACGGACCGACCTTACACATTACAATTCCTAAAAAACTGAATGACATAACTATTTAAACTGTTTTTATAATTTTTGGGTCAACAAACCAAAAAAAAAAATTTTTTTGGATGGGTAATATGCCTGAGCCTCAATTTTCCTTTTTTTACATGCTATAACGGTTTTGTTTTCTATTTCAGATTTGAATTTCCAATACACGTCCATCCATTTAGTATATGTTTCGTCATCTAATGACCTAGTAAAATTAAAGGATTCGGTTTCAAAAATCTGAAATTATATTGTAATATAATTATATTTAAAAAATTTATACCATGTTACTTGACGTTTTTCCTGAAAACTGATTTAAATTTTGGTATTTATCAGTTTCCTCTATGTAATGATCCAATTCTTCCTGGTGCTGAATTTGGTTTATCGTTGGCTCCTGTATCTGTAAAACTTCTTCATCGGAACCTACATCATGTGTTGGACCTAAAAAATAATCGCCTCTCGACTCGAAAAGTGTTACACCATGAATATGTTTACATAATGAAGTTTTAATTAAAAATTCTGGATACTGACAAGTAAATCTATGGATACAAATTTTACATACATTACAATGAGCTGCTCTACAGTCTTCGTCGCAAAGTTTGTTGTAAGATACAGTATAATACTTTCCACTTACCGATGCTTCTACCTGAAACCTACCAAATTCCATAAAATTGATCTTATTTTTCAGCTTTTCTTCTTTTCTTGTGCTTCCACTGTCGTTTTATGTTGATAGTTGTTGGCATTGTGTGGTTCTGTATTAATTATTCGCTTCCACATTTTGTCATCTACAATTTCTTCTAACAAATCTAATAATTTTTCAACCCTAAAGACAAAAAGAAGTACAAGGGCATTTTTTGTTATAGAGCTACCATATATTTCGTTTTCCTCTCATTTTGTTATATTTCAAAACTTTATTTAAACTTTCAACTGTCATATTTGTGTTGATTCCTGCGTAAATAATAACTAAAAAAATTATCTTTAGTCTAATATAGAAACATTCATCCGATAGTTTAATTACGTTTTCAAATATTTTAAGAATTCAGATTCATCATCGTCATCCAAATGTTTGAAATAATTTTCTTTCAATTGGTAAAACTTCTCAACATTTAATTCTGTCAGAATACTCCTCATTTGTTTCTTCATTTCTTGCTTATTTTCCACCTCCTTAAATTTTGCTCGTGCTTGAATATTAAAATTTTTTATAACATGCCAAGTACACAATAATATGAAACTTTTGATAGATTTATATGTAAGCTGCATGTTACTAGCTATGACCTGATCTCGTCCGTCCAAAGTTTTCTCCGGTGGCTGAAATTTATTCATGGCAGTTGACGTGTTAGCCAGGAGAGCATTGATGGTGACTTCTGCTGTTAAACTCTGTGTTTCTAGAGTCTGTACAGCTTGGATCCCATGCAGGGCATTGGTATCTTAGACATGAAAGGAATTGTTCGAGTTTTGATCCTGACATCTGGAACATCATATACTAAGGCACCTAGGTCTCGGTAAACGGTGTGAGTTGCGCTTAACGGCGAACACATTAAGTAAATTAACCATGTGGTCCTAAGCAATTGCAAGGTGATCATGATTGATGCTTGTTGCGAGTGATATGATCTCTTCTTGCTTTTGATCTACCTTTTCTTAGTGGGAAGTTCCTTCCCAGTAAGACAAAAATTGTGTCGCGTACGGTTAGCTGTTGGTAGGTGGAGAGTTAGGCCAAGGATTGGGGGATGGTAAAAAAAAAAGGATTTGGGCGCCAGGTATCTTTTTATGGGTTAGATACCGAACCAGTGGCTCGGGTTGAACACACACTCGCACACTCAACAAAAACGAGAACTCCCAATAACAAAATTTATTCGTTATTCGATTATATAATATACATTGCAACAGAATCGTTTAAAGTAGATGTTTAAATTTAACAAGAAAATAAGTTCAAATATTCTTAGAAAATTAATAAATATGTAATTGGGCCACTTCGCAACGTTGCGAAAATGTTCACACAAATTACGAGCGAAAACTTTAAATTATAGGTAATTCTTATCTAACAATAAACGATGACAAAATTAAAATATTCTCCTTTTAATGATGAATATAAATTTTGTTTGAGATGTCGATTGATTCCACAAAAAAAGAAAAATATATGAAGTCATTATTACGAGGGATTCAAGGTAACTTTGTGATTGTGAGACTAAACATAGACCGAGAAATTATTTCCAAAAAAAGGCGCAAGTGTACGATTATACTACCTGGTGCTCCGGTTTGTGGTGACTGGACTCGGAGAACTCTTATTAGAATCCGGAGGCTGCTCCTGAACCTAAGATTGATCGAGGTCCAATCAGGGTTTCGTACCAGGGCGTAGTTTTTGCGTTTACGAACGGAATTGGCCTCGGTCTTATGCGTGACGATAGGGCAATAGGATCCTCAAAAATACGTGAAAGTACGAGACGTTAAGATCCTTGACGATACGGGATAATAGGACCCTAAGTGAATCAATTGACCATCAGTAAATGAACTATTGGATATTTTCCACTGTACCTCTATGAGGGTCGCCGGCCGCTTCGTGACGATAAGGAAAATGTGATAGTTGACACGTGGTGACGGAATTGCGAAAATCTGTGTAGGTAATGCGATATGCAGCGATAGTCGGAATTATGCAAACGATAGGTCATCTAATATATCGCAATTAACGACGATGTTCAAAGATTTAATTCGCTAATTTTCGACGATAGGAAGAACGGCAATTCGGTGTTGCACCCACGGCACTCGAGCGTAAAAGAACCTTTACCTGTTGTCAAAGGCCGAAGAGGTCAAAAGCACCCCTCTTTGAATATGCGCACTCTTTATTATTTTGACAGGTGGATTCGCAACGGTAAAGAGGTTATATTTACGTTTTGCGCTAATTGTTTAAACTATACAGAGGCACCGATAAGGATAAATAGAGGTAACTAAAATGTTATGTTAAACTGACAGAGAGTGAACTTGATAAGATTTGAGGTTTTAACGAAAGGAAATCTGAACAAAAAAACACTTAAGAGATTGGACGGCAATTATGAGCATTTAAACCACTTCAAGGCGCTCAGACTTAAAGAAACAATTACACAAGGAACGTAAGCTCTGACATTACCTACAGAGTTTGCTAAGGATCTGTAGGGGATCGGTATAAAACACTCGGGAACTTCCCGTACCTCAAAGTTCCTTCCCAGTAAGACAATACAACTGTGAATGAAACAGAGAGGGAAAAGACACTAGTCCAACTTCCTCCAAAGCTGGGGTCAATGTTATAAAAGTGACAAGTGAACAGGGTTGCCAGATTCAAAACTGTTTAAGTCGCCATCTGGTGGACTTAAAGTAGCCCAAAGTAGCCGGGTTGCCGGGTTGGTTTTTAAATAAGCTTTATAATATTTTATATATATATTTAGATTACAAAAAAAATAAAAAAATACTGAAAATAAAATCAATAATAACAAAAAATAAATTCTAATACAGTAGTAAGAATAACATAAAACATATGTATGTAAATATAAATTTTTACATAAATTTATTTACAAGTTCAATCACTGGATCAAGTTCAGCATTATCACATACATCAGTCTCACCATTATCTGCACTTAGGTTTAGGTACATTTGGGATGTAAATAAATTCAACATATCTTTGGTAACAGCAAAATTTTTACAACATATGTTACGTGAATAACAGTATAATCTCAGTCTTAAAATTGCATCTAATGTTTTTAAACTCATCCTGTTTCTAGATTTTACCTTAATTGCATTCATCACTGAGAACACTCTTTCCACAGTAGCATTGCTGAAAGGCAACGATAGTGAGTTTAAAACTTGAATGGCAAGTTTTTCAAAACATTTTTCACCAATTGCATTTTTATAGTTCAATACTAAAGACCAAAATTCTATTGTATCTTCTGGGATGGTGCCACTTGGAGAAATACTGGACCAGTCAATAGTTAATAAATTTCGCCACTGATTTTCAAGATCACTAACATTACTAGTATAATTAAACAATAGCTCGTTTATTTTAGGCCTAACTTGACTTAAACATAAATTAGGGGAATAAAATCTCAAATTTTGCAATGACTTTACATTCGTTGGCAATCTTTGAACCAGTTCCTTTGCTAAACGTTTTAAAAAATTAAAACATTGAGTTTTAATAGTAACTATTTCTGTGTGTTTTATGTTAAAGTCGCGAAGTTTACATTCGAAATTTGAGCCATAATCAACTTGATCAATTTGGACAAAAGCTAAATTGTTGTTTAACGTGTTTTCTAACGTGTTAGTATTCCAGTTGCTTTCTGCTAAAAATTTTCGCCACAGTGGAGAGAGAATTCTCGAACAAACTGAGATAATTAAAGACTTCAAATTATCATGTATTTTTACTATTTCAGCCTTTTCACTCTGGAATAAAACATTGGTTTCATTTAATTCGTTAAGAATGGGCTGCAAAAAAACAAAATACACATAATTTGTGTTATCTCTGAACATGTCACAAAGTAATTGTGCAGTATGGCATTTTTCTTTACTCTTAACTATTTCAAAATGTTTTTGTAATTCAATCCATTGATTTATTATTCTGTTAACACATTCTCCAAAAGAGAGCCAACGTGTTCTTGCTGGCGCAATAATTTTTAGAGGTTTTACACCGTCATTTATTAATGAATATATTGCTTGATAATTAATTTGGCGCAAAGAACTATGTGAGAACCAGTTGTAAGTTTCCCTAACTAGGAAATCCAAATTACCTGGTAGTTCTTCAATGGCTTTTTCACTGCATAAGTGGATTGAATGACAAACACACTTAACTAATTCTAGTGTTGGTACATCTCTCTTTAGCAACGTGAATAATGAGTTATGTGCACCAACCATATTATTTGCACCATCAGCCCCTATTCCTATCATTTTAGTTACATCAATTTTATTTAAATTTAAAAAATTTATGAGACCTTCATACAAATCTGCAGAAGTTGTTCTTGTTACCTCAAACATACCTAAATAATCAGTTCTCATTGTACAACATTTTTGACTATAAAATTTTATGCACACAGCCATATATTTGTTTGTAGCAACATCTGTAGATTCATCTAAAATCAATGAATATCCCGCAGTACCAAGTTCATTAATAATTTCTTGTTGCAAAGCCGGGGAAATAACATTCTTTAATAACGCTGAACATTTTGTACGATGTAGTTTTACATTCTTTTTTAAAATATTTTCATTTATTAAATCGGCCAGATGGTCAATTCCTCGAATACTTGAGTGGAAGGCAACATAAGTACTTAATTTTAGTTCCACTTCCTTCATGTCAGTGGTAATTGTAGCTCTAGACACTACGCCTACAATAATAACACGATATTTTGCTCCACATATAAAATACCTATACACTATTCCACCTAAATCAGTGAGAGTTGATTTGTACGCATATTTTTGCAAATTTCTCCTATGCATTATACTGTTAGCATGTTTTTTCAAGTCTGATTTATGAGCTCTAAGTTCTGACTTGCATATTTTGCAAAATGCGCCATTTTTCACTTTGCTTTCTTCAAGCCAACCTAAAAGCGGTTATAAAATGTAGAGAGTAATAAGATAGTAGATATTTATTTATACATACCTTTAAAAAACGGCTCATTTTCCCACGACTGATTATATTTTTTTTTGTATTTGCCGTATTTTCCCATTCTAAGGGCCCGATTTCAAGTTGGTGCTGCAACTCAGTGGCGCAATGCAAATTTGCGTCACTTGTTTGCATTTACCTTGCGTCAAAATTTTGCCGCAACTTGCGTTTAATTTCAAGTTCAAAATGTGACGTGACGCAGCAATGACGCAGTAAAGTGATTAGTGCGCATGCGTTACCGTTGCTTGTCAAACAAGTTTGAATTTCAAATGAGTCAGATTTTCACCGAAGAGCGGGAAAACAGTAAAAAAGAGAATGGCTAAACCGTAAGTAGATAATTATTGTAAAAATAATGGATAATTAAAAACAATAAAACGTTTTTAGGGTCAAAACAAGGTCAAAGAATTTTTCCACCAGTGAAATCGCTGTTCTCGTCAATGAAATAGATAAAAGGAGGACTGTTTTGTTCGGACCTTTAAAGGGACCGAAAATGACCCAACAGCATCGCGACATTGCTTGGGCGGCAGTTGTCGATGCCGTAAATGCTGTTGGGGCGGCACAGAGATCAGTGGGTGATCTAAAGAAAAAGTTCCGTGATTTGAAAGTCCGGACAAAAAAAAGCCAATTTATTAAAACGAGAGGGCCGCAAAACAGGAGGTGGTGAAAATGAGGGCACCTGCAATCCCCTCAACGAACAAGAAGAAAAAATTCTTCAGTTCATTGGGGTGGAAAGTGTTGAGGGAATTGCAGGTGGTGTAGATACCTTCGATACTCATTCAAGTAAGTTTTTAACATTTATAAAGTTTGTTGTTCTATGAATTTATTATTTAAGCACTAGAACCTCAGCCAGGAACTTCCGGCGACTTTCAAATTCCCTCACCTCCTGGAGAATTTAGAGGTAAAAACAATAATTTTCTTAAAAAAACTGTAAACGGGGTGATTAACCAAAAATCATCACTTTTGGAAACTTTTTCATCTGCAGTTTTATTTTTCTTTTGCCCTTTAGACACGGAACAGCCCCAAACAAGAACCGCCGCCGCTGATTTAGAATCTGGTAAGTTTTTAAAACTTTAATTATTTTAATTATCAAAAAGCAGAATTTATTTTACAATAAAACACTATATATAGATTGGTTTTTATTTACATAATACATATATCCATAATATCTCCATTATATCCAATTTGGTATCATTATAAATTCAAATATTCCAGAATTTAACCCTATATCACTTCCTCCACCTCCACCTCCACAAATTCCTGCCCAAAAAAAGAAAAAAATGAAAACGTTGGCAATAGAAGAAATAAAAAAAACAAGCAACTTACAAGAGGAATGTAATAGCTTACTGAAAAATTTAACAAACTCATTCAATGAGTTCAAAAATGAGTTTTTAAATTTGAAAAGAAAGCAAGTGGAAATAGAGGAAGAAAAAGTAAAAATAAAAAAATGTAAATTAGAATTAGCACAAAAAAACTGTAGATGTAATTTATAATTATTTTTTTGTAAATATGTACATAATTATTAAATAATTGTTTAAACACATCTGTTTTATTCTATCAGATTTGTAGCACATTTATATATGATGAATATAAATGTTTAAAACAATCTGAATAGTTAGGTTAAATTGGTCATAGTCGGGTTGTATTGCTCATAGTTGGGTTGAATTGTTCATAGTTGGGTTTTTGAATGTCTACTGCCGGGTAAAATGCCTTGCGATCAATTCCCTGCGGATTTCCATACAGTCGGGATTGGCGGCTTCAGGACAGGGTGGATCACCTCCGAGTGGATGTTCTTGCAACTCTTCTATGTCCAGGTTGTACTGTGTGCAAATGTTATGCAGCACACAACAAGCGACAACTATTCTGCATACTTTACCTGGCTCATATCCTAGGGGGCTGTCCAATACATGCCAGCGACTCTTCAACACTCCATTAACTCGTTCAATTGTATTCCTGGTTGAAATATGTACTGAATTGTACAGTTGTTCTGGAATTGTGGTTGGATTAACAACAGGAGTCATTAACCAGGGTTCTTGTGGATATCCTGAGTCACCCACAAGCCATCCTTCAGGAAAAATTCCCTGTGATAATCCTTCCCGAACAGCAGAATTCCTCCAAATGTAGGAATCATGGTTCGATCCAGGAAACCGGGCAAAAACATTAAATATTTTTAAGTCAGGACCTGCAATCAATTGTACGTTTATGGAGTGATAGAGGTGACGGTTGATGTATTGTTCCGGATTGTTATGGGGCGCCTTCAGTCTGCAGTGGGTGCAGTCGATTACTCCCAGCACGTTTGGAAATCCAGTCCCATGGGCTGTCATTCCTAACATGTAGAAGCCTTGTTTCACTCCAGCATATTCTTCTGCAGTGGGAAATCGAATGAATTGCGGAGCTACCTGAACAACAGCTTCCGTAACTTCTGTGATCAGGTGTGAAACAGCTGATTGGGAAACTCCACCGCTACTGCCGACCAGCCACTGAAAAGAACCAGTTGCATAAAATTGGAGAGCCGTGTAGATTTTATAAGCCGGTGTTAAATGCTCATAACGTCCCTTTCGAGTTTGTTTTACTAAAATCGGTGTCAAAAGGTCAACAACATATCTGAAGACTTGTCGATCCAACCGTGTCCGTTGGAACAGAATTCTTTCGGAAATCTGGTGGACATCAAACGGTTCTCGACGTGGAAACACTTCTTCGTTATCACTATCACTACTTTCACTGTCACTTTCAATTAAATCGGCGGCAAAACCAGCCAACATTTGCCGGGCAGCAGCCATTTTCCGTAAACGAAATGTCAAACTGTTGATGCAAAGTAGTTGCGGCAAATTAAAATTGCGTCTGCGGCAAATTCAAACTTGAAATCCCGACATGACGCAATTTGCGTCACTCTGGCAAGTTGCGTTAACGCAACTCGACTTGAAATCGGGCCCTCAATCTTTTTTGATGCAGCTAAACGCTAAAAAAATGACAGTTTTGTGCTGGACCAACAGAAGCAATCGACATGCATTTGTCACCAGGTTGCATATTTTTCAGATGTAATACTGGTAACATACCTTTAAGTGTGTTTTGGCTGTACTCGTAGTGTCGCTAGTATCGTAGTGTCACATTTTGAAATATGTTCGCGCGTTTATCATTTTGTGGATAAAGTTATCTGGTTATCGACAACAATAGCCCAAATTTAGCCCGGCGCCATTCATTTAATTTTTGTAGCCAAATCTTTGGACAGGTAGCCCAAATTGCGAAAAGTAGCCTAATCTGGCAACCCTGCAAGTGAAAACGGGGAAATATGTTTTTGATAATTTAGAAGGGAGACTAAGAAAGGTAGGCGTGAAAACTGACGAGCCTTCAGCCAATGTTTTTATTTGCTACTCTAGGTCTTCGAGTTAGCGATGTCAAGTTCCGCAATCTTATGCAGGGTCTCTCAAGGCCCCCTGCACCAGCCTATAAAATTGTTTGGCTCAGGATTTATTGTCAATATTTTAGTATGCTTGAATTGTAGGCACTTTTCAAAAAAAAAAAAAAAAATTGACATGTTACACCACATAATAATTATGTGTTTTATTAAATTCTGGTGCATATTTCTACGGCAATGTAACGCTTTTAATATAAGGATTTAAATTTAATATGTTCTTATTTGTACAAAAATGGATTTTAAACAAAAAACAAATATTACCGCTGTGAATCCATAATGCAAGGGTGCTACCAGAGTTAGTACAGAAATCGTTGCAATGAAAATTGCAGTTTTTCAAACACGTTTTACTTTCGTAAGAATTCACAAATTACGCGCCTTTTCAAAAATATTGAGGTTATGTACTATTTCAAAGTATATCGAAATTTTTAACATCGATAATCAAAAGATATAATAATATATCTTATAATATTTCCACCTACATAACGTATATCGAAAAACATGGATATTTTAATATAAGATTTAGAATTTTTTATTGTAATTTGCATTTTACATTTTAATTATTTAAACAGGATTTTCTTTAAGATTTAAATGTATTAATATTCGATATTCGATGTATCGAAACATTTGTTGTAATACAAGCCGCACATGCGTATATCACAGCAAAGCATTAGAGGTTCCATTAAATTTTGAATTAAATTTAAAACTTTAAACGGTTTATTAGGTTTGTTATGCAAACCTGTGTTATTACAAGAATAATAACATTTATGGTGTTTTGTTTGAGAAATTGATTTTTATAATTACGTTTTTTAACGTATCTTTTTTACTTTTTAAATAAAATGTTTCTAATTATATTTGAAATTTCCGATTTTCAAGAGTTTCGGTATGTCGACCAGTTATATTAATATGTTTAGTCTTAACCATAGATCTCTTAACTTGATGTTTGACAGATCAGCTGCTGGTGTGTGTTCTGTGATCTATGTTATCGCCGGTTTAAACTCCGCGCCTTGAGAGTCACGCCTACTTTACTCTGATTGGTATGATATTAGAATGTGGTCTGCGTTTTCTAATGTATACTGACTTTACCGGCTCACGCTCTTCAGATTTTACCCTTGTTGTGGGTTGTTTTTTTGTAGGAAAACTGCTAATTATTTAATGGTGTAAAGTTTATTAAAAAGTGTGTACCCTTCTAGTTATACGTATTATCACGTGTGGGTTCCGTTCTGTGCACTTCGGATGGGTTTTGTGGCGATTTTCGGAAAGTACAGAAGGTTAGGTTGTGCGTAATTTTCCAATGTGACTTGTGAAAAATTCAAACTTTCTAGATTTTCTTGTGTAGAAATAAACACAAATTGTGTCAATTTGTGATCGTTTTTTAAGTACATTCAACAGAAATTGCAGAACCGGTGAGTACCTAATTGTTTTTATTAGGCGAGTCGCATTATTGTATTCCGACCAGTGGCGGCTTGTGCTTTATATACATATCTGGGGGGCGCAAAATATTAGGGAAACACACGTAAACGATACAACAAACTAAAAAAAGCTGAAAACTGAAAATAAGTGTTAATAAATAGACCCAATAACCAACCATATACACTTTATTTTTTAAAATTGGTGTTTATTTGCGGATGACATTTTCATTAAAATTTGCAATTTTTTACACCATTGACTTTTCAATCGACAGCATAGCAAGTGAAGTTAATTTTTATTTGCTAACCGTATTTCTCAAATAGGTTTTTATCAATTTTAACTAGAAAAACTCAGTTTAATTTTCCACCTGAGGATAACAACTTTGTTGTCGAAACGTCCGTCGTGCAAAGCGAAATTGTTTGGTGCTATTGGGTGCTTGCTACATTTGTTTTAGAAAAACTTCTTTTGGTTTCAGCAGTCGTCATAGGAATAGTGACTAAAATTTTTAGAACTTTCAGAATTTCTCTAAAAGCAGTATCTAAACCATAGTTTATAATAAAATTTAAAGTGTGCAAACACCCAAAAATATTTTGATTTGCGATGGAGTGTGCTGTTATTTCATTTCTAGAATAAAATACACTTAATTCTATTTTCAGAAGGTCTTTATCAACCATGGGATATACCTCACAAAATTGATTAATGCCGTTCAAAGGTAATTTTTTTTATATATTTATGATAATTTTCTTTTAAAAATGATTTTGCACCGCACAAATGATTATTAAAAGTAAAGCGATTTCTCACTACAGAAATTATAATGTCACACACTTCCCTAACAGATACGTTAAGGTTTTCTTTCTTCAATTATTCTACGTCGTTTTTTTTTTTTTTTTTTTGGAGATTCTACTGGTTAATTTTTTCTACAGGTGGTAAATTATTTCTTATGTTTTCAATTTTGACTCTAAAATTGTCAACACATTTTTGCACTTTAACAACATCTGTTTGAATTTTTTGAAGTTGGCTAAACAAAATATCAACGTGGGGCATAACTTTAATAAAAAACAAAAAAAACTTTAACTAAAAGAAGCAAGTTTTATCTTCTAACCACTTAATAAATCCAGACGCTTCAATAATTTTTTCAGAGTTGTATTGTTTTGGAATACCTGTGAACAACATGTTGAAGAGCTGCCATCCTGTCTGGTAATTATGAAAAAAAGGTAGTTATTCCATTTAAATTTGCAAAAAAAAAAAAAATTTCGCACACTGATGATACTTGAAACAGCTTGTTTTAATATCTTATTCAACTGATGAGCGTAGCAATAAACAAAATGTGCGTTTTTGTATTTTTCAGGAATTTTTACGTTAACACCATCTAAATGTCCTCGCATAGCAGCAGCTCCGTAATATGTTTAACAAATCAGTTTTTCTGGACAATATTCTAAAATCGGTGAAATTTATTCTAAAATGCATTCAGAAAGACCATCTGCATCTTGACTTCTGGGATTTGCAAATTCCCAAAACCGCTCAAATATTTTTCCATTTAGTTCATAACGTGGCATTTTTTAGTTATCATTCAATGGTGTTCCAATGGTGTAAACACGTTGCCTTCGAAGTAATCTTGGTTTATTGTTAATTTTTTATTAATGATGTTTCCAAATTGTGTCATTTTTTTTGTATGACACAAATAAAGTAAATGTTGTAAGCACGTTGCCATCGAAATAATGTTGTTTTCCTGTTGATTTTTTATTCCAATTTATTTTTTATTCTTGTTATTGTTCTAATAATGTTTTCAAATAGTCATTTTCTTTTTGTATGACTTAAAGCAAGTAAATGTTGTAAACATGTTGCTATCGAAGTAATCTTGATTTATTGTTGATGTTGTTTTTTTCAATCCATTTTCTTTTGTTATTTTTCTAGTGATGTTCCAAAATTTTCTACTTTTTGTTTTGAATAATTTCACCGAAATCCTTTAACATTTCGTACACCTAAAATTGTAATTAACGAAATTTTCGATAAATTACAACTTTATAATTTTTGGTTTAAATGTTATTATTTTTTTCAATAATTTTAATTTGTTGTATTTGTTCCTTCTAATGATGTTTTTAAATTACCATTTTTTTTGTATGATTTTAAGGAAATAAATGTTGTAGTATGTTGCCATCCAGGTAAGTTTTGATTTATTTTAGATGTTGTTTATTTTAAACATTATCGAAAATGTTATCTTATTATTTTCATTTTTTACAACATCTGTTAAACCTAAAATTGTAATTAACAATTACAACGTTGTAACTATTGGTTTATTTGTTGTTTTGGTTTTTTTCTAATATTTTTCTCTCATTTTTGTTCTTCCAATAATTTCATCTATGACCCAAAAGGAAGTAAATGTTGTAACTTGTTGCCATCCAGGTAAATTTTGGTTTATTGTTAATTTTTTACCAAAACTTTATTGTTATTAGTGTTTTTGAAATGCCATTTCATAATTTCCATCTTCTTATAAAAGAAATCCTTAAATGTTGTTGATATATTAGCGGAGATGTCCTCTTTTTTTTGATTTTACAACATCTAGTAAACCTAAAATTTTAATTAACGTAATTGTCGATAATTGTTGGTTTATATGTTGTTATTGTTATTCAATTTTTTTTGAATATTTTTTTTTCAGTATTGTTTTTTTTTCTGTGATTCAAAAAAAAATTGTATCATGTTACTATCCAGGTAAATCTCCGTTTATGTATTGTTATCCTTTTTTTTCCAATAATTTTTTGTTACTGTTGTTCTTCAAATGGCATTTCAAAATTTTCATTTTCTTATAAGATTCGAACAAAATACTTAAATGTTGTATATTCATAAGCAAGATTGGAATATTATTTTCAATTATAAAGTTTAATGTCTGTAGAGTGGTACTTTTTGATTTTTGGACATTTGCTTGAAGGAATTTGATCCTATTCTTTATATTGGAGATACAGTGTGTTAGGTAAATGTTTGGCCGGCGTCTGACCGGTGGTAGTGTTCATCAGGTATGACACAAAAGCTTAGTAACATTTTGACGATTTCCAAAAATTATTTATATGCAGAAATTTTAAAATTTTCAAAAATCTTTTGACTGGCATGATTCTTGATATTTTTTCTACATGGAAGTTTTCATGTTTTTATCATCAGACTAATACAGTTTTATTGAAGGTAACGGATAAAAACCCATAAAAATAAGAATTCTAAAAAATGCCAATAACTCTTCATTGGCATTGCTGAAGTTGACATCCATTTTGTTAAGCGTAAAAGTTAGATTGATCAACTATAAAATTTAGAATAGCAGGAGCAAAAAGTAACAAGAAAATTGCTTTTCGTCTTGTAATATTAATTATTATTTTAGGCCATTGAGGTTCTGTAAACGTGCTGGTCGAAAATTTCGCAGGCTTATGAAATTTTTTGGAAAAATTGAATTTATTATTTGTTTTGATTTCTGACATTTCTTTTCTAGAAGAATTTGAAGAATATTCAGCTTATTGGCGTTTTGGGGAATGTGGCAGATAGTCTCGATTAAGTAGAGAATCATCTGATAAATTTAAAACTCATCACAAATTCTAAAATAATGAAGTATAATTTATACGGAGACGAAATGAAAATAAGAACAGAATCACAGACCTGACCTTTTTTGACCACCCAAAAAATTCTAAGTTTGATTCTAAAGTTAAAATTATCAACATCAACACAACTCTTTACTTGCAGATTTAATACAATACAAAACGACAAAAAGGTACTAGACACTCCGCTGTATGGGTAGTAGTAGGCGTAAAACAGCGTAAAACGCGCCAATTTTGAACAGTAAGGGGTCAAAATGAGCCCTCGTCTGTGGTTACAAGTTAAATTCACTTTATACCTACAACATGTGGATAAACAGCAATTAAAAAAAAAATCTTTGCGTTACTATTAATTCTTTATGTGTTCTTGATATCTTGATCTGGTTCTGAGAGAGTCTGGCAATTTCATGGGTGATTTTTTGGATAACTCTGCATATGTTGGACTTATGGACGTGCTTCCAATCGCCGATTAGTTTTAAAAAGCCACCCGTTGTATAAAAATGCAGAGCTATGAAAAATTGAGTTTGTGTGGTGAGAGATTTATTTGTGTGTGTTCTGGTGTTATTCTATGTCCATTAGTGTTAACGAGATAACTAGATTAACAACTAGGAAGGTCAATGTAAATATTTCTGTGTTCACTGCAGTGGATAGTTCTTTATATGGTATATACAAATGCTATTAAAAAGCGTTGAATAATCGGTCGTAATTCTGGGTACAATGGCGAAATCGGCTTCTGTAGTGAAAATTCCTGATAACCATTCTTCAATTTTAATTCTTTATTTGTCGTCAATTCTATTAATGTTTCTTCTAACTAGGATAACTCTCATGTATCGATATTTGAAAAAGAATCCCAGATCCAGTCTGGTTAGTTCATATTTAAAATGTGTTGGAATCGTTCTTTGAAATCATTGTATAAATTATCCATGTGTTGTCAGTAAACAAGCAAGTGAATAAAACTGTCGATAAATTTGGGAAGTTATTAAATTCCAGCCGATATTTCTTTTGTATAATAGCAGTTTGGATATGACGGCAGCAACACTGTTTTTTGTCTTAATCAAGTTTATGTCGCCGCTTTGAAGGTGGAGTTTGACTTAATGAAATAATTTATACAGGTCTGTCAAGTACGCAATAACGTTTTTTGATGAGATGAGGTTGTAGACCAATTATGTCTTTGTTTTCTAGGAACTCTAGAATGTTCTTTTTCTTCTATTTTTTAGACTATATTTTTTAATCTGCTCACGTCTTCTTTGTGCTATCTCAACGCGACCTGATTTTCTCTGGGTTTTCTACTGCCATCCTGAAAGTCTCAAACGCCCACGTTGATAACCTATGCATTATACTGTTCGAATACTCTTGAAACGACTTGAATAAGAGATAACCATCGAGTCTGACTAGGTTGTAGGAGTTGATGAGCTTGTACAGAGCGAAATTTTTTAAATTTAGTTAATCTCTTGAAGCTGTGTTGCATATAACTAATCACTTTGTGAACTAAGTTTTCTGAATGAGGAGGAAGTTTGAAACAAGCCGCTGATGTACATAACGATAGAGAGTGGCCAATAATGCCAAAAAAGGCTAAAAGTGGTCAAAAACCGGTCAAAATCAGCATTTAATCGCGAATTAACTATTTAATAAGTGGTTGCTACCTATCATGACATTTCGCCATCAGCTGCGAATCCTATTATGTTATTCGTAAATGGTATGTTGTTTTTAGTAAAAAAATCTATTATTATATGATCTAAATTGTTTGCATTGCCCTGACTTACTGCAATATTACAAAATTTTGGTTTACGCGAGCTACCATAGCTTAACATTTAGTCCCCTGTATATTCGTTGATTCGTCAACAAGAAGGGAAAACTTGTTTGCTTTAAGTGACTCACCAAATTGTCAAAGCTAATTTGATCAATTACATTTTTGATCATGGCTGATTAGTAAAATTACAGTTACCTTCTTCAGTTCATTTTCATCTAATTTTATATTTTTTATTAATAATATTAAATCATCCGCTACCGAGTTACTTAATTCAAGGGAAAAATACTCAAAAAAAAATTTAAAAAAAAGAAAAATAGTGTGATTCATACACACGCATCACCGCGTTTACAAACAAATTATTTCATATACAATTTTTTTGTTTTTCTTTATTAAAACACAATGCTACAGAGCAGTGTTTCCAGCATAGAAAAAATAAAATCCCTAAAAGAAATTGTAAAAGGTTGTATGTGGATCATGCAAGGGCCGAAGAGAGAGAAGTGGTCGTGGGCGAGGTAGTGGTCGAGGTGATGGTCCAGGTGGTTTTAGAAGTGATTTCAAAAATCAGCAAAAAAGCGAACGTGGTGATTGCTTGAAAAAAAGAAGAGCTGAAAATTAAAAAATATAACCCAACTATCACTTTCTTTGACAGAATCCAAAAAAATAACAATTTTTTTAGTAATAATTACAATTTAATAGTACAAAATTACTTTTAGATTGGATTAAAAGAAAGTTTTACCTTTATTCAAACAAAAATCACTTTTATTTTGTGAAAAACTTAAAATTTTTACAGCAGCGATAAATAATGCTTCGGACTAAATTTGACATATTGAGGTTTCTAGATTATTTCATTAATTTAAAAAAAATGCTGATTTTGACGTCTTATAACTAAGCACAACAGTTTTTAAATTATTTAGTAAAATTGTTTGAATGGGAGCATTTTTAACATGTAAAAAAATAGGAAAAACAAAATTGAAAAAAAAAAGAGTTTATTTAATATGTAAGGCAAAGTCTTTGATAAAAACCTCCTTTATACAAAAGATAAACTTTAAAAAATTATTTAATTATGAATAGAAAATACTTCAAGGGTGTTATTTTTAGAAATTTTTATTTATTACTAAATAAGTTCTACTTTTTTAAAGTTTATCTTTATGTATTTTTAAATTTGGGATTATAAGAAATGAAAATATAGATTTAGAAAGATTTCGTAAAACATATCGTCAGGTAATATGCAGACCTCTAGAGTGAATGCAGATCTTTTAGGTGATTTAAATTCTATTGATAGTTGCATACAAATGTATTTATAGTTGCATAATTTTTATCGATAAATTTTAATTTATCGATAAAATTATTAAATAATAATAATATAAAATTCAGTGTGAGCAAGTTGATATCTACATAATTGTTGATTTATTGTAAATGTTTGTTATGCTATAACTTTTTTTCTGTGATCACTCGTAATAGCTATTTACATTCGTATGTGGTAGGCTTAATTTTACAGGCGACAGCTTTGTTTCAGGCCCGAGCTGAAAGCGAGGGCCTGATTAGTTGGAGCCTGTAAAATTAACTACCGCATAAGATTTGTATAATTTTTTTTGTCCGAAAGAGTCAAATTCTGTTTTTTTTGCGCCATTTCAAAAGTTAGGTTAGGTACAAATAAATTCTAAAAACCAATAAAACGTACCCAAATGCGGCTTAAATACTCTGTCACTGCTTGCATAATTTTCTTTAAAACATGTTCAATGGTCTTTCCAGTACTTTTATTCACACTTTTTAATTCTAAATTGATAATTACTGAGAGATTCAACATTCAACAATAATGGCCACGGATCCATAGAATAATGACATTTATTAACTAGACAGGAACACACAGGTTCTGAATAGATGGCGCTGTAGCGGTTTATTTTTAACATTCTGTTCTATATAAAATTGCATATTATTTTTAAAATTATCTTAAATACACACGTTGTCATTTTTAAAATTTATTAACTGCAACTTTTCCTAAAATATACTTTTATACCTATAATTTCGTATTGTTGTTAGTAATGGGGATCCACACTTGAACTACGCTGTGCGTTGTCTAACGTCTCACACAACGTTTGACGTAAGACCTGTGACGTTTCAGCGATTTTTTCAATATATTATTTTTGTATTAAATATAGCTTTATTTGTGGCAATATTTTAGGTACGTACACTTTGATACATAAACTATATTACTGCAAGGTTAGTTTTTTCCTCAAGCATCTCCTGTGGTAGTTCTAACCGTACAATGTGAGACCCGGTGTTTTTCTCATTTTTACCGCACAGTTTCCAAAAGTCCGACTTACTATTGGTGGATGCACAACTATGATAGCCTACTTTACAATACGGGAGGACAAAAATAATATTTTTGATGAGTAGGGCATTTGGTGCATTATAATCATAGCAGTACATATCAGATTGTTTCAACTGGTCTTTGGTACGTAAAATTTCTTGCAACGTCTCATTATTTTAGCTTATTTGGCTCTAAAAAATCGTATGTGTTTCAATGCCTGCATCATAGGATCTTTAAATGGAATTCTTTTGTAAATTTGATGAGCCATTTCAATATAAAAATATAAGCAACTTGTTTTAAATTTTTGTAATTCTTCTCGAGAATAATTGTTATTGACTGCTTTGGAAGCACACTTACTTCCAAAATAAACATCACTTAAGTCTAGAAGATTTTTTTGGTTTCTGTACTGTAGTTGTGTAATATCCTCAGCTTTTAATATTTTATTTTTGATATAATTATTCAATATTGTTTTATAGACAGTACCAACGCAAAAATAAATAACATGAATTTTTATTTTTCCAGTCTGAAATTCAGTATTTAATTCTGTTACCATGGGTAAAATGTACTTGAGAAATTCTAAATACAGTTCATTAATTAGTCTATTAATTTATGCAAACAATTTTGAGGCTTTGTTGTCATGTTCCCATGTTTGTTGAGGCCCATATTTTGACACTTCTGAATAGCACCTTTTATCAAAGTATTTAATTCCACCGCTTTCATAGGATCATGGGTAAACGTAAACGCCAACGTCTGTTTCAACAATCAAAATATGTCTTTTCTGCTATGATACTTCAAAAGAGGAGCTATCGAAATTTCGTCACGAATGGCGGAACATAATTTCTCTTTCTCTCATCTTTCATGTCATCCACTTTATTTTTTAACCGTGCAAATATTTTTTATTTATTCCAGCCCCAAATGGAATTTTAAATAAAAAATTGGTTAGTGTTCGTGGTGAAGGTAAACAAAAAATTTTTGATAAAAATTTATATTTTTTGGGAGCACTTTTATATAATGCCAAGCACAATATTTTTTTGTCTACGTTATAACGTCTTGCTTTTGGTTTCACGCCTTGCAACATTATTTGTTGATTAATAAATGTATAGGTTGGCTGGTTTATGTGTATTTATAGCCTAATTCTATATTAAAGAAAACAAATTAATGAACAAAACTGAGATTTATTTTATGTTCAATTAAAAAAACTTTTATCTACTTTTTTGTATTGATAACTCGTATGTTTTATCATACTTCTAAAAGTAGTTTTTGGTTTATTAAAGCTTAGTTCTGTTTTTGCATATTTCAAAAGGTCTTGTATAGCATTGTTGAATTTTGATGTTTATTACTTCTTTCAAAAGGTAGCCATCAATTTTTTTTCATTTGCTTGATCTGTTTGATTTTCGTCTTTCTTTATGATGGTTCTAACTGTCATTTTGCTCACCTGCACAGATTTCTAATAGGAAAATCCAAAAAATAAAAGTTTAAAATCTTTTTGAAAGGATATCTTTAATACAAAAAAGCAATAATATAAATTGCTATTGGTAAATTGAACACAATTAGGAATAAATTTTATGAAAACCGACAGTTGTATAAACTTACAGCAAAAATTTGCATTAATTTTACGATAATTTATATCCGTTTAAAATTGAAAAATTCTGTATAACACTTTATTAGTTTTTCTTTGATCCTTTCTTAGGTGTTCGTGAATTTTATTTGGCGGCATTTCTTCAAAATTGTTAAATATGCACAAGTCAGCAAGTCTTATTAACAAACGTTAAAATATGCACCACCCCAAAAATCCAAATTCACCAAAGGTTTATGCAACGTATGGAGTAGGAATTTCTTAGATTTGAAAAATCTAGTACATGAATAATTGTTTTCCGTACTTATATGAACTTTTCAAACTGTGGTTGCTTAGCCAGTGTTCAGCATTTTTTTGGAGCTGTTTCAGATTGCTGATTTATACTGCAATCTACTAGTTATTATATTCCATCGCCCTATTTTATAAATTTTTTTACAGTTAAGTTGTTTTGTCTTGTCGTATTGACAGCTTGTAAAATACTTCTTTTACCTGCAATTGCAGGTTTCAACTTATAGGCTGCTGTATCAGAAGATATTACTATTACTTTGTCTGATTTAACTTAATTTGGTGAATATAACAGAAGCTATAATTAACGAAACGCTCAATTTTAGAATGATTATTTTTCTTTCTAAAACTTCTAAGTGAATTCCAGCGGTTTCAGAATAATTGCAATTGGAATCACTAAGAACTCCAACAAGCATATTTGCAACATAACGTTCACATGTGTCAGTCAATACTGCTGTCACCAATTTTTTCTCTGATAATGTTAAGCCGTTCCAGATAGCATTTCCTCAAATAATTTTTGCGAAGTGTTGATTTGTCTGGTATATGACGATTAAAACTTTCCAAAAATTTTCGGAGTGATGGATGTTACAATTTATTTCTAGGAATATTTGCTTTTGCCATTGTACGACATAAATGTAAAAATCTCACCCGCCAAGCTGGAAATAAAAGACTGACTTAATTTATCATTTGATTGATGTCTTTTCTATTTGAGCAAGTTTGTAGATAAATGTTGGTCAATTTGATAGTTTTGATGACATAGAGTATGTGGCCATCCCTTTTTTAACCTCAGTTTATGGCTTCCACACATTCTGAAGTTGAATGTTGTTTTCTTGCGTTTTCGGTTTAAAGGCATATTTCGATAGCTTTCTCAAGTGTTATTAGTTCTTCTTTTTGCAGTAGTTTCTCTCGTCTAGGTTTGTCCTTGATGCGGACAATTAAAAATAATTTAATTATTTTTTAATTTAATTTAATTATCTTTAAGTCCCCAAATTTACATTTGTTTTTGAATGGTTGCAAATTCTTCAGTTGTTTAATTTTTTTGTACTGTCGTAATGAATTTGTGTCTTTCATAATTTAAATATTTTCTCCGGACGAAGTAGTCTTCTAATTTCTTTTTAACCGGTCTTATTTTATTTTTTCTTCCTTTGTAAATGCGAAGCTGATATAAATACGCATCGCTTCTTCTCCGATTATATGCAATAATTGTGCACATTGTATTTCTCCGGCTTCGTTATTTACCTTTGCCGCGATGGAGAAAATTTCGACTTTTTGTCGAAATTTTTGTTTTTGTTTCCAGATGTTCTCAAATTTTCCAATTTTTGCACAGATTTCCAGTCAAATCTACTGGCGTGATACAGTGGTCCATGTTGGTTTGTCTTGTTGTTGGTTTTTTTATTGGTGTTAATTTGTTGCTATTAATTTACCTTAATCTACGTTTACTGCACTTGCGACTGCGCTATGTCTCTTTGTTTATGTGTTTATCATTATTTAATTGATTTGGGTTACGTAGATTGGAGGTAGCGACTTGACAAGATCAGAGTTGAGCTTAGACAAACTTTATTTACAGAAGTATGTTCAAATTGATGTTGGACCAACTACAATTAAATAGTGTTTAGAATACATTATTTGGTTCAGAATTTTTGCAATAATTTTTTCTGACATGTTTGTTACAAACTATTTATAAATAGCAAACGAAAGAGAAGCAGTACTTTTCTTGCCTTACTCACTGAATTTTGTTATGTGCTTTGCTAAGAAAGGATCACACTCAGCATTCTAAACACATAATGTATTTTCCATTTCGTACCAATTTAAAACGTTCATCTTTACCTCTTAGAGGAAGGCCTTTTATTGCTAATGATTTAACAATTGTCACAACTTTTTTTACAACGTTTTGCCAATAATTTTGTTATTCTAATCTAAATCAGTAATTATTTGTGAGTCAATTCGTGTTTTTACTTTACTTCGATTTTTAAAATCTAGTAACGACCTTCGATGCTCTTAAGAATTTTTATGGTGGTTTAAGCGATTTATTATATTTTTCTAGTTATTTACATCTTCGGAACCTGAGTTGAGATGCAGTAGCATTATACTCGACTCTTACTTTTTGCATAAACAATGTAATGCCGTTTTTTATTTCACCATTTTTCAAATTTCTTTGAAAAATGTTTTTTGTCAAATGTCATACATGATATTTTATTGTTTTGTCAATTTAATCTTCTGTTGATTCGTCAATTATCTATTCTGCAGGATCACAGTTTACACTCACTATTATCACTGTTCTCACAAATATCTTTAATTACACACGTATTTTCAGTTTTTGAAGAACACCCAGGGAAAGAACTTGAGGTATTTTTCGGTACGTTTTAAAGTTCTTTAGTTTGGAAGAATATCCTGGTATGGAAGTGTGTTTATCGTCGGCCTTAGACACACTTTATTTAAAATAGCTTTCAATTTTAATTAATTTTGTTATTTTATTAATTGTTTTTGCCACTTTGTAAATTTTTTTGTTGGCTTGTTTTCTATAGTGGGCCTCACTTAATTTTGTTTTACCAGCTTTCATTTTTGGAATGTTTTTGTCTCTGTAATTACGTTTGCTCAAACAAAAGGTCCGAAAAGTAGATTTGCCATTAACGGTTTGTGAACAACAATTGGCATATAGGAAAGTCTATATCAAACAATTTTAATGACGCTAACTCTACAGAATGCCACCTCCAGTTTGTCTTCTCTCCCTTTTTATTTGTTTTTTTTAAATTTCTTCAGGCCTCGTCAAATAGGCGCAATCGCGTTCACAGCATTTAAAACTTGTTGCCAACCACGATTTCGATGAAAATGAAGGAGTGAAACTTCTCCAACTCAACTACGTGATTAAGGTTGAAGGTCAAAAGTACAAATTGAAAATTTTTTTAACAAATTATCAAGACAACCTCTACCTAACCTAATGACATGAACTTAAAATAAGGAAACTGTTAATCGATTTTTTGTATAAATTAAAATTGAAAAAAGGAGATTTTAGTAACAAATGAACAATTTGAAAATAAAAAAGGAAATTAATAAATGTAAATTAGGAGTAAATTGCAGGGAAAAAGTTTTTTATCTTATATTGGTGCTATTGAGAAAAAGGAAATTAACGATGGGGGTATTCAAAAATGTTATATCGTTTAAGCAAAATTGGGATTGTTGATATGTTTGTAAATTTCAATGATTTCAAGTAGATTGAGAAATGAACCTTTTTGTTGTTTGTGTAAAATTTTAATTGAGTTGTCGGAATTGGAATTAAAGGAATGTCCTTGATTTGACACATGCATTGCAAATTGTGAATTTGAATTTAAATTTCTCTTGTTTATATCGTGGAGATGTTCCTTAAGTCTGGTCTCAATCTTTCTGCCTTTTTGTGTAAACTCATCGGGACTGAAATAATTCTTAACAATATGTAGATTTTCGTGGCTCTGCCTGAAGTCCCCATGTACATCTGCATTAATTTTGTCAAACAAGCCTTTTGCTATTTTAGGTACTTAAGTAATGTCTAATTTGCGCTTTTGTATACATTCTCGAACTTCCACACACTTAGAGTCTTCAGACATCAACATCTTTTTCCATTTAACTTTCCTAGAGAAATCTTTACCTGCTAAAATTGTAATTGACGATTCAAATTCTTCGCACACGCTGCGTATATGGAGCGATCGAGTAACTCTTAAGTATTTAGTGTTTCTTTTTTTCTAAAACAGAAAAATGTCCTTGATTTAACACATGCATTGCAAATTGTGAATTTGAATTTAAATTTCTCTTGTTTATATCGTGGAGATGTTCCTTAAGTCTTGGTCTCAATCTTTCTGCCAGTTTGACCTATATAAATGCTATTGCAATCATTGCAGCAAAGGACATAAACCTCTGAACATTTCATCTTTAGTATGGACAAGAAAGGAGGAAAGATTAAGGCCAGATTTAAAAACCACATTTATGTTAAAATCTTTAAAAATTTAATGTAATTAAAAAAAAGTTTGCCAAAAAAGGATATTGAGTAATATTTAGAAGTATCCGGCTGTGAATGAATTAAATGTAAAGTATATTTATGTTTAATTAAAAATTTCTCAAAAAGTTTATTGACTAACAAGTGTGAAAAACAATTGTTGTGCGCAATTTTTTTGATGGTGTTAAGTTCTCTCTTGAAGGAAAGAGAGCAGAGAGGTATAGAAAAAAGATGATGGAAAAGGCAATTGAGAGAAGCTAATTTATAATTGAAAGGATGAAAGGAATCAAAAGGAATAATAGTATCGGTAGTGGTGGGTTTTCTATAGATGTCATATTCAAAATGACTATTATTTTTCTTGATTAAAATGTCTAAGGAATTTTGTTGTCAGATTCTAATTCAAAGGTAAATTTGATATTAGGGTTATTTAATGCCGGAATATTACCTATTTCCTCAATACTGTCTTTCTTGATGAAGGAAATTATTTTTTCCTCTACAGCATTGAGGGCTTCGACTTCATTTTCCTCTCCGCCTGTCTTCCTACTTTCACGCTCCAAAGCATTTGTTTTTTGCTTCGGCCGGATCTTCAAATCCTTAATTTTTTTTTCAAGTTACACACACTTCGCATGCAGGCTGTCACGAAATTTACTTTAATGAGTACCTCCTTCCACGCTTTATCTTTGTCCGGCTGTGTCAACGCTGACCCCTTTGGGGGCCTAAATATCATAGTTTTTTCATTTTCTACCTCTTCCAGCAGTACATTTAGCTCGGAAGAGGTGAAATTTTGTGAAATTCATAAAGTATTTTAGGGAATTTAAGTTATTAATTTTTCGTTAACATGTTAATCGCCACGTGAACCGACGTTTGGGTCTCAAAGTCAAGTTGCTTTCTCGCTCTGAGACCCGCGGCGTGGGCTTCAGTACTTAGTTTCATTTTAAAGCCTATGAACCATTGTATGGTTCATGCAATGTATTGTAGCTTATGGAACAGTACTAAGTAGGGCCTGGGCGTCCCAAAAACTTTTAGAGCTTAAGGTTTTTTGCGATATGTTGACAAATAATGCAAATAAAAAAATATGTTTATTATTTTAAATGATAACAATTTGTTAAAATTATATTAAATACAAAGTTTCTTTTTCTTTTTCACACTTATGAGCAATAAAAAACATGTTAAACAATAAAATTTAGAACACTGTAGACAGGAGAACCTAGATTTTGGTGTCTTTAGCTGTGCAGTTTTTTATCTTTATTTTTGCTTATCTGTTCGTAACAAATAATACATCTGTGACGATCTTTTGACTGAACTTCTTCTAAAATGTGTGGATTGTTTAAATCCTCTACATCTGTCACATTTGTTTCAGTGTGTAATAAGTTTTCGACAATCTGCTCTTTGAAAGCAATTATCGAAGTTGGTAAACACGTAATTGCTCCTTTTGGTAATTGTCTTTAGAAAGCGCCTCCTTGTCTTGTGTCGCTGTAAACAATAAATTAGTTATAATATATACCTATTATTAACTATGTATTTAAACTTACCTTAGTCCTCAATTTTTTATATATGTTAGAGAATTTTTTCTAAAGTATGTCGCGTACGGTTAGCCTTTGGTTTGGTGAAGAGCTAGGTCTTCAAAAATTTGGGCGCCAGGTATCTTTTTTGGGAAGATACCGAACCAGTTGTTTAGGTGGATCACTCACACACACGCTCGACTAAAACAAAAATTCCCAGTAACAAAATTTATTTATTAAATAACTACTTGGGAAAACAAGGAAATTTGAAGTAAAGAAAACAAGGAAAGTTTGGCCACTTTACAACGCTGCTAAATGTTTATAAAAAAAATTATAATTTAACAAAACGTATAATCGTTTAAAGTTAAACGACAAAATTTAAGTGTTTATACTGCTTTAAAAAAATTCCTTTAGGAAACTATTTGTTTCCATAAAAATTAGCGTTGGATTCAAAAATAAATTAAAGGTACAATTTGTATCGGGATTTTAAGCTATTTGGGTATTCCTGATTCCTGAATTTAGACTTGAGCAACTCTTAAACAAATCGGTGGGACTGCTCCTCAGCCAGGAAGTAATTTTGAAGTTGACCATGAAATGGATACCCGGTGGTATAAGTAAAGATAGGACCCTAAGTGCATCAATTAAATTAATAAATGTAAGATAAATAGTTTTTATCGTACCTCTTTGAGGATTGTTCTCCGCTTCATATCGATAAAGGAAAATTTGCCGGCACGTGGTGTGGAATTGCGAAAATTGCTCCAAACAATAGTATGGGACGATACTGATCAGTCTGAATCAGATACTGTTCAAATGATATATCTTCAATTGGTGTGCAATTCCCGATGATGTATCCAGATTTTAAATGAATAATTATTTAGCGATAGCAAAGGTAATTAAATTCAGCACACCTTCACGACACCGGCAACGGAAGCGAGAGAAACCTCTCCTGTCAAAAACCGAAAAAAGTCAAAAGCACTCCTTTCTCTACTTGGGCTTGCGCATTCTTTTGACAGGTCGTGCCGCGGCGTTCAAAAGGTTATTGATTTAAAAAAGATTTTATTGTCCATATTTTTAGTATTAGATAAAATCTGAAAAATCGTTTCTTTCAAAATAAAGGTTTCCTAACAATAACTGCTAAAACTGCAGGAAAAACTTTTCCAAAAAATTGACATGTTACAAGTAGTACATAATCACTGCCTGAGATTCTCGGGATTTGACAAGAAGTCTCTGCGAAACAACTTTCGCAATCTCGGCAGTTTATAGCTATTACTACATTTTTCTGTAGACTTTTACCTTTCTTGGCATTGTATAGAGCTTAAAAGGTCACAAATAGTTGTTGATTACTTAGCAACTCCAACGGTTGTGTCCTATCCTATGTGCATAGTGGATTTATTGGCCTTCTGGTTGCATTTAGAAAAACAGAATTTGTTATTTAGTATTTTTTACACCTAATATTCTTGTCTCTTATGCTCTAGATACTTGATAATTTTGATCCTCATCCTAAGAGATTGTCTTTGGAGCATGGTTTTTATAATAATGAGTGTCGACATGAAATCTAGCTTTGCTCTCCTACGAGCATTTTTAAAGATTATTTTTCACACGCTGTGAAAAAAAAAAAAAAAAAAGGTTCTGTAGAAGCTAGGCAATTCACTACTTCTTCTTGTTGAAACTTATTAGAGCACCAAAGCAAAAGTTTCAATTTCTCATTTCTAGTAGGTGCTTTTTAAGAGTATTTTAGTATCTGATGACAGAATGAAAGATAAAAAATTTTTGGCCATTGGTATATAAGTAGCAATCTGCTTGAACTAGGTCAACATACTGGTGATAGGATCTGGATGGTTTTTGTATAGGTAGTCATAAAATGACATGATAGAGAAGTGATGATTTTATTTTGTTTAAGGATTGTTCTAGACCTGCGACAAAAGTTGTAGACGTAGTAAGCAGCCACACTTACACCTGAGGTGCGTTACTTTTTTCTGAAACTTTAATTGTGCTTACTAAAGAAAAAACAAATGGAATGGAATTTAACAAAATAGGTTTGACTTTATGTTTGTTGACTTCGTCTGGTGTTTGTCTATCCGACGACAGTGGCATTGTTCTTGATAGATATTTGGGTGAGGTTTTGCTTTTTCCGCTGCACTACTTTGGGAAGAGATAGCGAACTGCTATTTTCAGGCGCTTACGCAATTTACAAAATTATTTAAATTACAAAATACAAAGAATAATTCTTAAACACTTGTTGCTCCCGGCATAACTTTTTTTTTGCAAGTAACGGTACAACTTTTTTAAACCTCCGTCAGCCATAACATGGCAGTTTTCAGGGAAAACATATAAATATTGCTATATCGGAAGCCCTTCTAAAGTACTCTTCTGAAGCAAAATTGATGACACAATTTGGCATCGCTGAAATTAAAATTTTTATCATATTATAGTTTTTGTATGCACAGCACTTTTTAAAAATTGTAGATCAGTGGTTGATGGTTTGTCTATGTCTGTCTCAAAACAATCTATAATGGGCTGAACATTTTTATATTTATACCTACACTATAGTGGCAAATGTTTTAAAATTTTATTCCTATTAGGTCATACAACAAATGACTTTAACAAAATATGTATTAATAACGTGATAGAGTATTGTTAAATATCTTATTAACATGACCAGTTCTATAATTAAAATTTAATCATCACTTAAAAAACTAGTGAATTTAGTGAGTTAGTCAAGTTACTAAACTAAAACAAAGTGTTGAAATTATACTCGTTACAGTTATTTAAAAGAATTATCTAAAAGAATTAATTCTTGCCTGCAATCGAGTGACAAAAGTCTTTTCTATTGCCAATTGACCCGTTGCATGTCGCACATCTATATTTAATTTATTTTTTTCTTCTATTAATTTTAATAAATGTCGTAAAAGTATCTAAAATGAGTTTTCTCAAGACGATGTGGAGTCGTCAAACCTATCGTCCTCCAAAAACTTCCTTAAAGAAGCTCCATTAGTAGACTGGGAGCAGAATCATCAGCATCTTCTTGAAGCTGAGCGAACGCAATTTTACGAGGCATCAATAGGGGTCTCAGATCACTGTTGGCACATTCTATCTGAATGGCTGTTCATTTTACCATTTCTTCTAGACAAGAGTTTTTTTTTGTGCTTCTTGGCTTTTTAGGGATTGAGGCAATGGTTGTGGAGCACCTCGAACTGGACTTTGTTGTGGCTTCGGAACTTGGGTTTTTCTGAAGACACTTTCATAGGTTAGATTCATAATATTGTCATTGTAGAATGATACAGACGTAGCCGGACTAGGTGGGCATGAGTCCAAAGTGACATGGGGGACTTTAGCAGGAACAGGAAGGGCCGGGGAAATGAAATTTTGAATGACTGTGGTGTGGAAAATAATTATATGTCAATCATAATGTGTTTAAGAAAAAATTTAAGATAAACTTTAAAATAATTACTATGTTCTAATAGTAACTGACGTTTTGGAAACGGTCATCTCCATCTTTAAAGTTTTATTTTTACTATGTAGTGATTATATGATTAGATGCCGGAATATTACCTATTCCCTCAATGCTGTCTTTCTAGATGAAGGAAATTATTTTTCCTCTACTTTCACGCTTCAAAGCATTTGCCATTTGCTTCGGCGGGTTCTTCAAATCCTAATTTTTTTTTTTTTCAAGTCAGACACACTTTGCATGCAGGCTGCTACGGAATTTACTTTAATTAGTACCTTCTCCCAGGCTGACCCTTTTAGGGGCCTAAATGTTACAGTTTTTCTTTTTTCTACCTTTTTCAGCAGAACATTTAGGTCGGACCATTTGGCGTCGCTGAAATTAAGTATTATATCATATTACAGTTTTTGTATGCAGACCACTTTAAAAATTGTAGATCAGTGGTTGATGGTTTGTCTATTTCTATCTCAGAACAATCTATATAATGATGGACTGAACATTTTTATATTTATAGTTTGTTTTGATTTTTATATTTATACCTACACTATAGTGGAAAATGTTTTAAATTTTATTCCTATTATGTCATACAACAAATGACTTTAACAAAATACGTATTAATAACGTAATGACGTATTGTTAAATATCTTATTAACATGACCAGTACTATAATTAAAATTTAGTTACAACTTAAAAAACTAAGTTATTAAACTAAAAAAAAGAGTTGAAATTATACTAGTTACAGTTATTTACAAGAATTATATAAAAAAAAATAATTCTTGCCTGTAATCGAGTCGTAAAAGTTTTTTCTATTACTAAATGACCTGTAGCATGTAGCAAATATATATTTAATTTGTGATTTTCTTCCATTAATTTAAATTTTTTTTTTTTTAGTACCCTATTTTCTTTATGTAAAGTTGTTATATTTTTTTGCATTCTTTCACATTTTTTTAAAAGATCGTAATTTGCAAAATTTAAAAGATCCTTCCTTTCCTGAATCGTTTGTGCACATGCGCACTTCACATAAACAGTGTTTCCACGTAAAGAGGACACAGTAAAATGTATATGGTGAATATCATCTCCTGTTAGCGCCAAGTCGCCTTCTTTGGCTTTGACGTCAGTTAGCTTGAACCATAACAGAGCTGTGTCGTAATACACTTGTTCTTCTTTTGCCATGATCCTGTGCAATTGTTTCTCGTCGGCCTTAAAATTTTAATTTTTAAGGCAAGTGATACTTTTCCGCCACAGTTTGATAAGCATTGGGACTCGAATAATACAATGCTAAAGCTTGCCGTTTAGACTTGTTGACGAATTTTTTTTTGAGATTTTTTTGCTTTGTTTGTTTGCTGAAATGTGGAGGCAGTGACTTGTCGAAAGCTTTTTTGAATTTTATTTTGGAATGTTTTTTTTCGCGGGATTTGTTTGAATGAAAATGCAAACTACAAATTCTGTAGTTTTGAAGGCCTGAGGGAGTATGCCAACCTGTCACTATCTCCCAATTGAAACCTGAAAAAACTCACATTATTTTTGTTGTAAAAATTTGATTGGAGTGTTTCATTTAAGCACAATAAACAGTAAGGTGATTTGTAAAAGTCTCTCAAAAATATTTTAAAGAACATGAACTGAGAACAGGTACAGCTCCAATTTTTTTGTGTTATTTATTGTTTTAAGTAGTTTTTCTTTTATTTTGAGTTTTTTATCACTACTTATTTCTATTATTTCTTCAAATATTGACTCACTACTTTTTGAGCTTCTTTATATATATTTTTATGTTCTAGAAATAAGCAAACGGGACACTGACTATCTTCTTTATGAAAAGGAAAAATTTGTTTATCAATAATTTTTATAGAACACTTTTTTGTTTCACGTATTATTTTTTATTTTGAGTTGTTCGTTACTACGTATTTTCATTATCTTTTTTTTTCTGAGCTACATAATCAGGTCAATTTTGTTTAAAAAATAACAATATTGTTAAAATAGCAATATTGTTATTGCTAAGGTATACAAATTTGGATTGGTTGTTGCCATATTTTTTAAACAGAATGGACCTGCCAGATCTGGTTGTGTTGCGATGAGTGAAGGAAGTCGTTACCATTCCACACAGAGCTTGTAATCTGTGGGATCTAACGTTAGTTGGGCTAAGTGCGACACAAAACTGGTCAAGTTATTGAAGTAATGATCTGTAGCACATTGTAACCATTTTTAATCACCAGTCTTATTTTTTGCTTAGGAGTAGGTATGATTGCTCACATGCTAAATTAAAAAAATGTTCATAAAGCAACAATTAAAAAAATGCTCTAAGTGGTCGGGGTGGAAGGCAAGTACATGTCTTCCTCTATAATCCGAAATTTGGTGTTACGGGGAAGTGGACGACAAGGCAAAAAAAAACTGTTTTATAAGGCCAACGTTTCGAATCCTTTATTGATTCTTCTTCAAGGCTTCTAATAAATGTCAGATTTGTTTGGCATGGTACCAATTTGTCTCGGCCAGTGGTCGCCGGAAGAATTCTTCTCGAGACAATTCACAGTTAGTCACAGTGTAAATAAAGCACAAATTATTGTTTTCGCTCAAGAATTTTGCCACAATTTTGCCATTTATTGGCGTATATTTTATCAGTCTTTCTAACAATGCTTCCCTTGCAGCTTCTGATTTTGGTAATACGTGCTCATGCTTGTATTCCACATACCATCTGCAGTATGGTTTGACTGGGCATTGTATCATTGACAAATCATGGATTTGAAATTTCGCGTCACAGTACCGCGAGAAAACCATTTCCGCCTCGTTTATTTTGTTTTGCATGTCTTGAAAATATACACAGGGTAGACTTGCTGGGTAATTATCTAGATAATCAGAATAAGCCCTTAAATTGTATTCTATTGTTTTACATTACTGGTGCATAAGTTAGGATACATTTTTTCTGTAGACTGAAAATGACACTGACTCTAACAACTTTGATTCGATGACTTGAAATTGTGCAGTTAACAAAACGTTTGAAAATTTTAGCAAACGATTATAGTTTTCGTGTAATAAAAAAATATTTAAAAGCAGTAGCAATTAATTTATTTATAGATTTCATTTAGTTTGTATTTCTTGTTTTTCATTTTTAAATAATTTTTTTTTAATAATTCATAATATTAGGCGTGTAACGGTCATCCGATAGAGGGCGCTAAAATCACACCCCCACGTTCATTTTTCTACTTCGAAGCTTTCTCTGTCTCTCACGTTCCGACTACGATACAAGCGACACGTGTTTCGTGATGATTTTGTATTTAATTTTCTTTATAATAAACTTCATTAAAAGTTACACTGGCGCTTCAACTCAGGCTTGAACATCAAAATACAGGACTTTTTATGTAAGTGAAGTGATTTTTATGAAATCGTCGGAACGGGAACGTGTGCAACGCGAATCGCGAATCCAGACTTCAAGGGTAGTCGTTTTCTGCGAAAACAAAGGAAAACCATAACTTTGTCATTAAAAACGCGGGTTCTGCCGAAAATCGTGGTCAAAATAGGAAGGAGGTTCCAACTCTAAGACTCAACAGAAGTCCGTTTCCGCCAAGAGGAACAAGGAAATACCGACTCCAAGGGGAGTTCATTTCTAACAGAAAGTCTAGAATCAACAATCTACCAATTCCTTAGCATCGAAGACGGAGGTCTCGTGGGAATCATGGAAGGGTGTGAAACCAAACATCGCCGCCATTTTGAGAGTGAGAAACGGTCGTTGGTCTAGCCACCAGTGTTGCCAGTTACTTTTTTCTCGCTCTACTCTCGCCACTACTTGTTCAAATGAAACTGAATTTGCTTGTGCGTTCTAAACTGACGGCTGAGGAGTGAGGAGTTTTTAATAATTTGGTTTTAACCTGATTACTTTCACATATATCTTCTTCAGGTTTTTGGTAGGTCTGGATTCTCGTTATCTTTATTATTTTCAGTGCTACTCTTTTTGTAATCTTAGATATCTGATGGTCTTGGAATTTAAAATTGGCAATTAAATTATTACTTATACTTGCTTCCTCTGCACAGCTAGAAAGGTTGCTTTCTTCTTGGGGTTACCTTCGCAACAGTACAAGAAATAGGCATACTTTTAAAAGATCAAAAAGTTAACACACTTGTACTCTGAATTTAGAATTAATGACTGTAATTCAGATTTTCAAATAAACGAAGAATTCTAAAGTAAATTACAGCCTATGGTTTACATGGATTTTAACTATTTTTTTAAGAAATAATTTATTTTGTGTTGAGTTAATTTCTATTGAAATTTGTTTTTTCTTTTATTTTTTATTAATATAAACATTAAAAAGAAATTTTTGAAATTATTTACTTTTTTTGACACTTAATGGTGGTCATGTAGACATCTGATATTTGGATTGTTTACGATTATAAAAAGGACTAAACTACGTTCAATTTTTTACGGGCCCATCACAGCTGAGGGGTGTCTAATTATTCGGTTTTAACCTGATTACTTTCACATATATCGTCTTCAGGTATCAGGTTTTTAGTAGGTCTGGATTCTCGTTATCTATTATTTTTGGTGATACTATCTTCGTAATCTTAGATATGTGATGGCTTTGGAATTTGAATCTCTAATGCATTTAGGTAGTTTCACCTTTCTTTTGCAGGCCGAAGCACCAAATCTATTTGAAGGAGCATTAAATAGATAAATCTCTGTCTTTTTAAAGCTGTTTAGTATTATAACGGATCATTATCTTTCTAGATCGTTTTAGTTAACTTTGATAATGTTTTTTTTATTAGTTTTTTTCCCTAAATGTTGATGTTACCATTTAACAAGCGGGACAATGGGCATCACACCTGCTTTTTAATGGCGTACAGCGTAAGAGCGCTTGCTTTTCTTATGGAAATTTTAATTGTCGCTATAAATTCTTTATTGAGACAATTATTGTTTGCGAAAACATATTTAAAATAACTATTATTTAGAAACATTTAAAGAAATGGTTCGTGTTTTGTATCACCATTTGAAGAATAAAATTGTATCAAGTTATAGTAATTATATTTTATTAACAAATAAACTTTTAAGGCTAGTCTGATTGGTCTAAGTCTTTTTTTGGTATCACTGTTGGCACCAACGTGAACAATAAATTCACTAATTTCTTCTTGGTTAATTTCTACTTTCCTACCCACCATTTTTGTATTTATCGCTCCGTATGCTGTACTGTATTTTTTCAATTATCTGAAGTTATCGTGTTGAGAGCATTTAGCCAAATTGATTTTCTATTTTCAATTGTACGACCTATTTCTCCAACATGGTGATAGTATTTTGCTATGTCCTATATATTCTCTTTAGGATTGAAAATGCAATGATATGGTGGCAGACGCAAGATTTTGTGACCACATTTTTGAGCAAGTTGATCAACTTTATATACAGGTTCCGCTCTATTTATACAAAATTGTCTAAGGAAACTTATAAATTGATAAAAGATGTTTTACTTACTTTTTAACTAAGTTAAGTTACTGAATTTTTAGCATATCCGCACTATAGGTTATGTAGTTTTTCGTAAGTCACTCCTGAACTTCTGCGTTAGTAGATGATGCAGTAGGTGGTTTATTTAAAATTATTTTGTGGTTTGATGTCTTACCTAAAACTATCACATATGGGACTTCTAACCGGTTTCATTTCTTTATGGTAATCGCCAGTGATGGCTGAATGGAAATACTAGTCCAGCACCATCGATAAAGCCATCAGAATTTCCAGGAAATTTCATCAAATGTCGATAAGAGATTATATTAATAAACATAAATGTTTAGCACCTTTTCCCAACAACTTTCTGTGTACATACACTTCTTACATCGTTATTTTGTCAAGTGTGTGCCACAGTGCTATCTTGGAAAATCCAGATCTCATAGGTGAAAACAAATATGTTTCAGTTTTTTTTATAGCGGACATATTCTGATAAAAAGTTTATTCGTTTTAAAACAATGTGTGGGATAATACTATCAGAGCTCTCTTTGGGTCGTCTTTCTTATAATGAAATTCAATGTTAGTTAGGATATTCCAAAGTGAGGTTTGTCTACCTGTAAATATCTTTCTTTCGCGTAATACAGCGCTCATGGATTTGAGAGTAATATGTTGCTCTACAATCACATATGATTCATAAAAAACATATTAATATATTAATACACTTACTGTTTCTGTATATGTCCTACACAGTCTTTCTAATAGCGCACTCAGCAAGATTGTCAATATTAATCACAGGCTTCTCCCTTCGATGCTTTCGTTTAGGACTATGTAATTTTTTTCCCTTTTTAACATCAGTAGAAATTTTACTGACTGAAGCAAGACTAATTTTAAAGATGTGGATGCTCGCTGTAAAAGATAAATAATTACTTATGAAATTTGCATGAGTAAACAATACCTATTACCTTTACTACGGCATTTAGAGGCAATATTATCACGCTCATCGTTCATAATTTGCATCGACTGCAAAATGCCTTTGGGTTAGTTATGAAAATAACTGTTTTGTAAGACTGAAGCCAGTAAAAAGTAGCAGAAACTACTAAAACTTAGAGGAAAGTACAATTGGACGCTATATGCTAAACTTCAATGACAACTAACATAAACACGGGTGGTGTGGCAACATCTCGTTGGTTAGTAACTAGTTACTTTGAGGCAAGCAACCTAACAAGAGTATTACAGTGATATTAAAACTGGGTATTTATTAATGGGTAATTTAACTGCGTTATATTTGTTATTCTGAAAGTTCTATCGATGACGTGCAACGATTTGTTCGGTGAAAATCCTATACCTTCTTAGTTTTTTGAAGACAAGTTTTTGTAAATAAATACAATTGGTCGCACTTACCTTAAAAACGCTCTTACTCTAATTGACCTTATTAGGAGGAATGGTTATAATTACAATATTGTTACTTTTTTAAAAGAGATGAATGATTGAGAGGGTACTGGATTATCTTAAGATGGTTATACAGAATCTGCAGTGTTTTAACCACTTGAGAAATATTTTTTAGTCATACATTTTGATTTTGAATACTCATTTGTAAGCTCCAGGTGACCCATCTGTTTGTAACTTTAGGAACAAACATTCTAGATGCTCTAAAACAGCAGCCTACTGTGACCGTCTGTCCTCTTTTATTGGTTTTGGTCTTCTCCATCGTGCTTCTCATCTTTCTGGATAGTTTTTATCTAACTACTGTCCTACTTGTACGGCAAAATGTACGGGAGCTCTATCTAACTGAAACTACATGTTTCTAATGGCCATAAGATGAAAGTGGAGGAACAAACATTTCAGATGCACTAAAACAGCAGCCAACTGTGAACTGTTTTTTTAGCACTCGTTGCTGAACCGACCTGTTTTTGATTTTCTGGTGCTTTCGTTCTTGGGTTCTGTACCGTTGTGATTTTTAAATTACAATTTAAAATTACTTACAATAAATTTAAATTACTAATTACAATTTACAAGTTGGTTTTTGTGAAGTCAAGATCTGACATATAACAGGGGACTGTTAAAATTTATAATTGCTTAAAGTAATTTTTGCTAGAACTCTACCTAGAACTAGGTAGAACTCTACCTAGAACTAGGTAGAACCTCTTATAGATCAAATGGTCTTTTTTGAAATTTTAAAATTCTGTCTAAACTTGATAACATTCTCTAAATAGTTACGTGAATAGAGAGTGAATTGTGACGTGATTGGAATTTTTTTGTATTTCTGGCAATACAACGTTTTTTGTTTGCCTATTACTTTCATAACATTTTATTAGGCATCTGGACAACTGGATACTTTTTCTTTACCTAAACTTGTTTTACTCTTGCTCTTAGAGCTGCTTAAACTTGTTTGTCAATAACTCTGTGATATTGACGTCAAATATAGCACAATAAGGCTACGTATAAGCAGGCAAAAGCGCAGTTTGGGTTGTTATTACTTCTTCTTTTGTTTACAAGATCAGGAGTTGTCTTGATCATGATTTTATTCTGAGTCAATTATGCAATGAATTTTTTTAGTTTAAAAATTCGAAAATCTTTTAAGATTTAGTAAACCATTTGATTTATCGAGAGAAAATCAACATGCTTTTTTAAATTTTAGTTGTGACAGTGTTTGCTTAGGTACATCTTTTCCCATTGGGAGTGGTTTATTATTAGAGAACCATGATGGCCTAACTACCATAGCACCGTCTTTATGGAAACATAAGAGACAGTTACATTTGTATTTGTGATTTTTGGTTACTAACAAAAATTACTAACTGAATTTTATATGTAATGAATTGCGAACTTTGACAAAACTACAGTTGCAGAGAAATTAGCTGGTTTTTCAGGGTTATTGAAGTATAATTAAAAAATTAGCAGCTTATAGTGGTCACGTGACATTGTATTTTTTATTGTAGTGTTACCTATAGAGCCATGCTTTGATCAATAGTAGTTTAGGCTTGGCAGCGTATTACAAGTCGTTACCTCATCATCATAAATTCAGAAGAGTCAGTTTAACTTTTTTTTTTGTTTTTATTTTTCAAATGTTTAACCTTTCACTTGTACACTGGGATATGTGCATGTAGGGGCTGTTTGGAAATAACTTTAGGAAAACATTAATTACTGTAGACTGATTTATAGAAGTATAAAAAATTTCTGTATCACTTGCATTAGGTAGTTGATTCCTTGGTGTATAATTCTGAGGAGCTGAATACCAGATTATCTTGCCTGATGCATATGAAATTGTAGGCGCTGGTATTGCCATTACATTTTGAACATCGGAATCATCTGGTATATTATTGTGTTTATTACTGAGAATAACTTTGCTACCTTCAGCCTCGGTAGCGCTCTCATCAGAACTTGAAGATTTACTACCACCTTCAGTCGCAGATTCATTTCCGGAACCCGAAGTGGTCCAGTCTAATTAGACAAGTCAAAATTCTCAGCGAGTTGCTCGAACTTCCTTTCAGTCAATTTTTTGTTCATTCTGGAAAGGAAAAAACTTTTTTCTATGTCTTCTGGGGTAAATGGTCTCACTAAAGTAGCTTGTTCGGACATAATATTCCACAAAAGAAAATCCTAACGGTTTTTACGTCAGCCAGCCTGTTAATAGTTTCTAAACATTACACAGTTAACAATTTGTTAAAAAAATAACACTTAGAAACGCAGATAAATGCACTACATGTGTAAGGACTTTTTCTTAAAATGAGGGTATGAAATAAAAGAGGGTTTTCTCACTAACAGACGTATATTTTGAATGACCTACCAATATCACGCCACGTAGGCTCTCTAAAACATAAACAATTTGCCAGGCCGGCGCTAAGGGACTGGAATATTTAGTCCAGGGCCACAGTCCGCAACCGATTGAACCCTTTTCCAATTTATACATAATAGGATTACAACACATGCGTCTACGTTTTCGATAAATTTAAGTCTATCTCGACTTATTCATAAACACTGCGCTATATGACCTTAGTCGTTGAAAAGACTGAACTGGCGTTTATATACGTTAATAAGGGACGATTGTGTCCACTAGCAAAAATTAAATTTGCTTTGGGATTTTGCTGTATTGTCTCGTTAATCTAGAAAGGGTTAAGGTGCTTGTGATGAAAGACGTGTAAATAATATTACTCTATATCAATATAGAGTTCTCGCAACAATACTGGACTTCACTAACAAGCTACGAATGAAGGTAACCAACCTGTGAAGCATAACGTCGTCAGTATTGTCACTGTAATCAACTCTAACATGGTATAGAGTTTTATGTCATTTTTTGACGTTTCTCATCTATTGAGAGTTTGGTTACAGATTCTTCCTCTCTTTATGTTTTTTGACCCGATGGGCTTTTTTGCAACAGAGATATTTCCACTTAGTTACTGGCGTTTTTTTTTTGGGGGGACTTCTTTAGATTAAGTATCTTTAGTTTGCTCACCAATGAGGATGTGTTATACTGTTTACTGTTGGTTATGGATTACACGTTAAAATAAAAATTACAGTTTTATGGTTACATTAGTGAACATTTACTGACCACAGGCAAAGGTTCTTGTAATATGATCACTAGAATTAAAAGTATATTACATTTTCTTACTGTCGAGGCTAAATATTTTACAATAAATAGTTGAGGCACATCTGAATTTTAGGGGTGTTTTTGATTCACGCAACCTTAATAATAAACATGAAAAACATAAATGATTTGGGAGTAATTAGCGCATATTTGTTAGAGGACAGTCTTTTCAGAGCCCGGTCAGGAAGCAGGTTAAAAAGAAGCGGAGGCAGTGGATCTCCCTGTTTCACCCCGCATCGTACCTTGACAAAGTGTTTTTTCGGACCAATCTCCGGTATGATTTCTGCATTCTTATATAAAGACTACTTCACAAAGAGTTGCGGAAGTCTGGCTTTTTTGCAAGCTCGCACGATGAGACAGTACTAAAAGCTTTTGACAAATCTAACGTAGCTAAGTACAAACGCTTGCAGTACTTGCGGTCAATCATCTGTATCGTAACAAGGATCGAGAGATTGTCCACGATTTCGTCAACTCAACTTAGAAATTTTTGTTGGTATGTGGTAAATAAGTCGCGGATGTGTTGGATCTGTAAGGCAATGATAAGATGAAAATGTCGTGTGATTACAGACGCAATAGAAATTGGCCGGTATTCAACAGGTGTTTGAGGCAATTTGGTCTTTGGTATAGAGAGACCTGTCTGGTATATGCTAGTTTCACAGGTAGTCGCCTCTCTAATAGCAGCAAATTGAAAAGCAGGGCAAGTTCTTTCCAAGTTGCTGAAGAGGTTTTGTGGTTATCCATTCGCGCCAAGAAATTATTACAAAGTTTCTCGAGTGCAGTTGCATTAAGAGCATTAGTGTTTGTCTATAGCCGTTCGAGTAACTTTCTGGTTATACCAAAGACCTCCTCTTCTCTTTTGATATTGCACTGGTAACACAGCTATAATTTTTCATGGTACTACCGAGTCATTGATTCACCTAGGCGTGGAGACACCAACTTTTTCGTTACTGAGTGAAGTTGGTGTGATTTGGAAATGCACACTACGTACTTTTTTTTCATCTAGTCTATACCAAATTATTATTATTCTGAAGTGCGTTCTGGCTGAGGCCTAAGCCTGTTACGTTCCTGCTTCGAAGTGAGATACTACTCAGTTAGTTGAACCGTAGGTGTCTTTTCTTTATTTGTAAAATGGTTTATTTTTTTATACACAAAGAACAGTACCAATTACACCTAGCAAGTACTCGACACCGCAAAGAAACATTTGCTAACACTGACCTCGTCAGTAGTTAAAGTCAAAGTGGTTATTCCAAAATTGTCAAATATTTTTTTTTGCAACGGTATTTCAATTGTCGAAAGTTCGAGCTTCTATTTTGTTTCTACGTTTTTATGTCAGTTTCGTGCTTTTCTAAGTGGTGTGGTTTGAGTATACTTAAAACAATTTGAATTCTTTAAAAAATATTGTGATCTTTAGAACAAATTTTTATTATTTTTTTGCTTACGCAATGATATGCTCTGCATAAAGAGCATTTAGACTGAAGTCGAGATTCAACAGCAAGCAAGGAGCATTGCACACATTGTCGTCTTTCTGGTGTAAATAACGGCCAATGGTCTTCTCTTTTGTCTAATCTTACTTTATTTGGAACACTGTAATTAAACTTTCTTCTCTTATAAAGTGTCAAAGGACTTGTTCTAAGACTTCTACTTGGACTTCTTCTAGATCCTTGTTTATTTGATAAACTTTTTGTTTTAGAAGGTTGAGAACCTTTTGATATCAATTCTGTGGCTACGCCACGTCTAAAATCTAAAAGGGAAACATGTTCCTCTCGGTGCATTTGTTTATATCGAATGTCTTGAAACAACTCGCTCGTGCAAGAAGTATCGATGAAAATCAATCTTACATAACATACTATTATTCGTAAACATTTCTAGAAGGCTTATTTGGTCTGTCAGCAGTTTTCTAACAAGGGCTATCACCTGCTGAAAACAGTAACATTACTTTAATAACACCTTGTTGTATGTAGATACGTTGCAGTGCTATTGCGGAGAATCTAGGGACTTTTTTTTTATAAAAGTATTTTTAATTAAATTATTAATCAAATTAAAAAATCATACTTTTTCGTATTTTCCACACTTCTAATAAATCATATCATATCAAAGCGGTGCAGCACGTTACTCGTTCCTCTTTAATTATAGTTATTTACACTCTTTATTAAAGATGATTATTATCTGTTTTTGATTGATGTGTTAAAGCTATTTGCAACGCCAAGTGACTGTTTTTTTTATCAAATAACAAATGTTTTAAGATGTTTATTAGTATTTTAATTGAATTCATAATTTACCCTCTGGTAATAAAAAGCTTCTCTTAAAGTTATATTTTATAAAAGTTAAAGTGCATGAATCAGTAGCGTCAAAAAAATAACGAAGTGTTTTTTCTACAAAAGCATTAAGGCTTTAAATCAAGATTGAAATTTCAATATGTCCCCCATTGTAAAATTTAGCACTAATCATTGTAGACAGATTTGTTAAAAGTTTCTTTTCTTTTTAAATTTTAGAAGATCCGGTACGTCGGCAAATACAAAAGTCTTACATAGAGAGTCATAATAATAAACTTTGTCATATCCAATGTTTAGTTTTTTCTACAGTGCGGTATTGGTACTAGTAGTATTTTTTTGCTTGGTTATAATATCGAGTAAGGTTTTTGTCTGAAGCTCTACTAAATAAAAATTTTTTTTTGTGCTTACTAGATAATTGCTAAATGAACAAATGATTGTTCACTGTCAAATTTTTATAACTTGGGAAATAACATTATGCTATACATATTTTTTTTTTCATAAAACTAGCGGCTCTGTAGCTCCGGCGCTCTTATTGAATAACCGCCCCTGACGCTTTAAATTAGTAAAAGACTGTAACGTTCAACGGCTGACGTTTGTTAGAGCAATGAGGAGGTAAAGTCAAAATTGTATCTATATTCTCGTTAGCAAGATTTAGAGTTTGCATAGATAAATGACTTTTGTGATTATCTATTACTAAAAGACTAAGATTTTTTGGAGAACTTGCACTCTTTTTGATGAAATGTTGGAACTCTACACCTAATTAAAAAAAAATTAATCAAAAGTTTTCAATTTTCTAAAATCCTTACAACACGAGGCTAAATTATCAACCACTTTTTTTTGTTGCGCTTTTTGGGAAGGAAAAATAGTCGTGTACGCCCAGTGACCCGAGCCACTGAGTGTGTAGGATTGACACCTTTGCTGGTCTGGTTGTGAACCGACCTACCTTCACATCGGAAAGGAATGTGAGCTGCGTCATCGTTACTGCAGTCGCAAAACTAACCTTTTGAGTTTGCATCTTTTGCAATACGATGCAGATATTGAGAGAAATATCCGTGAGCACTAAGGGCTTGTGTCAGGTGGAATGGTAATATACCATGGCGTCTGTTTATTCAAATTTTTTTTGGTGTATGGTTTTTCTAGTATACGCACTCTTTGTCACCTGCTGCCATCTTCTTTGCTATTTTTTCAGTGTTTTGGCATGCTAATTTGCGCTTTAAAATTCCTGTCTTTGTAAACAGTTCGCGTCTTTTCTTCGCCAAAATATTAATTCGTGGATTTCCAGCCAGCACCTGGAGCGCCTCGGTATGCTTCTTGCTTTTCACAGATTCACGCTTCTTTGCGTTCTTGGTAAAATATTTAGATCTTTCGTCATGTTTACAACTCGTGCCAACACTTCAGCATCATTCAAGATGCGGCTTTGCACTACTGACGCCAACAATCTTCTGGTAGTGCTCTCTACGCCTCCGAAATTAGGCATTAGTCTGGCAACTGTGCAGGTTGTTTTATGTGCTTTTGCGTCCATCTCTAGATGTGGCGTAAAAGTCAATCTTTTGTTATACGGTCGGATACCTAGGTATTTTACAGAATTTTTTCTATGTTTTTGCTATGCTTCCCTTGAACTTAAAGGTGTTTTCATTGGGTCTTTCAAATTGTTTTCTATTATCTAAGTGGACACCTTTTTTAATGCGTCGCGTCGTTTGTGATATACATTAGATCTTTTTCCGTCCTGGTGTTGGTCACCATAGCAAGATCATCGGCGAAAGCGATGAGCCTCACTCCAATTGGCATGTCAAGACGTAGGACTCCGTCATACATTACATTCTACATAATGGTGGGCTCTAGCCGAACTCTATGGAACGCCGCATGTTATTTTTATGGCAAAATATAACCTATTTTGGATGGAGGGCTGCACGCCTAGCTCTTTTAGGAATTTTCTATGTCTAAAGCCACAATAGTCTTTGCGTTTCCACGTCCCACTATTGTCAAATTCAGCTAGCTTTACCACCTCTTCTGCAGCATCTAACGTTTTAATCTGAACCCATCCTAGTATTGCCCATCCTAGAAGCCATTTTTTTTCGTGTCTTTTAACACCGGCTTTTCAACCGGCTTTTCACAGTGGTATTTGGTCCAGAATCTCTTCGGTCTCTTAGAGAAAAGTTTGTCTATAGCTTTTCGTTTTTCAGCATCGGTAAGTGGAATGTCTCTTTTTAGTTTTTTTGTCACGATGTTGTAGCCCTGACCTCAAAGCTCATCGTTGACTTTGTCGCATAGCTTTTTCCATGCGTCTTCTTTATCTTTGAGGATTTTTCGACGAAGCTCATTTCTCACCTCTCTCAGTGACATCTTTTCTTGACGCAAACTTTTCAGATCATCTGTCAGATTGATCTTTTTTCTTGTAAGTTTTCTTTTCACTTTTATACACTACTTTCGCAGTTCTGCTATCTGCGGTGTTCATTAATGAACAGGTTTCCTTCAGGTGCTGATTTGCGTTTCAGGGTTTTATGGCAAGATGTTTTACGATTTCTATGAGCCGGTCGAGTGTAATATTTAGGGGATTTAAAACTTTTGTTTTATTGGCAATGTATTTCTTTTCTATAGGTGACTTTTCTTCTTTCCAGACCCATCCTCTTCTAGCTGGGGCTACCCTTGTCTTTGTCGCCTGGTGTTTAAGAAAGAAATGTGTGTTGTTATGGTCACTTAGATTTTTCTCTTCCGTAACTCTCCATTCCCCAATGTCTTGCGCGATATCCGCACTGGCTAAAGTAAAATCTATAATGAATGTTTGACGTCCCCTTGCAAAGGTAGGTTTGTCACCTTCTTTCAGCACTACATGGCAGACTGGATCTTAGCCTATAACCATTCCCCCTCCATTGTCTCTCTCCATAGATAATGTTTAGCATTAAAATTCTCATATGATAACTTTCTTTTTTGCCACTGTTTGTAACATGTCGGTTATTGTTTGTAATATTCTTTTAAATTGATTGTCTTTAATATTGGGGTTTGCATACACTTCTATTATCGTATACTGTCTCAACTTCTTGCTCTTGTAGCACCTTAATTATCTTTAAATTTTGATTATAAAATATCACATCTAATATCACAGATAAATTGATTTTGTTGAGCTTTTTGTTTGGTTTCATCACGCGGCTATGTCTATTTTCATATGTTCTACAGTTTTCTGGAGTAAACTTATAGCGGCTCTGTTCCGATTTAAATTTGTCTGTAAAAATCTTGTTGTTATTGTGAATTTGCTGCGGTAGTAACATCTTCTTTAACTCTACCATTTTTTATTGCATCTTGGAAGGCTTTTCTTCCTGATACAGTGGGCAGAAACGATTTTCTTTACATTCTTTTACTTTATGACCAACTTTGGCACATTTATAGCAACGTTCTCTCCGGTTTTTGCCAGTACATTCAGAAGCACGGGGGTTAAAAGCTCAGCATTTATATCATTTTTTGATATTTATTCGGTCTTTTACTAGTTGCTATGTAATTATACATTTGTTGCAACAATTGTTCAGGTCTACGTGGTAACTCTAAGCAAGCTTTATAACTAACAATAGCCGTTGAAGGGCATAAACATTTAAATAATACAACATTTGGAACATCTTTTTTTAAATGACTAAAAAATGAGTTGTTTCGACCGATCATCGGTGCAGGAGCACCGTCAGAAGCAACTTCAGAGATGTTGGTTACAGGAATTACGAATGTGTCTAGACATTTACGAAATTCTAGATAAACCTTTTGACTGCTACAATCTTTGGCATCCACAACAACTAACTGTAATAAATGTGTTTTCTAGCTAGTACACATAATTTTTTAATGTAAGCAATATCAGTGCTCTCATTCACCATAACGGAAAATTTTGTCTAAAAACAAAAATCTGTATGTGAAATAACTATACAAGCTAAAAAAACCAACCAAGTCTCAAGGACTTTTGATTAACCTTAAGTAAATTTTGACCCTTTTGTTTTTTAAAAAGTTAACAATTTAGATGGCAAAATGGGTTCGATTGGGCTTGATTTTTCTTCACAAAACTTTTCCAGAACAAAAAAGCATTGTGTGCTTGTCATTCTGTAAACACAAATTAATATATACAACTTACAACAATTACTATTCTAAGCTCGGATTAAAAGGAAGTTATGTCTATTCTCTGCATATATGTATTGTTTTTACAGAAATTGTGCAAGCTATTCTTTTCGTATCCGTTTCTTTTTTACACTTGGGACATTTAAATTTTATTGGTATAGGCATGTTCTTGCTTTAAAAGTTACTTGAGAAATAATTATCATCTCTTTTACAATTACGTATTTAAGATAAAAAAAGTTTTTTTTTAAATAATACTTTTATATACAAAACGAATAACTAAAAGTACCTGTAAAACCTACTTAATAAATATATACAACTCACTATAATTACGTTTTATTACAATTTTTTGTCTTTCAGAATTATTCATGTAAATTTGTTTTCTCGTTTTTTTTATAAGACTACTGACTAAAAACTATTTACATTTTTGGCGACGTGTTGTACTTTATTTGTACTTTTTTAAGCCTTTATTAAAACTTAGTTTTTAATGTAAACATCGAATTATCAGGTAAAAAAGTCTGTTTAAAGTTTGATTGAAGTTTTATTTACTATAATTACTACTTTAAGCTAATTTTAAAACTATGAAGTACGATTATCATATTGCTCTATGATCGAAATCAACAAATCAAAGTGTTTTCTGCAGTACTGTGACGTTCCTAAGCCAGAGTATCTATGAAGTTCTTTAAAATGAAACGTTTATCACCCTGAATTGATAAGGCTACTTTGTTGCAAAGCTCTGTATATCATCTTTTTTTTTATTTTAAAAAGGGGGTTCATCTGTCTGTGGCGTGTCTGACTGGGCCCACCACGTGTGTGGTTGTCGGTGGCCTTTCGTTGGCGGACCGCTCACAGAGAAATTTCATTGTGAGGTACCCTTCATGCATTTACAACACCTATACTTACCTATATCGGTTTGGCTCTAGTGGCTCGGAGTGTGCAGCCGATACCACTAGGCTGCTGCCCTGCCGACCCATTTTGTATATTATACATGTTGTTTAAATGATTTAAAAACATTCATTATACAGAAAACTTTTGAAGCTTGAGGGCCTGCCTGTTGCAGTTGATTGATAATGTGCAAGTTTCAGGGATTTTTTAGTTTTTGTTTACTAATATTTTTGGTCTTTTTAGTCAAGTCGTTAAGCGTTTTTAAACAATCGGTTTTTGTACCAGTTTCATAAAAATTGTTAATTATTACAGTAGCAAACATATCTTTTATTTTATCAATGAGTCATTGCCAATGACTGATTTAAGTATACCATAAATGTTTGCTGCTGTATAGTTTGAGGTATCAAACTGTTAAATGTTTTTTTTTTAAATTATCTCATAAACATTTTTCGCAAATATTTCTAAAATTAATGAATTAGTATCGGTAAACGATATATTCACTGGGTGGAAGGAAGAAAATGGTACTGAATTTGCCATATCCACATTAACTCACTTCTAAAGAAAGCTTCAAGGCAATTAACCTTAACGAATTTAAAATTACAAACAACAAGGCGTTGAAAATAGGCGGTAATTTTAGCAATCTTCTCTTTGCCAGGTTGAGGTAGCGGAGAATTTCTAGCGATAATAATTGAGGCAGCATAGTCTACTCCTTCGCTCAAACGTCCTTAATCAGGTGCTCGTTTTTCCACTTAAGTTTTTCCACGAAATAACTGCAATTGTGATAAGTTATCATTGGATGCACATTTAATATAATAAGCACAAGAATACGGTTCATATTGTTATGTTCTCATAGTAAAGGCTTTTGCAGGATCTGGTGCGACTGTTAGTATTGGTTTTAGCACATTATACCCAGTGAGATTTAAAGGTGATAATGCATTTCCCGTCATTTTCGCGCTCTTAACACTTCTCTACAATAATACAAGTTTTCACTTTACTTTTTATCATTTAAATTTATTAATTAATCTTTATTTGCAGCTTCATGTAATGTTTATCGTTGTGTTGTATATATTTATGCTTTTTCTGCAGCATTGCTAATTTCATGTAATAATCGATTTGATGGCTATGTAACATTGTCATTATGATGAGCGTATTCTAAATGTCCCAGTAGGTATACTTGCAACCTGTCTAGAAGAACCTACAGTTCTATCGCCTACTTTGCATTGATAATAATAGCCTAAAATCGGTTCTTGAACATCATTTTCCTGATTGAGTGGATTAAAAGAAATCTAAAGCAGATGTTTGATAGATTGTCGAAATCGTGAATATTCGTAAATCTTAGCAAACCGTTTTCATAATATAATATAACCTGATAATGAAAATGTTCTACATTCTTCCGTTGCATTTTATCTTCAATATAAGCGGGTACGAGTTTTAACTGATATATTCCAAAAATAATGTCTCTGAGATACTACAAAATTAATTGTGGAAATGGTGGCAACTCTAACTCATTTGAGTTAATCTATTGGTTGTTGGCAATATTTCCTAAATGAAGACGCTCAACTTCTGCTCTGGTTTTTACCAGGTTTTCTGTCGCTGCCATTTCGTTCATTGTTTAGGCCAGTTTAACATTTGCTCCTGCCATATTTATTTTTTCAAAATGTTTCTTAATTATAGCACATGCTATTCGTAGGTATGAATTTAAATGTGGTATCTGCTGTATGGAAATAACTACTTTTAATTTTTAAAACATTTTTTTAAGTGACAGTTTTGAGCTTCTACAATCCAACGAGTTTTTGTTATTATTAGGATCCTTAGTCGTGAGCTGTCGTTGACCTCTATTTAAAACTGGCGGAATTTGCACTTCTAAATCAATTTTGTGTAAAAAATCAACTGTATCGCGATAACCTCTAACAATAGACATATCACCTTTTTCTAACCAATTTCTAAATCATTATGATTATCTTGTTCTAACTGTTGTTCTAACAGTGTCGTAGATTTTTTTTTATCTTATTGGTGAGTAATAAACATTTTACTTATCTAATATAGGCATAGTTATGTTTTTTTTATATATAGAAGCATTTGATAGAATAATTTCTAAACTAACAAAAATAAATAAAAGGAAGTATGTTTCGTAATAAGTTATGCCAGTAATAAAAAAATATATATAGGTATAAATTACGATATGGAGGAGAAGAATCTCGCATTTATTTTTGACGTTTTTTTAATCACATCCGCGCCTGACAGAAGATCATCAACGTAAAAGTCGATCAAGATCGCGTGCTGCATCTTTTTGATTAGGATTTGGTTTTTCTGGAAAGGCGAGTTCTTTTAGACAGCGAGTCGCTAACTAAATAACAAGACGATGCATACTCGTATATTAAAGCGTTTTCACGCCAAAAGATTTGTTGAAATTTACGATGATCTTCGTGAATTAATACCTGACGATACATTTTTTTTTATGTCGGCCGTCATTACATATTGGTGCGTGCGAAATCGAATTAATATATCTAATAAATTTTGAACAAGATTAGGTCCGACTAGTAGGTTGTTGTTAATTGATTTGTTGTTCCTGGTTTTAAAGGATGCATTAAAGACCACCCGTAATCTTGTTGTTGTACTGGATTCATTTATGACGGCATGATGAGGGACGAAATACCCAGTCTTATCCGGTACGGTCGGGAACATCTGGCCCAGCGCTGAATATACTGCCATAAATTCCGAGTATTGCTGTTTTATATTGGGGTTCTTTTCTAAGCGTCGCTCTAGGTTGTAAAATAATTGAAGAGCACGTTCTTGGAAAGTTCCCAGATCAGGCGGCTTCTCTACAAAGGGGAGTTTTACAATGAATTTACCCGTCTGGTCTCTTCTAAAGGTTTGCCGAAAATTTGTTTTGCATGTGTCATTGTTGTTGTCTTGAGAAAATTCTTCAATTTCCCAATATTTTTGGCATTCTTTTTCTAATTCGAGAAAGGGGCTGGACGATATATGACAATGTAATGATTGAGGATGGCGTTTTGAAATGTTTTCCCCTAAAATTCAGCCCAACCGCGTTTTTTGTAAGACCGGCCTGTTTCGGCTTAATTTAATTTGTCCGATGCATGTTAATTGCCAAAATAATTCGTTGCCTATTAATATATTAATAGGACCAGACTGATAATAATTTGGGTCCGCCAGTTGGATATTTTGATATTAGTCACAACATCATTAAGACTTACTAACGGCACATTTAGTTTGTTGATTTCATCTACACCCAATTGCTTTCTCGCATTTTCAGTTACGAAATTTGACTGTGACCTACTATCAAGTAGTGCCCTCGAAAGAAATGGTTTTCCGTATTAGTTTATTACTTTAATTATTACTGTTGATAAAATAATGTTTCGATTAAAAATTTGATTGCGAGTATTACAAGTAGTGCTGGTCAGTACCGTAGAATTAGACGTAGAAGGTTCCGTTTGCGGTATTATTTTATTGTTTGTTGATAAACGAGTCGATATGTAATAATCTTTGTGTTACAAAATTTGTGTTTGCATTTTTTGCAGTTGTGGAAGTTATTACATGTTTCTGCCAGTTAAATTCGTCGATTTAACAACTCAATTTTTAAAAACTTTTATTTAAGTTATTTTAAACTATTTAATATTTTATTATTGAAATTACACTTTGATTTGATTAATTATTAATTGGAAAATACACTTTGCACTATACACTAAGTTAGGAATTTTACTAGTTAAAGTTTATTCCCATGCAATAGTAGTATTGTTATCAAATTTGGTGGAGATAATCTGGATTACAAGATTATCCCAATAGTTAATCGGTTGATTTAGCGATTCTAAAGCTTTGAGGTTTGATGTCACGCTGTGTTACAAAAATCCTAATGATTTTGAGTCTTGGCTGATTACATCAGGTAAGGAGAATAATCCTCTTACATGATTTGCAATCAGTAAGTTGTGCAATCAGTCTAGTATTTTCGTACCGTTTTTCTAATAATGTCTACGCTGCCGCGTAATTGCCATTCGATGGAATCAGGTGGCTTATCGTTTGCCACGCTTCTGCTTTTACCGTACTACGAAGGTAATGAAATTTTTGAACGGACGATAATGAATTGTTTTCGCGAATTAAGGACTTAAAGGACTCGCGAAAGCTAATCCATTCAGTGAAGGAACCACTGAATGTTGGTAAGTGTATGTCTATGTTATAGCTTCGATGCGTTCGCGAATCTATTCTAGTTTTGTTTTATTACTAGGATTGTCTAATGTCTATAAACGTTATGAATCGAGTTACTCGTGACTTTAATTTTCTTCGAGCGTCTTTTAGAGATTTAAGTATTTCAGTCATGTTTGTAGTTGATGTAAATTATTTAAAATATTGTGTCAAACAATCGAGTGTCAGAAATGATAATTTGATTGTAATTCAGAGCCTTTTTGTGGCTTAAAATTGTATAAAGAGTAAATTATGATTGACCGACCGTAGAGGCATGCGATACATGAAATAGGAACGGTTGTACAGGATTTTAATGAAACGACCCACTGAACTTTGTGTTCGAAGGTGTCTCCAACTCCCTGGATTTGATTTGTTGGCTGTGATGAAGATTGTTGTTGTAGATGACTGTGAATATATCGCTGATAGCGAACAGCGTCAACAAGATTCCTCTCTTCCGGTTTGTATACGGCTCGAATGGACCATTTTCTTATGTTGTGGACTATATCTTCTTGGATAGGGGTAAATGAATTTCCGGGTTTCTTGTTTGTATTTATTTACATCACATGATTACTTACATTTGCTCAAGGGATAATATGTCTCGATCTCTGGAGCTTTGTCGCGATAATGATGAATGTCCCAAGTCCGGGGGGGGGGGGGTTTGACTGTTACTTTCCTACCCTTTTTTTCTCTTGCCGAGACCCTTATATTTTAACACTAGTTTCTGGATATTCCACTTTTATTTCTTCATAACTTTGTGATTCTGTTTTATTTGCGGCTTCTCTCTCATCTTTATCAATTTCTTCATTTTTTTTTATTTTTAGTAACTTGACTTTTATCATCTGATCCGTCAATATCGTGATAGGTCAGAAAATTCTCAATTTTCTAGTTTTCCAAATAAATCAGCAATAGACTTTTTAATTTTTGTAGTATTTTTGACTACAAATTGACGTTTTGGAACATTGAATAGTAAATAAAAGTGATTAATCGTTGTTTTCCTAATTTTTATACAGCGCTGAAAATAATGAGAATCTCCAAAAAAAAATGTTTTCTCTCAACTGAAAACAGAATTACCTAACCTGAAAATTAGTTATAACAAAACAAATCAAAGAGATGTTGAAAGGTTTTTCTAACAATATCGATAATCTTCTCTTCAACGTAACAACTTCTAGAAGTTAAGTCAAACGGTGATATTGACTTATTATTGACCAATGCAATCAGTGGTGGTAAATAAGTATTTAGTCTAAACTAAAATTACCAAAGAATGGGTAAGAGGAACATTTCTTAATTGGTCTTTGCTCAAGTTTATTTTTAATATTACTGATGTTTTTCAAATCAATAAAGAACAGGTTTAGAGCTTGGGTGTTGTCGGACCCTGTAGATGGTATTTTTCATTGTTCTCTTATTAACTATGGTGAGGAACCTCATCTTTCTTTTAGAAATATTTGTATTAAGAAACTTTTGATAGATTGGTTAGGTTCCGTGATGTGTCAGATGATTCTGAACCTTCGACGACTCTTATAGAAAACGAAAATATTTTAGAGGGGATTACTGATGAATACATGTCATAAATAACGAAAGAGTCTCTGTGGTAATGTATGACACCACAACTTATTTATCTATTAATGGAGAATCAATTTCTCTGCTGATAGTTAACAGCTGAAAACTGGATGATTTCTGGAATAATGCAGACTTATTCAAATTTACGTTTCAAAAACAAACGGTAGTGTTTAGGTTTAAATTCGTGATGTTGATTATTCTACTCTAATGGAAATCTGGAGATTTTATTAAAAAAATAAATTAAAACTTCTCAGATACGACCAATCTAAAACCAACTAATGCAATCAGTGCTGGTAAAATCTATTTAGTTCAAACTGAAATAACTAAAGAATGGGTAAGGGGCACATTTCTTAATTTTTATTGAGAAATTTATTGCATCACTCTCAAAAATTTGATTATTAAGTGAGGCAAATGGATAAAATAAGTCTTCTATAAAAAGACTTATTTTATTTTTTTAAATATACCTAATTTACTCAGGATGGGTTACCACAGTGTAACATGTATTTTGAAGGTCTTCATACGTGGATCTTGATTCTTGGACGCTACCAGTTTTTTTTTTGCAATAAGCTTTACAGGTGACCCTATTACACAAAAATTGTTTCTAAGCTATCTTTTAGAAAGTATATGGATTGGGTGGAATATATTTAATAGTTGAACCGTTGGAGGCTATTGTACCAACTTGTTATAACAAACAAATCAAACAAGTTACGTAGGGGCAGCGAAATAAGCGAAGAATTTATTACCCTATTGCTAATCATGATGATTCATAACTCTTTGAAGGAACTGTTCTTCCTCAGAAAAGGTTTTTGAGTAAAAGTTGAATATTGCTAAAACTTCGAGGTTTTTTCGCTTTTCTTATAACTATCGGTGTCAGTTTATGTAGTGCGGTTGCACTAGTACAGTTGGGACACTTAAAAAAAAACGGAGTATAAAGGGAGTGTATTCGACAAATTTATATTTCGCATTATTTCGCAGAGTTTGTAGGCGTATCAAAACTGAAAATTCTAATTTAAAAAAAAATAAATAAAAATGATGGTGTTGGTCTCTAGTGCTAAATTTTTTTCTTAAATTTAGAGGAATAGGAGTTTAACAGTTTTAACGGTGTGGTAACATAATTTTTTTTTACTTGTGTTTTAGATAATAATTTATACAGGGTGGACCAAATGTATGGAACCGGCCGTTTTTTGGCTAAACTATGAAGAATTTCGAAAAAACAAAATATAGGCATTAAATGGCTAGGAAGATGCTACCTGAAGCGATGCTTAAATTTTTTTTATTTGTTTAAATTTTTAAGATAACTACCTATAGTAATATTTTTGTTTTTATGTGATTTTTTTTCTTGATTTTTTTAAAAAACAAGCTTTTTAAGAGAAATGTAGCTGTACAAAATGTTTTAATTTTAACTTTATAAATTTTCAATAAAAAAAATAAACATTTCCGAACTTTATCTTTGATTTTCGCCAAATCTACAACATTTTTGGTTAATTCAAGCAATTCATGTTGAAAAGCTAATTACAGTTCTTTAAAAAAGTTTTTAAAAAATAATTTATTTAAACAATTAATAATTTAACAATAAAATTTAATGCGTTTTTCTTTAATTTTTTATTATTTTGTAGTGCACATTACGAGTATGTTGTAGTACTAGGTATAAATAAATAAAATGTAAATAGTGCATATTAAAAACGTCTGGATTTTAGTTTAAATAAATTGGTAAAAGAAAGATTTTGTTAAAACTGTCTTCCACGTTACGCAGACCAGCGGAAAGTAAAGTAGGCGTTCTCTCCCCTTCCCTTGACTTAGAATTAGCCCGTCAGATGACTACAGAACATTTTTAAAAAAAACAGTTTTAAAAAAAATCAAGAAAAAAAATCACATAAAAACAAAAATGTTACTACAGTTACCTTAAAAATTTAAACAAATAAAAAAAGTTTAAGCATCGCTTCAAGTAGCATCTTCCTAGCCATTTAATGCCTATATTTTATTTTTTCGAAATTCTTCATAGTTTAGCCAAAAAACGGCCGGTTCCATACATTTGGTCCACCCTGTATATGAAAATATATATGAAAAATTAGTGATTTTTTTGGTGCTGCAGTTTGTCTGCTAAATCTTGTATTTCGGGTTTATACTTGGTACATTTCAAGGCTAAGCAAGCGCCACTGACCACATCTATTAACTGATTTCGTTTGTTTGTCTTAATATTATTTAATTCTGAAAACTAACTGGCCGTTATGAGAGACAAACATTTGAATTATGAAATTTTTTATTTTTGAAGATGCGTGCCACCGAAAATGATTGGTTCGCTATCACTGGTCTAAACGCTGAGTGGCGAACTTATGATTTCCAGTAATTGCTTTGCAAAATACTGCTTCCTGACAATATTCTGTATTGAGTATTCTGAAAATGATTAGAAAGAAGAGACCGTTATAAAAAAAAGTACAAACTGAGTTTAAATAAATGTAATTATTTCGTTCATAGGATCTATTCCAATAATCTTTCTTCAATCATTAAAAAAGCCAGAGCTGAATACGAAAATCATCCTATTGACAAAACAGATGTTAAACATTTTTATAAATATGTTAAGTTCTGGTTTGGTTAAGACGCTTAGTATTAGGGATGGTGGTGGTAATATTGTTGTAAGTATATGACGCTGAGGTCGCCAACACTTTTGCAAATAGTTTTGCAAGTATTCATATAAGGAACCATTATCGCAGTTGCCTTCAATTCAAGTACCACCAAATTTATGCAGTCTTTGTGATGTAAATTTCTCTGAAAATTCTATTCTGGCTAAACTCCAGAAATTAGGTGTTACGAAATCTCCCGGACCTGATAGTATTACTACTAGTGTTTTAAAAAATTGTGCAAAGCACTTGAGCAAACTATTAGCTGCATTAATGAAGCAATCCTTTGAGGCTGATGTCTTGCCACTTGAATGGAAGATCGCACTCGTTAGACCTATAGGTATATAAAAAAGGTATCCAATTATGGTATCTCATAACGCTCATCAGCGCAGACAACGCCTTAAACGTGCTAAAATATTCTAAAAAAATGTTGGCTCTGCGGTTACTAAGAAATTTCATGTATACTAAAATTCACAGCTATTTTTACACCACCTGTTGATTTTTCTGAAAATTCGGCATTGTACAGATAACTTAGTTTGGTGTGAACTAGACTTTTGGTGACGTTTCTTAATTCTAGTTACAAATCTGATGTCATTTTTTGACAAATTTTATTCTAATCTCTACGAATGCAATAGCATGGGGGTTATAAGTAAGACATGCATGGATACAATTTCCTGATCTCTGGTGCAGTTAGTGAAAATAAAGTGACAATATCAAAATAGTGTTATATTTATCTCATTTTCTGAGATATCAATTACCTACCGCATATTTACCAAATGATGAGTATACGCAGCTCGTATACACGCAAGTGCCACGTTCAAATAGAATTTGTTACATGATGTATTTTGGCTTTTAAACAAACTGCAGGTTTTAATACTATTTGCTTACTTAGAAATATTTCTGCCACTTCTTGCGAGATTTCTCGCTTTGACAACTCAGGATGATTTTTGGAAAACTTTTCAAACATTTTTATTAGTGCTGCCTTCATTTGGGCGAAGATAAGAACTCTTGTTTTTTTTCTGCTTTTTCTTCATTTTTAAGAAAAGCGCAAGAATCTATTGTAATGCAAGATCAAATTTAAACATTCAAATAATAATTTGACTTTTGACACTTTGCAATTATTTCGCATATAACCAACTTTGTTTTTAAAAATTACTACATAGGGGATTTTTGGTTTCCAACTTAAATCAACAGGTGGTGTAAAAATAGCTGTGAATTCGATTATAAACAAATTTGTTTACATTTTTTTATTTTTACAAGTTTTACATTTCGTTCTTTTTTGTAAGAAGTTTTAAGAAATATTTAAATAATGGATAATAATTTTGAAGCTTTATATGAATGGATCAAAGAGCATACAACATCTCGCTCGAAATCTAACATCTCTGGTAACATAAATCACGATTTTTGTAATGCTATCCTTCTGGCCGAAATCCTGCAAAAACACTTCCCGAAACCGGTCGAACTACAAAACTACAGCCCGAAAAATACCTTTGCCTAGAAGTTAATTAATTGGCAGACACTCAACATCAAAGTTTTGAATAAAATCGACATTTATTTGTCTCAAAGGAAAATTGAACAACTTGCTGATGCCAAACCTGCAATTGTAGAAAAGCTTCTTCAGGAAATAAAAAATAAAATTAATATCAAATCCGGTAAGGAGAAAATTGAAATTTTAAATTTGAAAAGACAACCAAATATAAGACTATAGAAAATTGAAGAAGAATTTAAGGAAAAAGTAGTAATTTTATAAGAAATTTTTTATAAATTTAAAGTAAGTCTTGCAAAAAAAAACGAAAAAATTACTACTTTAAAAAAAGAAAGAGACCGTTTGTAGAACAGATTAAGCTATTTGGGATTTTTTTTTTCAAGAGAACGGATGGTCGCCATAAAGGTTTGACTTTCCATCTACAAAATTTGCAAGACCAAGGCCGCAAGACCTAAATCTGGATCGTTCAATGTAATCAATTTTTTATTTTATTATGTCCATTATATGTTGCCATTTAAAATAAAGAGTTAGTGGTTATTTGTCATAAACTTAAAATAGTTTACACAAGTAAACCTTAAAAAAGATCGTAAAAGATCGCAAATTCACTTATGGTCTCCTACTCTCCATATATTTCTAATAACTTGACGAAAAAGAACAACCATGGCTTGATATTAAATGATCTGCCGTTTATCATGTAACCACTGCAGAGGTACGTGGTTTTACTGGCTTTCATACCGTTGCAAGATAGAATTATTTGAACGTGGAATTATTAAAACATTTGTTGACGTTTAATACGGAAATATATTCATTAATAAGGAAATGGTGCTATATGTATCAATCGCTTTTTTGTGCCTAAGTACACTCTAATGTGTACGTCAATTAAAATTTAAGTACAAAAATCGTTACAAACGCACAATGGTAACCAGAACTTCAAAAATATTCTTATTTTTTTTATGAAGACCTTGTAATAATCCATTGTCTAGAAATTTTAACATCCCGCTTAAACCGCTTAATAATGGTTTTATAAGTTTTTCAAACATACCTAGAGTTGACAATATTTCAAATACCTAATACCTGAAGAATCTGCTCTATATTTTCTCCCTTTTTTTGTCGTTTTTTTTTCTAGTACTCAGTCTTTAACATATTCTATATTTGAGTTTTTTCGGCATTGTGGTTTAGGCTGATGGGTTTCAGAATCTTGTTCAGTATAACTAGAATTAGTGAGCATGTCTTTGGATTGTAACGTTCCATTTTCCTTGTGCACATTACAGGAATTACAGGGCATGTGGACAGGAATTGGTAGGAGTATCTACTAGTAATTTGTTCAATTTTAATAAGAAATCTTTAACCTTAAATAAAAAAAAACGTGTTATCCCTCTTTCTGTTTTATTTTTTTTATCTTTGCTGTTTTTCTATGTTCTTATAAAATTTTTTCATTTTTTGGCACATGTCTTTTCTGAGAACTAAAAGCACAGCCCTTTGAATGAAATTTTTTGAATTTATTATCCAATTGTTTTACATACTGAACTCTGAAGGAAGTATACATCATTTCCATAAATTGTACTGTACCTTCTGATTCCAAAATGCCGGATTGTCTGTTTTCATCTAAATACTTTATAGCAGTTGTAACTTCAGGGGAATACACTTGAATCGCTTGTTTTTCGTTTATTTTGTGCAAATTGCATAGCTACACATGTTTTTTTTATCAGAAACTTTACTGGTTTAATTATTAAATTTCGTTGTAAGGCATTTAAATTTTTGACATAGAAGGAAAATATGGTCTCATTATCGTAGTCTGCTCGCAACTATAAGTTTTCGACTTTAATCTCTACCTTGGTGTATAAAAAAATACAAAAAAAGTAAATACATTTATTATAACATGTGTTACATACCTAACATACCTACAAAAAAGTGAAAGGTATGAATATAAAATTAGAACAAACAGTATCTCAATTAATTAAAATTAAATTTTAAGAATAAAACACTTGATAAGAAGATGAAACACTGGTATATGTATTATTTTTACCATTTAACTCTTCTTGTTTTGTTCTTTACCAAATCTTCTATCACATCGCAAAATATTGATCACATTATGGCTGCCAGAAAAATCGTTTTATTAGTTACAGATTGATACACTACATGTGAATTCACCACCACCATTTATTGGTCGAAAATGTTGTTGCACAGTGGTTTTTATTGATTTCGTTGAGAAGTGCTTCACATTCTGTGATGTAAAAATTTCTTAAGGAATAGAAACTTATGTACATGTTTTGGTGAATATTAAGTACGCGTATTTGATAAAGCCCACCTTTAGGGACATTCTTACAGAACAAAATTTTTCCTCGCCGCGATATGCATATATACGGAATCAGGTTCTCTCCGATTTTTTTCCACCTGAAATCTCCTTTTTCTGATCTTTCGTCTCTTTCCATTTTTGTCGAATTTTAACAGTACACGATGCATATAATACTGTCACGGGCTTTGCCTCGTGAGGTGGGGTTGAGATTAAAAACAGGGTTTTAATACAAAAGGTAATTTAATGATGATTGAGATATACATATTAGATAGCGGATAGAATACTTAAGAGCTACTTACATTGACATTCTGACACACTCCAAAGGGCTGGGCATATCTCACACTCTACCTAACTCAACTCTCTTCGTCGAACCCTACCAACGGACTCTACGATTAACGCAGCCTACTAGTTCGCCAACCCCCTAAATGCTGAGCCAGCTATTGCCTCAACCGACAGTAATTTAGTCGATATCAGCAATAACCCATCCGCACCGGCAGGATTTCGATCTAGCAGGCTAACGAACTTCCGCTTCGTGACAATACTGTGACCGCATAGCGTACACAACAGTTTCAACGTAAAGTCACTCAATAGTTAAAGTACCACAATTGTCAGCTATTTTCTTGCAAAATAAACAGCGCCAAATTTAAAGTAATGTTTTCAAGGTAATTGCTTCGTAATACATTTCTACACTTTTAGTTATTGTAGACAACATACTTTATGTAAAAAAATAAATAAATAAATAACACAACTAGTTGGTTATTTGAATGATTTATTTTTTTGCAAGTGCTCGCATTGCTATGCTTTTGCTACTTTTTATATTAGCGCCAGCGCGGCTATTAAATTGTTTTGATATTTCATTTAATTAACACAAAATACAGTCTAGTTTTAACAAATATTTTAATTATTATTTGACCTGTATTATGACATATTGGAATTAGGACTGAAGGAGGATATTTCAACAGCATTTTTTTTTTAGAAAATCATCAAGACTTAGCGGATTCTGTATAATTTTATTTTAAAAGGTTCTAAAAAAGAGTTGAATGTTATTTCAATTTTACAAATAAATTTAAAGATGCAATTACCTTGGAATTCTCAGACTTTGGTAATTTTATGTTGACGAAAATGCGTTTTTTATGGCGTTCTGTGTGAACCGACAAAGCATTAAATATCGGAAGTCTTGTTTCAAATAAATTTTTTGTATGTCTAGTGCGGTTTCTATCGATAATATAATTTCTGTTTGAAAAGGTTTCTATGTATTGTTGATGGACAAACCATATTCAATATCATGGACAGATTTCAAAAATTGTATTTTGTCGTCGTATTTAGTTCAGCGACAAAGCCAATTCAGAATAGCGACTAGTGAGTAACTGAAATCATCGATGCATTACTTTCAAAAACGAAGCAGTTGATCTATGTTCCTGCTCTATTGTGTTTTTAGAAATACAATACAATATTGCTGCTGCAAGATCATTATTTATTAACGCCACGGCAAGTTTAGCAGTCATCTTATCAAAACGTGATGGATTTAGAGCCTCGTCTTCTACTCGTGGACATAATTTCAATACATCACGTTTGTCAATTTCATGCATAGTCTTTATTGGTTCTTTATTGATATCGCATTTGATGACAAATCATATTTTTGCACAAGATTATCACTAAAAATTAATTTATGGCGTTTTGTCAGCGCTGCCACGAGATTTTCAAAGAGATATACAAGCTCTGACATAAAAAAAAATATTTTTTTACTTTGTAAACAAGGAAGCTGTATGAACTTTTTAATTTCAGAATGTCTTCCAGCAACAATATTTAAAATTTTCCATATGTTACGGTTTTGTGGATCCATGTCGGATGTTACAATTCTAACAGTAATGCCAATATTATGAGCTTTTTTTATAATTTGCGAAAGTCTATCCTGAAGTTCGTTGGGATTAACGGAGTTTGCTCTAAAATCTTATCTCACGATTTGTTTCCATTTCGTTGGAATTCCCCTTAGCATGTACACAATTCTATCCATAGGTTGCAACAATATTTGCATTATCTGTTGCCTTGGGTGCATTCAGAGTAGGCTTGCTAACATTTTTTTCTAACGAATTATTAAATTGCAAGCCACGCGTTATAGCCATTTCATCACAAATTAGTGCTGTATGTCTTTCCTTTGGCCGAAAACTTTCTGTCTGTAGAAAACCATCAAACCATAGAACAATACAGTATATTTTTATACTAATTTTAAATTTTAACAAGTTAAAAACTTCAATGAATTTTTCTTAATTTCTCTCAATTTTAAATGGCTAATCCGATGTGGGAGGGTTTTTATACTAGGGTATGGAAGTCTCTGACAAAGAATTTTTTTATACCTCTTTGTCCCATAAGTGAGATATAATTTTAGACCTTTGCTGATGGTATCGGCTGATCACACTCCGCTCCTACATGTACCTTTTTTTTAAAACATTCAGTTGATCTTGTTTAAAATTACTGTCTAAAAGACTGTCTTTTTGTTGTTTCAATTTTTTTTTTTCATACTGTCTACATTTTTGCATAGCAGCTTCTAATTTCTTAATGCGTCTATGGATTCGCTCTCGTTCAGCAATTCGACTTAAATCAAATGAACAATTTCATTTTCTAAATTTTTTTCAGCAATGTTAACGTCAACAGGTTCTGATATAATTTCGTTTTTTATACGTTTCCGTTTAACACTATTTATTACAATGTAAAGTAAATGCACTTTCATAGCGTCCAGTTGATAAGTTCTTAGGTTGGCAGCTATGCCTAGTTTTTTTGTAGTGTATTATTTGGCAGTACTAATTTGCTGTCAAGTTTGACAGCTAAAAAATAATTTTAATTTAATATCAAAAATTCATCAAAAATGAATCGTAAAAGTTCTGAGAACAACTGAACAAAGCTAATTGTTGCCACAACGCGCCATCGCAAAATGGTATGCAGAAATACAAAAGCCAGATGCGCCTAATAGATTGTTGGAGACAATTAGAAATCAAATTTTACCGTCCCATTATCAATTTAACGTTTTCACTGTAAAACAATTTTTTCCTATCTAAATACTTGAATTGTTGTCCACATTGTATTATGTTACGAAGTTTTACCCACTCGAAAATCTATCAATTCTAAAATAAAACTGTAAAAAAGCAACAGGTCCTTTTGATTTGCCTACAAATAAACGTAATGCAGTTCACAAACACTAATGTGGCTAAAATCATAAATTTAAGAACTCCAAAACTCCCAATTTTGCAGCACCCAAAGGGAGTGCATACCGTTAGCTGCATAAACACAATCTTGAACTAATAATTCTTTATTATATTAAAGGACAACTAAGTATCAATCAGGACACATTGTTTCTGGGCCAGTTTCATAATTTCACATATGTAATTTAAGTATTTAACATTTAAAAATTAATAAATTTTTAAAAGCGTCAGAGATTCTAACCTATTTTTGTACACCTGTCAATTCTGAAAGATTTTCTACTAAAAACAGTTGCCATCGCTAAAAGAACGATTTACACTGGCCGATTATAGTAAACTTACACTAGGGAGTGGACACAATGAAAGTGCACCAAGTTTACATCTTTTGCCAACAGATCGGGTACAGCAGTGGGTCGAAGAAATTTTTTTCCATCTCGCCGATTATGTTCAAACTGGATTTCAGAAAAATGTATCTACAATAGTGTTTCAGACAAAACTAGGTATTTAAACCTCGTTTTTGGTTGGTACAACATACTTACTACACAAATTCTAAAATATTTATTAAAATCAGGACGATCAATTACGCTTAACCACACTTTTCTTTTTTCGCTTTTTCTGTCAGCACTCGGAAATGAAAATAATAGGAAGCTTTTTCTGGAGCTATTGTTGCAGCTTAATATGCAACAGTCAGGCATTGTTGACTTGTTATTCTCACTCGAGCATAACACAAACACAAAATTAAAATCATAGATAAATATGTCTTAAACAATTGACATTTATAGGACCTGAAATCTAAGGTCGAATCATAGAGTGAAACATAAATGTATAAAAGTCACTAACATCGTCGCCATTTTATGGCAATTACGCTATATCTCTGTCTAGCATATTGGCATAATGGATTGCGGTACTTTAACTGTTGAGTGGCTTTATTTAAACGTAGTCATTGCTTGCGTACCATATAGTGGCACACAGTTTCTTCATAAAAGTTAGTTTTAGTAGTTAAAGTGATAATTTTCATTTAGAAAAACTTTTTTCACATGTGGCAACACTTACAGGTAAACTTAATAAAATTTTTAAAGCAATAAATAAATTTGGGAAAGATGATTGCAAATTGTTTTTCACAATGCACCTCAAATTAAAAATTTTTTTTGTATAATTTTATACGTGTTCAATGATCTTCAATGTCTTTTGATAATGTATTTTGTACATTTGCTTGTAAACTGGAGTTGCAATCAAAACAAGCTTCTCAGTTCTTCCTGAGATAAAGTTTGAAACTGTCACAAATATTTAAACAAACTTTAGCATCCGTTTAAAGTTTTAATTCTTGAATTGTTGTGGCAGCGGTATCTTATATTACAATTTGAATATGTACTTTAAAAATGGTTATAAGGTCTGTTAGGTTGTCGTCTGGGCATTCCTAATTAAAAAACCTTACTTTTGTTTTTTATGCACCATAATAAGTTCAGAAGTTGCTAAATTTTCAGCAACTTTAATAAACATATTAGTTAAATTCTTGGCTACATCGTTACATCGCTACATCGTGTCTTTTAAAATCCCATTACATCATTTAATATTTTTGCACATTCATTTAGATTAGATTTCGTTTTTTGTAACATTTTAGTTTCAACATCTATATTGTGACTCCTTATTCAATCAACCTTAACAATGAAAAGAAAAAAAAATTGAGTGGTTGGAACATTTGTGGTTTTCCACTTCGAGCAGGTTTCATTTAATAAAAAGGTTGATGGCCGGTTAACCCAGGCAGTGTTGGCGGGGAACTATCCAAAAGGTATCCAAACACAAGACATGCTAAGCCGCCTCGAATTTTAGCAGTTTCGGCAGTCTTTTTAGGGAAAAAGTTATGGTAAAGTTTGAAATGAATAAGGTTGGCGCGTCCGCAGAAAAAATAATAATAATAAATTCCTAACTTTGATATAACCTTGACCCATTATTGGTTGTTGAGGAGAGTACTACCCTTTTATCCCAATAGTGGGGGGTGGTGGTACTCTTTAGGGTCAAGATCAGCAAGGATTAACTAATAGGAACGAAGTTTCTTAAAATTATTACTTGCAGGTCTTTATCAGCTTAAAGTGAATAGGGCAGTTTTTGGCCTCCAAAAATCCGACCAACGTCGCTGGTTTCTCCAACTGGGCAGTACCTAGAAATTGAAATTTTTTTAAATTCCGGCGATAGCCGATTTAATGTGGAATTTCCCAAATACAATCTATTGAGCCACCCAAAATTGCTCTATGAAATTACCACACTATTAATTTACACAAAATTTTACTGCGGCCTCTACTATCTACCTCACAGCTAACCAGAAAAATTCCTTGTGGACTCCAGCTGTTATGTTTTTGGGGCTTGTTAATTGTCGGTTAATTTGGGTGAAAAAAGTTCTGTTGGTTAAGCAAGATACGATTACTTTGATGAAAGCTGTTGGTATTTCCATTTTTAATAGTTTGTTTAAAAGTCCGATGTGTCAGATTTTATCAAAGGGCATGGCCACATCCATTAGGGCTATGTCAGTTAGGTTTGATAGGTTTAATTCTACTCTACTTAATCTTACTCGGGTGAATTTGTAGTTTCTGTGATTTTTAATATTCTCTTAATTTTTTGTTTTATATGAGTTACAAATTTTCGATCGTTGGTGGGATAATAATTAGTGTTCTTATTCACTTTCATTATTACTTGAATGCCTTTTTTTTATCCTTCCTTTATGCAGACTTTTTCAGACATGATTTGAATTACGGTGTCAAATTACACTTGCCCTGGTAGTTGTTATTCCTATTATATCACTTTCAAAATCAGGACCAAAGTTTTTGAGACGTTCTGTGATCAAGTTTACACAATACTTTGCAGTAGCAGATCTATGTATGTGTATTCGCCCGAGATTAAAATGTGTCTCTTTTAGGTGAACACTCACATTTAGATATCTGTGAATTTTTGTGAGGTCCATTCATCAAAAGTTAAAGAAAACAACTGCTCTTCTCTTTTAAAATTTTTGAATTTAATTAGCAGGTTAAATTATACTGTTTGAGTAGTTTGTGATAATAGATCTAATTGTATTTGGAGAAGTTGGCAGTTGAAATTCACTTTTTAAAAACAACCTTCTCAAATCTGAAGATGTACAAAATGAATTTAGGTTAAAACCATCCTTGCACACTATTCTGGATACAATTTTCTCCATAGAAATAGTTTTTTTTTTTGGTATTTCTTGCTTATAATGTAGATGCACTAGAAGTTAATTCTGTATGAGGGACAGAGTGTCGTTGACTCTTCTAAGTACTTAAGACAATGCAATGTTTTGTTTGTAAATGAATTTTTAAGCTTTTGACTGACCGTTTACTAATCTTTAAAATACTAGAACATAATGAACATTTCACATTGTCCTCACTGTCAGATTTTGTAAAATAAACTTTTCTCTTCAACTTCGCTAGATTTGAATTTGATAGGTAAACCTTGCCTAGAAATTAGGGAACCACCACCTGTTGAATTACGTTGGTGGTAACAAAATTATACTAAATAAATTTGGTTTTAAGTGGTTGGTGAAGCAAAAAAATTGGTCTGTTATTGTTGACAGTTTTAATTTGATGTAAAATTGAAACTCCAAATTGTTAATCTGATTTGCTTTAAAATGCCACGAAAAACGAGAAACTTCTGAAAGTACTTTTATATATTTATTAAAATTTTCTTATTTTTACTAACCTCGTAATTTTTTTATTTATATTATTATTTTATCTACTCAAAACAGTGGACAAGTTTTTCAATCATGTATAAATAAAGGTGGAAGGAAACGAACGCCTCGTTCCACGAACATTTTTTCGAAGAGGAATTATATAGAAAAAATTATGATTTGAAAAAAGGTGGGAGATTTTAATTTAAACAAGTTATTGTAATTCTTAAAACACACAGATTACACAGGATCCAGAAGTATTCTGTATTTAATTTTAAAAGGGTTGGGGTTTACTTATAGATATGAAAACAACACAAAAATTTTGACAGAGAGGCCTTACATAGTTTCTAAAAGAATAAAATTTTTGCAGAAATATATGCAATACAAAAACGATTTTCTAAATTTACTGTTTATTTATTAAGATGAAATATGGATTTCTAAACACAGTTCGCAGCGCAAAACATAGGCAAATGAAAATATATTATCAAAATATGTATATCAAATTAAAAAATCTGAAGGGCAACGTTTTACGGTATTGCATGCTTTTTAATATAATTATATATTAATAAATATATATCATCTTTTTTTTTTCACTCTATTTGTTTAAGTTCTTGAATTTCTGCTTTTAGCCAGGAACTTTTTTACGATACGATACGATTTAAAAACTCTTTACTATAGGAATTATGTACATATTTTACAGAGGTTGTCTCGTTTAGAGTGGGACTAGTCTGGATATTTGGATATTGACAATGTTATGCTAGAGGTATAAATTGTCTTATCGGGATAAGGTGGTTTTGGCATAATATTTATGACAGGGAAAAATGAGTGTACTTATTAAAAAACCCTGAGATAATACAATTCTAATGATAGCAACAACGTACTTAAAATGAGAATGGGTAACATTTTTATTTAGTTGACATGTTTAATGTTGAGGTTGACAAGATTGGTACAATTGGTAACAAGAATGCTAGGCTTAAACCTTTACATAAGTTATGTAAATTTTGATTATTTGTTTTGTTTTGAGTTTAATACAGATTGTGTTGTTGTGTTGATGTAAATTTATAGTTGGGAGGAGAGTAATTTTCTTAAAACCCATATCAAATACTTTCAACAAGAGTACTTTATAACTAACACATTTAACTCTGCTTAAGTCACTATGATTACACTTGCAATACTTTTTTTTTTGGAGTTTTAACTGCGCGTGAAAGCACTGAATCCACTCCTGGTGTTAGAAACTAATGCGAAATCTAGTAAAAAAACTAATTTGTTTTGAACCACAATTTATTTACAAAAGGAGTCTAATTGAAAATTCAAATATTAACAATAACTATTTTGTAAAACGCATCCGATGATGAGTTCCCCACTCCTGTCAAGTGACCTAAATTTCGCCGGGTACTAGCTGATCCTCTAAGTCCTAAGAGGTACTCTTGGATTCTTTCGGTTATATCTAACTTTCGCTCACCGTTTTTGACTGTAGCGTCATAAACCGTAACGTTCAAAATAGTACTCATTTTAAGTACCTTGAGAAGGGTAAATGTCGCTCTAATCGATGGCTCTTAGTTGATAGCTTTTCTCTACTAAGTCCACGAAAATCCTGAACTTGAAATTTTGGCAGTAGATTTCGTTGATGGCTACTTTTGTGCTATAGGGACCTAGGTTATAGAGTGGCTCATTTGATGCTTTAGACTCAGTCTTAGTTTTAAAATCAGGCACTTCACTCTTGACTGTCTATTGTTTTTGATTACCATTCTTGTTTTCCTTTTGCTTTTCCTGGCCCCGTGCGCGATCGCAAAAGATTTGTTTCTTCTAAAAAATTTGGGGACTGGTCCAATCCAAATCGCTTTTTTTTCAGTACTATAAAATCGGGACGCATTCTAGTAGGGTCTAACTTCGGGAAATATCTTAACACAAGTCTTATGTGATGTTCCTTCAATTCTTCATTTAGTTTGTGAGTTTGTTTTTCTCGGCGTATATCTTGTTTCTTCAGTTCATTAAGTTCATTAATTTGTTCTTGGTTTTGAAATTTGTTTTGTTTTATTGGGCCATGCAAAAGGTGTTGTTATTATTTCGTATATGTATTTGATATGTTTTGTGTGGTAAATATTTTCGCAGTTATTATCCTGTTATTTCAAACAGAAAAATCCGAAATTGGAAGTTGGTAGCACTGATACTACCCGGTTACTGGACTTGTTGTATGTGACAATTCCAGTATGTGATAATATCTGAGACAGTAGGGGAGAATTTATTTTATGTTTTTTCAAATGTAAATTTTAAAAGTAAACTTTGTTGAGCAAAAGTAAAGTTCATTAACGTTAACTTTATTCATTATCATTACACTTACATATTGTACGTAAAACAGATTTTTTTACTCCGTTATGCAATGAACAGATAAATCGATTATATTGTTGACTTTTCTTTCTTGTACTTTTGTCTTCTTTTCGAGGATATATCGTACATTTTTTTGAAGATAAGGAAACTGTTGGTTTCTCGTCAGTACTTAGATTTATGTTAGATTTTTCGGGAATTAAAATTTTTATTATCTCTGCCACTCGTTTGGGTAGGTCTTTATTTTTTAACCTTTCTTTGGTATTAGGTTCGATAAGTACTTGGCCAAGTTCTAAGAAAAAACTTTTTCGGTATTTACAATTATTTTTTAATTCTGGATATTTAGAGTTCCAAACTGTAAAGCCATTTAATGCAGCAATATTTTACATATTCTGAAATATGATAATAGACCAATGGTGCTCTTTTCACAGAATACTTAATGACCATTTTATTTATGGTGTCTACAGAGCCTTTCGTTTTGTAATAGTGTTGAATAATGTTTGGTTTGTAGTCGTTGGTTTCGGCACTAATTTTGTCGTCATAGTTTTCACGGCTAAGAACAGTAATCTCTACCTTTTTTGGCACGTAGGATGCTAATGTAATTGTCTTTAAAGACAAAAATCGATGACTTTTCGTCTTGATTTTTGTTGGGCACTAGGACTGGTGGAATTTTACGTTTATTTTGTTTTAGTGTTTTACACAATGTAGGATCTTTCTCAAGTACCTAACTCATGTGCTAACGGTATACTTATAAAAAAATGTCAGTTTTGCCTATGTACATTCGTAGATTTTTGACGTATGTGCTTTAACCAAGGTCCAAATTTTGATGCATCGGGAGTGTTTCCAGCCGGTGTAATTCGAAGGGACATTCCCTGGAGCTCAAGGTGAGGTATCAGCTCGTAGAACCAGTTTCTGGAGACAGTTCGTCAAGGCAATTTACGAACAGTGCCACTTGTCGAAACTGGAAGCTCTGGAACCTTTGAATGCGCCTGTTTTCTTCGAGCCTTTCTATGTTTTTCTCCATTGCTTCTTCAACCGTATCCTGGATCGCGTTTACTTCCGCACCTGTGAGGAGCCCACTTCTGTCAAAATATTGCCAGAGGGTAGACTCCCTAGAGCTGACCTCTGTGCCAGACCTCTGGGATGACGTTCAGATCGCAGATAGTCGAGCTCGGCGAGCTCTCTTCTTTTCAGCTCTGCTATGGTTTTTCTGCTTGGGGAGCTTTTTCACGATCTCAGCGACCGAGCCCGTGGGTTTTTTGGTTTGGTCGTCTTCATCCATAAAGTGTCTCACGAGTGTCTTCTCTCTGATCATGCATCTCTTTGGCGCGCATAATACTTTAGGATTTGGTAGATATTTATAGTGGTGCCTCATCCACGCGATCCAGACAATTAAGTCAAGATTTCCGTGTCCCTGTCTGTAATACCCAAGAAATTTCTTGTGGTTTTTGCACCCTACAGCGATTTGCGGTATATTTATACACAACTTACATTCTTGCAAGCAGCGAACACTGGTCAAAGATCAGGCTCTAAGTGACAATAAAATTTTCTAGTCTATCTTCGATTTAGTAGCAGAAAACCTTCAGGAAATTTTAAACTGAGGAAACCAAGGATTTTTTTATTAAAAATTTAAAAAACGAACAGCCAAAGGTTGGTGCAGACATTTCACATGGAGAAATTTCTTGTAATTATTGTTTACCTGAATAAATAGCTATAGAGTGTTATAAAGTGATATTAGGTGGGGAACCTAATATACATATATGTATATTTGTACGTATTATAAAGAATCTGTCTGGAGACATTACGCCGTCAATCAAGAAAATTTAAATTTATTATTCCAGTACATGTGGATCCTTGGAAAACGAATGCAACCCATTACAGCATGTATGTTAAAAACTTTTTTCTTTTCTATGAGAAATTTTTTTTTGTCTTTTGTTTGCTAAAAATATTGTGAGGTATGAGTTGCCGCTAGTTAAAAAAACATCATCTATATATTTTTCAAACTTTTTTTCTACGGTTTTAAAGCTGCTGTATTTCCAATGCAGTTTTTGAAGACTTTATAATGACAATTTATCTTCGGTGTCATAATTATTGCTTTGAGCTTTTTGGCTTTTAATTTCCTCGTCGTTACCATTTGATTCAAAACGATCTAATATTTTATCTTCAGATTTGTATACAAAATCTGAACCTAATTCATCCAGAATTTTGTCTTTTGTGGACATCAAAAATAAGAAAGTCATAATTGTGTGCTTGGGGAGACAAAGGGCTATGGAACACCTAGCTGACAAAACACAAAATTGTCAACATGAGAAATAAAATTGCGTGTGACATTGGTTACATACCAATCGAACCAATAACTTTTTTAATTGTGGAATTAATAGATTTTACATTTTACAGACAGGGTGGTTTACCCCGTCGCAAAAATTTATTTATTTTGTTTTATTATTACATGAGTTTGAATAGCATGTCTTCTACCTTATAAAAATAGGAGAAAGTTTTTGAAATAACTGCCTTTTAAATATACTTTTAAAATGAGGGTAAAATTTTTGAAAAATGTTAATTTTTAAATATATCTTAAAGACAAGGCAAAATGCTTTAAGATCAAAGTGTTCTTTAGGGCTTTACTAGTGAAAACTCTTTTTTAGTTCTGCTGATGTCATCTTATTTTATAATGGTAATGATGAAACCTAGTATAAAACCTGAATTCACCCCATAAGCTTTTTGTAAATTCTTTAAACATACCAAGTATTTATTTAAATACTTTATTTTCCCATACGATAAATTAAGTTTTTTCTTTATTAATTTTTATTCTTATTTTTTTCGCGTTTATAATCAGCTTTCCTGTTATTCTTGATCGCTTTTTTTTGGTTCTTGCTACAACTGTTACGTCGTCTGCAAATGCAAGTCACTAATGTTGTGATAGAAAAACAGGACTTGTGTATACTACTTTGTCCTAATATTTTTTCTGGGGCAATTATATTATTAGCAAGTCGTTCCAAATTCACCTTTTGGTCGTCGATAGTTAATTCTTGAAAGTCCATTTTGACTTCTTTCTTCAACTGTTTTTCTTGTTCGGTTATTTCTTTAGTTTTTTTTTATATACACTTTATGTTCTTTTAACTGATTCAGTTTTGATTTTTTTTACATTATCTACTTTTACTTTTTAGTCAAAATTTTTTATTTGTATGATATACTCCTTTTCTTTAATTCTGTTTTATTTGGATTTTCATTTGTATATTATCTTAGATATTTTTTTTTATGTCTTTGACTTTTTTGTTGTTGTATTTTTTTTAATTTCCAATCTATTAACTACAATATAGTTTTTTCTATTTGTTTTCTCTATTCTTTCTAGTTCATCTTTAATTAAATTTATTTGTATGCATCTGCTGTTTATTTTAATTTTTTTTTATTTAAATAATTAATATTTAGTATATTATAATAATTAATTATTTAAATAATTTGATGGGAGCATACGCACAACTACGAAAAATAAAAGATGGCAACAGGCGACATGTGTTTTCTGTATGTTTTCATCGAGTTAAAGTTTCGAAGTGCTATGGTGTTGATAACTATGACGCTTATTAACGCCACTTTCTTTATTTTGTTCAGTTGCTCCTATTGCATACTAAAACTTTTTTGAGGTTAAATAATAAAACGTATTATTGACTTTTTTTGACGTTTCATTCAATATCTTGAAGCTTGGATGCTAGCACCTCGCCCTACATCATTCAACATTTATGTTCAATTAATTGGATGGTACTTTTGAAGAAAATTGAGTAGTGTAATTTGGCCTTTAGACACGTTGGACACTAAGACGGAGGAGGCTGAAAAATTTGGAAAACAAGATTAAGTTTAATAAAGTGTTTATTCAATTAACAATTATAAAAGATGGATTTTGCTGGCTTTAATAAATAGTGCTAAGCAGACTAGTTGCTCTACGATCATATCAAAACTAAATTATTTATTATGACACAGAAATTTTGTTGACGATATTGGTGATGGTATTGTTGATGGTGGTGCTGATGCAGTTGAAGGACAAGGTGTCTCGAATCATTCAATGTATTTTATAAAAAATACTATTATACACTGGATTTATGGAGTTTAACGTAATTGTTGTTTTTAAAACGGCTATCCAGACTCCTTCTAGCAAGTTTTCAGCTCTAATGGTAACATTTTTTAATACACTGATTTAGGATGATGGTTTTAATCTGACCAATCTATTCGAAAGACAAAATACATATATTTTCGTAACAACATTAACAAGAAAAGAACATATCTTGGTTCTTTGTTCTATAAGAAATATATTTCGTACTACAGAACAACAAGCCAACAGAACCACAACGTGTTCGTGTGGGAAACCAAGATAGGATGGTTCGAAGCACAGAACACGGAAGCAAGGGATTTAGTGTTTCTACTAGTGTTTCGCAGAAAGGCGCTAGTGTCAGAGGCGGTTGTTTTAAATTTTATTTTATTTTTTTGTTTTTACCAACTTTAGTAATTTATTACTTTACCGAGGCTCGTTGGTAAGTGAGACGGAGAAGGCAGAGGAAAGATTTAGAACACAGGATTTTAAAGTGTTTATTGTTGTATTGACGCTAATAGCAAATGCTAACCAGACTCTAGATTCTGGTGATGTGTCACTCGATCCCACTTGCTTTTTAAATTTATGAAAGAGTGGCTTTGGGCGCTAGAGGAGTATGGTTATAACTTTAAAACTACGATAAAGTTTGGTTCTTTTTTACACATTAGAAACGGATTAAAATATATTACTAATCAATAATTATGTTTAAATACTTACGTTTTTTCGTTATAAACACGAATTTTGTAAATCGTAATTTAGGTTCTTTGGTTTTATTCTATTTC